>OY776299.1:22679494-23279494 GCA_963675345.1 Trididemnum clinides | reverse complement strand
GCCACACGATAAAGTTAATTGAACCATCTCGCTGTTTTAGATCGTCAGACTATAAAGAACAACATCTCATCATTGCTCATCGATTGGCAGAGCTGGAAAAACGTCGTGTCGGAACAAGATACCTGCCCAAAAGCCAAGCAGGAAATGCTCAAAAGAAAGCAGCCTTAAACGAGGAAAAACCAGCCTGTATTATAAGTTAAATACTTTGCACTTGAATTGTTTATTTCATTTGTTTTTCATGATAGTAGTATACACCAGAGTCGTTAAACATGGTCCACAAAGCGAAATTCTCTACAATATTAAAGATATTAGGGAGCTTGGCAGAGAAATATATCTGTGTGTTAAGTAGCGACCCCCTAAATTTACGGTTAGCGATTTACTTGGACAATATTTTTAAGCTTGAAAACCTCAAATTAAAAAAAAAATTCGATTCAACCTATATCAGTGGATATTGATAATAGAACATCTCTTATATTTTTTCAATGTATTTCGATTATTGAGATGCGCCCAAGCATGAAACAATGGTCCAGATCTACTTTATAGTTTATATGTTTGAGCATTCTGTTTGAACTGATTGGCGTTGCTTTCAACAAATTTACTGCTAGGTAAAATCAGCCAATCAGAAGAAATCCTAATAAGGGTCTTTCCCAGAGACACAGCATTGCAGTCATTGCAAGGATTGAACACAAGATTGTTTTTGCCACAAAACAGTTGTTTCCCACCACTTTAATATGCTGTCTCTCTAGTCCTATCTGATATTGCTTGTTTTTCTCTTCTACGTTAAAACAAATGCGACACAAAGAACACAAATAGCAAAAAATTGAGAGCGCCATTGATAGTGATTA
Organism: Trididemnum clinides; assembly: GCA_963675345.1. Taxonomy (NCBI): domain Eukaryota; kingdom Metazoa; phylum Chordata; class Ascidiacea; order Aplousobranchia; family Didemnidae; genus Trididemnum; species Trididemnum clinides. The sequence continues at coordinate 23,278,649 of OY776299.1, read as the reverse complement.
ATGGAAACACTGTTGTTGCATCTTACTTATTAGTAAGGAAAATTTTCGTGTAATTTTTAACGATGCGAGCGAGCATATCATATTTTATATCAAGTTTATTATTTCTCTTTTTGCTCACCTCTCCCAAAGCCCAGTTTACTTACCCGCGTGAAGTGGATCTTGCCTAGTTGGGAACCACTGCCATAAAAACAGCGCTCCAACACTCTCAGCCATGAAGCTTATGTGATTTTAGTGCTAATGCTAGATCCAGGTTTTCAATTTCTTTAAAATTTAACTGCTGCTTATCATTTTTGGTGCACAGAGGTAATTTTTGATTGCGCAAACTGAAAAAGAATTTGTTATTGAATTAGAAATCATTTTCTAATTTGCAGTCAAAATTTCCAAATCTCTTTTAAATCTCTGAAACTACACCAACCCAAGTTGGGAACCATTTGTTTAAAGAATTTCTGGTGAATGTTCAGTCATCCTCCCCGATCCCTCATAATATGGTCTTTGATTGTGCCAATAAATTCATAAAACTCTGCTATTAAGATATAAGCTGAAGAAATGTGGTCCAGGAGGAGGCAAAGCTATAAATTTATTGCTGAACCTTCAGTAATCCGAAGCTGTTGCTTTGTTAGCTAAGTTATTGAAAAGGTTGATTTTAATTGTTCTCGCACCCTGCATGCTGAATTCGTTTGTGTGCGTTATTCTTATGGTGGTGTAAAACATGATGTTTATATGTTTCCTATGATGATCTCATGCCAGATCGAGAAACTAATTGAGTTGACACAAGAGTTTGCAACGCGTTGCGATTGTGAGCATTTTCATATTTCAAATAATAAAAGTAACTCCCTCAGTTGCCTGTTTCCTCATTTTTCATGCCTTGAGTTTTTGAAACAAAAACTACAAGTTACTAAGTAACAACATGATGTCATAGAAAACATTCTTTTTTTAATGTCATTCATATCGTTATTTTAGGGGGTCAAATGGGTTTCAGAATGGACTTCCCCTCTTTCCCCCTCCTCCGAATGGGCACGGACCTTGAGTGATGCCGTCATTACGACAAGTAAAAAATCGATATTTGTCAATGTTCCCCAAATTATTTTCTGGCAGTGCAGCAGATAGAAGTTTTCAAAATTCTGTTGAACTTACTTTTTTTGTCACATATTTTGGTCGTCGGGTCACGGAAAGCCTTTTTTTTTGGTTCTACATATAACAAGGCTAATTTGCAACCTGCCACAAGATTACAGGCAAGCCACTGCCACAGCAGCGCATTTCTATAACAAATTACTGCAAAGCCCTTTTCCCAGGAGTGCAGCTACGTACAGCCATGCTGAGCTTACCGTGCGCGTTCATAGCCACCATAAACGGCACTCCAGTTTAGATACTCGATCACGTCGGCCCTCCAACCCAGACACTCGATCATGTCGGCCCTCCGACCCAGACACTCGATCACGTCGAAGCAAAGAATCCTTAACTGCAACAAAAGCAAACGACTATTTTTTAGCCGACGATTTCTATGCTAAAAGCTTGAAGGGAGGCAGTGGGCGATCATAGTGCCCCTAACCTAGGAGTCGCCTTGCGATGTTGTGGCCACCAGGCTCCTTCGCCAGTCCTTTCGAATTTCAATCACGTGTACACCTTTTGCTCATCTCATTTTTGTTCATTCTGACCTGCTCTTTACCCACAGTGAGCACTTTTTGTACTCTACTCAATCAGCCTTGCTTTCTGGCCTCATTATATGGTTAAATAGTGTTAGCATTTGCTTCTTGATGTTTAGTCAAGACATCTTGTCGATTCTCGGGAGCATCGTGATGTTTTTCTTTCTCGCGCCGTCCGCCGTACCCGAACAACATTCAGCCGGCAGCAAATGTTAAAGGCGTCTCTTCAAAGTCTGTTCTATTTTCTGGCATTGAGCACAATCTAACAACCGTAAGCCACAATGCGAAAACTATGTCGCGAAGCAGTCTGATATGTATTAGAGCCAAGCTATCGCCGCGATGGCTGCTATTGTCCTACATTTTTTCCGTCATGTGCAAATGCTATACCAAGGACGGCTAAACTGCGGCTCGCAAGTCGCATGCGGCTTTTTGTGTCTTCAAACGGGGCTCTTTTGACTCATGTTTTCGTTGACGTGATGTGGCCCGCAGAAGAATGTGGGATAAAGTTTTGTGGCTTGAAGTTGATGTCGATTCTCACCTTAAATATATCAATCACCGCGAAAAAGGTTGCCACCATTGATTTAAATGGAATAAGTTATGTGTGAATTCATGGAATATATATATTGATCTTCAAAAAATAAGAAAATAATAAAAATGTTTTATCGTATACGGCTCTAATATGAAGATCTACACCACCCCTGTTGTGGGCCTGACATAAAGATATGGCTCTAACATGAAGATGTGGCTCTGGCTTGAAGATATGATTCTGACATGAAGATCTGCACTAAATTTGGCCACCCCTGAGCTACATCAACTAGTTGTTTTCGTGTCTCTGGCATTTGGAACCTTGATTAGTAAACCCAACAGTGAACCAGGTACATGAAATCATCTACTTCATGTGTAATTGTTGTCTTTCAATCATGACTCATCCATAACTAAACAGGGGCGAGAAAACACCAGCCACCAAAATGTTTCCCCCACCACTTCAGCGTTTTCAAGATGCTGACAGAATGAGGTGATATTCCAGCTGTTAGAATATGTTAAAGTAACATAAGTTGTAGTTCAAATCATCTGGAGCTTATTTCAAAAAATGACATTGTGTGCAAATTTAGATTTACCATCTTCAATAAGATTTTAGTTGCGACGGCTATTAACCAGAAAATGTAGATGGCTTGGTAGCCATATTTTGATAACAATATCGACGGCCCTAAATCGCAATCACAGAATATAATAAAAATTAGTTCATTTGATTGTTGTGTTGCGTCATCAAGACGTTTAATAACAACTCAATTCGCCGTAAAACACTGCTTTCGCTTGTGACCTTGAATCTGAAACGACATACGGGGCAAAACAGGCATTTTTTGGTTGAAAGCTACAAAACTTCAACAAAATAGTCTGATTTATTTTTTGAAGAATAAAAATGAAATGATTTTGGAGGCGGCTGCTCAAGATGTCACGGACAGCGAGGAAAACAAATGATAGGATTTTACAACAGATAAAATCTCACATGTTTTTTTTAACAAAGCTGAGAAGAACAAATTGTGAACATAGGTTATATACTGCGATCAGACAACAGCCTAGAAAAAATGGTGAAACAAGGAAATACAGAAGGAAAAGCAGAAGGGAGAGACTGAGAAAAGATCATTAAACGATACCACGAAGAAGATGAGAATGAGTCTGGAAAACACCTTAAGACTTGCGAGAGACAGCGAAAAGGAAAAAAACGCTGCTTTTATGCAGGAGCAAATTTACAGTTTACCCCCGGCCAATCTAGATGTGGGACCCTTTCAGCTCAATGAATGTTCCAGAACGCTCGAAACATGAGAAAACTCACGAATCATAAAATCTACATCACATAAATTGTGATTACACAAGCTATATCATAATCGAAAAAATCTAAAGTTTTTATTTCTCCTATTCACACAAATCAGAGGTGTCCAAGCTGCGGTCCGCGATGTAAATTTGCGCTACCGCGGAAGGATATTACTTATCGTTCGCGTCCGCTGATTGATTACGCCTAGATAAAAAAGGATTTTCAATTTAAAAACAAGCCCTTTGAGGTAGGTTTTTCAAAATAACAAAGGTCTTTGAAAAGATACGCCCCTAGCCTGCGTAATTATTTGGTTAAGTAAATTTGGCCTGCGTACAAAAAGGTTTCCATACCGATGATCTACAACATTAGTAATTAGCTATCTGCCATGAATCTTGAAAATAATTTCAAAATATCGAAATTTTGAAAACACAATTATCTTTAATGGAAACATCAAAAATCGCTGCGATCGAGATTTGAACCCGCGCTTGGCCCCAGCAATGATAGCACGAACTAGTTTTTGTTACAAAAATTATTCTACCACGGCAAATGCGGTAGAGTTAGATTACTTTGGCCAACGCTGGCCAATCATAGTTGAGCCAAATTTGCATGATTATGTAAACTCATTCTTGTAATGAACGTCAATTCTGGAAAAAATATATGTGTATAGGCTATCACTATCGGTTATGGTCACATAACAATCAATGCTGATAACGCTGACTAAGTCGATCAAGTTCAGACAGTTTACTGCAAATGTAAACTCTGTGTTCTATTTTCAATCAGTGATACTGTCGTGAACAGAGGTGGTCAGCAATGAAAAAATTCTACTTAACCCTTTGAGGGATAATGTAACACATATGTTACATAATTGTTAACTGTTATGTCATTATGACGAAATAACCATTTTTCTAAAACTCATTGTAATTTTGTTGTTATCAAGCAATTAAGAAATTGTCGCAAATTTTATGAATTAGAATTTTATGATCTGAAAATTATAAGCGAAGAAGGAAATTGTAAATCTTGCAACTAAGTGGCAAAATACGTCGTCGGTTGAAGTCTCAATGCTTCTGCATGTGCATAGTTGGATTTTTTTTTTTAAGGATAACGTTAATGGGTGGGTTACTTTTGCTTGTGACGGGACGGGCCCTGCTGATGAATCCAAAAGGACGAAACGCGTCCAGGGATGGTCTCGTCTAAATTGGTTGGGTGGTATACTCATTATTGTTTCCTGACATATTCATTTTAATAAATTGTTAATGCCCCTTACGCACGTATGCTGCTTTGCCAATTAATTGCAAGGTTTACAATTTTATGATCCTTAAAGGGTTAAGTAGATTTTTTCAGATACGAGCTACTTCTGAGTAGCTTCATTTTTTATTACTTTTGCTTTTTCTTGAGTAGATTGTGTATGGAAGTGACGCTGCTGGAAAAGATGTTAAAAATGTGATGTCTATTGAATTGAAATACGATGCCCTAGCGAAAAAAACAGCGATAAATTCAAGTTTCTATTTTCTGCAAATAATTCATTAAAGTAGGCCATTCTTAGATCGAATGTTAAAAACCAACTAGTAGGCCCACTACTGTTTAAGGCTAGTTAATTAAGATGCGATGAGTTATTATCAGGGGACCTGTCGTATCTTTTGATTTTGATCAGTTTTTAGCGCCAAAACTTGATTTAAATATTTTCCAATGTTCAATTATTTTGCCGTTTGTTTTATTTTCCCAACCAGACATTAGTTAGTTCACAAACTTGCTACTGTTCTTATCAGTGGAATAACAAAGGGGGCAATTACCCTCCCGAAATATTTGTAAAAGTTTTGTTTAGGTTAGGTTCTTTAGTGCCTCCAAAAATCTATAATTAAGCTTAACCTCAAGAAATATCTTTCAAATTTGCTTTTTACCACTGATTCTTGCCAAAATTCTGTCCAGTCTTCAAAAATGATGAAAAAAGGTCATTATCAATAATGTGATCCACGAAACAAAATTTTGTAAATATTTGTTTCTAAATTTAGAAATAAAAGAACGTTGGTGTCATCGAGTCGTTCCACGTTTTATAGACTTTTAAGCATAAACGAATGTTCTGTCAAACGCACAAGACACCAATCGAAAAAAATAATTAAATAGACCAACAAGACAAAACGGCAATTATTACAATTAGACCAACGTATCTCTACTATGTTGTACCATTTTAATCTAGATCAGCGAATCTCAACTCATTATATGTATGGCAATTCGCACTCCCTAAAAGAAAAAAAATCAACTTTTTCCTTTCTTTCTATCCTAATTGGTATGACACGGGACGGAATCCGAAACTATCACTCTACAAAAAATTCTCCGTAAAAAGATTTTCAATATAAATTTGCAAAGTGTCCTTCAAAAGAAAAAATTTACCACCTAAATTAAGGCAACACTTTCGAGATTTTTTTAAAATTCTAAAAATATACTTCATAGCCTAGCGACACCATTGCCTGCTCCATACATGCAAAGCTTTAACTTATTTAGCAAGACGAAATACGCCAAAAATTGACTGAGAAATTTGTACCTTTAGAAACTTTTCTCCTATACTATTTTGCGAGAAAACTCCCAATAGAGAACAACTGGTTTAGAGAGATACAGAAAAAACTGCTATATAACGAAACTACTTTCTATTTTTATTCTTAATTAGCATTATTCTCGACTACTTTTTTGCTTTTGTTCCAACAAAAATATTTATCATTACTTTCTAGATCTACTTGAGTATCTTTTTGGTAAGCAACACTATTTTCATCAAGTAGATTTTCTACTATGACGACCTCTGATTGTGAACCACAAGCGTGTTAGCGTAGCCGGAAGCAAATTTTCGGGGGTAAGGGAGCAAAATATATTTTTTAGTTTCTCAAATTTCTTGGATGACTTTTTGCAATCGCTTTTTATCTTTTTTAACTGTTGATAAATCAAAGCAAAAATTAAAAACAGAAATTTATTGTACATCACTACATTAATTAAAACAAAAAAGACGCCGAAACTTTTCGTTCCCTTACTAAAAAGTCTCCCCCTTTAGGAAATCTTTTTATTTTTTTGTAGATCGCTTTTCTAATCCCCAATTTTGTTAATCTGTACCTCAAAATAGTTTGATAGTCTTTTTGTTTGGAGATGGAGGTTTAGCAATCGTAAAATCTTGACATACTTTCGTTGCTTGCAGTGGCATATGTTGACGCATTTCTTGATAGCGGTAGGGAACGCTTTAAGGCTCTAACAGGATTACTGAATAAATAGATTCTTTTTTTTGTGGTAGTAGTCTCTACGCGGACTTTTGAGTAATTTTAATTCATAAATATGATAGAATTTGAACAAGAAAAAATTTGAATGCAGAAACAAGAGTAGTCAAATGCAATTCAATTCCGTAGTTCTTCAGGAAGCAATGTGAAACGATGCTTACATTTACAGTGTTAACTGGCGAAAGACAGTATTCTCAAGGGATTCCCGGGGCCAATTGATTTTCCGATTTCTACAACAACGAACATCGAATTACCGCTTTATACTGGCAAGGGAGCCAATTACAAATCAATGAAATAATGTACGAACGTACTAGTACTATTTTTCCAGCAAAAAATCTTCTAGTATTCTAAATGATAGGTCAAAAATCGGTAATTAATTAGGTTAATTAACACTTAGTGTAGAGAGCAACTTATCACCTCAATCAAGTAGAATTAAAAACATGACATTAATAACTTATAAGTTCATTCTCGGAACAAAGCTACGACAGGTTTATGAGCGGATGGAAGCTCTGAAACAAATCGTTAGTGCAAATACGATCTCGTTAATTTAGTGATCAATGCTTAAATGGACTCGTCGAGAATCAACAGGTTTGCATACATGCAGCGCTGATTAATTGACTCGCGGTTAGCGCTGCTTCGCATGCAACGTAGTATGAAAATATTTAATAGCGTATTCAAAGGAGAGAAAAAAAGTTGACGGATGTCCCTCCAAACAAAATGATGGAAGAAAAAATGTACAAATGACTATCTTCAAAAGGTACATCTCAAAAAAGATCTAATGATGAAAACGAGCAAGCAAATCCCTTTTAAAAAATTGATCGTCAATAAGCTATATCGGTTTGAAGAAGCGATCTAAAGAAAAATTTCCGACCGCTGAACCAAAATTTTCGACCGCTGAACCAAAATTTTCGACCGCTGAACCAAAATTTTCGACCGCTGAACCAAAATTTCCGACCGCTGTACCAAAATTTCCGACCGCTGTACCAAAATTTTCACATAAATCATACTAAACTATGATATTGATCTGAGTGGAGTCCACGCTTAGTTACTCCCACCCAAAGAAAAATGAATACGCCGGTGAATTTGGTAGTTTTTAAGAAAATTTGGGGGCCTATGAACCCCTCTCCTAGCTAGCTCAACGTTATAGGTTGATATATCTCCCAGTTGACCATTGTGCTCTCAAACTGTAAAGTTTTCTCTATTAGCAATAACTTTTCATGTCTAGCTGCTCACAAGTTTTTGCCGCTGTCATTATCATCATTTTGAATTGATAGTATGGCTGGACTTGAAAAGACGCTCACGTAAAAATGGGCCTTTATGACATTTGTCAAATCTCTCGATTAAACAGTCAATACTGTGACGAACAAGCAAACTAAGGCAGCCAGCTGTACCAGACTATTAGAAATACTGTTTGTGCTTCTTGCGCAGAGATTTGTATATTCTGAAAAAAATTTTTATCGCATTGATTATGGTTGGTCTAGACATTACGCAACACATATTTTACAAAATCTATGATTTTGCTGTTCTCTAAGATGTGCGGGGCACCGCGCTTCAGTCTGACCGCTTCCCCCTCCTTAAACCGCCGCTGACTTTTTGAGAACACCAGTGTCGATACCGGCATGATGAACGAGGATAATGATGAAAGGTAATAGCTTACAACAAGCTTATCAATTACGGTATGGGTAGGCTTGCAAGTTACACACTGTCAATGGCCAAAACTGACAGCTGCTGACTACCAGTAGGCTATCATCCACTGGATAGACTTAGATGCAATGGTGAGATCCTAAGGGAGGTGCGGATTTGCTTCGCTGACAAGCTAAATGAAAAATTTTGCATTTGAAGACATTAATATGATAGCTCTAACAAATTGTTCAAAAACAGGTATAGACTATAGACTAACGGTTCTTCACGAGGTCCCCAGTGAAAAATCTGGGGGCCCCCAGAAGGAATGCCAAATTGTATTCTTTTAACCCTCAAATGCACAAACAACAGCGACCACCACTTTGAGTAAAAATAACAGTGGTTTTACAGTAACATGCTACCTATAGTCAAACGTACGCAGCATCACATCGTTCCAGTGGTGAACAAATTATTTGTTTTAGTTTGATGCAATAGGCCGTTATTTTTAGTTTTTTGCAACTTATTATGATGCAATAGACCAGAGTAAAAAAAACAATCCCACTGCTAAACCTGTTTCAAGGTTTTGTAATGGAATGACTGATGTTTTTCGCTTCCAGATTTAAAAATTAGTTAGGAGGATAGAGCTATGTCGAGTAACGATTTTTTTTATCGAGAATACAGTTATGTAAGCTTAGACAATAGTATTGAAAAAGTAGCTGAAATCTGACAGCAGTAGCTAAGATAATTCTGGTGAGACTGATGCAACTAATGTCTCTGGAGAAGCATAGATCATTCAACTAGTTGTTTCTGTATTGTGGGTTAAATATTAAATCCCTAGCCATGAGAGATAAGGTTTATTAAAGCATTTGAGGGTTGAAGTATAAAAGTGGCAATTGCGGCACTTTCTCTCCTAGCTCTACCCACAACCCCACTACGTGAAAGGAAGAAACAGAAAACTTCAGGTACCACCGGATACCAGAGTGTCTAATTTTATCTCAGCAGCTTTCTGATATCTGATAGCTAGTTGCAACCGGCGTGGATAGAATTTTACAACCTAAGCAATGAAGGAGCAGAAGGAATTCAACACAATTACTGTAACGTGAACTGACAAATAACATTATAGAAAGGAGACAACCCTGATTTATGAGCAAGCGAATAGGGCCAGTTTACAATCATTTACAACTGGCATAGATCTAAACGCCTAATTGACATTCGTGTATTTATGTGGCTGTAATGTTATGAGTCATTTTAGTGAGTCCGCAGTTCTAATGGAAAACAACTTAATACTACGGAAAGGGGTCGATATCACTTTTAGTTTATTTATTATGGCCAAGATCGAATTGTACCTGGGAAACAAGTCATAGATACTCCTTTCTCCCATAACTACTATCGGTTTTTACTCGGAAAAAAAATTGTTCAAGCCACTTTCTCCAATTTGGAAAAATTACCCCAAAATCATTATAAATAACGGCTCCAAGTTCTATTGCGGCAGATTAAAGAAAGTGTTGGTTACAAAGCCATGCTGCATTATACATCAGCTTTGATCAAGCATTGAGTACGGTACGTTTATTGAATGCTGCTCTGTACGAATGTGTAGATATAGAAATAGTGATGTGATTCTTTGTATTTGTAGAAGTAAGATAACCCAAGTTTAACGCCATAATCACTATCTTGCGCTTAACGCTCCCCTCTAATTGTTCTTATGGTCCATGAAACGTGTGTTATATTTCAAATATGAGATAAATGAATAAATTGTTTGATTATTGTTGGGCCATCGATTACTGGGAAACGAGAAGAGTGAAGTCAAAATTCGTGTCCAGACTTATTCAGATAGCATCACTTCGGTTCGTCAAGGTGCTTGGAGGGATCGAGGATTACAATCACTACGTCTGTTTCCTTTTAGTATTTCCTATATCATTTCTTCATTTTACATGCGATTACCACGAAAATGAATTTGTATGATTTAGCCACTTTTAGTATAATTAAGACTTTTCAATTAGTCAATATTTTCGCTTCCTCGGGTCATAATCATTTTGTTTACTAATGACTGCGAAAAATAGACATAAAATACGTTTCTGGGACGATTCTTACGTTCAGGATGGTTTCACAAAAGTTATTGGTTGTGATAAACTGGACAATGCTCAGTGCATATTGTGCAATACCATTTTGGGCAACGATTCCTTAAAGCCTTCGAAGTTGAAGAGGCACAAGGAACTGAAGCATAAACAGAATACGGACTCAGTTTAAACGTTCAATGCGAAAAGAGCTCATTATGATGTAAGGAGAACGCTCCCTGCGTTAGGCTTTTGCCTAACTTCCCAACCACTCCTGCGCGCTTCATATAAAGTTTCTTTGATGATAGCGAAAGCAAAATCACCTCACACTGCTGGTGAGAAACTAATAAAGCCAAGTGCGATAAAAATGACACAAATATTACTTGGCCGAAACGAGGCCAAAAGAATAAACTCAGTTTCCTTGGCCAATGACACTGTAAATAACAGGATTGCAGATATAGCAAAAGACATTTTGAGTCAGCTTGTCGCTCAAATCCAAGATAGCCCATGCAGAATAAGTCTTCAATTTGATGAAACAACGGATATCAAGTCAATAAGCCAATTAGTAGCATACGTGAGATTTGTTAAAGAAAAGGCGACTGTGGATGAGTTTTTATTTTGTCAAGAAATGAAGGAAAGAACTAGAGCTAAAGACGTCTTTGATCTAGTTAATGAATTTCTTGGCGAAAATTTCTTAGCATGGAATAAAGTGGGATCGATATGGACAGATGGTGCGCCAGCTATGATAGGGCATCGATCTGGTTTTGTAGCCCCAATGAAACAAGTTGCTCCGCATATGGTATCAAATCAATGTGCTATTCATAAATAGGCCTGTAGCGCAACGGCAGGCATCTGGCTGTAGTTAGATGTCAAAAGAGTGCACTCCATACGGCGACTAGTCACTTCTACCATGACAGCTACTTTCGTAGATTCCGTTCAGTTTATATATTAACATTGTTGTTGGTAACTTTCCGTTTGTGGTTTGTAACATCTTCGTGCTCATACGACTCTTAATAGCTAGATCTCATTGTCGCGATAGCTGCGCATGTATGCATCGAAGTTGCAGTGGCTGCAACAGGCCTTAGCTTGTAAGACTTTCCCTCTTGAATTGAAAAGAGTTCTTGATTCTGTAGTAAAGGCTGTGAATTTTATTCGTGGCAGGGCCTTGAATTCCCGATTATTCAAAGCATTTTGCGACAACCTAGGAAAAGAGCATCTGTACCTTTTTTTCCACACCGAAGTGTGATGGTTATCGCGGGGAAAAGTGCTCTCCCTTGTTCAGTGGCGTGCAGAGGAGGGGCAAACGGGGCATTCAAGGTAAGGGGGCATCATAAGAGTGAAATTACAAAAACTACATTTTATTAAATTGTTAGAAATATATGCTTTTTCGTATCGTAAGTCTACTACCACATGCTGCATGGATCTGATAGGATCTTGCTTGAGGGCATGGTGTGATTATGTTTCGTAGAAAATCTTCTGCAGTGTCAGCTCTTGTACTGAAATTATTATTAACAAAATTTCAATTAAATTGCTATGTACTGTACAAAAACCAAATATATAATTACCTTTGACTTTGTTATGCTCCTTCGAGCTAGAGGAAATGCAGTTTCCCCTAATCTTAAGCATGCTCTTGAATGTTTAATGCAGTTTAAGAGGGATGTCTTCCCAACTTTATGCATTGCATATAGGTTACTGATCACCATCGGATTTTTAATTGCAAGCTGTGAGAGGTGATTTTCAAAACTGAAAAGGATAAAAACATGTATAAGATTATCTATGCTACGGGAACGCCCAACAAGTTTGGCTTTAATCAGCATCGAAAGGGAATTCCAATGTCCTTAAAGCATTTTTATTGTATTGCTCACAAAAATGTTAAGGGCAGCAAACCAGCAATGCATCAAACTACATAGTTATACTGGTACAATTTTAGATACTATTTCTAATAGAAAAAAGTAAACAACTTTACTGTTATGCCTCACGAAGTTATGTGTATAATAAATCATTTTGGTTGGCCTATTTGATATTTATTTGCATGTATAAACGCAATGTCTTGTTCCTCAATGCATATCCTTCACCAGATGAATTTTTCTTATAAATGTATGTTTTAGCCTTTAATTAACACATCGATACAAAAAATGCTCTTTGAAATATTTTAGTGTAATTTTTCCAAACTTTTCTCAACACTAGCTTTTACGTTTTTCAAATGTCTGCCTTTGTCACATTCTTGAGTTCTTGACAGTTTGGGAGGGGGCATACAATCAAGCAGTTGACCGCAGGCATCGCCAGACCTCTGCACGCCACTGCCCGTGTTGCAGAACTTGTCACTGAAGTTGCCGCATTATTTCGTGAGCATGGGTCAGCGGAACTTGCTACATTATTTGATGACAATAGATTCCAATTGAAGGTCTTTTATTTGGCAGACATCTTTAGTCTTTTAAATGAGCTCAGTTATTCTCTGGAGGGGAAAACTAATCTCAGATAGAGGCTGCAGATAAGGTCTTCGCCTTCAAAAAGAAGTTATCCCTATGGAAAAGAGAGTGAGAAACCAGAATTTTGCTATGTTTTTACTGTTGGACAGTAAAATTGGTAATCAGGAAACTACCAAATGGCTGACTGCTTTGATTGATGATCACATAAGCAACCTCGAGAAGAAAATAGAAGATTGCTTTCCAACATCTTGACCTTCTTCAGCATGAATTCAGCAGCCTTTTATTGCTGAAATGAACAACAATAAGCAAGTCAACCTTCATGAGCAACATTTGAAGTTGCAGAGCTCTCAAGCTGCAAATACCAAGTTCAGCTCCTCCTCACAAGTACAATTTTGGTGCAATATGTTGCAAGAATATCCTAAATTGGCAAAAAGAGCTTTGGAAGCATTAATTTCATTTCCAACAACATACTTCTGTGAAGCTGCCGTGTCTGCTTTAGTTAATATCAAAACTACGTACCGTAATTGCCTTAGAGTTGCAAATGACATGAGAATTGCTCTCAGCAATATTAACCCCCGTATTGATGAACTTGTTTCGAAGAGACAAGAACAGAGGTCACACTGATTATCATTTGTGCTGTGTTTTGCCAAGTAAATTGTGATATTCCACTAACCACTTGTGTTATGCTTTCATAAAGTGATCCGGTAGTAAACAACTTATCCGCCTTATGGCAATAATATTTGTTCTTTCAACAAACACCTCTTTTGCAGGTTGCGCAGACAAGGGGTCCCAAGGGTTGAAAAGGTTAAGAGCCACTGCTATAGACCTACTAATTGCTATTCAGAAAACTTTCAAACGTGTTGTTTTTAGTCTAACACCTTGATACTCAATTTCGGAAGGATTAAAATGTTATTGAAAAGTCGACGTCGCCATTTCATTACAAAATAGCGGGTGAGTCCAAGTAATCACAATTATTGTGGACTGCTGATATTGGCTCGCTGAGGCCACAACAATGGTTAAGGCAACTTTCCTGGCTTTGGTCGACAGCGGAGGCACCCTTTCTTCAAGACTCGCTTCGTGCTTACACCTCTAGAAAAATCTTTGGGTATATCTCAAAAATCTAGCAGCTCTGATTCCGTCGAATGAATCAAAAGATTGAAGATAACCAGTTAATGTCAATGTTTGAGCTTAACAAGTTGGTTCTTATCCAATATGAAGACATGAATGAAGCACATAGACTTTCTTGATTTCGATGCAAGTAGCTGAATAATGTTTGTTGTTTTGCCACCCACTCTCTCACATCGTCAGTTTTCAATTTCGCAACCATGCAGAGTAACTTATCTTAATCAAAACGGCAAGCATAGTAACACGCACAGATTTTTGCTTGTCCAGCAATTTTTCTTACGATCTTTTCTTAAGTCAAAATTGTCTTTTGCAGCTCTCATTATGTATTTTGATTAAAACGTCAGGCATAGTGATATTTATCAATCCTTGTCTCAGATTTTCCCTTGCTTAATCGTTGTATGTTTCGGAATGATGATCGCAATGTTGATATTTAGCAGAGATAAGCAGTTTCGAAAATCATATATTGGCGATGGGAACCCCGCTAAAACTTCTACTGTTAAGTTTTGATAAACCAAACAAAAACCCATAATAATACTTTGTTGAACATAATTACATTAAGACAAGAAAAATGAAAGTTTTTCCTTAAGAAATTAAAACGTCACTAAGTAGGCACTAGTGTTCAGTAGTATAAAATCTTATTAAATTTAATTTTGGATTTACCGATTTACTTATTTAGCCCTAATGAAGTCCCCAAGAGAAGACGAAAGGCTTTGGTGTATTCTGTGATGTTAATTTTCCTTTTGTTAATTTAATTATGTTCAATAAAGTATTATTACGGATTTTTGCGTGGCTTATCAAAACTTGGAAAAAAGTTCTCCCCTATCCGAAATCTAGGTTCTACTTTTGTTTTGAGATTACTATCGCTTTAGCTTTGCGCAAAAGTATCCCGGGCTCTTCGGTAGTGCTTTATCGTCACTTTGTTCATAGTTGGTTCAATCACTACCAATACTCAAAAAAATTAAGATTGAAAGTCTAAGTTGAAAAATTCTTTCAAAAAGTCGAGAAGTCAATTGCGGGTTGCCGGCGTCTGAACTTGTCTTGCCGACTTGCTTGTGGTCGGGCTGCTCTGCTTCACTATCTGTGCCCATGGTAGACGAAGAATTGCCTTTGTTATTCATTATCGCTCAATGCCTCTTTACTTTTTTTAAGAACAAAGTTGGCTTGAAGTGTCAACTGATTAGTAAAGAGCCTACTCAGCTCTTTCATCAAATAACAAGGAAATAATACCAAATCTTTGGAAAAATTTATGACCGGATTGACAGTAATATACATGTAAGGGATTTAACACCTACTTAAACTATTGTGGATAGGAACCGCTTTAAATCCTATTTCGTGATTACTGTATCGGTATCGCTAAACAGAAAATTTTAGGACAGCTCCCTCTACGACTGTTGGTGTATTTAGTATGCGGGCAAGCTATTACTTGAATCAAGTGCTGAGGAAATTTTATCTTCTTTATGACTTTCCATAGCTGAAACAACCCATGCTTCAACAGGGTTTGAATAATTAAATCCGTCTTCCCAAGAAATCGTGAAAGCGACTAATGTGCAACCATTCACGTGAAGATGGTCAAGAGGAAACGCTGTGGACTAGCCATTGCGAAGGCATGCGTTTTCTGCTTGTCGGGATCAATGCTCGGGATTCGCATGTTTTATGCTTAATGTCGACTGATGGTGTGGGATTCTGAATTTGCGTGTTTAGTACGTGACATGAACGCTTGGGATTTGTGTGTCCTGTGTTAGTGGTTGACAGGTGATGACACTCTGCATTCTCAGATTTTGTCTATTAACTGAACCTGAACACTATGAATTTGCGTGTTCTGTACTTGATGTCGACAGAAGGTGCGTGCTCTGAATTCACAGGTTTAGCCTAGCTCCGTACGGGAACGCTCGGGATGCATGTGTTTTGTACATTATCTGATGATAACTAATAGTGTTGGACTCAAATTCACGAGTTTACACTCTGGCAGAAACACTTGAAATGTTGTATTTGGTGTCTGACGTTGACTGATAATGTTGGGCAGGGTATTTGAAAGTTTGGTACTCCGCGGTAATGCGTGGAAATTGTAAGTTTTGTATCTGATGTTGACTGAAGATGTAGGACTGTGGATTTGTGAGTTTTGTGCGTTATGAGAACACTTGGGATTCCTGGGTTTTGAACCTGATGTCAACTGACGGTGTGATTTGCGAGTTCAATGCCTCGCGAGAAAACCTGGGATTGATGGGTTTTGTAGGCCTGCTTTATGTCGACTGATGTAGTGGAGCTCAGGATTTGTGAGTTGGGTCCTTAATGGTGGTGCTCTGGCTTGGTTCATTGGTGTATCAGCTTTGTGTTGAACTGCTCTTCTCGCTCTAATATTTGTGTTTTCCTCGTATGTTCAGCTGTGCAAGTTGTAATGGACCTGCCCAAGGCCCAAAGAATGTGTCCGTTTCTGACAATTTGTTCATTGTTCACCAGCCACCGCTGGCATATAAATAGATAAAAATGACTGGAACAGTTAAAGGCTTTAGTTTAGAGCAGTGGTTCTCAAACTTTTTGCGATGCGACGCATTTAAAAAAGCTTGCGAGACTTTGCGACGCACCAGACAGCATCCTACTGTTTAGTTTGCCGTACTGCGAGATAATTGTGACACATAATCTACATAAATAACTGCCCCTAAGCAGATGCTCCCGAGATTTTGGACTGGTCTGTCATCTTCAATCGTAAAATTACGCTCTTCTAAGTTTGTAACTCATCTTTCCTGTTTTCGTCCAACGTACAACTGAATGCTTTATTCTTAATATATTTTTCGCCTTTTAAGTTAAACTTCTGCAATTTGATTCTTAAATAACAAGTCAACTGTTACAACAGTGTATTAAAAGCACTATTGTGAAAATGTCAGAAGAAAGTAAGAAAGGAATCTACGATCAGAGTTCTTTTGACCCAATAAAACCTAGACTTAATGGCACAAAACCAAAATATTCCGCGACGCCCTTGGAAAATTGAAACGACGCACCGGGGCGTCGCGACGCACAGTTTGAGAAACGCCGGTTTAGAGTATACGAAGTTTTGTACAAAAGTGGGGTACTTTCTTTCTCTTTTTTCAATGTGCTCTGCGATACCTCTTTGTTCATCAAATTCGCATGCTTTTCCCTACTTTGTACCAGTACCTTTGCATCAATCTGCTAATGATGATTTTAAATAAAACAGTAGCTTTGCAGGAGGCAATGCCGCCTAAATTTTGAACAACACGCGCCCGACTGCCCGCCTTATGACAGTCCCGGGCTACGTAGATTCTGACAACATGCTTTGTTTTCACTAGGGCCGCGGCTTGCACTTTTAACACCCCAACGTTGGCCTATGCGCTGCTATGGTTTGTGATACCACATCGCTTTACCCCGATACCGTAGTAATTCATTTTCTAGTCACGCTTCGCGTCCACCAGCAATGCAGGAGCAACGTTAATTTTTAATTTAATGAGCACAACGTCTCCCTACCGAGGACGCCGCGTTGGGTGAGATGAGTCCTTGCTGATGAGGCCAAAAGACCGAAACCTGAATCCAGGGATGGTCCCGCCTTTTTTGCTACACTAACGTTGCTCGGATCGTGACCTTTTGTAAAAACTAATTTTTGTCCGGAGGTATGTTGCGTCGTGTCTGATTTCTGTGGAATTCGAACCCCCGTCTTTCGAGATAATCTCCTTGTGCGCAGAGGCTCGCTGATATGTAACCACGCGCTGCCAACTATGGCTTAAAGTGCAGCATTTAGTGCTTTGGGCTAACGATTAGTTTATAATGGCTGATCAAAAATTGGTTGCCATACATCCTGTTTCATTTTTGTTTGAACAATTATCCTACTTGACCGAACAAACTTGCAATTGTTGGACAACGTTAGTTCTTTGGTACATTAATCGTTGTACATCTTGACTACTTTTTCTCACAAGTGTAGTTCTTCGGCATTATCTGTCAATGTTTTTAAAAACATTTATCAAAAAATGAAGTCTTCAAACGTTTACGAAATGTAGCGTACCGGTTAAAAACATCCATAATCTTGGTGCCTCCGTTTTACAAAATTTGGTACATTTTGTTCAGCACTCATTCTCGATAGCATGTATCTTTGGGTGATATCAATCAAAATATTCAAAAAGATTCATCGAAAAACGAAATCCCTAAAAATTTTAATAGGTAGCCAAATTCAACCAAAATTTAGTGATTCCTCCCCAAAAAAAGGGGGAAAAATGATGGTCGTGTTTAATCTTTTGCAACGAAATATTGCTGTCGAGCTACATATGATCAAAATGGTGAAGCAATTTCCTTTGCGATTGGGTGAGGCTGGCCCAGGAAGCTGATGTGATATTCTTGAGACCCTGCAATTGCAATAACTTAAATAGCTTAATCATGAAAATACATCTACATTACCTTGGGCCTTCTCACAACTTTGATATGCTTTCAAGCATTTGCTGAATTAAATTGATACAAGTCTGTTTAGTTTTAGGACGCCTTGGGTGAAAACAGGGCAAATAAGATTTTGCCAGCACGCGATCAACTTGGAAGACATGTAGCTTTTAAACAGCAACAGCATCAATTTGAAAAATTAGAATTTGAGGAAACGTTTTTGCTTGAAAAGAGCTTAATAAATGCCTGTTGGAATAGATTGTGTGACTTTGGGGAAAGGCATGACCCCTTTTTAGGGGTTGTAGTTGCAAGTTCTTCACAGCCTTTTTACGCTGTGGCTGAATGATAGCATACAGCGCAGCCAAAGAACTTCATATCACAAATGTAAATACATAAGAGGGCCCACCAAATTGTCAAACGAGCCCAACAATGCATATCTTGTATTTTAATTGTCAAAAGAACCACTATTTGGGCGCCGGCAACATTTTTCATTCAGTTTCACCCTCCACTTTATTGCTTCAAAAAGTACGAATGATAGTTTGTGGCACCATTCTTTGTTTTTGAGTATTACCAGTCTTCATTCATAGGCTAACATTATCACCATTATGTGTACAGAAGCTATGGTCTAAGACTCTATATTCCCTACTACATTTCGTTGCTGCTTTCACAAATGTTTGTATGGTAAAACCGGGACAGCTGCTTTAATTGATACCTTCTAACTTGGCAAGGTGATTGCATGACCTGCCGGGGTAAAATCGCACCATACTTAAAGGAAACATTTTTCCTATTTTGCTTGACAATACCTTTATAAGCTCCCTTGATCAAAGCTATAAATTTGGAAAAAGCAAGGATTCTTTTAACTCCTCTGAGCACACCTAAGCAAGGAAAATCGAACATGGAACTTCATGCATAGCAACCAGGAACTTGAGAAAGTTTTAGGGGAAATCAAAAGAAAACAACGTCACAGTGTCAAATCGTGCCACATTGATATTATTGATATTTTGCTTTATATCAAATTATTCATCATAGAAAAATTTTGTTGAGTTAGAAATGATATTTCGCGTTTGTGCGTAACTTTTTCTAACATCTTAGACAGTAAACATCGGTTGGACAGCCTTTTTTGAATACTGGTATTACTTTTGCAGTTTTGAAGCTTGGAAAAAATTCTTTGGGACAAAGATAAATTAAATACGTGCAGTTGATATAATATCTGACGAATTTTTAGTACCGGTTACTAATGTCGGCATGCGATCGATTTCACAGCTATATTTTGATTTCAGTTCTCTAATAATCTTTCCAATTTCGGTGGGAGTTGTGGGGTTTAAATAAATTGGCGGGAATATGGATGGGTTTGAGAAATCTCTGTAGTAGGTACTAGAATTTGATAGCTTTTCAACAAGCTTATTGGCAATGTTTGCAAAAAGATTATTGAAGTGATTAGCGATTGCAAGTTGATCAGAGATTAGTTGATTATTATCAATTACTTGGGAAGAACAGTGGGGTGCCTTGATTTTACCAATCAGCTTGTTTATTGTTTTCCACGTTGCTTTCATATTATTTTTAAGCAGCTGAAACATAGATGCATAATGCAATTTCTTCTTTCCTTGTAAATATAAAAATAAGAATTCATAGCCCTATTGAATTTAACTTTGTTTGTCTCCTGGGATCGAGTATGACCGTGCACCCGGCTTCAAACTTATTTGTGTAAGTAGGAGTGAGTGAGGATACCCCTTCCCAACCACAACTACCTCCACGTCACGTTTGGGAAAGGTATAGCACCCAACCTATTTGCCTTCTCTAGCAAAAGGAACATGCTTTTGCATTGAGCAGCACATTCTTTTGTAACTGAGCAATAGCTGGTTGCCAGTATACACTTTGGAAATCTGCTTTTCAATTGGATTTTAAGTTTTCGTTTGCATCTTTTTGTTCATCATCTTCTTTTATCACTATCACGTAGAAGGTAATGCAGTTGTAGCGGTTGGTTGGTCCTCGATTGCTTCTGGTCAGAGATTACTGTTGCCAGAGAAGCATTCGCGCTACACGTATATAAAAGTTCTCTCACCTTCCAGTCCAGTTGCGGTCGGATTGGTTCCTTCACAGCGAAGTGACTTGCGAACCATCCAAGAGAAATATCCCAACAGAATTACAACTATTCAAAATGACTTAATGTCTAAAAACAGTTACAATATACTGACACCTTCTTATTTTACTTCTTGCTTTCTTTCTCTTTTCCGTCACATGTTGGCTGGAACATCGCGTGATCCAGTCTACTGTGACGTCACAATACTTACAATATCTCGATAAGTAGCATGGTCTTTGACCTAATGCTACACAGTCATGCATAATCGTGCTACAAACTTTTGTTATTGTTTTAATTTGTATGTCACAACGTTTTAGCGTTTGGTTGCATGTCTCTTTTTCTTGCCATTTACCTTGTATGCTACGTGCTATATAGTTTATTATGATGGCCAAGAATAAAAAAAAAAAAACACTAAATCGTATTAATTTTTAAAAAGGTTACGCACGAGTGATTTGAATATTTTATTAATAAATCAAGCTGTTCGTTGTGATAACAGCATTGTCAACGTTTTAGTGGAGATGGCAGGTATTGTACTGGCGTTGTAAAGATGGTGTTAGGGGACGTTCTCGTGAGTTTACTAATAGCATTAGTAAGTAAATGTGTGTGCCATACATATTAGAAACTTTGAGCACGGACATATTATTTTGTAGTTGCAAGTGCAAAAATTATCAAGTTTAAGGCTCCTGGAAGCTTTGTATGACACTTTGCTACCAATAGTTTATTTAGTGGCAGTGGCTATTTTGCCGTCAGTTACCTTTTACCCATACACTGCCTTAGTCTAAGTACTCTGCCATGGAAGATTTGAACCCATAATGTTTGGATTTCAAGGCAGGTGCACTATCCACCACACCACAGCATCTTTACCAGAATTCTGGCAAATATAGCTAATTGAACACACATCAGTGGTGACTGCAAAATAGCCTCCAATGGTCAAATGCCCTCCTCGGAAATTTAGCCACTTCCTTATTTAGTTGTTAGCAATAAATAAATGGCAGTGATGTAAAAATAGATTGTACACCAGTTTTGTAGTGGATAAAGGAATACCATTACATTTCTTTAAAGAATTAATGCTTCTGTTTATGTCAAAAAGCTGTGCATGTGAGCTGGCATTACTCTTTTCATTTCTAAAATTTTCTCTTTACCCCTGTATCCTGTTTTTCAAAGTTTTATTTTTGTAATTTTAGGCTTCTTAATAGAATTTCGATCTTGCGTTTGAAATTGAGTTGGTATTTACAAACCTAGCTTGTGTAGGCCTACTGTTTTTAAACATAGTCGAACTTGATGATGGCTATATTTTTGTACTTTTGGCAAACCACTGTACATTAATTTTCTTTTTTTGACGGCACTGCTTTTGGTAGAAATAGTATTCCAGCAATACTGATTACTTCCAAGCAGGTCTGAACCCAATGATGTATTGGCATAACTGACTAGAGATGTTATAGTATTCAGAGCATAAACATACTAGGTGTGTCTGAAAAGTAACGAGACTGGTGTTATAAGAACTTTATTGAAAAATATTGTAATATACCAAAGTCAAATTCCTTCAAAGTAATCCCCTTCCACTTTAAAACACTTGTGCATTGAGTGGTAATAAATGGGCATAGTACAGACATAGTACCGGTACAAAGATAGTAGGGAAGTTGTGCGACTGAAAACCAGTCGCACCAATATAATGAAGCCTTACCTCTTTCCTTTCAAAAAAAAATTAATTTTATGAGTTTAGATTTAAGCATTGAATGGGTGCAATGAGATTTCACACTAAAAGCTTGAGTTATCGTCATTATGCTTACCACGTCTGTACTATGCTTGTTTATAACCACCCCTAGTGCATTCACCTTTTCCAGGATTCAATACACTCTTGGAAGGTCTTTTAGAGCTTCGTCATTGCAGCCATTGTGATGTAATTGATGTCAGAAAAATGGGTTCCCTTCAAAACAGATTTGATCTTGGGGAAGAGAAAAAAGTCACAGAGGGCTAGATCAGGAAAACATGGTGGGTGTTCCAAAGTTGCAATGTTCCTTTCTGCAAGAAACTGACAAATACTCAGGGCTGTGTGATCAGGACCATTATCGTGATGGAGCGTCCATGTGTGGGCTTTTCAAAGGCTTTGCCTCTTGTAGTGCACTAATCTCATGATGCTCATTGTGTTCTTCAATATTCAAGGCATCGTTCATTACAAATTTCTACTCCAAGGCCAAACAGTGAACCACCATCTAAAGACTTTCTTCCACACCTTGTGAAGGTACATTGCAACTTTGGAACACCCCCCATATTTCCCCAATCTGTCCCCCTGTGACTTTTTCCTCTTCTCCAAGATCAAATCTGTTCTGAAGAAAACTCATTTTTCTTTCCATCAAAGTGGCTGCAATGATAAAGCTCAAAAAGATCTCAGAAAATGCCTTCCAAGAGTGTATTGAATCCTGGAAAAGGCAAATGCTCAAGTGTTTTAAAGTGGAAGGGGATTACTTTGAAGGAATTTGACTTTGGTATATTACAATATTTTTCAACAAAGTTCTTATAACACCAGTCTCATTTGCTTTTTGGACACACCTTGTACTGTGAGTAAAAAAAGTAAGGTATATCACAGTAAAATATTGCAAAACAGTATTGTATGTCATCTGTATATATATTAAGCTTTTCGGTGCATCTGCAGTATCGGTAGTTGTTAGATAACGTTTGTGTGATTTTTGGAGAAACATGCAGTGTTTAGAGGAGTGAAGTATGGTGTGTGTCTATGCTTTTTGAACAGGAATATCAATCTCTTGTCTAAAATTTTTGTCGTGTATGGCATGGCTGAGCAAAACTACTGTTTATATTCAAATTTGCATTTTTGGTTCAGAATAGGACATAAAACAACTGCAATACATCATTGGGTACCTATTGTCTTGGAAGAGCTAGCAATCACACTGCAATGTTTAAATCTTTGTTGTTTTGTGTTTGTTTAGTTGAATAGGTTTTTATCTTTTTTAGATTCTTACCAATCAAACTCTGTGGTAATGTTGCAGTGGTTGGGTCATTTAAAAGTGATTAAAATTTGATTTAAGTCATCACACTTTTTTGTAATTAACCTAGCTTTTGAGTTATTTTAAAACAATAAAATGGACTCTTTTCTTGAAAATAAGTTAATGGAGGCTACTCAAGTAATTGAGCAGCAGTTAGATGCAGAAATCAATCGATTGGACAATATGGATGAAGATGAACTAGAAAAAATTAGAGAGCGTCGAATTGCTGCCATGAAAAAAGCCCAAGTCCAAAAACAAGTAGATGATATTGATACTATTATTAATTTTTTGTTTAATAGGCTACAACTCAATAATTGGCATGTCTTATTTAACCCAGGAGATGCCAACTAATATGAATTCCCGATGCACTGATGCTCTATTAAATCAAATAATGCCCTCCTTAAGTTGACCTCAAAAAAAGCTTTAGAAAAGATCAAAGAGAGCCCTCCACGTAAGTTGACCTTCCAAACACAGAGGTCATCAAGTCCAAGATACTGACAAAAGGCTCTCACCAACGGTTGATTTCCAAAAAAAAATCATCAGAAATGTAAATTTGTGATGTCCTTACATTCTCCAAACAATGCTCCAGAAACCTATGATATACCCTTTTGCACATTGACAATAAACATTTAGTTCATTCGTTTCCATTCTTTGCTCTCAAGATAAAATGTATTGTTAAATTGTGTACTCATGCTATTTTTTTTTGTAGCTTTGTGCCAGTTGGTTAAAATAAGGCAGTGGTTAGTTGCTGTTGATGGCATTTTTTTATTTTTTATTTGCCATATTTATCCTCCATTCACGAGATAGCAATGTATCACTATGTTTTGGACGGTAAGTCTGCACTCATTTGGGAGTTGCCATTTCCTGGTCACCTGTCTTCCACATAAAGGTGGGGCATCTCGTTAAGTGCCTTGCACAAGGACACAAGCGAACTTGCCGACTTGTTCTCCACAACCTCCCATAAATGCCAAGCGCCAAGCAGGGAAGCTATAGATACCATTTTTTAAAATCTTTCAGTATGACTTGACAAAGGGAATGAACCCCAGGTCTACCGACTGCAAAGCAGACACTCTAACCACTACGCCATTGCATTGGTTGATTGTACCCTTCGAATCTATTTTGCCATTGAATGTTAGTGATTGGTCACTTTCTGTAGTGTATCAAAAGTGTGGCCTTTATTTGTTTGTAATTGGTCAATGTCTATAATGTATTAAAAATGTGACTTGACAAATATTTAGTCCTCACTGTACACCCTCCTTACATTTTCTATCTGCAGCCCCACCCCAGCATACACTGCAGTAATGTTTTTTTTTAATTTTTTAAAAATTCTATTACTAACCATGGCATTCAAAAGCAGCAGTACCAACTATTACACCAATGAAATACAGAGTACTACATGTACTTAGCAAATATCCTGATCTAAACACTAGTCTTGTGTGGCAATAGTTTGTGGCTCTATTGCGTTGTTGAAAAGAAAATAGCCACTGTGTTAAAATTATGTGTGGTATTTTTTTGGAGCAGACAGTAAACTTTTGAACTTGCTGCAGTCAATATTTGTGTGAAATATAAAAATTACAGTCTCTGTATATTATTGCTGAAGCTGACAGGTGTCACGGAAACTTTTTTGGGCATGACTCAAATGCCAACTTCCTTATACAGCTTTGCTGTAGTAGTTTTTAAAGTAAATTTGGTATGTACCACGATTGCGAAGAGTTGTCTGATTGATACTAATTGTTATATCACAGGAATGGGCCAGTAAAGGTCATGGTGTTTACAGTGAACTGCCATCAGAAAAAGATTTTTTTGAAGTGTGCAAAGAAAGCAAGAATGTTGTGTGCCATTTTTACAAATCTACGACATTTAGGTGAAGTATACACAGTTTTTTGTTTGGTGCGTTTTTTGTTCCAGCTTCTTGGAACAGATGACAGTGGCTTTAAGCATAGAACATTTGTCCTGATCTGCTTTAGAGCTTGTATTTTAACATTTTGTTTGGTGTTACTTTCAATAAATCTACTGCTTGTTATATTTCAGTGAATGAACATTATCTTGAAGTGCTCTGCACTGGGCAACACTAAATTACAGAAAGTTAAGGAAATGTTTAGTACAACTAAATTAAATTACTTAATTTTATACATTTGGATGGTTATACTTTTAGTTTTTATCGACTTCTGTAAATTTCTGTACTACTTTGATTTCCATTCTTCTGCAGTTGGTAGTATTTCCACAAATCAGTGATTTCTTTTGTAGAATGAATTTCTGGAATTTAGTTTGCATTTTCTCCATATTTCTGTGAATTCCATAAATCTACATTTCCGTATTCTACCATTATCCCCTTTTGCAAAAGTACACCCCAGTCATTTTGACATTTGAGTCATTGTCTGTATAAAAACATTTTAAAAAAGCACTATAAAATGCATATTTTGACTATAGCACTATAAAAAGTATAAAAGCACTTTTTGACCACGATGCCAACAATTTAGCTCATAGTTTTGAATTTTTGAAATAGGCCATTATTTTTCTCAATTGCTCATGTGGTACTGATCAGTGGGACAGTAAAAAGCTGTTGGAAAAATATTTTTAAGATCTGTGCCTTTTGAAGGTACCAGAACGTTGATTTTTTAGATATATTTTGTCAGATATACACAGAACATCTGAAGTGGGCGCTTTAACCACCGACACAATGGCATAGAGGTTAGAGTGCCCACCTTATAGTCGGTAGACATAGAGTTTATTCCCCTTGTTTAGTCAACCAAAAGACTTTAAAAATGGTATCCGCAGTTTCCCTGCTGAGCATTTAAAAAGGGAGGTTGTGGAAAACAAGCCAGCAAGTTCGCTTGTTGTGTCCTTGGGCAAAGCACTTAAAAGGATGCTCCCACCTTTATGTAGAAGACAGGTGGCCTAGTTTCCCCTCTGAGGACAGGGTTGGTGTCAGGACAGGCATCCGACTGTATAATGCCAGGAAACGCATATAACTGCTGTGGTGACCCCAAATTGGGAATTACGCCACCAGCAACCACATATGTAAATGGGATTCAAGCCAGAGAGATAGAACATAGATTTTTTGTGGGTAATTTGCTATTAACATTTCTGTTCTAACTTCTCCTGTTTATGGACTTTTACTTGAACGACTGATGTCTGTTTCGATCAATAAGATATTTTCAGGGTAACTACGTCAATTACAGATGTAAGCTAGATTTATAATCTTGAAAACATTTTCTATTTGCGGTACCCATGCAAAGTCTCACTTCGATATTAATCACTAGTACGTTTTTCTTTGGTCAATTAAAAATTCTGTTTAATATTGATTATTGTGTAGATGTAAAATACTGGACAAACACCTTTCTTCTCTAGCGCAGACTCATTTGGAAACTCGGTTTATTAAGTTGGATGTTGAAAAAGCACCTTTTTTGACACAACGACTTGGAGTTCGTGTGATACCAACAATGGCTCTTATAAAAGATGGAAATACTAGGGTAGGAAAATTTTCCAAATAATTATTTTTTGGTCTCTAGATTTTTGTCTCGGTGTGATGTGTGTCTCATAAGTAATTTTGCTTTTTAATATGCTCAATCAGTCAAAATTTTTTTACCTTTGTATCGTTATGATTTAAAAAAACCCATATCTAAGTAATTAATTGCGTTTGTAATTTTGATTCATTTATTACCAATAGCTACGTTATCGTTTAGGAAACGTTGTCATTTAGTGATTTAAAAACTTTGCTACCTTGCACTAGAACCAATTATGAATATTTGGTGTGGACTGCGTCAATTACGTCTTAATAGAATAATTGTATTATTTTTGTGATTTCAATGGCTGTTTTAAAGCATGTAGCACTTGAAGTAGGTAAAAACAGCACCGATTTCCGACGAAGCAAGCATGAAATTTCTGTAAATTTGTATAGCAATACGCGCACGGAACCACATAAATTACTTATTATTCACAGAATTAGAATAATAAAAATTTAAACCCAGCATTGACGCAAAAGGTGACTTTAGCACTCACCTATGTTAGTCTGTCGTATTGGTGGTGGAGCTACGGCATTTATAGCCAATGCGAATTGTTAGCCTGACCTTGGTTAAGGTCAGTGGTGTGAACCTAAATTATGTATGCCTTGCCTTCAACTTTAAAGAGAAATCATAACATATTTGATGACTAATCGTTTGCATAGCATGCTGTATCTAGGCTAATTTTGAAATTAAATGCTTCAGTTTGCCTCTGTGCATGGAAAAGCACGTCATCTTTTTGAATTTAGTTGCTGTGGTAGAAACGCATTGTGGTGGCAACTACAAAACAGGACAGAACAGACGTTCTATATACAACTTGAAAGGTTTTCCAGTAAGCAGAGGATAAATTATGTTTTGCAGGGATATATTGTTGGCTTCACTGAACTTGGAAACTGTGACGATTTTTCAACAGAAATGCTGGAGTGGAGATTGGGGTGCAGCGAGATCATTAATTATAAAGGAGACTTGGCTGCTCCCCCTGACAATGCTAAAGCAGCATCGTCATCAACCAGCTTCATGCAGAACAAGCAAAAAACAATTAGAGGCCAAGGAGATGATAGTGATTCTGATTTTGAATAATACGAATACGAACTTTGACTCGCATGCTGTTTTTAATTCAAGTGTCCACATTTTTCCTGTAGCCCACGAACTATGCAGGAACCCATCATTTTGTGAAAAATTTGTATGTTCTTTAACACTTCAAAAACAAGCAAGTCTTTCACACTTGATGTAATCTCCATTTAGGTGTGAAGAGGTCTTCTAATATCCTAGATCGTCAAACTATTTCTTTACAACTGCTTCAGATTTTTTGTGTCCTAATGAGGTCACAAGATAGCAGCTAGTACGTTTTGAGTTATTTATCTTAAAACCGTGATATTTTTGCGTTCTTATTTTTCTTACGAACTACAGTACATATGAAGTTTTTTAGGGTCCTGCATGTTATACAAAGCATTAGGTCATCATGGAAGTCCAACAGCTATACTATATTTTAGGGATGTAAGTTTGAATATTGAAGCAACTGCAACGTCTATATAATATTAGAAATGGCAGATTACATTTCTAATACTTTTTATTTTCTGTGATGTCATTGCAAATTTGCTTGCATTTTAAGTGCTAGTTAGTTTGATATCGTACACTGTGTGGCATGTTTGTAAAAGTTTTGTGGCTATAAATTTTGGGATAACGTTCTAATCAAATTTGCATTAGAAAGACTTGTAGTATCAAATGTATTTAAAACACGTTAATAAAAACACTTTCAAGAATAAAAAGCAATAGTAGCAAGTCTATTTCATTTATTATTTTAAGTTTAGCAGTGCCAGTAACCATCCAAATTAATGAGGGTTGTCAATGGGCCCCAGTCAAGCAACTGAAACAATATTTCTGAATTAAACGCTTCCGAGACTGAAAAGCAAGTCTATTTTATTATTTCAAGTTTAGAGCAGTACCAGTAACCATCCAAACAAATAAGGGTTGTCGGTATGCCCCAGGCAAGCAACTAAAAAGATATCACTGAATTAAACTAAACATCCAGTGAGTTATGTTTGCAATTTTTTCTAACATGACCACTTGAGATATTTTTTGATGAACTTAAGTAGTAGTCTTCTTTTGGTATTCAGCTGTAGCTGGCTCATATTCACTCGCATTAAAAAGTGATGTCAGATTTTCTTGCAAGTAATCGAGAAAACTTTGCATATTCTTTATCAATATGCTCATATTGTCTTCGTCAAGTTTTGTGTATGTTAAAATTGATCCGACATTTACAAATAGTCTAAGCAAATGTGGAAAACCGTACAAAGTTGTTGCACTTTTGCTTTGATGTTGAGAAAAAATCTCGTTGTACTGACTACGTTCAAAGCGATATAACAACTGCGATCCCAGCATTGCATTAAAATAATCTTTAATGCCACCAGTTAGTTCTTGAGCACAACTTTTTGTTTCTAAACAACCATGCTTATCCACGTAAGAACTTAAAATTTCATCAATAGTTATTTTTGCTGGTAAAGAATAGAGCCGCTTTTGTCGAGTAATTAAGTCCCAATCGTCTATTAAAGTTGATTTGAGTTCGTCAGGAATGGTTACTCTTACTTCTACTTTAGCTACATAGCTGTCTTCGTCTTCAACAGTAGGTTCCAATCTTGATCTTTTCTTTCGCGGTTCTCCAGAAGAAGCAACTATTTCATTTTTCCTCACTTTTTCAACTGTTTCTTTCCCATTATCTGGTTTTAAAAAGCGGCCAGGCTTACTTCGCTTCGATTTGTCTTTTCCGTGTTGCTTTTGCAATTCTTTTTGCTTTTGTAAGTTTGAATCACTGTATTTCAACACCCTGCTCTCTGGAACCCATTCATCCCAATGCTTATTCCAACCATTGTAATGAATCAAATAGTAGAATCCTTTATTCCCTTCACGTAGTTCAGATTTGATGCACTTGGCCTCGTACATAAGTGGTCCGTGAAAGCACAAGATCCTCTCACCATCAACAAATTTACAAGTTTTTGGAGCCATTTTGAAATATTTATCAAAATATCTACAGAAAAGCAAAGTAATAAATTCATACTGGTCAATGTAAGTGGACATTCACTCTTTTAACAAATTTATCAGTTCTTAAAATAAAAATTAAGTAACAAAAACTATGCTTTACATCTTAACAATGCCCATTGATAGTTACTATTGATGTTATAAATCCATTTTACTAAATTTCACATTGTCTGAAAATAGCTATCCGAGTTGTCTTTACAATATTTGTTGACACTACATTGCAAGCGATCCTGGAATAAACATTCACTAGTAATCATTACAGCAAGCAATGTGCAATACTACATACAATGCAGTTAATCTGTTGATCATATAATGATCCAACAAAAGGAATCACAATTTAATTCGTTTTAAGTACTAAGATATAGGCAGATAAATCCTTTGATACTAACTACAGCAGATTTCTATAATAGTTGATTTAAAACATTTGTACTTCACGCTGAAATGAAGCAATCAAAGCACAAATTATGGCAACAAGTTTATCACTCAGTACTGTTTTAGACAATTCAAATTGGCTTAATCCTTACGATACGTATTACGCAAACACTGGTGAAATTGAATAAGTTGACAAGTTAATTCCAGTTAAGCTAACATATTTTACTGGTCCGTAATAGTGTAAGCAATGATCATGTTTTTACCAGTACAAGTTAATGCATTTCTATCATTCTTTCCAATTCCAATAACAATACAATAGTTTGCATTACAATTAAGTAGTTACAAAAAAATAGTTACACTTTTCAAACTACATTGGCATGCCAGGACGAGGTCCCATCATCATAACCGGAGCACCACTCATAACAGGTGGTCCCATGGGACGCATAGGCATCATCATAGGGCCAGGCCCTCTCATGGGCATCATTGGTCCACCCATAGGCATTGGACCCATCCGAGGCCCCATTGCTCCCATCATGGCACCAGGTGGTGGAATAGCAGCACCTCCCATTCCAAATGGATTATTAGCAATTTGTCCCTTTTGAAAAGCTTGTGTTGTTTTATCAATCAGTTCTTGTGCTTGCTCTTCCATCCATGTTTGATAATACATCCTTACGTTGTCCTTGTGTTTTCTACCAGAGCAATGTGTTTTTCGTACAGATGGTGAATCATGAGTTAAATAGGCATCACAGTAATCACAGAAGTATTTTGGCATACTTACTCTGAGATAAGTTTACTCTTATTTTAAATGGTTATCAGGTTATGCTGGAAACAAATATATTAGGCCAATGGTATTCTGGAAAAATAAAATGCTCGATAAAATAGCATATAACTAACATCTATTGTAGTGGTGTGGTATAGTTAATACACTCACTGTGCAATCAGTAGATCTGAGTTCAATTTCCATGTTAAATCATACCAAAAACTTTAGGAATGGTTTTCATAGGTTTCTTGCTTGACAAGCAGCAGTAGCAGTAATGTGGAGGGTGAAATATGTAACCATTGTGCACTTTTTATAATTGGTCATGATCAAAAATGCACAGAGGCATAGTGGTTGGAGTGTAAGCTTTGCTGTCTGTAGACCTGGATTCAATTCTCTAGTCAAGTCATACCAAAAGACTTAGAAATTGTATTCATAGCCATGGGTACAACTTGGGGAATTGGTTAAACGATATGCCATCTCTCTTTGATAGTTTAGGTTAAATAAAGGCCAAGTACTAAATTTCATTTTCATGAAACCAAAAACTATATGTTGTTGGAACCAAATCATGGATTAACATCTCCTTAAGATCACTCAAAGCTAAACTCTAGATTAAAAATTATACCTCAAAGACAAAAAAGGTTGGGGTATAATACTAGTTTTAAATGAATTAAACAGTAACCTACCAACCAGAGGAATTGGTACAGCAAAAAGATTGTGCATCATCGTGGGCTAAGATCATTGCTTATTACATCTTTTATTATCCACCATCAACTGCAGATTTGTATCATGCAGAAACTATAGATTTACATCTCGATAATGTGCTGCAAGGAGCTAATGTATGGCTTCCAGGCAATTTTAATGTGCCAAACATTGATTGGAGAACTACATACATAAGTAGAAAGAAATCACAGTGACAATAGTGCAACAGACAGATAATTTGTTCTGATATGGGTACCGTATTTCTTGGTGTATAAGTGTCATTGTTGCGTGACCCCTTCCGAGGGATGTGGGGTGAGGCAAAAGAGCATGGAACCACAGAATCTAGGCAATTCCCAGTGCTGGCAATTGAAATCCCCCAGAATGAAGAAATTTTTGGAGGGAAGAATAGAGAGGAGTCAGTCCTGCTGTCTGTTAAAGAGCAAATAGGGTAAGCATAAATAAAGAGGGCAAGAAAGAGTTATTTAGAGGAATGCTAACCCCTACATAGTCAGAGTACGAGCCAAGCAAAAGAAAAGAGTAGATAAGAGAGCTCAAAGAAGGATAATCCCTGCCTAATGAATATGATGATGCCACCACTGGTGTGCAGGTCATCTGAAGGATGCCAAACCAGGAGTGAGTGTGATTAGATTGCAGAGTATCCAAGGAAGACCAGTTCAGGTTGGATTCTAGGACACAGATAAGGTCTACAGGAAAAAGCGAAATAAAGTGGAGAAGTTCAGCTATTCCAGTTCAAAAACTTCTGGCATTCCATTGAAGAATGCTGAGTAAGTCAAAGGAGAAACAGGGAGCTCGAGGTATAGAAGAACAACCAGAAGCATAGAAAAGTGGGAAAGATGCAGAGAGAGAAGTGAAGTGGGCAGAATAGAATGTTTGCAGGCAAGGGAGGCGTGGGGATGCTGCATTGGCAGACAGAAGGGACAGATTAAACAGTGGAAGTATACATGCTGGGGAACCCCGAAGAAAAAGTGACAGGGTTGAATGATTGGGGACCCCCAGGAGAAGGAGGGCAGATCCACGAGTGGGAGCTGCCTAAAGCATTGAATTTGGAGGAAAGCAGAGAGCACCATACGTGGAACAATTTAGAGCAGGTGCAGCATTGCGCCAACCTACCCCTCCAAGTCACATCTCCAGCACACACTAAGCAGGAAAAGATGGGGGCAGGGTTAAGGCACATTTTGCCGTTCATCAGAAGGTAAAGAAGAAGAGACAGGCGACCAATTTTAAAGAGACAGAATCCTGCTCTTGCAGTCATTCAGAGAGCAGCACAGCAACAAAATAATTGGATTTGGGGGTTGCCTGGAATAACTGGGGACCATCAAAAAAGCCAAGAGCCATTTTGACCCATCCCAAACAGGGTCACAGACTGCACTGCCATGTTGAGGTGGCTGTTGATTGGTGCAACGTGCCTAAGTCGCATCATTCCTAGTTTGCAGCTCACAATTTCATTCACATTAAGTTTCACAAAGAACATTTTCAGTTCAAAAATGTTGGACAACATGCTTCAAAAATCAATTTATGATCCAAAAGGAGACTCTTGCATGCATAAACTTATGTGAGACAAATAAGCGCATTAGCACAAGTGAGCAACTGCAATACAATACACCACTTTATGTAAACATTTCTGCAGTGTACAGCCACTACTGTAGTTTTACCTATGTTCAGTTCACTCATATATAAGTTGCAGCCCATAGCTTTTGATGAATATTTGGTACAAAAAATGTTACTTATACATGAATAAATACGACAGTTTTGAAGCTGTTTTACCAAAAGCTTTCATGTTGCTCTTACCAGTAACAATATTGCATCCAAAGGGAAAAGCTAGAGTGAGCAAGTATTTTATCAAAAATTCAGACATCAAGCCCATCAAAGCAAGTCAATAGCAGCACTTGCATAATCATGCACACCAAAGAAGGCTATTTTGCAACTTCAAAATCAAATTGTTTGAAAAAAGCGTAGCAGGAGGGCATTTGAGAAGACAGACGAATATCGTGATTATCTAAAAAGTTTGAGCATGTCACTAAATTCTCCTTGTGCACATAGCAAAAGGCACTTCGTCTTGATATAAACAGCCTCCAACAGATAAAGATAGAGCTGCTTGCTATTTATATAAAGTCGTCCATATTAGACAAACTGCCCAGTTCCTCCGTGTGCATGGAAAAATTACCAAATGACTACAAAACACCAAATGTAACTGCTGTGTACAAAAGTGGTGAAAGTAGACTAGAAAGTTACAGGACTAAGTACTTAACATTGACCAGCTGCAAACTGCTGAGACAATTTGTGAGTGGACTGATAACATAACAAGGAAAGAATGATATTTTGACAAGCTGCAACCATAAGATGTATGATCCTAAATCTTAGATTAGATCAGATTGTACACTGTACAATCCCAGATCAGACTGAAATTGCACAACAAATCATTATAGCATGAAGTGGCTAAAGGTTTTAATGATGATCTTCCAAATGACATGGCAGTCTTGAACTTCACTAAAGTCGTTAGTCCCTCATCAACAACCACTGTCATAGGTAAATCATTTTATTACTAGTTTGAAGGAGAATGCCCTATATGAAGCAAAGTGGAGAGACAGAGTGCAAGCAATTGCAGAAGGAATGAGATGAATCAGACCATCTCTGCTAAGGGGACAGCACAAGATAAAAACTGAATAACTACTACTACAGTCGAATCTGGTTAATTGCATAATCAACTTGCCAAACTATTTTGTGCAATTAAGGGAATTATGCGTTTATCCGAAATTAGTATAAACAAACAAATAGGTTTGGGATTTACAACTCTTGTGCAATAAAACATATTATGCAATTATCTGATATGCAATTAACCGGATTAGTCTGTACTACTATTCAAGTAGAAACACATTAGTCATGTTGGAAAGTAGAATCCAGCAAGATGTTGAAGATACCACTTCTGAATGGGTCCTTTTAAATAGAGCATGTCCATAATGTCCAACAATGAAAACTAGCTGTAACATCTCGTGATGCACATTGCAAGACATCATGTGCATTGCAAATATGGACATCACAGACATATCTATTAGAAAAAATTCAGTAACCAGTGGGATACCACATAGCAATGCACTTGGCCTGATTCTAGCGGCAGTACTAAACATGCATAGAACTGGGCTAAAGTTAGAATTAGTTTATACAGACATAGTAAGTACATTAGGTATAGTAGGGCTAGAGTTAGTTTGCAGTATGCCTATTTAGTATTTATAACCACACCCAATTCTACTGCTATTTCTAATGATTTGCCAGTGTGAATAGTCAGACATGTTTATTTGCAGATGATGGTATCAGATATAGAAGGATTTATTCAATAGAGGGCAGCAAAAAAATTGCAAAATATCTAAAAGCACTTAAGACAAAACAGACTGTTGAGGTGTTTTTAACTTGAATAAATTTTATGTCATTGCTCTGACTCAATCATTGAGCTCACTACTGTCAAATTGATAAACTACATAAAAGTGCTCAAGTAGGACTTGGACTATGACTACAGTTACTGCATTTGGAGGAATGCAGTAATATTTAAATCACCCATTTCCTTCCACTTACTACTTTTTGGGCACCAATTTGCAGCAAAATATGTTACAAAAAATTTTTGTGATTCCCAGAAACCTAGCATGACTTGAAAAACACAAATCAATAAAAGGATGAAAATATTTTGCCAATAACGGCATTTCACTCTTGGAAGCTATTTTGCCATCACCAATCATATGTGTTTAAATAGGCATATTTGCTATAATTCTGGCAGTGATACTGTGCTGTGTGGATAGTACACCTGCCTATAAATGTGATAGTGGGCGTTCAAATCTTTGCTGACAAGGCACTTAGGCAAAGGCAGTCTACACTGGAGGAGGACTGGTATGTGTATGTATGGAGAAGTGTACATTGTGGGCTACAATTTTTTTAATTTGTCACTGGAATTGACCACCAACGCAATGGTGTAGTGGTTAGAGCATCTGCTTTGCAGTCGATAGTCTTAGGGTTGATTTCCCTTGTTGAGTCATACCAAAAGACTTTAAAAAATGGTATTCACAGCTTCCCCGCTTGGCACTCAGCATTTAGTGGAGGTTGTGGAGAACAAGCCGGCAAGTTCACTTGTGTCCTTGGGCAAGACATTTAATGGGATGCCCCCACCTTTATGTGGAAGACAGGTGGCCCAGTTTTCCCTCTGAAGAGAGGGTTGGTGGCAGGAAGGCCATCCGACTGTAAAACAAATGCCATGTCATAAAAATGCAGATATCTGCTGTGGCGACCCCTAATCGGGAATAAGCCGAAAGAAAAAGACATCATTGAAATTGAACAATCAGAAATGACCAAAGGTCACATGTGTAATGCATCATAAAATTGATGAAACACGAATGTCTGATGGCCAAATAGCTTCCAAGGCTAAAATGTTGTTGATGGCAAAAAAGCCACTGCCTTAACAAGGCAGTAAAATATCCAGTAAATATCAGTCTTCAAGAACCTAAATGCAACTGAAGAATATGTATAAAAACTATAACAGAAGTCTATTAAGTTCTGATAAAACCATTCTTAAAATACTGTACAACCATATTGGATTCTCTTATTAGAAATCGTGAAAAAATATTGTAGATGATGTAATGTTAAGCTGAAGAAATGTGACAAACAACTAAAAAAACAGTGTAAGAAGCTTCTGATTCTACAATGAAACATATTGAAAGACACAGTGAAAACACTTGATTAACAAATGCTTTACAAGACTAACTACAACCTCATAAACATTGATTTAAAAAATATACCACACCAGCATACCTAGATATCTCATTTACCAGCTTTAGTAGTTGTGGAACTCCACCAAGCATAGTTGAAGTGAGAACTCTTACCTTGAAACAAATCAGACTGGTTGTTTTATTGTACTTTCATGATTGCACAGTAGTATTTCTATGTCTGTAACTGCTGTTATTTACTTCTGCAATTAGGTTTACTTTAAGGCAGTGGCTATTTTGCCGTCAACAGCATTTTACACTCGAGACTATTTTGCCGTGAGTTATTTGTGATCGATTGATCTTAATGGCGTATCAAACATGTGACTTTTGATTGTTTCCAATTGGTCAATTTTAATAACCAATTAAATAATTTTGCACACCCAGTGTCTACCCCCTCACCCTGTACACTCCCTTCCAGTGTACACTGCCCCATACATTTACATATCAGGCCTGCCCCTTCAGTGTACACTGCCTTTCTTTTAATGCCGTGCCAGCTGATTTTTGAACCTGCAACCATGGTATCTCAAGACCAGCACACTATCCACTACACTAGTGTCACTGGCTGAAATGTAGCAAATATGGCAATATAAACACACGTGAATGATTACAACAAAATAGTCTCCAAGGGTAAAATGCCGTCAATGGCAAAATAGCCACTGCCTTACTTTAAATGGTGGAGTTTGCTTACTTATAGCTAATATTTTAATGAAATATTACAATATTTCACGTAGTTTTTCTGTCATTTATAGGCTGCCACAATTTCACTTACTTCACTCCCAAAAAATATTTTGGATTTGCTTTGATGTCTGCTATTTATACCGAATGTGTTGTTGCTACTAAGTATTTTGTATGCTTGTCACTTTGGCCATTACAAGCTTTTAACATCCTTAAATTTTTGCCACTGTGAAGTAATAGTCGATCATGACAAACTGACTTACCAACTTAAATTATTAAATACCTTCTGACCAAATTGACCAGAATTATTTGCTTGAGTTGCTTGGCCATCAATTAGTTTCTCAAACAAAAATCTGACCCACCAATTCTGCCAGAGTATGCCCGGTTTAGAGCAGTTACTAAAAACTGGATAACTATCAGTTAAAAGACCTTGAGCTGTACATTGTGTGGCGTACTTTACTGCTGAAAAGGGTTTACTCAACTATAGTGTAGCGGAGGAACTGAGTGCAGTTAGTGGAAACTAGCCAAAAAAATCATTACAATCGTCATTTAATCTTAAGACTAATACTGCATTTTGGGTACTCTAATTAGCTTTTATGTGTAGAATTTTCTGAGCATCCTCTTCAGAACATGTAGTAATGCACGATTACTATAAGTGGGAAGAGATACAATGTTCTTAGCATAATTGTTATCAATCTCCTTGCCACTAGCTTGGCTTTTTGTAGCTCAGGCTTAGCAAAAGTGTTTAGTCATGTGTCATTTGATTACCGTGCAATGAGTAAAAAGTTAACGTAAATAAAAAAATTACAGCCAGGGGAGCAAAAACATGAAAAAAGGTACGAGTTCAAAATTCAAATAATCAACTACAATCACTCCTAATCAAAGAAATCCTTAAGCCAATTATGTGACAAATATTTCAATTTGAAAATTTAGCATCAAAACAATTAAACAGAGTAATTTCCATGATAACTCCATTAAAAAAATTGTTCCAAAATCCCAAGGTAAGTACTAACTTCCCAAAATTATCTAACATTTTCAAGGAGTATCAACCGCGATTAGCCTAAATCACACTTCTCATAAACTCCAAAACCCCGCACTTGATAGTTTCACTATTTTTGTCGGTCTATCCAGAAACATCTTTAAGTTCCGCTGTTTATCCGCTTTTTTCTTTCCTCACATGTCCGCTGAAGCAAAGTTGAGCGTCACAATGTCACACTTCAAAAAATAGCTACAATGGTAAATACTAAAAACCCTTAGCGCGTAAGCAATTTCAAGACTATTGTGACCAAGGCAAGTATTTTCAATAAAGCCAATTTTTTGGTTGTAATACGAAGGGTGTTATATGACGTCAGAAATTTGGCGCGAAAAAAATTGGCTCACCAAAGGGCTGTAATTCGTGTTGAAAGGATGTAGGGTAAACACCAACTTTGAAATTATTTTGAAAACTAATGAGAAATAATTAAAAATTGGAATGAATTATTGGTAGATAGCTATTCAGAAAGCAATATATTTAATCAAAAGCAATTTGGTTGTGATTAAGCCTTTCAATTGGCTATTCTAAACTTGGTACCGATGCGGTGTGCCAATTCGCAAAAAAATCGTCCTTAAGAGAAGTGTCATCTAAACATCATTTAATCTTCTGTAAAAAATAACTCTATCCCAATTAGATACTCGTTGGTACATTATCAAAATCAGCCATTATCTAATCATTACTACCAATACAGTAAGTTCTTGATTATTCTTTGTCTACGTGGTCCATCAGCCTGAGCCATAGCCTAAAAAAACGTTTCAAAAAAAGCAAAGTTTACAAAATTACATCTGACAGATCAATGTAACTGGTCTGCAAGCATTATTGACAAAAACTTTCAAAGGACTGGCGATTATATCAATCAATATTCAATCCAACATATGGCAAATGGTACAAAAGTCTACCTTGTTATCTAAACCACAGTGTAGGCCTGCATTAGCAAAAACAACCATTATGTCATTACTACTACTGATACCTTAAATTTTTATATTACTGTTGATCCAGCAGCCAATGCAATAACCAAAAAATTGTTTGAGAAACATCTAAGGTCACAAAATTGCATCGCAGCTCCATATTTTGATTGATCAAATTTGAAATCCTAACGGAAGCTGACAAAAAATAAGCCTGCATATCTAGCCCATAAAACTAGGTTAACTAGTAGCAATAACAAATAAGCCTTAAGACTTCCTACGCTACTTCGAATTTAAATTCATTCCATAACATCAGTAAAACAACATTTTTAACGTTCATTCAACAACTATCTATTTTATCCATTTAATTTGCAAAAAACGAAATCACTCCTATTCAATTTTTAGAAAATGTGTTCCTTTGAACGAAAGCGTGTTGACTGAACCCAAATTGCTGGAAACTATAGCAGTCACAAGTAAGGAAGCACGACAGTAATGTTTTTATTGCAATGATGTTAAGACTACAATTAACTCAGTTGTGGCAGACAATCAAAATCACGTTCGTCCTCCACGACGTCAAACGATGCAAGAGGTTGTGGCAGATAGCTAGAACAGGTCCGTCTGCCACGACGATCAACAACGAAAGAGAGCAGAAAATTGGATCCCAATTAAGACCATCATCTGTGAGCATACCTAAATATTTTACGTTTCTTACTCTATTTAATACGTTTTGTTGTAATTTGATTTCAAAATGTTTTTTAGTTGAGGCATTGATACAATTGTCAATGAGCATATAATTACTTTTAGATATGTTACGTCGCAACACGCGTGTCTGCCTCACGCTGCGGTGAACAAGAGAAGGACGAGATGTCGTCGTTGAAACGCAGTTTATTCAATGAAAATTCGAGAAGAAATCAATGAACTGAATGAAATAGATGCCACAAATTTACAGCAAACTGGTTTCTGTAACAAAAGCGACCGATACAATATAATGTTACTTGCGTAAATGACTGATATGCGAAACTTACCAACTTGTTTTTCGACAGAACATCCAACAATTTTTATTAATTTAATTACAAATTCTTACAGCTGAAAAATGGTACAATATAAGATGCTGGTTGATTTGATAATTGATATTGCCTTACACTAATAAACTTTAGTTGCTGCTGCTGCTGTTGCTACTATGGTAAACAATGCAATGATGAAAGGGTTTGAGTAGAAATTTCAACTAATATCAATCAATTAGACTTAGAGCAATACAGCGGAATTGAATTCTGTTAACAAGCTTAGCTAAAAATAACAATGCGGCAGAACAAAGCATAGCCCTGCGGTTACGATAATTGAAAACACACAAAAACGAGAATACGCTAATTAGGTATTTGACCTTATGGGACAGGTCAGCTACGCAAAATTTCATAGCAAAAGGGTCGCAAGCTCAAAACTCGCGCACATCGAAACGAACTTCCAACAAAAACGGTTCATGACGTAACAAGATATATTTAAAGATATCTTGTTATTTCTCAGCCAAACATTTATTTTATTTAGTTCATTGTTAACCCATTTTTCCAACTTTTTGATATTACAGTCAGACAGTTGTAACAAAGTATCGTCAGCA
The DNA here is from genome assembly GCA_963675345.1 of Trididemnum clinides. Lineage (NCBI taxonomy): Eukaryota > Metazoa > Chordata > Ascidiacea > Aplousobranchia > Didemnidae > Trididemnum > Trididemnum clinides. Next base: position 23,237,894 of record OY776299.1, on the reverse strand, counting down.
AATAAAGTGATTTTAAAAAGATGAGAAGTGGTACAAAATTTGAATAAAGCTTTAGTTATCGACCATTTCATATTACTCTTTTGCAAAGAATAAGTGAAAACTCTTAACATTTTCGTCTAGCTCTCATCAGGAGTTATCGCTAGAATGAAGCCTGGTGTTGATGGCGAGGTATTTATAGCGAACGAAGCTGGTGAGAATGGCGGAACGTTCTGATTGGTAGACAACCAGACGTTTCGTCGAGTCCGAATCAATGACGTAATTTTAATGTGTAGACGAATTCTTTTTGGCGGCAAAGCTCCAGTTTAAGCATTTTGATGAAAGTCGCTTCCAAGGTAGATAAATGAAAAAGTGTTCTTCCTTTAGCCAAAATAGAAAATTGGTTGTCATCATAGTGAGCGGCGCATTTTTTATTGTTGAGGAGGTGTTGTCCAATTGCCGAAGTACAGGTATGGTTGGATTGAGATAAGTCACAATTTGTTTGAGCTTGATTTCTTATTGCTTTCGGTATATGCTGTTTTATTCTATCCTGCAGTCTTTGAGATGTGCGGCCTACGTACCGACAATCACAGCGGCACACGTATTGGTAAACGACCATACTTTGTTGCTTGGTAGGCACGACATCTTTGCGAACCGTTGGAAGCATCTTTCTTGTGGAAAATGCTACACGAAGCTTTACTGCACCAAAACATGAGCTGACAGCAGTTTTGCATTGATTTTCAAATTTTGTGGAGATATTGCCAATCCATGGTAGTTTAAGGTAAACTGGACATTGTTCCGGTCCTTCTTTTGGCGGTAATTTAAACTGTTCAATCTTCCTTTTTATTCTCGAATTAATTACATTTTCTGGATAACCATTGGAGTAGAGAATCGATCGAATGAAATCTATTTCCTGGGGTAATTTTGAAGGCGAACAAATTTCCAAAGCTCGGTGGACAAGAGTTCCAATAAGATTGTTTTTTCTGCTTTTGGGTCCAAACGAATCCCAGCGATTGTACTGGCCGGAAAATGAAGGTTTTCGGTAAACGGAAGTTAAAAATTTTTTGTTACTTTTTTCCACAAGCACATCCAAAAAAGGTAATTTGCCATTGACTTCTTTCTCATGCGTGAAATTGAGGGACTGATGCAGTGAATTGAGTTGCTTTGAGAAAAGATTGCAATTGAGCTCATCCTCAAACATGGCAAAGGTGTCATCCACATATCTGAAATAGATTAAAGGTTGATTGTTGTCAATAAATAATTTTTCTTCTTGATATCCGACGAAGATATTCGCTAGGGCTGGACCAAGTGGATTGCCCATAGCAACACCATCAATTTGTTTATATATTTTGTTATTAAAACTGAATTCAACAGAAGTAGTTGCAATGTTCATAAGTTCAATAAAGACGTCTTTATCCATGGTTGGACGAAGAGATTGGAGTTTGAAGACGAAGGAAAATTATTAACATATAAAAGAAAAGGTAGCGGCCCAAGACCAGACCCTTGAGGCACCCCACAAGTGACAGTTCTCAGACTTAATCTGTAATTGGAAACTCTTGTATACTGATATCTGTTGCTTAAATAATTACTCGGGAATAGTTTAGCGTTATCTCGAAATCCAAAATTATTTTCCAGTTTCTTGATTTTAGACTCATGCAATAATAATAAACCAATACGCGGTGAAATATTAATTGCAATCATTTCTAGTCACATCGCAATCGGTGGATCAAAAATAATCTGTAAAACTACATATTCTGCTGTACTTAACGTACCAGTCTATGTCGGGGACCTCGGGCTAATAAACCAGCGCGGACAATTATTCCAGTCGCCAGCTACAAGGACTATCATTTAAACCGATTATAATAAGTACATAGTAATTATCAGTCCTCCGATAGATTTCCATAAAGCCATACAGGCTAAGATTCCTGGCGTGAGGTTACATCCTCAGGCGTGGGAACTATCGGCGCGCGATATTCTTTGAGCGGAGATAGCCGAGGGGCTGCAACTGGACGATAGACACTTCGTCAGTAAAATCGTATGATAAAGCAGCAACAGTGCACTGGCTGGTTGTATCAAATTGGGGGCGCACGAAGTTGCAAAATAGCAGACATAGCTCGTACTTTAAACAACTAAACTCACACACATTGGTGGGAGCAAGGTGCTGAGCCGCCGAAAGCAAACTAACAAAAAATATATAAAAAAAGGAGAAAAAGAGGTTTGGCATGGCAGCTCGATGAAATGCGAGACGCGACACGCTTGTTCCGCCAATCCCCATGTAGTTTTTCACAGCGATTTGATTTCATACAGCGTAGTCTCTTGAGAATGTGACGCAAAGACTTCATAAGCAACATCCCACAAAATTGATTGATATTGTGGTAAACTAATTGATCTCGTGTTGTTTTGTTAGAAGTTTAAGTATATATAGTTTCAAATTAGACCCCTACAGCGAACCGAACAATTAGCCCCTACTGAGAAGTAGTAAACGTTATAACCGGGCTTCCTACAGACTACTTCTAAAAGCCTTCCTTTGTTGTACTGTTTTTCTTTGTTCTTTGCCCTGTGGTTAAATAAGTCCTCATGTTTGATTCATATATATATATATATATACGAGGTGCATTCAATAAGTTTCCAGACTTTTTTTGTACCGGCATTTATAATTGCCGTAAAGTCGAGATATTTCAGTATGTTGTTACTATACTCCTTATGAGATGATTGACCAATTTTTTCTTGTTTAGGTGCAAATTTATAGCTACAGTAGGAATTAGAGTACACCTTACTAAATCCTGATTGTCACAGCTGGTGAATTTCAAAAATGCAATCTGGACGTGAGGACACATTAGAAGAACGATATGCGATCAAGTTCTGTTTTAAACTTGGAAAAACTGCCACAGAAACGTATGGTATGCTTCAGACTGCTTATGGACCATCTTGCATGAATCGATCATCAGTTTTTCAGTGGCACAAGAGATTCAAGGAAGGCAGGGAGTCCGTGAGGGATGATGAGAGATGTGGGAGGAGTAGGGAAGTCAGAACATCAGAGATGATTGGCCAAATAAACGATTTCATGAATAGGGACCGTCGTGTTTCTATAGAGACACTAAGCGCACAGTTTAATGTCAGTGTGGGAGCTGTATACATAATCATTCGTGAGGAACTGAAGATGCGGAAGATTTGCGCGAAGTTTGTCCCAAGAGTGCTCCGGGAAGATCAGAGAGAAAGACGTTGCAATGACAGCAAGGAGATGGTCGAGCTCATTAATTCAGATCCCCAAGTTCTTGATGCCCTGGTAATCTGCGATGAAAGATGGATCTATTGTTATGACCCAGAGACCAAGAGACAGAGTTCCCAGTGGAAGCATGCTGGATCTCCCAGACCCAAGAAGGCCAGACAGAGCAAGTCCACCCAGAAACTCATGATGATCCCTTTTTTTGACAGCATGGGCATAATCTACATTCACTGGGTTCCCACTGGAATCACAGTCAACAAGGAGTACTATATTGAAGTTTTAAGGGAGTTCAGGAAGAGATTCCGTCAGAAGAGGCCAGAACTCTTTGAATCAGGTCAGTGGCATTTCCATCAGGACAATGCCCCAGTCCACAACTCCATCCTCGTCACAGACTATTTGACCCAGATGGGCATCAAGACGGTTCCCCATCCTCCCTACAGCCCGGACCTTGCTCCCTGCGACTTTTGGCTATTCCCAAAGCTCAAGGAAAACCTCAGAGGCAATCGTTATTCCACAATTGAGGACATGAAAGAGGCTGTGACGAGGGTCCTAAACACGCTCACACAAGAAGACTTCCAGGGGGCTTTCCAGAAGTTGTTGGAACGGTACAACAAGTGCATTGATGTCGGAGGAGAATACTTTGAAGGGGACTAGAGTTTTTTGTGTGTACGGTTAATAAAAGTGTCCATACCAAAAAAGTCTGAAAACTTATTACAGCACCTCGTATATATATATATATATAACAGGTACATCTGCTCGTATATACATAGTAACCAGGGATGTGGAAGTAGTTATTTTTCAACAGCTTCCGCTTCCACTAACAAAAAACGAGAAAACGATCGTTGACAATTTTTTTTAACTTCTGTTGGTCTGAAGCCTGCCTTCTCCTACACTTCATCATTTTGAGAAGACAAAAATCTTCCTTTATTGCTATTACTTTACCTACTTCACTTGAGCTTATTGTTCTGAACTACTCTGTGTTTCTTTTTCATAGATATTAGAACTCGTGTTGAATGTAGAACAGTGCTTTTCAATCTTTTTGTCATCGCGAAACCCTTTATGTACTTTCACGTTTGTCACGGAACCCCCACTAACAGAAATTTAGAAATCACGAATTGCTTCCAAGAAAATCAAATATTTTGTTGCTACAATTCAAAAAATGATTAAACACTTCAACAAATTGACAATTATTACAAGTTCCATCACTACTTACAACCACTTCTACAACAGTTAACTTAATGCTTCTCAGCAGGGATATCTAAAACTAGGGGATTGCCAACTATTTTTGGACCATGCCATTAGGAAGGTAGAACTACTTAGTAGTTTGTAAAAAGTTGCTCTAGCAAATTTCGCTGCTTGTAATTATTGTTTTGGACAAAAATAAAATTATCAATAATTACAATAATAATAATAATAATAATATTGCAATGTAAATGGCGGTATAGTGTAGCAGCTAAGGTTTTGGACTTCGGAACGAAAGCCCTGGTTTCGAAACCGCACGAGAAAATTGTTAGTGTTTGTCAGCAAGGTATTGGAAATTTAATGTGGTACGTTGCTCCAAATAAAATTCTGGTCGAAAACGAGTGAAGGAGTGATATGATAGACAATTCACTAAGCCAGCAATGTCTAATCCTGCAAAAAATGGAAAAATGACCTAAATACAGCTAAATAAACAGCCCAAAAATTGAACTATTGAAACAAAATAGATCAGTTATCAGTTTGAATCCTAGCAAAATAAGCCCCAAGAAGAATTTCATCAGAAAAATAATTCTTCTTTGTGACGACCAGATACGAGGTCGTATTTCAACGTTTTGCTAATACTCTTATTCCAGTTAATATAATCGTTGCATGAATTAAAAATGCTGCATAATTACAGCTCTCCTGTACACAATTACACGTAAAAGATACTGAGGGCTATTTAAATTAAACTTGTCATAGACAAGGATATTTGGCATAGAAGTGCTTAAATAAATATTTCATTGTTGACAAATAATTTACAATAAAAGCATGCAAGTACCTAGAAAGAACAGACAGTGCTGTAGCAGCCAAACTTCCCCTCCCCCCCCCCAAACAAATGCTTATAAGGACCTCTCAAGGTGACTTCTAAAAACACAGATTTCCAAATGTTGCTGTATTAAATTTTCATTAGCGGCCTGTGACGTATCTAAGACAATAGCTCTTATTTTCCTTATGAAACATTAAAAATAAATCACAAGGTCAAAAGCAACAGGTCTTTCTAAAAACTTCGTAGTTGACCATTCGAGCAAAATCTCTTGACAACCTCGGCGCGAGTGCTTGCGGTTTCCTATAAAAGTGAAACTGAATTACCTCGGAGTGTACTGTAAACCTTTTAATTAAAATAGATGACAAACAGCAGCTCAATAACAATAACATTCAGGTGTAATATTATCACCTGTATTACATGTGAAATCAATTTGTAATCTTCGTTATATTTGTTATATTTACCTGATAAAATAAACAGATACATAAAGTGTAAAATAATTAATTCTGGCAGGTCTGTCAACTATTTTGCAAAATAGAGAGCTTAACAATACAATTGGAGCATGTTAACCTGCTAGCACATGAGATCATATATTTGCATGACATCCAAACTTGAAGTAGAATTCTAATTGAATATCACCTTTTATATATGATCCAATGTAATTTAATGTGCTAGCTGATAATGATAATAATAAAATTAACTTTAGGAAACAACTATCACATTAGTAATATTTTTGACGGCCTATAACATACCTGTTACAAATATAGTTATCAGCATAAACAGCACGTAGTTTGTGAAAAGAACTGATGGCCATCAATACCCTGTTGAACCAATGTCTTAAAGTACCAGTGTCCAACTTGTTTACAGGAATCAGGCAAACAACATCCCTGTATTTTCCACATATAGACTGTACCATGAAAGCCAACACAGTTTTGACAGGGACACCATCTTCATTTAATCCAACGAAACTGCCATCGCTATATTCAACACGCTGTGCCATGTATACTTCATTAAGAAGCAGCACAACTATCTTTTCCTGAGCAGACAAACTTTCACTTTGATGTTTCAAATACTCGAAACCAACTTTACTAGTGTTGACATCTGACCACGCAGAAAACTGTCTTAAACGACTTGATGATGGCAATAATAAAACTTGGTGGATTTTTTCTATAGCATGCAGTGCTTGTTGACCGCCATTAAAAAGCAATGGTTATTAGTTCAACAAAGTAACGACGTCCCTGTTTCTGTGCTTGAAGAGCTGAAGTTGTTTGATAACAAATCTGATTAGTGATAATGGTTCATAGTCAGTCAGACTTGACCAGTGAAGTTTCAAAAGGTTAACAACTAAAAAAAGGCATCTATTTAAGGAAATAAAATATTTTGAGCTGTCACAGACAGATTTACAGAGACAAAATATTCTTGATTCACTTGTACTGTGCAAAGTTGGTAACAGCAACAAATCACTGTAGAAGGCATTTGGCATAAGCTTGGAAAAGATGAAAAGTTTCATATCCGAATTTACATCAACAAATACTGATGCTACAAGAGATAGTGTCACAGTCAAGCCATCATATCGGTTAATGTAATAAAAGTGCAAACAGTTAATGCCTGAAACAGCTATAAACCCACTTGGTAAGATTTCTTCTTGAATCATTTTTATATAAAGTTCATAAGAATCAAAGGATTCATTTCGGAACATGAGTTGCATTTGTTTGACAATGTTATTATTTCTCTTTTCTATTCTAGCTGTTGCAGTGGCTGATGAGGTGGGGCAAGGAACAGGGTCTTACTTTGAAAGGTAGATTGGAAAAGATGGAAAGAGGTGTCGGATTACATTTGGTTTGAAACGCAATCGTTGAAGATTTGTAGTTGGTCGTGCACCTGCTCGACCTTTACGTTGATTTGGTAATGTTTTTATCAGGTCAACTTCTGTAAAATGCTTAGCACAGACTCAATGATTTGGCAAAACTGTCCAATCCTGACAAGGAATTGCATTTATATATTTATTTTTTTTTAATAGGATCTATAGGAAATTTAAAGGAATTGCTTCAGATGATTGATGACTGGTTTTAGTGCATTTATAGCCCATTTTACATTCAGGAACACAGCACACATATACCATTGCATTGGAAGTACAGTACTAATAAATAGATCAATCATGGAGTGCTGGACGATTTTCACGTCATTCGCATGTTAACAACTTAATTAATGAGAGGTTTGGAATCTGCACGCATTCCCACCATTTTGGAATCTCAAGATGTGTCACGTACAGATGGCAAAAGACCGGATGGAATGACTATTTTTCCGTGGAGTGTCGGGAAATGTCTAGTTTGGGATTTTACTTGTAGTGACACCCATGCCGCAAGCCATATTGCAGCTTCATCAGTCCAACCTGGAAAAGTTGCTGAGCGTGCTGAACAGACCAAATTGACAAAATATGTGGAGTTGGAAAGAGATTTTCAAGTAGTCCCAGTTTGTGTTGAGACCATGGGCCCATGGGGTTTCCATGGTCTGAAGTTCTATGCAAGAAGTCGGGAAACGGATAGCTGCTGAATCTGGAGAGCCCAGATTCACAACTTTTTTGATGCAGTCCATTGGAATAGCAATTCAAAGAGGAAATGCTGCCAGTGTTGCTGGAACTGTTCCAAAAAGCAAATATTTGGATGAGGTTTATTGTTTGTAATCAACATGATCGCCTGATTGAAATTTGTTTAGACAAGATTTAATGTAACAGTACCAGTTTATCATTTCTGCCTTCTGCTCCCTTTTTTTTTGTCTGTTGTTTAATTTTGATTTCGTTAGCGCGATTTCTATTTAATTGGTAGCAAATTCTAAGTCATAATCAAAGGGGCTAGACTGTCTTCTACTACTATTTGTCTTGGCAGGAAATGTATTTTTCACTGTTTATGCTGCGCTGTTGATTTCTGGTTCGTGATAAGTGTTCTTCATGCTCGTTTGTTAACGAAACATTAAACATCAATACGATCAATCATGTAGTTCATTTAACAATGGCTAAAAGGTGGCCTACCTGTTGGTAAAACACCATGTTTATTTCAAAATAAACAAAATAGCTAATACACAATGGTATAAAATGAGGTTTTGCTAAATCTTTACCGCATCACAGTGGCAATGTTGTGTACTGGTATTGGCTATTTTGTTTAGCCTATGACACAAAGCCCCTAGTTTGCTCCCAACAATTCATTATTGTGAAACAGACTAACCACTAACACATAACTTCAGTCTTACCACTAACGTTAGCAGTTGGTAACAGGCTAAGTTGAATTAGATCAAACAATACAGAGTTACAAGATGTGTACAAGGCTTGTTTGCCTCACAAGCTAATTATTTAGACGTACTGCATTTAGCCTACGTTTAATGAGCTTCCACTGTAAAATGACTTAAACTCCATTTTAAACAACTTCCTCACAATTTTCCAAACATCTTCTCAACATCCACAAAACAGTTTTGCAGATACACTCATTGCCGGGCCTAAGCCAGGAATACAGCCTACAATTTTAGCTACTTGCATAGATTTTACTGTTTGTTAAATTAGTTTTTTGTTTTTCTTACTGACGGTATTAGATTTACAAACCTAGGCTTGCCGTACCTCATGATTGTTTGATCAACTACTGTACATTACTATGGTAATCTAAACATGTAGAATAAACAGCATTTTAAAAGCTACCCTCCTATTGTAACTAAGCGGAATAGATTAGCACGGAGTTAGCAATCCCCTAGTTTTAGACATCCCTGCTTCTCAGATCTAAACCGTATGACCACATATCACAGCTCTCGACAGTAACCTGTCATCACAACAACAAATTACACCGTATAGCGCTGATTTTCCCTCTCTATCCTCAACTAACTCTGACTTTGAGTTAACTTTAACTCTAATCATCATTACCGACTTTCGGTCCGTCCCCAAAACATGTATTGACTTCGATCTTTTTGGATAGTGAAGTGCGAAATTTCTGTCGTGTATATAGTATGTACATGTAAAGCGAGCAAAATTGAACTGCACCGATCAACAGCCGCCTCAACGTGGTGGTGCGGTCCCCAACCCCGCTTGGGTTGGGTTAAAATGGCTGTTGGCCTTCCCGAGGGTCCCAGTTACCCCAGGCACTCCCCTCACACAAAGCATTTTTTCGCCGTGCAGCCCTCTGAACGACTGCAGAAGGGTAGCACCCAGCCTCTTTAAAATCGACCTGTCTTCTTCTTCCTTTCTCTTGCTCATCTTCTCATTCTTCTCCTTCTCCTGATGAGTGGCAACGTTCATCCTAACCCTTGTCCCGTCTTTTTCTGTTCAGTGTGCACTGGAATTGTGACCTGGCGGTGTAGGTCAGTGCAATGTTGCACATGCTCTAATTGGGTTCATTTAAAACGCTCACTACTCTCCTTTTCTAGAGTCAGAACTCTTGGCAGCTCTCACTACTGGAGCTACCCTGACTGCTGCGTTCCTGCTTTTTTTGGAGATCCCACACCTACCAGCACTGTGACTTCCACCTCGAACTCCTCCAGCTTGTATACCTGTACTGCTCAATCTGGCCCATCTGGCCCCCTTCTGCTAATGCAGCATTCGCACCCCACCCTCGCCTTCAAACCTTCTATCCTTTTTCCGCCCACTTTGTATCGTCTTCCTCTGCACCCTCATCATCGCCTCATGCTCCTGGCTGCTGGCTATTCCTCTTCACCTCCTGCTTCCTCTTCCCTTCCTTAACTCCCTCAGGGTTCTTCAATGAAATGCTGGGAGTCTCCTAGCCAGGAGCACTGAACTGCAACACTTTACTTTGTCTCATTCCGTTTCCCATATTTGTATCCAGGAATCTAACTTAAATTTATCCTCCTGTTTCCGGTCCCTGGATTCTCTGCTCTGCGATCTGATGGCACCCACTCCCGATCTGGTATTTTTTCTACTGATGTCACAGACGCTAGCGACGGCGTCATCATTTTCATCAGGTAGGGCTTATTCTTCTGTGAGCTTTCTACCTCTTCTCTTTCTTCACTTGACCCCTACTCTGATCATGTAGGGGTCAACATCTCTCTAAACGACTCCTCCTCGCTCTCATTTCTTAATGTTTGTGCTTTCCCTATTCGTTCCTCTCCGAGGGATAGCAGAACCAATTCCTTTTCTCCCCCTATTCTTCCCTTCTATGTGGAAGCGGAAGCAGTGGAATCTTCACGCTTCTGCTTCCGCTTCCGCTTCCACAGAAAAAGGGCCGCTTTCACAACTTCCGCTTCCGCTTCCACTTCCACATCCCTGATAGTAATCACTTTTTTTTTCGCAATTCTTGTCAAAACGTCAACGTGGCGAAACGAGTAGTAAATTTTCGTTTCGATCTGATTATGCTTCGAATTTCTGTTTGGGCCTGAGTGTTGGTCCCCCTGCTTGATTGTTATTAAGGCTGTGTGGTAGCCTTTATCGCCGCGAATTTTCGTTCTGCGCACGCTGGGAGGAGGTGCGCATATTTGTAAATAAAACACTGCAAGAAAGCTTCATCAGCTTCCTGTTTTTTGTTTGACGAAGCAGAAAGGATCCGTAGAGCTAATATTACTAGTTCTACAAAGCAATTCTACTGGTTCAGTGCTAATCAACGACGGTACGCTTGGCGCGGGAATCAAAGAGTTGAAACCTGGTGCTGCCGCACCAACATTACAAATTCAATGCAAAAACACTGAAACTGGTCAACCGACGCGATGGCGTAGTGGTTAGAGCGTCCGCTTTGCAGTCGGTAGACCTGGGGTTTATTCCCCTTGTCGAGTCATACCAAAAGACTTTAAAAAATGGTATCTATAGTTTCCTGCTTGGCGCTCGGCATTTATGGGAGGTTGTGGAGAACAAGCCGGCAAGTTCGCTTGTTGTGTCCTTGGGCAAGGCACTTAACGAGATGCCCCCACCTTTATGTGGAAGACAGGTGGCCCATAAACCTCGAAAAAGGCAACTCCCAAGCGAGTGCGGACTTCCCGTCCAAAGTATAGCGATACAATTCGCTTTCTCGTGAATGGAGGATAAAAATGGGAAATAAAACAAACAAAAAACGCTTTTTTCGAAAGCGCATTTTGATGACGTTTGATCACGTGCATGAAACCTTACTATTGTATCTGTTGGTGCTGGATTTTGGATAATGGCATATTGGAATTTGGGATAGATTGTTACATAACATTCAGGAACAACAACAACTCTGGAGTGTTGATAACAAGGTGGATTGCTGATTGAAAAAGTAATGTTTTTCTCCGGGTTTAGCTTAAACCTTGCTGATATTATAGACAAACATAGGGAAATTTATTAGGTGTAAAAAAAGTGGGCAGTAGTTACACATAAGGCATTTATGTTGCCTTAATACTGTAATTCTGGAGTTTATAAGACCCTTATATCCAGAACCTCTCACAATTTTGATTGGGTCAATTGAAGTATAGGCATATGCTTACTTGCTACTAAGTTAGCTATCATTTTCTTTTGTTCTGTGATATTTCACTTGTGATGTATATTGGTTGGTATGTAAGTAAAGTTGCTTTTTTTCTTTTTACTTAATAGTCAAAGGCTATTGGCAACATATTTATTTTAGGCAGTGGCTATTATTACTTAATCACAAAAAAAGAGAGTAGTTTAATTGCCTTCTATGGCATTTTATCCTTGGAAACTATTCTGCCATACACAATTACTGTGTCTATTAACATGTTCTATTGCTGTTTCATACTACTGGTAAGTGAAGCTGCAGCATAGTGGATGGTTGCCTTAAATGCAATCATTAGGGATTTGATTCTTTTCAGGAAGTGCACTTCCATAAAGGCAGTGTACATTAAGGTCGGGACAGATCTGTAACGTATGGGGGGTGTACACTGGGGTCAAATTTTTGTTTAGTAACATGTTTATTGTGACATAGAAATTGATCCAATCACAAGAGACCAAAAGTTAGATGTTTAATACATCATCAAAATTGACCAATTACAAATATTCTGCGGCAAAACAGATTCCATGGATGAAATGCCATCAATGGCAAAATAGCCACTGCCCAAGAGAAAACTTGCAGATTGTTTTTATGTGACTATAAGAAAATTTCTGTGAGCAATTTTTGCATGGCTGTAAAAAAGTTTCTGAAAGGTAATTTTTATGTGATTCCAAGAAAATGTAAGTAAGCTTTTCTGCATGGTTGTAATAAGTGTTGTTATCAGGTTATCTGGGTTAGTTTATATTTTTGGATGACCAAAGTGCTGCAAAAGTATTTATCAAGAGATCAGTTGTGTTCATCAGTCATTGGTGCAATTTTTTATCCTTTTTTTATATTGTAGTTATTGTATGAAACCTTATCAACATATAAGTGCTCTTGATTATATTTCATCATAATTGTAACATTATATAGTAAATTTCTTGTAACAATACAAATTCTGTCTTAATCTTGTATGCACAATATTAGACTATTTTAGCCAAGTAATAGCACTATCATTAAACCTGGACACTGGCCAATAGTATCAGAAAGTGCAATTTAAAACTTTGCAATAATACTTAGAAAAGCTGAGATATGTTACTGGTAAGGCATATTCACTTTGTTTAAATCTTTTCAAGGTTGTTGTAACATGAGCTTTTCCTTGAAATGTGGGCATAGTGAAACTTTTCACAGCCTGGACCAGAGGTGGTAACTAAACATAAAGTCACCTAAGAGTGTGTGACCTAAATACTCCATAGTAGGTGAGAAGTGTGCTGGGTGCAGTGACCACAAGTTCTGTGTAAAAGATTCTTGATTCTAGAGAAATATAGTTTCCAAAGAAGGCTCTGTTCTTTGCAGCAAATACAAGAAAGAACCAGATTTAATCAGGAGGCACGACTTCTTCAGCCAATACCAGAAAAACTTGAGAGTTAAAAGGTTTTGACGAGACACAAGGCCTAAGCTAAGCATCCATTACAAAAAATGAGTGGATGAGAGGAGCAAGACCAAATAAGACTAGATTTGTGAAGCAGCACTCCTCATATGGTCAGCTCCTCAAGTGACCTAGGATTCATTGCAACAGGACCCTGGTAATCACCACTCAACCTCACTAGCCATGTCTGTGAGTGCCCACTGAAGAATGATATTTGGAAAATTGAATTTTAAGAAAGTAGACTTGCAAAAGAAAAAGGTATTCACCTTCAATTTGAATAGAAATCACATAAATTTAGACTTTGAAAGCATTGATCTTTGAAAATTAAGTCATGATCTTTAATTGGTATTAAAAACAAAATTTTCTTTCCTCCTCTCCAAAAGTTGTGGGGCCTTACTTTGGGTTGTCATAGCATTGCATTACAGCTTGAGAAGATAGGGTGATAACTTCTGTCATCTGTGCCACAGAGTGTGAGAAAGGTGAAGGGGAAAAAAGGACATAACAAAGTTGAAGAGAAGGAAAAGTAACAGACTTGTTTGGAAAGTGGTTATGCCTGGCTGTGTTGATGGCACTACTTCTAATGACAGTGACAAACTTAGGCTACAACCTAATTACCGTTACCCCAACAAGGGAACACTTAAGATGGCATTTTAAAATCTTTTTAACAGCAAAGCCATTTACATAGCTTTGCATAATCAGTGCTTTCAAGAAGAGGAAATGTTTAGTACAATTATTTACAGTACCAGACCACTAGTTTTTTACAGTGTCAGAAAAAAGATGACAGATATTTTCTTGTGATCACATAAAAGCCTACAGAAATTTGTTTATGGTCACCTAAAATAGCCTATATAATATTTTCATGTACACATAAAAATACCATGCAAAAATTTTTATAAGTCACTTAAAAATAGTCTGCAAGGGTATTTTACCATTACATAAAAACAGTCACTACCTTCATTTTATTTAAGTAAAATATAGGCAGAAAAATTGCACTGAAATACCTGGCAATTAACTTGTATTACAATTATTACAGCCACATTTTTTAAGCAGTTTTTGATCATTGACCAGATTTTGATCAAAATGTCCAAAAAAATTATTGTAATTTTGAACAAGACATCAGAAAAAAGAGCAGTTTTTTCATTTTGCAGTGCTTTTTTTTGTATTACGGGTGATTCAGAACTTATAACAATATTTAAAAATATCACTCGAAAATTAAAAGAAAACATCATTATTCACCCTGTGCTTAAAAGCTTAGTCATTTGGAGTCCATGAGCAACATGCCTCATGCAGCCTATTTTCTTACTCGATTTACCAAAAGTGCTGGGTAGGAAAAATTTCATTTTGCTTTTTGCTGTTTTTACAAAGAATAATTAGTTGTCTAAACTTCTAGTAATTTTCTACAAGCCAATTGTTTTTTAAAAGTACACAACAGCTATCACAATCCAACTGGTGTGATACCACAATAGATGAATGTAAAAATAGATTTATTTGTTCAGCAAATGGTAAATTTTTAACTGTTTGGTATTTAAAATGTTAAGTGCTTGAACAGAAAAACAATAAGTGTAATGAGATGCTTTGCAAGATGAAAAAAAAATTCTATTTATACAGGTTGACCATCACTAATTCAGCAATCAGTTATCCAGCACTAATTTGACCTAGAAAAGTGAATGTAATGATCTTTCTTCTGTAAGCAAACTGAATTAATTTTGTACTGCACTGTACCTGTACCAATTATTTTACCTGTATTTTATTAACATTTCATTTGTCTTTATTAACCAACTTTTACTGATTAAGAGGATATTTCAATTTTAAGATGAGATGGTTAGCAACTGGGTTTATGTATTCTAAGATAATAAATGGCTAATCCGACATCCCAAGGTCCCAACGATTCCAGGTTAGTGATGGTCAACCTGTATTTAATTTGTATAAAACAATTTTATGTGGCAAGATGTACATAAAATAAATTTTAAGCAGTGGCATTAGGAAGCAAAAAATGGAGCACAACGATCAGTTAAGAAACAAACCAAAAGTAGGGTCTGGTTTATTATTAAAAATGTACTTTTAATGCAGTGTTAAATATTCTAAATTAAATTAGAAATATCCAAAATTTTTAGGTATTTGGACAATTGCTTGAAATATTCTTGTGAAAAAAAACAGATTGCAGCAATTAAAGTAAGTGCGAGCAAAAAAACGTTCAATTTATTTAGTCAAGCCAACCCCTCACAGTTGCCTAAAATGAAGCTGGTGTATCGCTTAGGCTTTTATTTTTTCATTGTCTCGCATACACATAATTTATCTTAACATTTGGTTAGTATTTTACTTCTCTTTTTAAAAAGTAAATTTGGTGGCAATTTCTGATTTTTTACCAGCATTTTTAGTTTTATAAATGTTCAAGAATGTTTTGTTTATTTTGATGTATTCAGTTTTTTTACTAGTTATCTGTGTAATTTATTTCTGTATCACTTGCTGTTGACATTATTTATCACGCTAATTAAGTAATGGTGCTTGCCTGAAAGAGCGCACTAAATTAAATGCTATGACATTGTTAAGAGCTTTCAATCTTGCTGCAAAAGCTTCTGCGTTTTCATTGAAAAGTGGTCTGTGCCATCAAGTTTTTGATGTAGCTATGGGTTAGTGCATTTCTGCTGTTATCATGAATATTTTTATTCAACATGTAAGCTCACAGTCTTCTACTTCACATGCCACCTACTTTATGCACGAGATGCATTGAAGACTCTTTTTTACAAATAGAAAGGTAATGGCTAGTGTGATGGCATCAGTTTTTTAGCTTTCAACCCTGAAATGCTAGCCAAGAATTCTTATTGGTTGCATTTGACACATGATTAAGGCATCAGTTGCATGTCATTTGAGTATAGGTAGCTGTGAAATGACTTTTTGCTTTGATAGATTTCTTTTCCCAAAGATCATTTCAATAAAAGGAAATATCAGGCATGGTACACCAAGATTGTTTGAACAACAGTATTACAAGTTTCAATTAGATAGACAACAGAGATCCATTAAATTTCAAACACCACAGAAGTCTGATCTTTTTCAGTATGTCATGGCTTCATTAACAAAATACCGTATTTTCCGCTTAATAAGCCGAGGCCAATTTGTAGCTCTGAAAATGAAGGTTTTTTGCTTATTATTTATTATTATTTTGCTTATTGGCCAATAAGCCGACCCAAAAAAACCGGGTCCAAAATTAAGGTCCTGAAATTCAGCTTATTAGTCAGAAAATACAGTAGATTGCAATCAAACCATAAACATAAAGATTAAGAAAGTTGATTGAATTATTTTTTTCAGATAGTTTGTGTATCAAAAAAACTGGCATGTTGTAAACAGAAATGATGGTGAAACCTTACTCTCAATGTTCAAAACATTAATTTGCCACAATAGGATATGCGGTTGCTCCAATTTCATTGTTAACTTTTCCTAGAACTAGATTATGTCTTTCATGAATAATGCAGCCATAGTACAATGGCCATTACGTGAGTAAAAAATTTAACAAGTAGTTTAGTAAAGGTTGATGGGATGCAATTTGGTTTTATGCCTCCGAGGAACAACAGATGAATTGTTAATTGTAAGAAGAACATAGAGATAAAGATGGAAAGTTATATATGTGTTTTGTGGATATTGAGAAGGTATTTGATGGAGTTCCAAGAAAGTTGATGGGGTGGGCGGTGAGAAAGAAATGTTCACCAGAAGTAATTGTTAGAGCAGTGCTAAGCCTTGATCATGGTGCCAAGACCAAAGTTAAGGTGAGATCAGAATTATCTGAAAAATTTTTGATGCAAGTTGGTGTACATAAATATCTGTGTTATTGCCACTGCTTTTTGCAATTATGGTGGATGCAATCATGGAGAATGCAAGAGAAAAATTGATGAATGAAATTTTAAATTGATGAATGAAAAATTCGTCTACACATTAAAATTACGTCATTGATTCGGACTCGACGAAACGTCTGGTTGTCTACCAATCAGAACGTTCCGCCATTCTCACCAGCTTCGTTCACTATAAATACCTTGCCATCAACACCAGGCTTCATTCTAGCGATAACTCCTGATGAGAGCTAGACGAAAATGTTAAGAGTTTTCACTTATTCTTTGCAAAAGAGTAATATGAAATGGTCGATAACTAAAGCTTTATTCGAATGAAATTTTGTAGGCAGACGACTCGATTTTAATGAGTGAAAGTATGGAGAATTTGAGAAAAAAGTTTTTGAAATGAAAGAAGCGTTTGAGAGCAAGGGGATGAAGGTTAATCTCAAGTGATGGTCAGTGGTTCAAAATAAGAAATACTGAAAGAGCAAAGTTGATCGATGTGCCAAGTGCAGCAAGAGGGTGATGGCAAAGTCAGTGCAATGCACAAAATGTGGTAAATGGAAGCATGGTAGATGTGCCAAAATGAAGAGATTGACTTTGACTGTGGCTAAAGGATGTGTTGAAGCAATGAAAAAAAATTATCAAACTGCTGAAGAGTTAACATTTTATAACCCGGCAGAGCTAGTGAAGAGTTTTTGTTACTTTGGAGAAGATTAATTGTCGGTGGTGGAAGTGAAGGCAGCAAGAACAAAAATTGGATGGTTAAAATTTAGAGAATGTGGGGAATTGCATAACGGAAGAAAGGTTTTGTTGAAAATGAAACAACGAATTTATTGGAGTTGTGTTAGGTCGGCAGTGTTGTACAGGAGCAAGACATATTGTCTGTGAAAGAATGAAATAGCGATTTTGAAAAAAAATTGAAAAAGCAGCGTTAAGACCAATGAGTAGAGTTAAATTAATGGAGAAAAGGAGTAGTTAAGAACTCATGCATTTGGTGGGTTTGGAAGAAACGTTGGACAGACTAGCCAGAAAGAACGGAATGCGATGATGTGAGCATGTTGTGAGGAGGGATAATGATGATGTGTTGAGAAGAGCGTTGGATTTTAGAGTGATTGGGAGAAGAGGGCATGGTCAACTGAAGATGACCTAGAGAAGGCAGGTGGAAAAGATTGGACTAAAAAAGGAAGATGCCATCGACAGACCAAAGTGGCGTGATGTTGTTAATATACTTTCAAGGATCATGAGGTAAATCCAGCCACCGCTATTAAAAGAAACAAACCAGATTTAAAACTGTGGCTCTCTTTCTCTCTCTTTAGTACCACTTTTGAAAAAAGTTTTTTCTACTGCATTCATAGTAGTCTGTGCCATGCATCACACTGGTAGTTTTGCTGTTCTGTAATCTTGGTGCCTAAGTGTTCTCTCAATTGAATAAGCATCATTCCTGAGCATTTTGTCATTTAAAAGAGACCGATTTGAGTCATTTTTGTGGCCAGCTTTTTCAGTAACAATTCTATGTGCTCAAATCATTGCCTCTGTCATCATAGCATATTTAGTGCATGAAACAGTGCAAAATATTGTGTTGGCATAACAGCTTTTTGTGCCATAAAAGACAGCTTTGAATTGGTGGTGACTTGAAAAGACGTTGTCGACCCAAAAAAAACAGTTCAAGAGAGAATCATTTAATAAAATAGACAGCTTTACAATTTTCCAATCACATGCCAAAGAGCAAAAAAGGAGTGCTGGGTATAACTTGACCAAAAATGCAAAACTGATTCAAGAACTATTTCTGACAAAATACGCAAAGCAGGGTTTTAACCACAAAACATTGTACAAAAATATCGCCTAATGAACCGTCTACTAATTTGCTATTTGTTGTACAGAAGTGTACACCACAAGATGAGTGAAGTGTGAAAAAATAGGTGATTCCTACCTACCATAAATGACGACTTAATGGAAGCTAAACAGTTTACGGGTGGAGTTGTTTCATGCAACAGACTTGCTGGACTGTATGCTTTGACCCCGGCCATTATCATGAATGGAAACACTTGGAATTTTGAAAAATGCTAAAAGTATGTGTGACATTCACGTGTGTAAGATTTTTGTACATGACGGCATGAGGTACCACAAGTTACAACTGAAACAAAGTATGGAAGTCTTGCAGTGGTCTGAAAACTGCTTCAATCTACACCCAACTTCAAATTCTGCAAAATATAAGAAATAAGGTGGCAGCTACGAATTACCTATCATCTCTGCCAAATACTGATTGGAAATAACAGTAAATGTCTTAAGTGGCTAAAATTTTCATTGAACCTAAAAAAATTGTTTAGTTTGTCGGCAGTGTGGCGCAAGGGACTGAGCATCAGACTTGTGATTGAGGAGTTTTAGGTGAATGCTCGGAGCGTTGCATGTTGCATTGCCAAACAGAGCCATGGTTTGCATTTAACTCTTTCGCTCCCACGATCATCGATTGATGATCTCGTGTTTTCAGTGTTTACCTCGAATTTTTTTAAATTGAGTTACAAAATTAGTTTACTAAAAAATCGATTTGTGACTTTATTTTTTATCCGATTTTCATAAAATTTTCAAAAGATCACGCTTATTTCCTCGCGCATCGGAAGATGTATAATTTGTGCCCTAATTCTTGGATTTTTATACCCAAAAAGGGTTAAAAAGACCAAGAGCCCAGTTGCAGACGACAAAATCGGCCAAATTCTCAGCATGTGCGAACTACACTAAAATCAAATTGAGATTACATCTTTTTCACAAAACCAAACCCTTTATCATTAACACAGCCTGAAAACTACTCTTTTGGGGCATCATTTGACAAAATTTCAAGCTATAATAATAAATTTTACGTTTTTAAATTTCCAAATTTTTTGGGGGTCTCAAACCCCCCCCAAACAAATTTGAATGGTAAGTAGATAAAAGTAAATTTAGTGCGTGAAAAATATGATGTGTTGTTAAATACCGGTCTCATTTGAAAGCTTAGGAAATTTGCTTTCCAGCAATATATAACTGTAAATAGTTTAGACTAAGTGGTATATGATATTTACTGATCAAAAATGAGTACTGTACATCATGCCAGTTCAAAACCCCCCAAAATTTTTTGACTTATCTTCACTAAATTATCATTTTTAGAAAAACTACACCCTATAAAAAGATAAAATAAATTGCAAATGTTTTACCACTAAAGTCGTCATTTTGTATCAAGTTTCCAAGGAGACAAGAAGCGAAATACAAGTTTGAAAGCTAGCAGAAGTTTGGCTTCTCTAAATCAAAGTTTGCTGTATCACCCTTGTTTCTCAAGAAATGGGAAGGGTGTAAACAAGCGGCTGTTTCATTGTCAGTGACTGCATATTCTATTTAAACTTGATATTTGCTGAATCTTGAAGAAATTCCCTGTTCAAAAATACATAATGTTACATGGTTTAGGCTAACCTCTAGCAGATAATAACTGATCATGTTTTAGGTACTGAATTTAACTACCAAAATTTGGTACCGGTCGGTACCGGTCCAAAAAAAGGTCATGTGTCTCAGAAAGTTGCAAACTGTAGAAAACCTAGGCTTTTAGGTAAGTTTTGATTGATGTACCTTGAAAGCTTATTTCCTTAGCATCATTTTGCGACCATTTCTAAAAAAATTGGTTGAAAATTAAATCTGTAATGATATTTGAGGTGAGGGTACCTCTTTAATTTTGAAGACAACTACCCCCCAGTTGGGGGGGTTCATTTGCATATTAAAAAAAATGTTTTTTTTTTCTATTTGAAATCCTCAAGAAATGTAGATTTTAACGATATATCACACTTAATGTAGAAGTAGACAGCTGAGTAATGATTTACAAACAAACTTGAGGTACATAATTATGATTAATTATGATTGATTATGACAGTTTTTCGCGCTGCCACCTTATGGACATTTTTTTTCGCTTTTCACGCGGGAGCAAAAGAGTTAAGCTCACATTTCAGTTTTAAACTAGAACTTCACTGCGACGACGTGTTCGGTCGTTGCGCAGTCTTCTAAACTTTTTGTTCATCTCCTTTTCACATTGAGCATGGAATGTTCACTAATTTTGAAATTTCCCAACAGATAGTATGTCAATTGATCAGTATAGGATCATGAAATTGAGACCGTTTGCAGGATAAAACTTGATTGTTTTGTAAAAACGCTGTGATTAGTAGAAGTTAAGTTTTTCAGTTTTTATGAAAACTTCATTTCATTCGATGACGGATGACTTCATTTTCTTTTTTCAGATTTAATTTCAATTTATACCATATAATTAACAATATGGCGAGTATCGCTAAATTTATTAGCCGAAATATTTTTCGATTGGGCGTCACAAGCATAGAGAACTCTAGGTTTGTTGTTCCTGCTCGTCTTTACCACGAAAAAGTGATCGATCATTACGAAAATCCACGTAACGTCGGTACATTAAACAAAAAATCAAAAACAGTGGGCACAGGTTTGGTTGGTGCGCCCGCATGTGGTGATGTGATGCGCTTGCAAATCGAAGTTGATGATGATGGGAAAATAGTTGATGCCAAGTTTAAGACTTTCGGATGTGGCTCCGCCATTGCTTCCAGTTCACTTGCCACCGAATGGATTAAAGGAAAAAATCTAAATGACGCTGGAAAAATAAAGAATACTGAAATTGCCAAAGAACTCTCTCTGCCGCCTGTCAAATTACATTGCTCAATGTTAGCTGAAGATGCAATAAAAGCAGCAATTAATGATTACAAGGTAAAGCAAGAATCAAGGAGTTAAATTCTTCAGCTCATGGCATTTGGGACCGCTAAAACCTTGTTTTTTGAGTTTTGTTGATTTTTACTACAATGGAATTTTTCGTTTCGTTTCACTACCGTACATTTGTAAATTTTATCACCTTTCAAACATTTGTTGAAAAGAGCTGGTACCGCCCAGCATTTCTTTGCGCCGCAGAGTCTAACTTTTGTGCAAGTTCTGTTCTATTTAATGAGTATACTCTGAAAGTAATGGTCTATTTGAACCACGTATTTTATTGATTGATTTGGTTTGTAAATAATATGTGTAAGTGATTAAATTGGTTGCATGATTTCTACAGTCATGTCGCTTATTGGTTAAAGCCTCAGTAAATTGATGGTTTTTGGTTTTAGAAAGCGGAAGTAATAATGGTTAACTTAAGTGGTCAACACCACTATTTCGCATTAGTAGTGTGCTGTGCAGATATCTTTGCAAATGGCTGCTTGGCATAAGGTCAACACCAAAAATTTGAAATGGTTAAGGTATCTTTTCTGTTCGTTGGTTTTGCAAGTTGTTAGTGCTTGTACTGTACAAATGATGATACTTTGCAATTTCATTAAACCTTGTTGTGTGGCCGCTTTATTATACCTGGTTGCTTATTTGATCTTTAGAACAGTAGCTGGGCGTGAAACAGATATCCAGAATCGCAACAGAAACCCAATCGCAATTAGGTTATGTGGGGTAAAGCTGCAGTTTATATTGGCGCAGACATGAATGCATTTCGCAGAATGGTAGCTGTGCCATAATCAAAGCTAACTGGCAATAGTAGGTGCTTAAAAGTTGAATTTTAGAGCGTGCTATTCTGGTGAAGTGCAGTATCACTTTCGATCTCTGATATAGAGCTGTGATTTTATGCTGGTAGCTGATATTTACTTACAGCCTTGTAAAATACTAGTTCAGCTGTGATTTCCAGCAAGACCAAAGTACTCGAGGTATCGTGACATTACCTTACCTATAAATTTCGCTGACTTGATTTTGTTTCTGATAAACTCATCAAAAACTTTCAGTTGTTCTGTGTTACAACAGATTTGCTGGGTGTGCATGTATCAGTGCTTTATCGCTTTTGCGTGGTGTTTTGGTGGTAGCACAGGATTAAAATGCGTTTACTTTTTTGTAAAAACAATACAGTCACATTAATGAAGTTTTTGTATCATCCTGAGTGATCTATTTTTTGTTATGATCACGAGAAAACTCTTTGGTGAGTTACAGTAGGAACATTTTTGTACTCAAACCTTTTTTTCTCCAGCAGTGCAACGAAGCAGAGGAATTGTCGCACGTTGACAAAGGACGACAACGCAGTTGTCCTGAGACTAAAATGTGCGATCGTGAAATAATTATTGGCGCTCTAACCTACTTACCTCCACGCTTTGTTACTTAATGAGCAGTTGCTCGTAGTTTTAAACTTTTCCCTCAAACAGGTAGGTGTGCGATACCAATAAAACTTATCATTGATCTAACGTGGCAAACAATAACGTTAAAGCTATAAAAGAGAATGAAGAAAAACACAAATAGCGTATGCTAATCAACAATTGGCCAGGAAAAGCTAATGGGGCTGTAGCCCACCCTTTCACATTAAGATTTCCGATATTAATTTTTGAAAAAGCCCCACATAAAATACGATTAACGATTGTGATGTCAAGGAAAAAGGTCAATTACCTCATGACTGTTGAGCCCTCAAAAAAGCACTAATGGTTTTTCCTGAATTCCAACAAGCAGACGATTGATTGGTAATAATGCCAAGCAATTAAAACGGAATGTTACAACTTGTAAATACGAAACCACGTCTGGGCTATCCTAAGCACCTCTCCATTTTCTACGTGTCAGGAAAACAATTGATTTCAATTCGGGTAGGATAATTTCTATCTTTTTTGTTCCTCTTACTCTAAGATCACTGCGCGACTGACAGGCACATTGAGTTTTATTTTCTTTTAAGAAATACATTCTTCCATACAATTTCGTGTGATATAAGAAACAGCGGTGTCATCACAACACAAGACATTGAACCACTCAAGTGTGGTGTTTTGCGACAATTTTGCAGTAAGGGGGAGAAATCCTCAAAAAAATTAATTTAGACAGAGGGTAGAATATTCACAAAAGTCTGAAAAAAGAGCAACTAGCGTTCATTCCACATTTGCGTGCAGTTGAGCACATTATTGTCAAAAGTTGAGTTCAGAGCATGAAGTTACATATATCATGGTCATATGTAAAAGTCTTTTGCTTTTCAGCTCACGCTTTAGGTACACGTGCAAACTACTAACCTACGCTAGTTCCCACTACCCGCAATTTTTCAAATTTTCCGTTCATTCTGTATTTAATAAGTTGCACAGCATCTCATTATTCGATAATATCTTGAATTTTTTCATTGTCTTTTATACAATATTCTCCAAAAACTGGTGCTATGGGAGATGCAATGCACTTTAGCCCAAAGATGGCGAATTTATTCACCGATTTGGCACGAAAAATCACCAAAAATAAATTTTGGTAAGTTTAATTTGATTTCGTAGCTATTTAAAATCACAGTTCACACCAAAAACAGCGTTTTACAATATGGTTGCGGCAACAAGCAGTATCAAAATTGCTCTCTAGTATGCTATGCAACATTTAAAATGCTATAACTTTACAGTAACTTCTTTGCCTTTGGAGAATGCAGCTGTGGGTTTCATTGTGGAGCCACTAATACCGCGAAGTGGCGCTAGAGACTTATGAAAGTGAATTAAAATTAACCGATCGATGGTTTCTTGATATTTTGTTTTTTTTCTACAAAGCAAATGCAGAAAAAAGATGCCAAAGATTAAAAAAGCAGTTGAACCTATAGCAAAAATTGTCGGCCTCGAATTTTTATTTTTTGGCCAGATATCGGACGTGGTGGTGACAAAAATGGTAGAAACAGCACTGGAGAAAGTGGAAAGAGCTGAAAAACAAAATATAGTTGTAACGCTGCTGCGAGCATTAGCCTACTCAAGGTGTTAAACCTGATCGCTACCAGCCAGCATCAAATGTCACGGGTGGAATAAATACATAGAACAGTGGTCAAGTTGCAGTTTTAAACCTTAATTCCTACTGAAGCCAAGCATGGCTGATTTCTTATGCTTTATTTTGGCTTAAACTCAAGTAGAACCCGGCCACCATTGACTTCAGTGCAGACCAGGTTTAACGGCTGATCAAGAGCGTCCGCTAAAACTTTTTCTGAAGGGACAAATTTGCAGGAATTTTGCGTAAGTAAGCATATTCTAATCCTGTAAAGACGAGGGGAGGGGATTGAAATCATGCAAAATTTTCGCATAAACCAATTAGCCAGGGAAGAGAAAGTTGTTCTAAAGAAATTTTTGAGCGATTTCGCAAACTTTTATTCAGTATTTAGTTCAATGGTGTCACAACCAAAAGACCAAGAGGGGCAAGTGCTCAGATTGCTCCCTCTCCCCTCCTGACGCCCATGCTACTGGCACTTGAAAATTAAAAGCGCAAGGGAGCAAGATGAAATATCATTTTGATAGCGATTAATTATTTTTGAACCAATCAATTGTGCGTTTAGAGCAAAGACTGCTTTTCTGATCCTTAAGAGAAGTACTTTACTAACAATCCGCGAATATATCAGAAGTCAACATAATACAAAAGGGAACGAAACAAACTAGGGAACTTCACAGGAAACCTGAAAAAGTTTATCGTGCTGTGTTTAGGGTCACCCTCCTGCGATCCTAAAGCACAATTCCCTCACCTAGTCGCCCGCAAGCCAGTTCTGAAAAAGACAGTTGTCATCAACAAGCTTAGATTATTTTTGATGACAAAATAATCCGGTGCAGTGGTTGGAGCCCCCGCTTTACAATCAATTGACTTGGGTTGAATTCCCTGGCCGAGTCATATCAAAGACTTTAAGAATGGCATTCACAGCTTTCCTTCCTGACATTCAAAACAATAGAAATAATGAGGGAGTGCGTAGCATGAAACTGAGTTTTCTCGGTCGTCATGGAAATGTAAAGGTCCTCAATCAGTGTAACTCTCACTTGCAAAAAATTAGTGGCCGCTTGTCTAAAGAATAAAAATGCAAATCGGTTCAACTAGGTATAGAAACTAACGAGGGTAAAGATCATATATTAAGCTTGGACTTCTACATAGGCAAAGAATTTTTGGAAATAGATTACTTTCACCCTTCCCCACATTCCCTTAACAAATATTTGTTGCAGTGCACCTGAGTAAATCAATGAAGATTTGTGAACAAGTGTAGTTACAATAGTTGCTCTATCCCAACCAGTTGCTAATCAAGTTCGTAAACTGTTGACTTGGTTCTATTTTTAAACTTCATGTGGAACACGAAAACCAGCACACTTTTGATTAGTATTTTGGTATTGGAAGGCCATTCAGTTGTAACAAGGCATTCAAGGAATCAACCGCACATTTATGTAGATGAGAACATGCAACAAAACGAACAACAAAACAAAATAGAACCAAACGGTTTATTTGCGTAGATAAGAATATGCAACAAAAGATGAGAAAAGCGCTGCAACTGCACTAAGCAGCTCAACAGTAATCGAATATGTGCGCCAATAGTGACTTTTCTCAAAACATACTACTTTATCTTTCAGTGAAGTTTGGGTCATAACGAAAAAACATTTGTGAAATGACTGCAATTTCAAGCGAAAGCAAAACGGAAACAGCTTGAAAAGTCAACACGACAACAAGTCATGACTGATGAGAATGCACTAGTGCTTACAAGAGCGGTCTCATTTCGATTGCTTACACAACTATACCATCATTAGTAAATTTCGTTTCAGTTAACAAGATCGTCCTTTGAACTACTTGGCCATACTCTACTAACTTGTCCCAAAGCTGCTCAGGAACTGGTGCCAGACGGAGACCACGAGATTAATAGACGGAAGGTGTAAAATTAATAAGGGCCATTAAAGAGGCAAAAAGTTGCAAACTTGATATATAAAGATTTTTCACATTTTAGGTAACAGAACTTCCCACATTATCCATAAGTATAAGGATAATCTAAATTTGTGGGGAGAGGCACAGAGTGTACGTACACCACGACCCGTGATGAAAAAAGTCTGTTGAGAGTGCAGTAAAGACCTTAATTACGTACCACCACTTGAATTGAAAAAAAGCATCCGATTACTTTTCAATAAAGATGAACCCGGAATTAATCTGCCGCTGCCTGAATGTGCCATTGAGCAGAAAGGTGCTTGAGCAGACCATGCCGCTTATAGCTGCGGCGTATAGATTGATCTTTGTTGAGACAATTCAGGAACTGATCTTGGACTGCTTAAGTGAGTATAGCCTCACATCTCCTTATTTTCTGTTGAACCAGACTACGCAGATCCCTTCATCGCTATTGGCTGATGTTCTGACTAGATGGTTAAGTACAGTCAGTTATAAATCCTTTGATCTACACTGTATTATAACACGAAAAACCCTGCTTGCCTTCAAGAAGCTACTTACGGTGATTTTGTCTGTTGGACTTTTCGCCGAAACACTCTTTCCGCTCCACCTCTCCTTATTCAAACAAAATTCCCAGAACCATGCCGCTTTTTAAAAGCAACACTACGACTAAACTTACTCATTCCGTAGCTAAATCTAAGCCAAGTAAATGCCTTGATACAACATAAAGAAAATTGAAACTAGTGAGAGGAACCTAATTGACTTCACAAAGTTATAAATAATTTAAATCTCGGCAAAAAGATTTCAATGCAACATGTAAATGGGAATGACCAAAAACTTACTGTGGTTTTCGTTATATGGAACGTTTAAATCTACGCCGACGTTTTCATTTTCTTTACCTTGAAAAAAAAAGAGTTGACCAAAAGACAAATTACTTTCGGTTTTTTGAAAACTAAACTGCATTTGCACACGTGCATGGGTGTAAAAGGGCTCATGCTTTTCAGGTACGCAAGCACGATATTTGTATGAGGGTGAGGTATAACTAAACATAATAATCATCTTTTTTGTGGACCGGCGCGGTGGTGCGGTGGTAATAGCGTTCGCTACGTAAGCGATAGACGTGGGTTCAATTATCTGGTCGAGTCATACTGAAGATTTCAAAGCTGGTTTTCACAACTTGCATGCTTGGTGGTCAGGACGAAAGGGATAGTGTGGGGTAAAAACCTGCAAGTTCGCTTGGGGTGACCTTGAAAAAGGCACTGAACGGGATTCCTCCATCTCCATGAGGTAGATGGGTAGTGGGATTGAGCAGTTTACCCGTCGAGGTGGCCCAGTTCAACTGAGGACATGCAAGCATAGCATGAGCTTGTGCGCATGAATGAATCTTTTTTGTAGCAAAGTTGTTAGGTGGCTCTAAGAGAATAAGTTTTCTCTTGTTTGAGGAAGTGCCATAGCTAAGGAGAGACTTCCTGTAGTCCCCTTATTGCGCTCCTAATCTCTCCTTTCTCTCCCTTCATTTGCGGTTTTAGGCCAAAAAAAGTGGAAGCTTTGAAACACCTGATGCACCAAAATGTAAATTAGCATTTCGAAGAATTTTTCAATTATTTTGCATTAGCGCTTGGTCTACCGGTATAGAAAATTCGAATACTATGACTTACGTTGAGATACAGTATACGTTAGATTGAGATCATCATAGCTTGCATTTTCGACACCTTCAACAAAATATCACAGGTTAAGCCAATAATGACTTTGCAACCACAAGCTGTTATCACTTGACTAAATTGCTAAGTCGCCAGCGGAAGAAAGGCGCTGACTTAAAATACCGGTAGTCAGATGGAGAGTCCAATGTTTGATTAGTGTCTTCTTGTTGAGCCGTTGAGTAAGCACATTAGGAAAATTTTTCTGTGTAGTTGCAGCGCTCGTAAGAAAAATCCGCAATGCCTACGGTTAAGAGCAGACTGAACTATGTAAAACAAAGACCTCATGCTTGCAAATCAGCGTTCAAAGCAACAAAACACTTTTTGCAAAAAGAGAACTCTTGTTTCAACTTTTGACAAACTAAACTGTGATAATTAGCACAGTAGTCAAACACAAAAAGCCGAAGCTTTTTTGACATATCACCGGTACTTTATCGGGGCAAAATCTTTAACACAAAATAGTAATTAACACTCTGAAAAATAGTTTTATTGTGAGTTTGATTTACTAACTAGACTCCAGGGCACAAGACCAGTCTGATAAGAGTTGGAAAAGACTTCACTTTAGAGAGCCTTAAGCCAAAAAGCTTTGTGAGGCAGCAACTTTCAAATTTCTTTTTACTCATTTTTTGAAACGAACAGTTTAGCTCGAACTTACAATATTTTGTGACGTCCAAATCCCTCAAAACGCTATCATAGGTCAATGCAGATCTCGCGAAGCATTCAGCTGCAGCGGTGTCGCATTCGCATAATTTCATTCGAAAAACCGAGTTGCGTGGATCTGCAATCATAGGCAAGTACCAAACTGTATACCGATTACAAACGTTGCAATGCCGTTGTCTAGCCCTATGGTCGTGAAAAGGTCAATTGATTTTTTCCGGTTTGGTTGGAAGTCTTGTGGTGGGCCCGTGGGGTGAGGTAAAAATATGTCAATTTCACGATATTTTTTTCGGACTTTTGTCTACAGATAGCTGCTCACCTTTCGGGGGAAACTAGGAAATTTTCAAAAAAACAGAATTACCTTAAATGTCTTTTTACATCAACTAAGGTAGAAAAATAACGTTTCCGTTTAACTTTTAGAATACGTGATTATCATAAGGTTATTGTGATTTTCGGTCGGTAAAAGATTTTTGTGTTTGGCCATGTGAGCAATTGTCCGTCAACTGAAAAGATAGTTCGTAGTTGAACTTAAATTATCTACCTGTAGAGTTGTAATGCATTTCAGCGGCGTCTGTGACAGTTTTGAATAGGAGAGCTGAGATTTTGAATCTCGATTGTTTATGTGTGCTAACTCGTAGACCATTCTTACGATTGTGGGGGGTTGTGTCAGTTAGAT
Source organism: Trididemnum clinides (assembly GCA_963675345.1). Lineage (NCBI taxonomy): Eukaryota > Metazoa > Chordata > Ascidiacea > Aplousobranchia > Didemnidae > Trididemnum > Trididemnum clinides. The sequence continues at coordinate 23,208,328 of OY776299.1, read as the reverse complement.
CCATACCTATTTTATTCGGCTAGTTTTGTTTCGCACTTCTGCGAATCTAGAAAGTATTTACCACTGCCCACAACGACACGAAATAATAACAGCTGACTCAAAAATTATTGGCCGTTTTGAATCCTCTCAAGACACCAGCATAACAGTATGCATGAGTGATCTAATGTGTAATTGTCTGATAAGAAGTAACAATAAAATTTTTTTCTTTCAAAAAACAAAAGTAATTCGGATAAAAAAGTAACGATATAGAATATGCTATGACTTCAACAACCATGCTTTATTACTCGCCTACAAGTTTAAATTTTTATTATTTCACAAAGTTTCAGTTTAGTGGGCCTGCTGGTCGTTTAATTGATCGAGTTGCGCTCTTTTTGGTCTGATTGATGGGGAGTGATGTAGTCATTACTCGATACTCTTTTCTAAAGTGTTCGGCGCAACCTGCCTAGCAAAACGCTGAAAATAAATATTTAGGTTTTGGCTAAGGTACATGCAGCTATAAACGACCGGTAATTTTTAAATTGGCATATCTTTGTAATTAATCGATACATTCACACTTTATTCGGCTGTTCGACAGAGCACGGTCGAAGCTACATTCCAACTTAATTTCAGTGACTTTGGTGAAATCGTTTTAAAATAATTTTAAAAAAATTTTTGGGCAATATTACCTTCATAAGCAATATATGAGGTCTCACGGTTTTGGATGACGATACTCGATGCTGGCTTTATACCACCACAGCTAGCATCTGATCCCGACAGCAAATGAATGCCCCTCCAGATAAAGAAGAAGAATGATGCCAAATGTGGGTTTGCATAAAAAAGCATTCAGATTGTTAAATTTGTAAGGACTGCTCTAAACATCACTGAAATCGTTCCTTAATAACATATTTAGTAAAAACTTTTAATTTTCCTGCACGTTTTGGTGATCCGAGAACAACTTTCACTCAAAGGAGCATCTCTATTTTCCAGGATTTTTCTTAAATTTGCTTGGTCTTGAAAAAGAGAACAGCATGCAATTTACTCGTAAGGCATTTCTTTTTTAACAAAATTTTATCTTTCTGTTGCTAAAGGAAAACAACATGAATAATGTATTTTTGTCGATACTTTTAAGCCTTTTTTCCAAGTACAAAGACTTGACCCAGTGCTGATCCACGCCTCAATTACAGCAATGGCGTCAAACGCGAGCGTTATCATCAACATCACCAGGCTCTAGCATTTTATCAGTCACAGACACGATAATGAAATTTTAAAAAGAAAAGATGTGGTTTAATTATACCATTCTTTCACTTTCTCACAGAATCACAAGTGTTGGCAAAGAACAATGACAACTAACAATTTACGGTTAACAAAATATTTCTAAAAATAACAAAAAGCTCAATTTGCAAGAAGCACAACCTTCATTCGCTTTTATCTTCCTTAATTGAGTGGATAACTAGACATAATTAAATCAACATTTTGATTATGACAATAGATTTTAATAGCAAATGGATTGAGGTTTTAAGTTTCATCTATCTAAGAGACCCGGCTTCTGGGCCTTATTTGCTGCATGTACCTTAAATTGTTTGTTATTTTCCTCTACACGGAAGAACAGTTGGCCGAGAGTAGCCAAGATAATTCTTAGTGAGCCCGGTAGGCAAAAAGATCACTCTCATTTAGTATTTCACTAAATTTATTACAAACAAAACAAAGTAATGACGTTACAAAAAATAACATTACAAAAGATACAAAAATTGGCACAATCATTACTATTACTTACATTTAGTAAACTAGCTTTATGGTTTGTCAAAAGACTTTCTACAGTGTGATACCTGTATGCATGTGACTCTAATTTTTAGTGTTTTGAGATCATCCTAATATATTCTATGATCGAAATCCATATCATGTTAACTCAGTGCGGATTTTTTGATGTTGAAAGTCTTGACTACATCAACGCACTTCCGTTTTTCGGTTTTAACTCTACGTCCCGTTTCACCTGTATTCACAGCATTGCAATCTCGCAAAAAAATTTGTTGTACCAAACCACTTGTTTGATTCAAAATTGGCACCGTCGTTTTGTTTGAAAAACAATGAGGATGAAGTGTGATGTGGCTTTAAAGCTACTCCGATACCAGCTTGAGCCAAAATTCGACTGATAGGCCGGGAGATATCTCGCACATAGAGAATCGAAGTAAACCGTTTCAGTTTTTCTGTACTTTTTATACAATGATTCTTAAAATATTTTAGTTACTAAGAAATCCAATGTTTTGCAGGGTTTTGGAGATGTGATGAAATTCTTTCATATTTTTTTGTTGTCAGATGTAACTTTACCAGCTTTGGAGTACAATGTTTGAGTCGCAATGAATTTTTGATTGACTGAATATCAAAATAAATATTGAAGATATCTGCCCGTGCGTGTTGGTTTTCTACACACGTTAGTTGCAAGTGTTCCATCGTTCAAATATACGTTTGCGTTCAGAAAACGTAATTCCATGGCAATAGACGAGATCTATCGGAAGGCTTTGAGTACTTACTTGAAACCTTCGTCCCTACGGGTGCGTTCGGTAGATTACGTGTATTGCAATCACCAAAGAAAATGAGATCGAGTCCGTTCATGACTCCATATACACGTAATCTCCGTCCAATACGTTCTCTTAAGAATTGGAAAATTCATGACGATTAGACAGTCTGATCGCAAACGTATATTTGAACGATGAAACACTTGCAACTAGTGTGTGTAGAAAACCAACGCGCACGGACAGATATCTTGGTTTAGTATATCAAATTTCTTGTCGGGATTGTAATGCTGTGTGTACAGGTGAAACGGGACGTAGAAAACGGAAGCGCGTTGATGTAGTCAAGACTTTCTGCACCAAAAAATCCGCACTGAGTTAACATAATATAGATTTCGATCATAGAATAGATGAGGATAATCTTGAAACACTAAAATTAGAGTCACACGTATGCAGGCGCCACACTGCAGAAAGTGTTTTGACAAACCATAGAGCTAGTTTACTAAATGTAAGTAATAGTAATGATTGTGCCAATTTTCCAGTTGTTGATAGTGTGTTTAGCGCCAATAAATAATGTCCTGTGTATTTTACAACACGTTGTACTGATGCTCATCCTTGGTTTTGTAGCGCAATAATGTTATTTTTTGTAACGTCATTGCTTGTTTTGTTTGAAATCATGTTTAGCGTTTACTAACATCGGTAGTGCTGATATTTTTATGCTCAATAGTTTATATGTTATTTAGGACATAAGAACCACCGTATTTTGATGAAACCTCTCGCTTACTAAGAGCGAAACGTAAATTTTTACCAATAAAATTGTCAGATGAACGTCAGTGCTTGTTTAAAAACTACACTGATTAAATTGAGGGAAAATCTTTTAGTGCTCAGATGTTGCACTTTTCAAAGAATTTTTTACCAAAAACCTAATTCAAATCTATACACTGTTGCAAAACGTGATTAAACTTTGTAATGTGTTTATTAAAACAGTAAATTGGCTAAAAGTTATGCGAAAAAGTGTTCGTGACCTTGTGTCCTCTGTAGAGGCCTTTTCGCATATTTTTTCAAAAAACTCAAAATTTTCAACCTAAAAAGTGACTAGGCCATCGCAATCCAAACTTTTAAGTTTTTTTCCTGGTCGTTGTATGTTATTCCACAAAAAATATAAAGGAATGAAGGCAACATTTTAGATTCACCCTACTGTAGAACACACTATATTAACTCATAAGTGTGGCCTGGGTAGAAGGAGGGACGCACAAAGAGCCAGGTCCACCATATGTTTTTCACCGGATTCTTATACTGTATTAAGCTATTTTACTAAAATACCAAAAGTGCTTTGCGCTTTTAAATGCAATTGCATACACGAATATCATTCTTTCAATGCTTCTTAAACTTTGCATTGCATTGACTTTACTAGTTTAAAATCATTTGAAAATGGCAGTCAGACCCATTTCATGCAACCTAGAATGATATCGTTTCCCATAATAACATACCGCAAACCATTTTGCTATTGGTGAAACAGACGTTCTCTTTTAGATCAGCCTATGAGATATTTTTCGAAAAAATTGTCTCTTCCCCTAATGTATTTTTTCTAGCATCACTCTTGCCTACAATGACGAAAATACTAGTTACACCGCACGAAATGCAGGCTTAGCTGGTTCATGTAGAATCGATTGTATAGCCAGAGTTTCCGCATGATATAACGACCAATGGCAATCTCACAACAGGAAGAATAAAACGACAGAAAGCTTGATAAATGCTGAAGGCTGATTAACCTACAATTACAACCTGCAAACATCGCATGCTATTTACCGCAAACATATTTTCCATTTATACATTCGGCGTCGTAATCTACAAAAGTATTACTGGGAAATGCTATAATGTATTCCCAAAAGGTCTTCTTCATTTCTCCAGCAGCGTCGTAGCACATATCGTGTATGTAACAGCACCTGCGGAAAAAACAAAATGCAAACAATTTTTAACGAGAACTTAATGTTTTTTGTGATCACTAGCGTACCTAGAAGGGAGGCCACAATGCCATGGTCCCCCCAAAGACCATAAATATGTAAAGCAAAATCAAGCAGTTTTAGCAAAAGCAAAGCTGGTTTTTCGCGAGTATTCTGGATTTCGATTTTCCGTGCTTTCGGCACTCCTTATAAAGTTGATTTGTGACGTCACACGATTGTGACAAAGCTTTGGCCCCCTTGGAAACTTTCTGCGAACGCCACTGTTTGTGATACAATTGAAACCGAAAGCTGGGAGACTGAGAAGAAGTTAGCCGTTCGGAATGAGTTAGAGGTGATGATTAAATCTTAAAGGGGTCAGTTTAGCAGAATCGTTTTCCAATAAAATGATTTTTGTTTAAAATAGTTAAATTAGTATGACTCTTTATGTTTTTCTCCGAGTGACAATGCCTCTACAGCGGTCTTAAGATCTTTGAGTCGGCAATTACAGTTGCGAACTCTATCTTTTGTCTTCAAAAAACTTTGAGGCCCCACTAGAATCACTACACGTCGTAAGTATTTATTATCGCTCATGCAGTTCTTATTATGGGACAAGAATTATAAAGCTCGAAGATTATTAAAAGTTATTGCTAAATTCAATCATATTGTGAATGAGAGCTCTGAGCTCGATGCTGGCTGTACGGTTGTTATATTTGTGATTCCAATTTAGTCACTTTCAATCTCAAATCACCACCCTTTGATGATTTCTAGTGGACTTCTCCGAACATGCAGGAAATCCGCTACAACATTAACCCACTTGGTACCGTGATCCCCGTTTGGGGATTAGAAAGAAATGTTGATTTATTCTAAAAATAAAATCAACATTAAAGTCTTTTTGCCTTTACATTTCTTCTAGTACACCAATACACAAAATTCAAACAAAAAAACGTAAATAAAAATTTGGTACTTAATGGGTTAAACCCACATTCTACTGAACAAGACGACGGATAATTAATTTATCAGTTTTTGTCTCGCCAAAGTAAGTCGAGCGAGGATATTTGTTTTTGCATTCCTTGGACGGTCACAACGCGGTTCCTTTAATCTTGAAAAGTGTTTTCACTGATTGATCGTGCTGTAATTCAAAAAATTCCTGCTGGTATTGCTCTGATACTGCAGATAAATCTTCCAGAAACCGTTGAGTCCACCAAGAAGGGAACTCCATTGCTTTCAAATCATGTAATCTGTCATTGAAGTCATCAATCAGCATTTCCATATGTTTAGCAATAATGTTATGTTGAAATGTCATGTTGATTTGAGAAACTTCATGTTTATCAAAGTAATTGTGGAGTTTTTTGTAGATATCAACGGCGCGAGTGGTTGTTTCTGGTGATTGGAAAAACAACATCTTTTCTTGAAACTTTTCCTCGTCTATATATCTCACGTATTCCAATAACTGTGCTTTTCTTTTCCATATTGTACATTTCTGAATTTGTAAGGAGAATTTATGTGATTTCAACTTCTCAGTAAGCTGCTGTTTGACGTCTCGCCCCATGTCATCAATTCTTCCGCTGACTGAACTATTATCAAAAGTTATTGCATGTACATCTTAATCAACTTTTCATAGAACTTTTCTTACATACACAGCTATGCTGGCGCTGCAAGCTGTTTCTCAATTGTGTAATTTTTCTATTTGATGCTATAATATAATCTACTCGCCCCTGCAAACTTTTCCTACACCCTGGCATGAAAACTACTTCTTCAGATAGCCTAGCCAAAGTGAGTGGAGTGCGATGGTAAGAGCGTGTTTTGAGTAGGGATAATGATCATGGGTTTGGAGGAACATTAGATTTTAAAGCGGTTGGAAGAGCAGGCCGTGAGCTACTGAAGATGACATGGAGAACGCAGGTGGTGAAGGCATTTGGATTTAAAGAAAACGATGTTACCAACACAGCGATGTGGCGCAAAGCTGTTCATGAACTTTCCAGAAACACGAAGTGAATACGGCAATTTGTTACCCGACACAAAAATGGCTTTAGAAAGTGAACCTTCTCTCTGAAAAGAGTCTCTAATCGCTTAAACTGTTGGATCTTTTCCACAACACTGGCCAAAAACCTCCAAGAGTTCCAGCTATAACAATAGTGGTGCAGTCAGCAGCCAACAAAACAAAGCTGAAGATGAACTTAATGATATGACATCAGCGTTTCTTAGCCCTTTTTTCAGCGACGCAATGGTTTGAAAGCAGAGTTTGCAGCAATGACTGCGATCATTCAGAAACTCAATCTCTATCGAGTATGCACTTTGAAGAAAAGCCAAAAACTAACACTTCTACAAAAAATTGCATTTAAACTAGATTGAGCAATACCATGGCTAAGCTTGGACAACATTTCTCAAAAAATTACTGATATTTTTCGAAAACAACAAACTCTTTGCGTAACTTTCAAAAACATTTAAACTTGGTGAAAATTCATCCAGGGTAACTGAACTGCTTGCGAGCCTTCTATGAGGTTTTCACCACCAACTGTCGGATCGCGACCTATGGTTTGAGAACTACTGTGACAACCGATAAAGCATGAAGTTCTTGGAAACGAGAAAAGTGTTTTATCGTCCACTCTTTCGTGTTTGTTCATTTCATTATGTAGAGTCAAGTTTAACATTTTGCCGAGTCATGTGATGTTATCTTTTTGCATACGACTTGTGTTAGCTTTTATTTTGAAACAATGTCTGAACAAATTCGTGCTCAATCTTGGTCTAATATGGCAGTCAAGTACAGATGAGAAACTATTGAGTTGCGGACCGAAAAGTTGCATATCCGTGATATATTTTGTGCAAAATTTGCAGTAAAAATAAAACTTTGAAATGCTATTGAATATGCCGAATTAAATTAGAAATCTTCGAAATGTTCTTTGGTGCATTGCACATTTGTTCAAAATATTTCACTACGAGAAAAGAAACCCAGTTTTCATCTATACCTCTAAATAGTGGTAATGGTCATTATGGCATAGGTTACTCACAGTTCGCGTCCAATTATTTCGCTAGTTAATTTTCAAGTCCAAGTTTAGGATTATTGAATTTCAAGTTCGCATGCAAAGAGTCTTTGTTTTTTTCAGTTCTAGTTCAGTAAAATTACCGCGTCCTTTCGAGTTTGCAACTCTGTGAACTATTCCTGGTACCAGTACATACGTGGTGGACGCTAGTCATTGCTGGTACGAAAAACGTAAATTTGAACGCAAACAACGGTTCCACCGACTATATAACCAACTTGATACCTTGAGCGATGAACTTCTAGAACCCCAACCGCAAGGTTGACGCTCTGTCTACTGGGCTCATGATGCGATCAAATTTAGATTATTACTGGTGGGCTATTTCCTTAATCAATCTACTTATGATACCAGCCGACCGACTTTAGACAAAGGTCCATTATAGGATATCATCAAAATCCAATTATATATTTGTGGAGAGAACAAAATCTAACTCATAGATCAAGTGCTACAAGATTAGCTCTCAGATGCAAAGCCTGAAATAACGGCCCGAGTAAATCCTGGAAAGGGTCGGGGCAAAATCTATCGATACGGTATACCTTACAGTGGACATAAAACTTCAGTGTAGTCTATGGTAGTATAAGCTATTACTACTTACCTGTCGGTTTCATCAATGGGAGTTCCATGCCCTGAAAGTCCACAAAAGCAACCATAAGCTCCATAAATTGCCAAAGGATTTATTGTGGGCTGATAGCAACGCATTGCTCGGTGAAAGTCAGGAGCGTGTCTTTTAGGTCTTTTTAAACCGGCGCAGCTGACATTTAGCGAAAATTTGATTAGCAAAAAACACAGCCCCAGCAAAACCAGTGTTTTGTGCATTCTTTTGTCTGCAACTAATGTTGCCCCTATACTCCCTACAATAAGCAAAATTTGTCGACTAGCAAGACAAATTTTCCTTCCCTGAAAAACATATTTTACAGGCTGGAAACCATAAAAGCAAACTTCCTTCAAGCTGACCATAGAGAAAACCACTTGAATGGTGGCTGACGCTGGGTGCAACGTCAAGAGTGTTACGCCAGTTTACAAGCCATTCATAATTTTCTATTTTCTTTTTGACAATTACTCTAATGCTCACTTTCCGCGCGCTCACAATATCGTTTACATATTTCATGGAAATCACTCTTCTAATAGTGTCCGTTGTTTTTATGCTTCCTCTCAATATTATGTAGCCAGATGAATTTCATTCTATGGCTGATTTTTATCATAAATACATTTCATTCTGCGACTCACAGTTCTATTCTGTTATTTTTTACTCTTGTTCTTGTGTGGGATCGTAGTAAACGTCCTATTGTAGCCGCACCTGCTGTTGAGGTTACTAAAGGTTGTAGGAAAAAAGCCTGGCGTGATTACGCAAAGTCGCAACCGAAAGAAAATTCTGTAAAGACTAAAAAAGCACAGCGTAATCAAAAGCTAGAGCCGGGAGGGCCAGGAAGGAAACAGACATAATCGTGCAGCTCAAGCTCGAGTGAAGCGAAACAGTTTCGCTGCCATCGTTTTTTTTGCTTGTTTACAAACTCAGCAACTCTGTTTTGCGAAATAAGAATGCCCTTTTGATGTTGGTGTTTCTAGATAAAAAACAGCACTTATGAAAACAATGGGCTCTACTTCTCCCCGACAGGCAACTAAGAGGAAAAACGATAATTTTTTGCTGCCGCTCAACTCTCTTCCAAAGCATTTTTTAAGATAATTTTTTTTTACCATGAGGGATAAACTTATTGACTTTATTGCAGTGATGGGTAAACTGAATTTTGAGTTTACTCTTGACTATGTAAGCAGTCGAAATCAGTTATTCGCATAGACAATGTGCGAAGTTTTTTTATGCCATTAACTGTATTTATTGATGGACAGTGTCTTACACATCATTACCGGACGTTCATCTCTCACACCCACTTCAAAGCAGATCACTAGACATTTTTACCGTTTATGCAATCTAACTGCAGTGCTAAAAGCGGCTTCTCTGACGATTTTGTGTGGGACTACTCGGTAAATTGCGTTACGCTATTGTTTACCTCTTGTTCTCTTCTTGGGACGTTGTGTTGTTTCATTGCTGCGACGATTTTTGTGTTTTCGGAAAAATTATCAGTAGCAATTTAACGCTTTGTCAAAGAAAGTATGCGATAAAGCCATACAAGTTTGCAAACTAAGAGAGAATTCGTATCGATTAACCGATTCATGGGATTAACGATATCGCAATTAACCGACGTTTTTCACATGTATCAGAAAATACGAATGGTTTGGAAAGATGCAATGCTATGCTATAAAGGGATTTATGTGCGTCATCGATATGCAATTAATCGATTTTATCTGTTCCAGAAAAAGGTAAAATTTAGACGGTTTCGTTTTTCAACTGGAAAACTTTTCATTTTGGAGATCAGCTTTTCGAATTCGATTGCTTTGCTCAGTGGTCGTTGTTCCCAGTTGGTTGCAGGGACTTATTTGTCGGCTTGTAGACTGTTTTGGAAGGGGAAGATCAAAATATACGGCCCTAAGCAAAAAGTGTTTTGAGGGTATATCGAATAAATTATATTAGTTAAAGGGGGGAAAGTGGTTAAACGATTAATAACCATTTGTAGGAGATTGCCCCCCTGCATATTCTACACATCGCATTAGCACGTTCGGTGAGCGAAAGCTTTGGTCTGCCAGAAAAACTTAATTATATATATTAATTTAATTGCGCAGATTTTTCACCTCATCCTTCCATTCCTCCAAACAAATAGTTACTCTTTCTTTTTCCAACCAAGTTTTTTGTTTCAGGCCTTGGTGTCGCTAAAGCAGGGGTGGACAAACCACGGCCCATGGGCCAGATCCAGCCCTTTTTGCAGTTTCCTCCTGCCGGCCAAACAATTCTACAAGACTTGATTTTGCTTTTTTGGTCTCAGATCTTTATGCAGATCATGTCAAAATTTGCGCAAGATCGCTTTGTGAATGAAATATGCGCAAGTGCGAAAGCCCTCAAAATCAAACGAATTCATTTTCAAGACAAATGTCTTACAGCTGTTTTACTTCGCTATTTGCACACACTAGTGGTAATTTAAAAGATTCCTCGACATGTAAACAAACGCAGCCAACAATTAGACCACTTGCACGCAGAATTCTGCTGTCAGTCTTCAAAACTTGAAAAATGCAGGATTTACTTAAGATTTTCTCATGCCTCCCAGCTGACACAAGACTTGAAAGAGACTCCGGAAAATTTACAATTGGGTCTGATTCATCTTCAATGTGACTTCCTTTTAAAGAAAAAAAATGAAGTTTATGCTTCGTTTAGTAAAATTAAATTTTCAAAATTGCGAAAGATGACGCAGAGAAAGTATGTGTGGTTTGGTTTCCCATACATAATTATGAAAGCAGATAATCAGTATGACGAACATCAACAAGCTCAACACAGATCCCAGTTAACTAATCGATATACCAGATCTACGTTGAGAATTGCCATTATACCGCACTAAACCCTAACTTTGATGAATTGAAAAAGGAGACTACCCAATTAAATTGTTCACATTGAAATAAGAATAAACTTTAATTGTCCTTTTGTTTGTTTTATTATTTGGTCATGCTCTCTATTAGGGCTAAGTCATCGTTATAACGACTTGCGTTTTCGCGCTCATCCAGCTCGATTGTCGTGATTTAAAAAAACTTTTGACTCACCCCCTAAAATGTTTGCTCAGCTCAATACCAGAGCAACTGTTGCAGTGAGGAACCGCTATACCAGCCGTTTCACTGCTGCTTCTATTTGGGAGATCCTGTCTCTAATTGTCTTGCTCACCAGAGGTCCTCGACGCACGAGCACACACCAACTTGCAGAACATGAAGACTGTATTAAAGGAGAACAGAAAATTTTGCTCACAAATTAGCTGCACCACACGCATCAATTGCGACACGCTAGACGTATCTGGCTTTAGTTGTTACAAGATATTAAAGACTACTGAGAGATCTCCTAAATACAATTCATGCAAATAAAGATATAAGCGAATGCGAAATAAGGGTATATTATCGATTAAGGCTAGCATTAGCTGACAATACAAGCAGATTATTGTTTCCCAATTGATTTAAGACACAGACAAGCGCTTTCAAAATACATAGACAACTTGCCACTAGCATTAGTCGGTGATGAAATATTAGGTTTCTATTCGCTACCACCCCATACTAAATACTGCCAAAGTAGAGTAAACTCATAAACAGTCAATAGGCCTATTTATATCCACAAATAAATATGAGATCAATCAACGAAATTGTCACATAACCATTAACAAGAAACGAGAATAACAGGCGTTAAGTAAAGAGAAAACAACTTGCCGTATTAATTTATAAATGATTCACTGTGCCAAACTTACGATTTTCCATTAAGGGTCGAACGTAATAGAAAACAATTTGGGAAATATAAAACAATTCATTAGTCATCACATACTACAAAACATCCCTATTCCTCACTTATTACAAATGTCAATCTATTAAATGAGGCGGCAAACACAACAGCTTAGAAGGCGAAAGCTTCCGAACAACTATGACATCAAGAACATTAACAGTCACTTTACTAAAGGCACAAAAACAACTAAACCAATGGCAGGGCTCACAAATCACGTTAACATGGCCGGCCCAAAATTGTGGCTCCGAAGAACGAGACGTACGTAGGAAAGCAATTTTTAAGAATAAACGTGAATTATCGGGCTGCTCGGCGAAATTACTAAACAAATGCAATAACTAACATTTCAACAAAACTGGTACGCTATTAGCACAGCAAAGGATAATAACTAGCACTACACACGAAAATAATACCACACAGATACGGAAATCACACACTCACGTCACACTCGAGCACACAGAGCTTACGTATGTCCCGGACAAGTTCTTTTCCGTTAACAGTTCTCACCACAGCTCGACGACAAATTCCATCTCTGTCAGGAATCACAGACACAACTACGCCCTTAGGCCATGAATTTCGGGGAACGTCTTCTTCCTTCAACAAAACCAGTGAGTTCGGACGTATATTGTCGCGTGGAACTATCCATTTATGACGCTTCTGCAACATAGAAAGATACTCAAGGCGCCAGCGCTGCCAGAACAAGTCTGCCTGCATCTGTGATGCCCTATACGATGCACGTAATCCGTCAGAGTTTACGAACACGTCCGAGGGTAATTGCGGATCGATGCATCCATTCAAAAGAGTCATTGGTGATAAAGCACGAAAATCTTCCGGATCAGAACTGACTCTGGTGAGCGGCCTGCAATTAAGCATGTATTCGATTTCTTTCAGCAAGGTCCATAAGCCTTCATCGCTCAACTTCCGGTAGTACTTATCAGTCAATACAGCGTCCATTGCCTTTCTGACAAGCCGTAGAATGGCTTCCCATACTCCTCCTCGGTGACTAGCCAGGGGGGGTGAATGTCGAAAAACAATACCACGAGGGGACAACTCATTGCATATCTCTCGTCGACGTAAACGCTCAAGTCCACGTTTTAATTCTGACCGCGCACCAATAAAGTTTGTCCCATTATCACAATATATTGTTTTCGTAGATGAGCCTCGGGCAGCCAGGAATCGACGCAAAGCCATAAGAAATGAACCCGTGGTCAAGTCATAGGCAATTTCCAAATGCGTAGCACGGGAGGCTAGGCATGTAAAAATACAGCAGTAACGCTTTAGTGAATTCCGTTGACATTTAGTCAAAATTGGACCCATAAAGTCTGTGCCTACAACCGTAAACAAACGTTGACCCCCTTCAACCCTAGCTCGCGGCAAAGGACTCATAATTTGAGAAGATGGAGCCGCTCGACGATTCCGACAACCCATGCAGTAAGTCTTGATTAAATGTTTTACTGTCCTCTCTTGACCCACGATATAAAATCTCCGGCGAAGTTCATTTGTGACGTAAGCAGCAGCGTTATGCCCACTCTTGCGGTGCTTGATGCGGTTTGTTTCAAAAACAGGTCTGCGTTTGGAAGTGTTCTGCAGATAATTTAGAACCGTAGTAGAGTCTGACCAAAACACAGTTTTTTCCGGGGTAACGTCAAGCTCACGTGTGACGAATTTTGCCAAACGCACAGCAATACCAGCAGCACACAATTCTAAGCGAGGAATAGTTAACGGTTTAGCCGGTACAACACGGGACTTGCCCATCATGAACGATACAAAACAATTATTAGCATTTGACACGCGCAAATAACATACAGCACCAATGCCTACCGAAGAAGCATCGGCAAATACGTGCAACTGCACATTTTCTAGAGAGGAAAAACCACCCAAACTACGAGGAATTGATATTTCCCCCAACTTAAGCAGATGCTTAGAGAACTTCCTCAAAGTCTGTTTTTCGGCTTCAGGCATGACAGCATCCCAACCAAGCGTAACGAGGCGTTGAAGCAACAACTTTAATGGTAATAAGAAAGGCGAAAGAAAACCCAAAGGATCAAAAATGCTCATTACCAGTGACAGCAAACCTCTACGAGTAACTGGATATGCCACTTCCAATACCTTTACCCCCAGTACATCCTCTTGAGGATACCACACTAAACCCAGCGTCTTTTGTTTTGGAATCTCTGGAGATAAATCAACTTGATTTAGCTCAGACGCTAAGCGCTTAGCTGGCAGTCCTTTAAGCACTTCTGGTAAGTTGCTCGAAAGCTTTGCAAGTTCAAAACCGCCACCTTGCAACAATGCTTCGACATCATGCACAAGCTTAACTGCGCTATCAATATCAGGTGCCGAAGTCGACAAATCATCCACATAAATGTTTTTACGAATTACCTCTACCGCATCCTCCGACACGTTCGCCCGATCAACATAATCAAATTGACACGGATAGAGGGAATCCAAGGCAGGGGTAACTTGTGAATCAACCAATAGATTCACACTACACCGAGAATCCCTGCCATTGGTACCATCACGACCATGCAATACCCATCCCAATGGTGACTTACCTGCCCAAAGTTTAGAGCTACCAAATGCCTTGTGCAAGAGATGCAGTGCCTCACGTAAGCCCTTTTCGGGTGACAGCATCACGCAACCTGATATCAACTTGTATGCCCGCCCACTCGTTGCTTCAAGCAACAGATGAAGAGCATGAGCAGGGTCACTCTCTCCGTAAAGACTTAAGATTCGGTCTTCGACTTGACGAATAAATTTGAAATAGTCTAGGGGATTACCCGTAAATTTACCGTGCTCAGACACAGCCTCTGAGCCCCTGCAACGAACAAGCATCTTAGCAATATCACTCAAAGAATGAACTAACTCACCTGGTAATCCAGGATCAGTACCATACCTTCCCTGCGATCTTTCCCTTGTAATCGCCGGACCATGAATTGGTGGTTCTACTACGTCGACCTTGGAAGTCACTCCATGACCGTTCACTGGATTCAGATTTTCAGGAGCAACAGCCGGCCCATGAAACATCCCACTGGGAACAGAACCCAACGAAAACCTTGCTGGATCCATTGCATCAACTCCGAACGATGGCGAAACGATAGTCCCAGGTATGCAAGTTGGAGGGGGAAAACCAGGTGGATGTCTTGACGTAGAAGAAGTACGGACCGCAGGTTCAGCGTGGTGTCCTCATCATGGACAAGCTGACGGAGGACATCAGGAAGGACGCACCATGGGATATGCTGTTTGCAGACGACATAGTGCTGTCTAGGCAAAATTGCAGGGAGCTAGAGGATGATCTGGAGATGTGGAGAAATGCGCTGGAGAGAAGAGGCCTAAAAGTGAGCCGAAGCAAGACCGAGTATTTGAAGGTTGGGGATGTGGATGATGGAGAAGAGTTGAAGCTGCAAGGAGAAAAGCTAAAGAGAGCAAAAAATTTCAAATATCTGGGTTCAACAATTAGTAGCGATGGACGATGTGAGGAAGAAGTGAGGAGAAGGATCCAACCAGGCTGGATAAATTGGAAGAAGGTGTCTGGAGTTCTGTGCGACAGGAAATTATCAGCAAGAGTTAAGGGTAAAATGTACAAGAGTGTTGTCAGACCAGCCATGCTTTATGGAATGGAAACGGTGGCAATGACGGAAAGACAGGTAGGAAAAATGGAAGTTGCAGAGTTGAAAATGGTGAGATGGGCACTGGGAGTGACAAGAAAGGACAAAATAAGAAACGAATACGTGAGAGGGACTGCCAAGATCGCAAAGCTAGGAGACAAACTTCGTAATGCAAGGCTACGCTGGTATGGCCACGTGAAAAGGAGAGAAGAAGGCTACGTGGGAAAAACGATGATGGAGATGGCGGTGCCAGGTAGAAGGAAAAGAGGAAGGCCAAGGAGAAGGTGGATGGATTTGGCAAGAGAAGACATGGAAAGGGTTGGAGCTAAGGAAGGAGACGAAGTCGACCGGGAGAAGTGGAAAATACTTTCGCGCTGTGGCGACCCCGAATAGGGAGAAGCCGAAAGAAGAAGAAGAAGAAGACCATCTGGTGACCCCATCGTGAGCCGCTCCTCGTGTGGCACCAACTTCTGACCGTTATAGTTGTTGGGCCCATCAACCTGATCTGAAAGGCACAAGTTCAACAAGAAAGCACCAACCTTGTCTCCAGCTTCCAGAGGAGGAGCAACGTCATCCAGCTCTCCATCACAACTTGAGGTTGCATCCGCAAGAATATTTGCTTCTGCTACTTCCTTTTCGGCCTGCAAAACAATCTGCTCCGACTCCAACCTTTTCAATTTCAATACTTGCGCAGCTTCCAGTGCCCTTAGCTTTAACTCTTCTTCCCGTCGAATGTGCTGCAAGCGCACCTCGGCTAACCTGGCGTCGACACGTCGCCTGGTCGACGATCTTAGAGATTAAGCGTTGACAACACTCAATGCATCTCTACCTAGTACATTAGGGTTAGCCTTCTTGGGATTTAACTTTTACCAAGCTCACTGGTCCTGAAAAGGAACGCGCAGCCACGGCAGGAGGTTTTACGACGGAGCCGGCCGAATCTAGACTATCATTTTCCATCATGTCACTCTGTAATTTACCGGACAGTTTCAATAGTCTTTTACTTATGTTGCAGTGAGGAACCGCTATACCAGCCGTTTCACTGCTGCTTCTATTTGGGAGATCCTGTCTCTAATTGTCTTGCTCACCAGAGGTCCTCGACGCACGAGCACACACCAACTTGCAGAACATGAAGACTGTATTAAAGGAGAACAGAAAATTTTGCTCACAAATTAGCTGCACCACACGCATCAATTGCGACACGCTAGACGTATCTGGCTCTAGTTGTTACAAGATATTAAAGACTACTGAGAGATCTCCTAAATACAATTCATGCAAATAAAGATATAAGCGAATGCGAAATAAGGGTATATTATCGATTAAGGCTAGCATTAGCTGACAATACAAGCAGATTATTGTTTCCCAATTGATTTAGACACAGACAAGCGCTTTCAAAATACATAGACAACTTGCCACTAGCATTAGTCGGTGATGAAATATTAGGTTTCTATTCGCTACCACCCCCATACTAAATACTGCCAAAGTAGAGTAAACTCATAAACAGTCAATAGGCCTATTTATATCCACAAATAAATATGAGATCAATCAACGAAATTGTCACATAACCATTAACAAGAAACGAGAATAACAGGCGTTAAGTAAAGAGAAAACAACTTGCCGTATTAATTTATAAATGATTCACTGTGCCAAACTTACGATTTTCCATTAAGGGTCGAACGTAATAGAAAACAATTTGGAAACAATAATCTGCTTGTATTGTCAGCTAATGCTAGCCTTAATCGATAATATACCCTTATTTCGCATTCGCTTATATCTTTATTTGCATGAATTGTATTTAGGAGATCTCTCAGTAGTCTTTAATATCTTGTAACAACTAGAGCCAGATACGTCTAGCGTGTCGCAATTGATGCGTGTGGGTGCAGCTAATTTGTGAGCAAAATTTTCTGTTCTCCTTTAATACAGTCTTCATGTTCTGCAAGTTGGTGTGTGCTCGTGCGTCGAGGACCTCTGGTGAGCAAGACAATTAGAGACAGGATCTCCCAAATAGAAGCAGCAGTGAAACGGCTGGTATAGCGGTTCCTCACTGCAACATAAGTTAAAGACTACAGTGTGCGTGGATAACACTCAGCGAATGTTAGGTCATCACCCTGGCAATGGTCTGTCAACATTGACTTCGACCAGTTGAACTCGAAAAATAACAGCTTTTATGCGGCCCGTCGAAACTTGAAATTAGTGGAATGTGCCCCGAACCGTGAAAACTTTGAGCATCCCTGCCGCAAAGTGCCTCTCTCAAGAGCGCAACAGGGTAAAGCGAATGCGGGCATTAAGCTCGCAAACTCACCATTAAGTGAATTGATAAAGACAAACATCAGTGGATTTTTGTAAAGTAATTGTTTGAAAAGAAGTACTTTTCAAATGGAGGGCCACAAAAAATTTGTTTCGTCTACAACCTCTCCACCAAAATATTTTTATCCCATCCTCAAAACGCCTTAGAATTCCTGTCAGGCAAATTTCGAAATTATTGAGTTTACGTCTCTTCTTTTTTTAATTGAAGCTCTGTACGAAACCGTAGTATTCCAGTTTACTCTGTAAGCCTAATAAAGATTGAACTAACAGAAAGCGGAAATCTCTTTCAACTCAGACTGCAATGCAAATGCAAACAAATTCTATTTCAAATTTAAACTGCAGGCTGGTAGCCCCACCTCCAACAATGCTGATAGCCATCAATAAAGTAAATAGCAAATACTCGTCTCTTGCTGCAAGCTGGATAAGCGGCTTCGCAATCCTTATCAGGTGACAAGCTGGAGATGCGCTTCAGCAAGAAATTATTTATTCTTTCACGCTTGATGATTGGGGCCATATGGTGTTCACAAACGAATTACCATGTAAACCCGAGATACAGTAGCTGTAATTAATCCAGCGATTACGCAGCATCTGCAAACGAACCGGAAAAAAAGTTGAAAATCAACTATTAGTTTATACATACATTTTACAGCATTATCAGTATCTTGCTTGCCGACACGATCGATTACTAATCAGCAGCGGTGGTTGGTAACCAAGCAGTTCCGCTTAAGTGGCTAAACTAAGTAGTTCCAACTAACTATTGTTCTTAAGCAGGTTTTTCAGCCACTAGCTACTAACTCGAGTTGTCTTAGTTTTTACTACTTCTACTTTTTCTTGAGTAGATTAAGTAGGAAGTAACGTCACTGGAGTAGTTATAACTTTTACCGAAGTACTTGCTAAAAATTTGATGTGTATTGAATTCGAATGTAGTATGCTTGCACATAAAACAGCTTTGAATTAAAGTTTCTATTTTCTGCAAATCCTCTATTGAAGTAGGCCATGTTTGGCTCGACATGAAGTTTAAAACCCACTGGTAGACCAACTACTGTACATTGCTAACTAGGCAAGGTGTCCTGAGTTGTTATCAGTTGGTAGTTTTTCACACATTTCGATTTCAAAAAGTTTTTAGCGTGAGAAATAAATTTAAATGTTCTCCATTGTTTAATTTTTGAGCAATTGTTTAATGTTATACAATTTCAAAATAGCTTTGAATAAACTTTTGAGCAAGGTTTCTCAACTGGAGGTAAATTTCACATACTCGAGGGGTAAATTTGATGAATTTTAAAGATGTTTTTTCAGAATTCAGACCATTGAAATAATTATGTTCAAAGAAAAAGAATTACATCTGCCAATTTGGATTGACAATACACTGAATTGCAGTGTGGAAAATTTCATCTCCAAAAGAAAAGGTTTTCACCTACATAACGTATCAAAAATGCGGCAAATGGATCCTAAAATGAAAGCAATTTAAAGAAACTACAATGTCAATCTCACCCACATAAATGTTTCCAAGATGATGCACTTTTAGCTATGGTAACCCTATACCATCTGCTGTGGATGGAAAAAAGGGGGTAATCTTTACTTTCAAAAACTGTCAAGGGGTAAACAAGAACAAAAAGGTTGAGAACCTATACTTTAGAGCAGAGGTGTCAAATTCGTCGAGCGCTGCCGGCCGAATTCACGTACGTGGATTTTATACGGGCCGCATTTGCATATGTGGATTTCACAAGTTATGGGATGCACTCCCGAAATGCTGCTGATCTCCGAAAAAAAGGTCATCGCCTCTCTCACCGCAACCTGTCGTGCCGGCCGCGGCTTATGGAAGGTGTCGGCCATTTTCACGTAATTTTCACAGACCAGGCATTCGCACTGTGGCACAAAATTCTTACACGGGCCACATTTGACCCTCGGGCCGCATTAAGTCGTCTCGCGAGCCGCGTGTTTGACACCCCTGCTATAGAGGACTGATTCATTGCACTTTTTTAATGCAATAAGTGAAAATTTGAACGTTTTTGTTTTGCTTTTACAGATGCTATAGCAACAATGGAACAAAAAGAGAAATCGTCGCTATTCATGGTACGCGAAACAATTGAAAATGTGGGCTTCATCAGTGTATGAAATCAATGGTGCTAATCGACCGATTGCAGTGCAAAAACGAATTCTTTTTGGCGGCATAATGCTAGCTGTTTGTTTTTAATAAATGTAATTTCGTGACTAAATTGATGGATGATCTATTACTGTATCACTAAAATAAAATAAGGTACCTGCAGGTAATATGGCCACCCTAACAAACTTTCTCAAATTTTTTAAAAACTACTTGAAAGTTTTTGGTCAAACTGTGCATGGAAGTAGAGTAAGTTGTTACACATCATATATCAAACGTTGAAGGTCGCATGAAGTTCAGGGTTTCCATGAGGCTATTTTAAAAAAAAGTTTTTTTTGGGCCATATTAGATGCACATGCAGGTAATAAGGCCTAAGATTGTCAAACTATTTAAGAAATTTTGTAGACAAACGAATGGATATTTTGTGATGTTTTTGCATTAAGTGAAGCATGAAGATGCTCAGGAACATTAACAAGAGGTCCTGAATATCTTTTGTAGCTACTGGTTAAATCGTAGGGATCGAAAAACATGCGGGCAAACGTACCCTAAATTTAGATCATTACTATGCTGTACGCAACTAAATTTAAAATTAAGCAATCACATTTTCGTTAAAAGAAAGGTGTACTCCCTAAATTCTCACAATCAAATGGTGTACTCAAAATCACTATAGCGTACATGCAAAGACAGGTGTGTTCACACTTACAGTATTGTATGCAATGCACACTAACACAATCACAGGTGCACATTCAATCAAATGGAGGGGGGCCTTGTTACCAGCAACGGCTCTCGAACAATTTCATATCAATTAAACTAATGCTTAAATCTTTTTAAGCACACAAAACTACTTAGTTTAACTGAAGCAATCCCTTCCTGCCCTGCTAAAAAGAAATTAAAGTTTCCCCAACCATACACCCCATTTTTGGAAGGGGGAAAAATCCTAGATTTTATAAAAACGCTCAATTACAAGATTTCAAACTTTTGTTTCGCTGTAGCGAACTCATTACTGCACAGATCTAACCCTAACTGTGCGAATCAATACAAGTATGGATCCACTCCAAGTTCATAAAAATGGAAAAATATTTCTTCTCTTAGATACGGAGATCGGAGCAGTGGGCCATATTGCCAGCATGGCCATATTACCTGCAGGTGCCTTAATAACAAATTTAACTTCTGTACCACTACAACGAATGACTATCAAAATTTATGATTTTACAGTCCAACACCCATTTGTAAAACTCATTTTTGGGCTAACTTGTTTCTTTACTATAAAAAATGTTCTAAACATTTCAAAAATTATTTTTTTAACAGTTTGTCGTTAAAATTTAACAGTATGCCAAATCTCGAAAAACCTCATTTTTTGCCCTGATTTTGACCTTTTTAAGTTTGTGTTTTTTTGCTATCAACAATATGCATTTTTTATACTTTAGTGTAATGCGTATTGATATTTTGCAAATTTCAAGTGATAATATAGAGCTTCTGGTTTGGGAGCTATGATCGATTTTGAGTTTTGCCCCCCCCAAAAAAAACTTAAAATGGGGATTAGCACCGTCAATGTATAACTGAAAGAGCTCAAATTTTTTGTGGGGTCTTTTGTCATTGGATCAATCTAGAGTGTGACCTCCAAGTTTTGAAAAAAAAAGTGTATTTCGAACAGCCTTATCAAACATCCTGCACATCGGTAAGAGCTAGGCAAAGTGGAGAGCTCTGGTGTTACAAATGATGCCATGCTGAATTATTGACGCATTGTGTGCAGCGCATTCTCAGCACATCGGCAAATGCATCAAAATATTGAGCTCCTAAAGGTGGCAAGTTAGTGCGGAGTTGTTTTGGTGAGGTTGTAGTTATTGACTTGGGATGAAACTAGGCTTCTATAAATTTATGATTGGAAAAACTAGCGAAAACTCCCAAAACAATTTAAAAAATACAGGTTTCGTTTAAAACCGATTATAAAAAGTTCTTTTTTCAAAAACACTCAAAAAACAACTTACATCTCCAGTAAAAGCTTTATGTGTTACCTTAGGAGTCGTATTTGCGAAAAAGAGGAACGATAACCTTAGTGAATTTTCGCTTTGTAAGACTGACCTTTTAACAATTTCTATTCAACAATAGATGTACATGGAATGCAGAGCGACCACGATTTTGATGGGGCTTGCGGTGAGAATTTCAACTTCTGTGCCTCCATCCCCCAGAAAAAAGGTAACAATAAAAATCTTTTTACAATGAAATGACTAGCGACAGGGAGAAACCAACCGCAAGAAACATATAACATCATAAACTTCGATTTCACTGGCGAAGAGATTCTCAATTTTTCTAGTGAGATTGGTTACCTTTTAACCAAAAATATAAGGTCGAGAATTGATTTTTTTATAACAAAAGCATACAATCGCTATTTGCTCGTAAAATAAGCCTACTACAAAGCTTAAAAAATTTACGTTTTTTTCATGGCTTTGACGAGCTGACTAAGCGCGTGTCAACCACCATTCATGCCCTGTTGAGCCAAACTCAGTAATGCCAGTTAACGTAATACTGTAATTTCAAATGTTCTTGGCTTGCTGCAAACTTTTATAATATAATTGTAGTCCTTCTTCTAAACAATAAATTGCAAGTGGATATTGAAAAAAAGTTTATTACAGCAGTCGTCACGTACCACGATGGCAGTAAAAGCGATTGCAAGCAGCGAATAATGAAGTAGTCCCGCTAGAAGCAGAATCTTCAACTTGAAACACGTTATGACGTCAACGAAACGAACAGCTTCAGTCGTCAGTTGTTTCTTTTTTAATTTGCGTGGAAGGAAAGGCATTCTCATCCCCAGAATAATTCTCTTCTTTAACTCTATGTTTATGTTTCTTCGCTTTTTTATGTTTACTGCTCGAATACCGGTCGTCGTCATCATGTTTCCTGAAATAAAACAAATGCAAACACGTATTTCATCGAACGAAAACGGAATAGAGAGTTTGGGATGCTATAAAACAACCTAACGACTTTACGATTCAGCAGTTTGACTTATGTGATTGTAGTCGGCACAAGGCTTGGTTTGGATCGCAAACGTTATCCAAAGAAGCAAACGACGGTATTGCTTTTAGAGCGTCCGCTTCGCAGTCGGTAGACTTGGGGTTCATTCCCTGAGTCGAGTCATACCAAAAGACTTCAAAAATGATATTCACAACTTCCCTGCTTAGCGCTTAGAATAAAAAAGGGATAGTGTGGAGAACAAGCCGGCAATCTTGCTTGTTGTGTCCTTAACAAGACACCTAACGGGACGCCTCCATCTTTATGTGGTAGGTGGCCTACCCGTGCTTTACCGGGTTACAATTGTGAAGTTCCTCAACCAGCATGTCATAATAGGCGACTCTTGGGTACGTTCCCTAAGTCGAGTCATACTAGCCCCACCACCACCAGTGGCAGTCCGCCTTGTTGGTGGTGGGGCTACCGGTCATTCATGACTGGTTCGAAATGGGCTGCCATCTTTCCCCAAGCCTAATTTCAATTATGTTGACGGCATGAACCTAAATTGCCGTTCGTGCCGTACCTCCATTCCGAGGAAGAGGAGGAATAATTACAACAACAACAACACGGTATCGCTTGGCCGTGCCGTAATTGTGGCATGCAACGAAACGCACTGAGCGGTGAACACGCGGACTTCTTGACTGCAAGTTTGACGCGTATTTCAACGCGCCACGTTGGCTATTTGAAGACTGCAAAAGCATATACCTTACGTAATACTAAGCATTTGCTCTTATATCACGTGATTCGATATATCCGGGATGGAGAGGCATTCACCCAAAACCGAGGTTTAAGCGGGTGAATTTCGTTGGATGAACGTCGAGATTTAGACTTAACTGTCTTTGGAACTGGGATCCATCACTTCTGTCTTCGTGCTAGGGGCTAGCACGAAGCAACTGACGATGGTTTGAAAAAAAGGATTGCATTTCAGATTATGGGCAACAAAAATGTTTCTTTCACTACAACACCTCCCCAAAAGCACTGTTTTATCGTGATTCCCCTAGAGAATACGATTCTGATTACCTCACTTACCTTCGCGAACTTTTATATTTTGAAGGACTGTCTTCTCTTCGTCTTTTTTCACGATCTCGATCTTTCTCGCGTTCTTTTTCACGTTCACGGTCTCTATCACGATCTCTTTCACGCTCACGATCTCTTTCACGCTCGCGATCTCTTTCACGCTCGCGATCTCTATCACGTTCGCGATCTCTATCACGTTCCCGGTCTCTTTCACGATCACGATCTCTTTCACGATCATAGTCTCTGTCACGATCACGATCATGGTCTCTGTCACGATCACGATCTCTATCTCGATCACGGTCTCTTTCTCGATCACGGTCTCGTTCACGATCTCTGAATCAGAAAAAATTATTAAAACCAAAGCAAAACCAGAAAAATATAAAATTACTTGCCTGTCACGATAATCCTCTCTATATTCCGATCTTCGTGAGTATCGATCACGATCATAATCACGACGTGAACTCCGATAATCACGACCGTCGTCACTACAAAAATTCATTCACAATTAAAATACTTTTGATAAACTAAATCATGTGCCAAACTTCTGAGTCTTCAATTTTTGTGTCTAATGTGGAGCATATAATGATACAGTCAACTTCGAATATAAGAGATTCAGATATAAGAGATTTTCGCTTATAAGGGACTACGCAAAAGGTCCCAAATGATTTTCAATATAAACTAATAAGTCGGTTATAAGAGAATTCGGTTACAAGAGACTGATTAGGCTGGTCCCGGTGGATCTCTTATATCCGAAGTTGACTGTAGTAGTCATCGATCCGCACATAAAATTCAGAACTTTGCGATGAAGCAGTGGTGTATTCACCCTTCCTCTTACTTGGGGTAAAAGCACGGCATGAACGGTAGTTTAGGTTCACGCAATTCATTTTGGATGAGTTGTGGATACAAATTGCTGACTGGTGGCTCATAACAGCACGGCGGATTGCCACTGGTGAGTCGCCCCAAACGACACCTGGGTGTGTAGCTTCACTATTTTATCTCGGTGAAGCATGAAATTGGCAGCCATCATTTTCAGTCGCCCTGCCCCTTTTCTTCAAAACTTTCAAAAACGAACACTTTTCTTCACACATCATCACTATTCTTCCTCGAAACATGCTGATGGCAAAAGCGAATGGAGAGTTCCTCCATTCGCTTTTGCTAGTTATCCAGAGTTTCTTCTAAGCATAGACTATCTTACAATTCTTGGCTATTCCTTTTACCAATGAATTTAACATGTTGTTGTGGTTACCCCTCCTCTTCCTTGAGATGGAGGTATGGCACGACCGGAAATCAAGGTTCGCGCTGTCAACCTGATTGATTTAGGCTAGGGGAAAAGTGGCTGCCTATTTCGAACCAGTCATGAATGACTGGTAGCCCCACCACCAACAAGGCGAACTGCCATTGATGGGTACCCAAGAGCCGCCTTTTACGACATGCTGGGTTAGCAGCTTCAGAATTGTAACACGGTAAAGTACGAGTACGCCACTTGCCTGCCACATAAAGGTGGAGGCGTCCCGTTAAGTGCCTTGCCCAAGGACACAACAAGCAAGCTTGCAGGCTTGTTCTCCACACTATCCCTTTTTTATTCTAAGCGCTAAACAAAAAAGCTGTGAATACCATTTTTTAAAGTCTTTTTAAATATGACTCGACTTAGGAAATGAACCCAGGTCTACCGACTGCGAAATGGACGCTCTAACCACTACACCATCGCGCCGGTGAATAAATTTAACATCGCTGCGTCACTACTCTCTCAGTAGATAAAACCGCCACTTCGTTTTCTCTCAGACACCATGTCTTTTACCTCAAAGTAAAATTTAACGATGTTCACCTTTTAGGTTCCGATTGCCCATGACGTTGTTCTTCCCCATTTTCGGCAACTATAGGCGGTTGAGTCTGACCAGGTTGAGGGACAAATGTACCTGGAGGATGAAGGAACGCCCCGTTTGCGGGAGGAAGGGCGATGAACTCGGTTCCAGGTGGATGGAGTGCAGGAGGAAGCAGACCAGGCATTCCTACAAAGTAATGCATCTTGATCACATTTTAAGGGCCATTTTCGACATACAGACAAATCCGGTTAATTGCAGTCAATTTGCCAAGCTCTTTTATGCGATTAAGCGGATTATGCGTTTATCCGAAATTAGTTTAAACACACAAATAAAGCACCGCAGAAGACAAATTATTGTTTAACCATATTCAACATTGTTCCAATCAAGTAAAATGCTGCGCAATAGTAGTTTGTTTAATGTTGTTTTGCATGCTTTCTTGTAATTGTTTTCTAAACGAAACAACGTGTCCATGTCTGCGCCTTCACATTGCAAACATCGCCGAATTGTATCAAGAGCGTTCAGCACTTCTTTATTTTTTGGCCGGGAAATGAGAAATGAGAATTGAATTAGCAGCGCTTTCTTCCTCGATGTCATCGCTTTTAATTTGCGACCGACAAATGCGAAGTAGCCTACACGTGCGAATTTGTGCTCGCATACTGAAAAAATCTGTTGCAAGATCAGGAAATTCTGCAATGCTGCAGGATGAAATTTTGCGAACATGAAAGATGCCTCCTGAAATTGATTACAGAAATCTCCCAGCATTTGACAGTGCACTACATGCTCCTACTGCGCTAGTAATTGGCGTCTGTCTCTCAAGAATGCCAAAACTTTTGCCGAAGACAGATATTCGTCACTTAATTTTGCAACCAACTCTGTGGTTAATCGACAGTTTTTATTTCTATGCAATTAAACGAATTATGCAATAAGCCGATATGCGATTAACCGGACTATTTTCTTAGAAAAAAAATAGACTATGGTTTGGGATTTAATTTCTTATGCAATAACACATATCATGCGATCATCCAATATGCAATTAACCGGATTCGTCTGTACTAATTGTCAAAAAGCAAAACAAACCACAAATAAACGCCCGAACTAGTTAAGCGACTAAACTTTGCTACCAGCACCTAACTGGATGACAGCAGTGAAGCTGATTGATTGCCTAGCACGTCGTAAGAGGCGACTATTCGTCACCTACCAGTAACAGCCCGCCTTGTTGATGGTCGAGGCTACAGGTCTGCAATTTGCATTCATTACTGGCTTGAAATAACTTGCCGATTTACACTAACCTGATCTCGACTAAATCTGCGGTGTGGACCCATTTATTACTGTTGCACGCAGTGGCTCAACCACAAACAAGAGGAGTGAACCCAACATCACTTAACTTTGCATTGCACGAGTTGTGGAGGTAAATGTATCTATAGACAGCGAGGTTTGAAGAACCACCGCGACTTTCCGAAAAAGAAATCGGATTCAAATGGTGTACATACGCCTTTCAAGTCGAAATAGCGTATCTCAATCAGAATTGAGACTTTAAATGCACATCAAATCAATTCACACAAAATTTTAATGTAAAAAGCTCGGAATTTTTCAGACATTGTGATAAAAGTTTAAAAGAAAATTAAAGTTCTTACCTGGAAACCCTGGCGGAGGAATGCCTAAAAATAAAGTATTTACTTAAAACCGTTTGACCATGTTTTGATTGAAACACCTTACACAAGCAAAAATTGCCACTTATTATTTTCATATCTGCACAAAAATGCAAGTACAAGTGAAGCCATTAAAGCTCAACTATGAACTTCAGCAATTCTTTTGTGGCTGGAGTAATAAAAGAATGAAAACAACCTAAATTTTAGCATCAGTACACATTCAAAAAATAAAATGAATAATTACCTAGCGGTAACCTAGGAGGTGGTTTTGTCGGATCAAAATGCATTGGAAGCGGCGCGCCACCAACTGCTTGAGGATGAGGAAAAATAGCAGTTCTAAAAATATTCAAATAAATGCAAAAATGATGAGAATTCAATCGAACAAACGCAATAACGCAGAGCTTGGTGAACCGCAAAGTGATCATGAGGTAATCAGTCGTCTTGCATGCCGCGAACGCTTCGTTTGAAGCCGAAAAGCGAGCGCTAAAGCATTATTCGGCTACGCTCCGTTCGACTGCATGCGGCGTCGGGCTCCAAACACTGAACCAATACACCACCATCGACTAAAACTTTGAGCTTGACCCACAGGCCCCAGTTCCAACAATAATCTGCAACTACAGCAAAAAGTTTACACTGTTTGAGTAATAGTAGTAGTAGCAGTTATTCAGTTTTACTACTACTCAAACAATGTCAACTTTTTGCTGTAGTTGCAGATTATTGTACTAATTAAAAATTACCAACATCGACGAAGACAGCTCGAAGTGATAACATCGAGCAAAATTAAGCTTAAAACTACGTTATATCTGCCTCTCCCGCCCGAAACGTGCAACCAACAAAATCTGAGAGTGCCAAACAATCGAACCAGCACATGTGTGTAACACGGGCTGATCCAGTCCACCTACTGACTCGCTGTGCTGCTAGTTTTTTTGGCGACTCCTTTTCGATGAGCAACCTCTGATCCAGGCCTTGGTGAGTTGCCCGGCTTCTGGGGCTCGGTAACAACAACAGTAGATGTAGTTGTGTAATAACTAACTGAGTAATTAGGAGTACGAGGAATTTACTACCAATTCATCAAGACAGCTGATTTGCTTACGAGGTTTGAACGGGGGGGACCACTGTGGCAGCAGGGGTTGTAACAACGGTAGAAACAGGATTAGTGGTAGCCAAGGTAGACGCATCAACGCTAGTCTTTCTCGGAGTAGATAACGTTGAAATTGAATGAGTTTCAGAGGACGTTGCTGGTACGATTGAAGACGAAGAAATGGATATCTTGGGCTTTTCGTACTTTGACAAAATGGCAGATATCATGCTAGACGTTTTGCCCTAACACAACAAAAAGAAACATTAAGTTGACAGCAGTAACACTAGTTAAATAGGTAAGCATATTACAAGATATTTTACACAACGTTGTGATAACTGGGAAAGCCGAAAGTTTTACAATTGAAATGCATTGCAGCAAATGCAATTAATGCTTGGAATGCGGCGGGTCAGGGGGAAGTACATTGATTATTGAAATGAAAATTACGAGTGATTTTCGACATGCTCAAATACTTACTGCTGATATTGCAGATTTCGGTGTTGCAGGCAAATTGCCGTCAGACCGCATTTTCCTATGCTTCAGGCAGTACATCTTCCATGTTGTCTCGTTGAAACCATAATTGAAATAACTAGACAAATATGCACCTGCAATGCGAGCTGTTCAAACATCTTTTCTTGTACTGTGATTAAAAAGTTACAGCAGCAGTAAGTCTACTTCAACCACCAATTAAGCCTATTGCCAAATTAAATAACTTTTTTAGGTTGCCAGCAAACATTACTACATGCCTGGCTTTCTCCAAGGTTTTTCCTCCAACGAGTCCAAGTCGAAATCAAGAACTGCATGTCCGTTTATGTTTCCTGGTGCATTAAGATCAATGCTTTTGCCAACCACAGCTTTTTGAGTGCCAATTACTTGAACTGGATTTCGATAAAAGTTTCGTCCACCAACATCTGGTGAAGGACCAGGAGTAATTGCTCCTATAGTCACCTACAACAACATTTAGAGTGATATCAATGACTTTATGCAATATGCATATCGTGTGAGTGGAATAAGAGGAGCACAACTTTTGAGCGCAAAACGTCAGAGCATCACATCAAACCATCAGAAAAACAGCTACAAATATCTCTTCAGACCTTTTTTCAGCCGCTTCTCAAAATGACCGGCGAGTTTTGTCAATTTAAAGTAAAATTTACATAGAACTAGAAAACTAAATAGCATATAAAAAATTGTTTACAAAAGATACTGTAAGTAAGTAATGAATCGTGTTGGAAAAATTCCAACTTTTCGAACTTGACTGCATAGCAAATAAAAATTTAACGACAAACGTATTCAATTTTTCAAAATTTGATTCTTGCAGGCCAATTCTCTTTTTATAATGCTCAAAATCAAGGATTTGATCTAATTGTTTAATTACGCCAAAACATATGCTCGCACGAAATAGCATTGAGCTCGTACCTTGAGGTTGTTCAGTAATCATGTAGGTGATGTGGTTAGATGTGCTAATAAACCGTATCACAGCAACAACGGTCAAATGGCTGTGCGTTCAACCTTCACGATGACTGCACTTTACGATGATTTCCTTTACTTGGTTGATTTCAACTAGCAGCAAATTTATTGAAAATGCCAAGCAATTTAAGCGAAATGTTTAATGAAAATAAAACCTGGATCCTCCAAAATGGATCTGGACATTTGTCCTATACTTAGCCCCACTGTACTGGGCGATGGCGCAATGGTTACAGCATCTGCTTCGCAGTCAGTAGACCTGGGGTTCATTTCCCAAGTTGAGTCATACCAAAAAACTTTAAAAAATGGTATTTGCAGCTTCCCTGCTTGGCGCTCAGCACAAAAGAGATTGTGTGGAGAACAAGCCGGCAAGTTTGCTTGTTGTGTCCTTGGGCAAGGCAATTAATGGGACGCCTCCATCTTTATGTGGAAGACAGGCAGTGAGGGCCAAGCAGTCAACCCGTCGTGGTGGCCCAGAATGGTAAAAGGCTGCACATTGAGCATTAGCTCATACGCAAATAAAAGCAGCCCCACTGTCACTCTCCTGCAAGTCGAGAGGAAAAAATGGCATCAATATCAAGATGATTTAATTACGATAAAGCCTGATGTCAATGAAAATAGGCTTTTATAGCTATCGTAAAAGCCACTAGTTTAGCCTTAAAATCGACTGTAAGTCAGCACACACATAGCATGAAGTACCTGTACATCATCATCAGAATCTTCAGATTCCTCTCCATCACTCTTCTTCTCATCATCATCAGAAGCTTCCTCATTATTTTTTGTCACATCTGTAGCATTTGTTTCCATTTTTTCTTCAGTACTTTCCATTGATTCAATTTCTTTTTCTGACACTGAAATTAACAGTAATAATCAAGACAGGGTGGCAGCATTGTACAAAAGACTGAGCGCCAGTCTTGCAATCAAAAAAATGTCAAGTTATGCTTTTAAAATGTAAAATACAGCAAGGTTAAGGGGAACAGTCATGGCCATCTAAGCTCACGTTTCAGGTTCAAATTATGACTTGTACAGGTGTTTCAAAAAATTTGACATCATTTGACATGTGAATATTACAGAAACTTTATAGTTGAATCAAATGAAATTCAACAGGTTTTAATGCTGACCAAAACAAGATTCCTGTAAATTTGAATGAGAAATTTAAAGGCACATGAATTCCATAAAAGATTTCACAAATGTTTAATGTGCACACTGCCTGTTACCCAGCACACGTCAAGTTGGTAGTCCAGCTCCTCCCAAACACGATGCAGCATGTCTTGGGTAACTGTCTCCAGTGCGATAGTGATTCTTTGTTTGAGCTCGTTTACGTTTGCAGGAAGAGGGGGGACACAAACCAAGGTCTTCAAAATCCCCGGAGAAAAAAATGGCAGGGGGTCAGGTCAGGTGAACGTGGAGGCCATTTTAACATCACATTGTCTTCACCACTAGCATGCCCGATCCATCTCCTTGGCAGATTGTCATTGAGATAAGCCTGCACAGTGAGATTCCAGTGAGGTGGAGCACCATCCTGTTGATAACTGAAATCTTCATGTTCATTTGCAATAAGCTCATCCATTAGCCAGTTTTGAAGCATCTGCAGATAAACATCGTCAGTCACATTTCCCTCAAAAAAAATGGGCTATAAACATGATTTTTCGAGATGGCACAAAACACATCCACTGTTGGTGAGTCCCTCTCATGCTCAATAGTGGCATGGGGATTTTCTTCGCCCCAAATGTGAATATTATGCCTATTGATTTTGCCATTTGTATGAAATGTGGCCTCATCACTGAACACAAGACGTTCATTGAACTCGTCTTCTTCAAGTTTCTCCTGCATATCAACACAGAACTGTTTGCGTTTTTGTTTGTCAGCTGCAGTTATGGCCTGAACAACCTGCAGTTTGTAGGGTTTCATTACCAAACACTTCCTTACTACCCACTACACTGTCATTGGAGGTATCAAGGTCTCCATACTTGTTCTTCTTATCGACTTTTTGGGGCTTTGCAACAGTGTTTGGCAAATCCGCTTGACCTTCCCTTCTACTGTTGCTGTCATCCAGATCCTTTTGCTCTGCACAGGTAGCCTTTGTCTTTGAATTTCTTTTTCCAGCTCCAAATCTGCTTTGCTGTTGGTGACTTCATAGAGAACTTTCTCACAAATGCACGTTACACAGTCTTGTTTGAGTTTGTTCGAGCATACTCCAACACACAAAACGCTTTTTCTCTGCTAGTGAATACCATTCAAACACACAGGTTTGAACACAGTACGAATAATTTATCAATTAAAAATTTCTACACCTGAAAAGATAAACATATCAAATATTAAACACACAATTTTGGCCTGTTTCTACACATGCTGTGTAAATTTAGAGTCATTTAAACAGGAACTGCTAAAGTTATTAGATTGCAAAATGATGTCAAATTTTTTGAAACACCCTGTACTAATCCCAACTTCACACTGTAAAGCATAATTTTATTCAAGCAAATCAGCAATTTGATCAGGTACACACCAACTATATATCAAGACACATGTTTTTAAAACAGCAGCAGGTGCACCTATAAAAAAATATACAGCCTTCTCTGGCGCACTTATCAAAAAATTACATTTCCCCCTTCAACAAAAGTAGTTCCATTGTCATAGTAAATTAACTTGATTTAAAAGTGGAATACATTGAATTTTCAGCCCTTGACCAAGATTTTTAGGCACACGCCAAGTGGACAAAAACTTAAAACACTGCAGTACAGTTTTTTTGCAAATTCCTAAACTCTCCACTGCACTAGGTTTGATGAATTTAATACGCTCTTAAGAATTCTCATTCGCCTGAAACTTTTTAATGTTTTTACCATCTTTTTCGTCTGTGTCTAGGTTTTTAGAAGACATCTCTTTGTTTTCTGTCTCTTTGATTTCTGAATTCTCATCAACATTGGTTTCATTTGTGGCTTCTTCTTTGCGTTTGGCATCAGATAAACTAAACACCATTACCATTAATAAGGACCTAATCAAAAAATTAATTTTCTGTGAAACATACCAGAAATCCCCATAACCATTTGGTTTAAATCACATGCTTCACAAATTAAATTACTAAAGCAAACCTTTTGTCTTCTTCAGTAAGTTTGCCTTGATTGCTTCCTGCAGCTTTTCGGGTATCTAAACATTGTAAAATATGCTGCAATTAACAACATGAATTTGGAATGTAAAAAAGCTTTTTTACATACTGTGCTTAAACAGAGCAAGTATTTATTGAAGATTCAAGAAAAAGCTGCAATCTAGCGAGGAGCAACATCTAAAAGACTGAAGTTGTGTATGCATACACATTTATGAGTAGAACAACAATGCCAGCATAGAGACTGCAAACAGAAAGCTACACAAAAAGAGGCAGATAAAAAACGAAATTAGTAGTAATTTTTGCTAACTATTGATTTCAATTAGAATGTGCTATTTTCCATTAAAATATTTTTTGTCAATTACAAATTACAATATTTTAGCCTTGTTCTTTATCTACATTTTACAGTATTGGTTTATTTTAGTTGTTGCCTAGCTCATTACACCTGTGCTTAATCTCTACCATGGTGCTGTTGCTCTCCCTAGAGTAAATGTACTTACAATTTGAGCATGTATTACTTCAGTCTTTTATACTGTCCAGAGTAGAATGTGTGGTAGTAGGCTCAACTGCATTGTGGACCAGCCCATAAGCAATTGAGCTTATTTGTCTTAATTTAGCAGTATGTTTCATAAGTAGGATGGTATGATGAACTGTGCATCAGACTTGTCACTGAAAAAGTGGGAGTTGCACATGAAACAGGAAAAAATTAAAACACAAAATTGTGCAGAAAGAGTTTAAGAAAATTTGTACAAAAAATGCTGATCTCAAATTGATTATTTTGCAAAATCAGCATTCAAATTGAGGTTTGAACTTGAGTTAGCAAGTGAAATTTCTATATTTTAAGCACATTCTTTAGAGCATTCTGTTGCATGGTTCAGAACCAGCAGCATTTCTTTTAAAGTTAATATTTTAGGTTGCACTGATTGCAACATGTAGGCCTATCAGTGACTGCTGATCAATACACAGTAAGACCATTTTGTCTTCCAAAAAATTTATTCTTTAGAACATTTCAGTTTTCCAAAACTGGTTATTTTTTTGGCAGTGGCTATTTTGCCGTTGATGGCATTTTACCTTTGGAGACTATTTTGCCGTAATCATTCACGTGTGTTCATATTGCCACATTTGCTACATTTCAGCCATAGACACTGTGGTGTAGTAGATAGTGTGCTGGTCTTGAGATACCATGGTTGTGGGTCCTACTCTCAGCTGGCAGGGCCTTAAAAAAAAGCAGTGTACACCGAAGGGGCAGGCCCGGTATGTAATTGTATGGGGCAGTGTACACTGGAAGGGAGTGTACAGGGTGGGGAGGTTGACACTGGGGTTGCAAGTTTTTTTAATTGGTTATTAAAATTGAACAATCAGAAATGACCAAAAGTCACATGTTTAGTACATCATTAAGATTGATCAATCACAAATAACTCACAGCAAAATAGTCTCTGAGTGAAAAATGCCATTGACGGCAAAATAGCCACTGCCTATTTGTTTTGTCAGGTAGCATATTGGCAATTGTATGTTCTACTAACGACATATTGATCAGTCACAGCTGACCCTAAAAATTTAACAACAAATAGCACTGGGGTCTGGTAGCTCATACCTGAATTGCCAGTATCGTACAACCATGAATCTTCATCAGCTTCAGCCATCACTGAGCTATACAGCCTACCTGGCTTAATAAGTGATAACTAGGCTGAAAAAAGTTCCATCCATCAGTCTATAGTTTGAAAGCATTGACTTTTCCCACATAGAATGCTACGGTACTTGTCTGATGTTGCATTTCTATGTGAAAACAATCAGGAGCTTTTTACGACAAAATGTTGTCCACAGCAATACACAGATACAGCTATTCATAAATGCAGTTACTAACTGCAGAGTAGTTAACAATGACAGAGAATACCTTGAATTGATAGCGGCATTGCTCTTTAATATACCCTGGTTGTTTAAATATATTCTATTATGATATTTTCTTGTTACCATTTTGTTTGATATGGTTACTGTTTCATTAATTTGTGACTAAATAAACTCAACCCTTTCTTTTTTTGTTTGTAATTGAACAGCAAAATCCAATGCATAAAAACTTGTTCTCAGTAAAGCCATAACAAATACTGGTCATTAACGACAAAAATGAAACTGGTGTGCAATTTTGCTTCTTAAACTATTCTTTCTTGCCAACTGTAAAGGAATGTTTAGACTGAGCTAAAACCGTCAAGGCACAGTGCTCAGTAATTTGTATTCATATACTATCAACTTAAACCAAAATGATAATTGTCACATCATGGTATCTAGCCTAGTTTCTGTAAGGCAGTGGCTATTTTGCCGTCGACGGCAATTTGCCCTTGGAATCTATTTTGCCATAATCATTCACAAGTGTTTATATAGCCATATTTGCTATAATTACGCCAGTGACACTGTGGTGTAGTGGATAGTGTGCTGGTCTTGAGATATCATGGTTGCGGGTTCAAATCTCAGCTGGCAGGGCATTAAAAGAAAGGCAGTGTACACTGAAGGCACAGGCCCGATATGTAAATGTACGGGGCAGTGTACATTGGAAGGGAGTGTACAGGGTGGGGGATAGAAACCGGGGGGTGCAAGATTTTTTTAATTGGTTATTAAAATTGACCAATCAGAAACGACCAAAAGTCACACATTTAGTACGTCATTAAGATTGACCAGTTACAAATAACTCACGGCAAAATAGTCTCTGAGGGTAAATTGCCAGTGACGGCAAAATAGCCACTGCCTTTCTGTAATTGCAAGCTTATGAAATTCCTGAGATAGCATAGCTAAACTGCAAGCACCATGCTCTAATCAATCTACTCTTTCTCACTGCAAAATGCACAACAGATCAACCTTACACTAGTGCAGGAGCAGACAGTGTTGTCAGATTTTCTTCAAGTTTCCAGCTTAAGTGGTACCTAAAAACTAGCCCAAAATACCCCAACGCTTGCCTGTTGAAAAATAGCCAAAAATTTTCTGAAAATTTGTAAAGTTAGTCCATACAGTGCTGTTGGGAAAACAGTCCAGGCCTGGTATCAGCACAGTATTTGGTCTCCCATTGATGGCCATAGACAAGTCAGCCGGTGCTTCAGCATGATTTCCAAAAAAACTGGCCAACGCTACTGCTGTCATGATCGTTTTGGTAATTTTTCCTTCGGTGAGACGGTAATCTTCACACAAAAAGGTCATCACCTACAAGGCTATCAAATCATCCTAGTTTTTGGAAAATAATGCGATGTTGTGCCAAGTGAGACTATTTTCGAGCTGTTTTTTTTACTAAAAAATGCCAGCGACGGGAACAATCTCCATATCACACACAGTTGTGTTATACTTTTACATTTGTGGCTACTCAAAAACTAGCCCAAAATAGTGGAATGGGATGGCAAAAAATAGCCCAGAAAACCGCAACCCACGACTGCTAAATTTTTTCCGCAACGCCTCATCAAAACTAGCTTGATTCCGCGGGAAAACCGCGGGTCTGGCAACACTGAATGCAGACCAAAAATCAAACAGGAAAACATTGCATTTTGGAATCCTATTCCAAAAAATTACAAAGGATTAAAAGAACCACTTTCATGGAAAGGAAAATCACTAGGCTATGTGCTGCACCAGAAGTGGTGGTAAGTTCAAAGAGGATCAAATTGAGCACAAATATATTTGAGCGTAGCTTATTTATTTTTCGTAATCGTTTGAGAAAATCAATTTAATGATCGACTGATAGCCCATCTAATTAAGGTTTTCCTGCAGCCGGAAAACGGAAACAAAAATTGTTCAACTCGCAACAATGGAAATATCTGACAAAAATAGGTATTCCCAACAAAAACTTGTAAACTAAGCCACAAAGTACCATTGAAACTGTTGTTGTTAAACACCATTGAACCGAGATGTTTTATTCATAGTTAAAAATTTCGTAAAAAGTGGGAAGGGGCATTAGAGCTGCAATTCCTTTGCATTTTTATCACTGTCTGTAGCCTATACTCTGCATAGTAACTTATTGTTAGACTAAGCAATAAATCTTCAAGCAAATATTTATAAAACATTTTCTGATGAATGATATTTAACTTATTTGTGCAATATCGACCCATATATATTTAGCTGGTTGAAGCTAAGAAAAACCAATTGCAATTTTATTTTAAATTAGCCTACTCATGATCTTTGCTTTTAGCTGGGCTACGCTAGCTTTCCCATAACCAAAAAACTTTCCAAAAAAGCAAATAGTACTTGCTGTTTGCAATAATTTTTTGGTTAAGACTACATCGTACATCAATTGCTCGGATTTTTGCGAGCAATTCTGACCATCCCGGTGCAGCTGGCTGAGTAGGCCTATCTTTGCTACTGGCACAGCAATTTTTGTTGCCAAGCAAGTAGACTTATGCCTATTAAGT
Organism: Trididemnum clinides; assembly: GCA_963675345.1. Lineage (NCBI taxonomy): Eukaryota > Metazoa > Chordata > Ascidiacea > Aplousobranchia > Didemnidae > Trididemnum > Trididemnum clinides. The sequence continues at coordinate 23,170,975 of OY776299.1, read as the reverse complement.
TTGGGAAAAAGTTTATCAAAAATCGGATTGAAGGAATATATGTGCTCTGTGCTCATAAAATTCATGTGATAGAAGAATAGAGAAAAATAGTATGGATCTAGAATAAAATTGAACTTTATGATGAGGAATAGGCTTGTACGCTTACCTAGGTGCTCATACTGTCTTGCTGACACGTCGGCCTTCGATATATTTGGTCGGTTTTGAACGTAAACACACTACAGTACATGTTACGTGAACTGAAAAACAACATCATAGAAAGGAGAAAATCCTAAATTATGAGCAAGCGAATAAGGCCAGTGTACAATTCATTCATATCTGACATAGAATTGAACGCCTAATTGACATTCGTGTCTTTATGTGGCCGTACTGTTATGAGTCATTTTGGTGAGTTCGCAGTTCTAATGAAAAACAACTTTACACTACGGAAGGGGGGTTGATATTACTTTTAGTTTATTTATTACGACCAAAATCGAATTGTGCCTGAAAAACATGTTATGGATACTGCTTTCTCCTATGACTACTACCGGTTCGTACTCAGAAAACAAGTTGTTCATACCACTTTCTCCAATTCGAAGAAATCACCCCAAGATCGTTATAAATAACGGCCCCAAGTTCTACTGTGGCAGATTAAAGAAAGCATTGGTTACAAAGCCATGCTGCGATATCCATCAGCTTAAATAAATCATTAAGTACTGAATGCTGGTCTGTACGAATTTGTAGATATAGAAATAGTAATATGGTTCTTTGTATTTGTAGAAGTAAGATATCCCGAATTTAACATCATAATCACTATCTCGCGCTTAACGCTTCCCTCTAATTGTTCTTATGGCCCATGAAACGTGTATTATATTTTAAATCTTGGATGAATAAATGAATTGCTTGATCATTGTTGGGCCATCGAGTATCGGGAGACGAGAAAGTGAAGTTGAAATTCGTATCCGAACTTATTCAGATAGCATCACTTCGGTTCATTGTGGCACTGGAAGGATCGAAGATTACAGTACAGTACTATGAGTAAAACAATTAGTTAAATTCGCACTCAAGAAAGTGAATTGCCGAAGATAATTTATTTGATTCCGACAATTGAATGCTTGAAAATCAGTTGGCCTACAGTACAAACTAGTGTGATGGCTGAGATCACAAAAAGTAGAAAGTTTAAAATCCTTTCCTATCATAGGCGTAGCCGTCTGGGAAAAGAACAAAAGGAACCAGCACGTTCTTCAAACTTTCTGGGACCCAATCTCGATATCAAACTGTTTTCAAGTAAAATTAAATATTTTCGCGACTTTGGTGCTATGGTAACCCAGGGTAGAAAGTTATTTTCTCCTAGCTGAATTTTTTAAACGGGCAATTTCATTAATTTTATCTGCTCACTGGTAGATTACTAGTCCTACTTTGTTTTTTGAAAAACGAAATTCGGCTATTAAATTTTTTGATATCAAATCAATCCAATACTGTATATGAAGCAAAATTCTGTCTGCGCATACGTGTGCTTTAACTGGTGTGAACTATAGAGTTCACAAACATAAAACTTGGCATGACTAATCACTGTCCCGGGGAGGGGGAAAAGCCAAAAGGGGATTGGTCACATAGTGATGACATTATAAGAAAAGATGATACTTTAACATTTACATTTATTGACGCAAGAAGTGATTTTTGTTCATACAATATTCTAAAAATGTAATTTAGGGGTACAATGACATCATGATTAGCCCTTTGCGGTCCAATTGAATTTCTTTTTTCGGTCAGTCTAGGTCCAAACTCTTTTTTGTGATTTTTTTGAAAGATGTTTGTGTGTATGTTAATTTTATGATTAATTTTTGTTCCGCATCATTGCACCTAAAAAGTTATTCAACTTTTTTTTCATTGCACCTAAAAAGTTATTCAATCTTCTCTTTGCATTTGTTACATAGGTTTGGACTTCTTAAAAGGGTAGTAAACTAAATGCATGTGTGACATGAGTTTGAACCAAACAACATAAAATTGTTTTTGCATCCCATGCGGTTAGTTGGACCACAAAGGGTTAACATTTGATTGTAAAATTTGTTTTCTTCATTTTTCAATTACTACAAAGCCTACAAACGCGATTGAATGGTCCGTTGGAGATATTCGCAAGTTGTCTTCCATAAAAAATGTTTACCATTGAGAGGTTTATCGGTGATGTATCAGTGTTTTTTGTTTAAAGTTTTTAGCATTTTAAGCGCGCTTTCCTTTGATTTTGAACGCTTTAAAAATGCACTGTTTTGTCACAACCTAAAATGCCGTCATATTGCTGTCTGACAGCTTGCAATTTTGGTAAAAACAACAGCTGGCGAAAGCTTTACTTATTATCTATATCAGATTAACAATAGTAGTAAATGTAGCAATTGCTACAAGAATTACGTTTTTGCGGGCCCCTGCAGTCTTTTGTGTTATAGCAAGAAATCAAACAAAAAATAGTAGACTACATGAATTTAATGATCTTCTACTCAGGGTTGTTAGCATTATTTTAGTTTCATACTTTCTTTCATTGCATAGGTGGCCAGAATCACGATTTCAGGAGCGCAGAATTTTTTGGACAGCTAAAGTCAAAAGCAAATTTTGTCAAGTCTTATTTCAAAGATCTAAATGAAAGTCTTTGTAATCACTTTGTGAGGTTTTTTAACCTGCTGAACGGTCATTACATAAACTTGTGATGGTTGAGAATCAAAGAAAATAATTTTATGGTTTGGTGCGTAAACGTTGAGAACAGTGAAGTGCAAATAAAAGAATCTTTTCTCAATTGAACATCTTTGCGTTGTGCGGGGGAAAAATACTTGAAAAGTTACTATAAATGTATTCTCAATGACTTCCAAAAAATGGCATGGCTGTAATGATGTGTAGAAATCAATAGAATTAAAACCCTTCCACAAAGGCACGAATCCGCTCTGAAATAAGAAGCAGATCAAACAAGATTACCGTTATTTCAAAAGTATTGTTTTCTTTATGTGAAAGTCGTTTGCCATATTTTGCATACGTTTACGCCATAAAATCTTTGGAGCTTTCGAATGCATTGTCTGCTGTTGTGGAAAAGGGAGCCTACAATCTTTTTTCGGTTTCTAATTACCGATGGAAGGTCCTACAAATGCATGATTGTTCAAAATATTGTGAAAAAGAATAATTAATACACAATGTAGTGCACATTACTAAGCTTTGAAGTCGCTATATCAAGTTAATAATGATATAGAAGTCCATTAACCCAGCTTTGATCAAATAAAAATATTATGTTGCGTTTTAATAGAATTTTTGTTCTATCTCGATCTTTAATTTACTTTTTAAAATTGAGGTGACTTGTAGTATCTCTCGAATAATTAAGTTCGGTTGCAACTTAATAGCTAGGAAAAGATTGGCTTCCACTAAGATACTTCCACCCACTTCTCGATCAAGAAAAGAACAAATATATTCACAAACCACTTTGAAACTCCGAATTCCTTCGCTTGTGAAATACAGAAACTAAAGCACTTAAGTGTATATCAAAGACTAACCAAAACTAAAACCACCAAAATAGTCGCTTGACTCCTGTCACAATAATCACCACAGAACAACGCCTTTTTACTACACTCTATTATTTCTACTAAACTACACTCTAAATGGTAACAACCTCGCCGCCTTATATATATATACACTGCGACAAGTTTCCAGAAAATGCTAGAACATCACGTAAAACAGAAAAAAGCACTGTTAACAAATTTGGTGATTGGTAATAAAAAAAAGAAATCTTCGATAAGATACAAGAATTACTAGAATACACTGGAACTTGATCATGTCGTCAACCATTGTGACGTCAGAAGAGCTTGTAAGTTACAAATCTATTAATAAATTCGAAAAAAAAGGTCTTTTTTCGAAAACAGTTTAGCAAGTAGGGCTTCAGACAATTCAGATTTATAAATAAAATAATCATGGCAAAATAAAAGAACAGATTACAGCAACTATACTTATATAAAAGTTATTCTTATGACATAAATTTACTTATTCATGTCATATTGATAGGCGCGATCAAGCTCCTGGCAAATTAAATGCCATTTAGCTTTTTTATTTCTTTTTTAAATTTTTAAAAGGAAAATACAAAGAATTCTAAGATGTTTTGATACATTTGCAGCAAAAAAAGTTTGTTACAGGAAACAAGGTAAAATAGAAAATTTTGCTCATAAATGATCACCAATATCGTATGATACCACATAGCAATCTATTTCATTATGTCAATAACCCACGACCGGTTTCGACCTTATTGGGTCTCATCAGGCGAGTGTAAAAAGCACTTAATTATGAAAATGCTTAAAAAACAAATTTGCCATTGGGTGCAAAAAAGATGCAATTCAAAGCAGTGTGATACAGAAATACTTATATCATGGGGGTCTCATTTAAGAACACACATATGACATGGATAACAAATCGCGCTGGTAAGCCCTAATAGCAAATAACAATCTTGTTTTTTAAGCATTTTTATCATTGAGTGTTTTTTCACCCGCTTGATGAGACCCAATAAGGTCGAAACCGATCGCGGGTTATTGACATGATGAAATAGATTGCTGAATATGATGTTGGTGATCGTTTTTGAGCAAAATTTTCTATTTTTCCTTAGTGTCACGCAGGAGGCAGATCCCTTTTAATTGAAAATCGCTTTGAAAATTGTTACTTAGCAACTTGCAACCTCTATGATTTGTTATAGGGAAATGGTGATCACCAGATGAATAAAAGCACTTACAGCTATTTTGTTTAATGAACGCTATGCGCTGGTTGATGATTTATTGATAATGCTCTCAAGCTTTGTGAGGAGCAAGAAAACCCAACAATGGTGCAACGTGTTCAATGAGCAAAAAGAATGCCTGGGAAACATGAGAAAAGCATATGTTCATTTACTTTGACTACTGCTGAAGAAATGAAGCGTTGCTTTTACATATTTGAAGATGTGTACCACTTTCCAATGAAGCAGAATAGACAAACATTCAGTGAAATTAGTCTGCTAAACGAAACATTGGACTGTTTAATTCCTCAGGTATTGTTGTAAAGCAGAAACATTGCGAACGAAAACTAACAAATTTAAGAATGTGTATGCAGACGACATTGATTATTCTGAGTTATCAGAAGAAATCAGCAAAATTAATTTGCTTTTGCAAAGAAGCGGCAAATTTTTAAGTGATGCTACAGCGCTGGATGTAACACAGTAATTAACTAAATGTCGTCTCCTTGACTCAATAGTAAATTTAATACTTCTTTCTTGAGCTTTAACTGACCATCTGTGTTGATTGCAAGCTGCAAAAGAAGTTTTTCAAGATTTAAATTCAATTGATAAAATCATACTAAAGATCTACCATGAAGGAAAGTAAGTTGCCTACGTAATTGATCCTGTCCACTGAAAGTGATTTCGTTTGGGTGCTATCTTTTGAGGTATAATTTCGAAATTTGCTTTAGAAAAAGCTCTACCACCTGATTTTTTAATAAATCAAAAAATCAATTTGCAGAACTTCTCCTGAAGTAAATGTCGAGAAAAAGGAAATAAAATTAAAAACACTAGTTTTGATATTAACAATCGGTGGACATCAGCGACCTCCAAAGTGCGATACGCTGGCCAGATCCAGCCCACAAAAGATTTCAGTACGGCCTGCGAGTTTTCCTGGACATGTTTAGCTTTTAAGAATTTTGTGTAAATCAACCATTATAAGAAGTAATTACACAAAAAGCATTTGTTGTATTGATAATTTTATACCGATAGGTTTTAGAAGCAAAAAATATCCCCATTTAATCAAAAGCTCAACAACAAAAACTTTGAAGGTTATTTGGAACTTGTGAAATAACAGTGGTTTGCTTAGAACGGAGGCAATTTGATTCTTACCTTATACTTTGCGACCAACAAAGACAAGTAAACGTAAACGCAGACCAATTATTCCGTAAACGCTGCTTTTCCTTTGGAAGTTTCTGCATAGCGCACAAGCACTCTGATATTGCACGTATGTACTTGGCGCCTAGACTACTGTAAACCATGCAATAACTTGCATTAAGGCTTCGAGATTTATAAATTGTTTTAGACATTTGGAGTTTGAAATGCAAGTGTCATCTGCCAGCTTGTAGATTTTTTAACAGGAGTGGTGGGTGCTTGTTGCAAGCGAGTTTGTTGTGCACCAGTGCATGATTCCCGTCCCGTCTAGTTGTAGTTATTGGTGAGGTAAACAAGGTTTTCCAAAATCAAAGTGGCACCACGGCAGAAAAGGTTGAAGAGCATTAATGTACTGTATATGAAGAGGGGTAAGGGTTGGCCAAGTAAATCATAGCAGTAATGTTATTAGCAATGCCCAATTAATTAGTGGATTGATTGGATTATGGGAGAATGATCTGGAACCGTATGGGAGAACCAATTTTCAAACCTTACGCATATGATGTGCTAAATTTTTCGTTTTGTAGACTACATTACACATTAGGTCATGCCCTTGATAAACTTATCCTATTTACAGAAAATTAGCATGTTTTATCATTTTTGCACTGCTCTGTTTTTGTGAAAGTTTTGCTAAAATTAACCAAAAAAAGTTGATATTGAAAACTGTGCATATGTGTGGACAAATGTTTACTTTTTGTGGAGAATAATGAAGAAAGTTTGTGCCTCAATTGCATGAAAACTATTACTGTTGCAAAAGGGAACAATATTAAACGGCATTTTAACTCAAAACATGCTTTGAAGTTTAAGGCATTGCAAGATTTAAAAAAATGCAAAAAAGCTAGTAAGGTCAAGAAAAAACACTCTTTGCAGCAAAGCGTAGCCTACTTGTGAAAATGGATTGAACACCGGAAAAAGCAACTAAGGTCAGTTATGAGAAATTTCACAAATAATTTCAAAAAGAATGAAACCTTTCACTGCAGCAGAAAACGTAAAGGATTGTTTAAATGTAGTAGTGGAAATTGTCGAGAAAAAAAGTGCGTTTATAACACCGTGATACAAAGTGACAGTACAATCAAGAGTTGTAGTGGCTTAAGTCCAGTTTTCAAAGAACTGGAGTGTCTTGATAAAAATCATTGAAGGATTCAGACTCGACTCAAATTTTTACTGTAATGGACTTGGACTGAATTCTAGTCCTCACACCAACTAGTCACTCGGACTTGACTCAAATCCAGTTGAAAAATAATTTAAACTTTTTTTGTTATTGAACGACATTTAGGAAACAAAAACCCAGTTTGAGTCTCAGTAGATTTAAATAGTAAGCAAAATAGCACAAAACTGAAATAGATAAAACCTCTGCATACTGTAAAATGGACAAGGAACCTTATTTTAATTTCGTTTGGATTTGTCAAATCTAAAAAGGCCGCTCTTCATTTTGTCCACTATGTGTTTTTATGTTAAATCGTGTTTGACATTTTTTTTTTTATTTGCCGATTTATCCTCTACTCACGAGAAAGCGATGTATTGTTATGTTTTGGACGGTAAGTCCGCACTCGCTTGGGAGTTGCCATTTCCAGGTCCCCTGTTTTCCATATAAAGGTGAGGCATCCCGTTAAGTGCCTTGCCCAAGGACACAACAAGTGAACTTGCCGTCTTGTTCTCCTCAACCTTCCAAAAATGCCGAGCGCCAAGTAGGGAAGCTATAGATACCATTTTTAAAAGTCTTTCAGTATGACTCGACATGGGGAATGAACCCCAGGTCTAACGACTGCGAAGCGGATGCTACAACTACTAGGCCAACGCGTGGTCTGTAACGGCTGGCCACTCGTGAGATGAGAATTTGGGGAATTGGCATTCAACCAAGTGTTTGTTATATTTTCCGAACAACTTTCTTTTATTTTGAAAGAGGAAATAATTGTTGGCATGTGCAGAGTAGCTTACAAATATTCCATCATAGACTATTTTTGAGTGTTGTAACTTGCTAGGCCTATATGGAATGCAGACACAAACTATAGGTAATCGAATTTTTGTAAATTTGAGCTTTCGAGTACTGGGACTTGAAAGTGTAGTGGATACGTGCGTATTTGGTTTTGCTTTGCTTTGTGTTGACCGTGATTTAATTTGTATTTGGCTTTATTTTTAATATCACAATCAGTATTTCCTATACCTGGTGTTAAATATCAATGTTAACATTTGGTATAGGAAATTGCATTGCTTTCACATCAACCCTATCAAAACTCCATCGCTTTATCGTATTACGTGATTCGCATGCATATATATATGTTCGTATCGCCCGATTTAACTATTCTGTTCTGTTAATATATTTATTAACTGTCATACCGAGTGAGGAAATTATCGAGGAATAATACTTTATTATAAACTAACGAACTCAGGACAACTGAAGAATATTACCGAATAGCAATAACGAACTCACGACAAAAGTTTTCGAAATTTGGTGGACTCGCATTCGAAGAGACGCGAGCTTTGCTGGACTTGGACTCGACTCGAGCAATGTAAAAAGGGTCGAATCGGTTCACGGCTCCAAAAAATTCGGACTCGAAAGTCGTTGAACTCAGATTGACATTAGTTTTTCAATTGATGGACTCATTACAAATCTTACGCAATCACTAGAATAGTGAATGACCTATATAGTAATCTCAAGAAACAGAGTCTGAGAAAATTTAGGGAAAAGGCGTATAAAATTCTTTTCAGCGCTCCTGACTACGCCTATGCAAGGAACAGGGCATGTAATGCGTAGCCAATGACTTGACATTAAACGTCATATCTCGAAAAGAACCGCCCCATGTAGTAAAACACACCTTCCACCCAACATGTCGTTTTTGTATTAGAGAAAGCAGTAACTATTTTGGCACTTTTCTCTATGTTGTCTTTGTGCCTCCGTACTTATTTAAAGGAGCTGCAGAGGCATCAGGATAAGGGAATAAGTAGCTAAAATTTAGGATACCACATAACTGTGTTTTACGAATCTAATCCATTATAAAATACTTTCGTTTTTGAAAGGAAAATTAGATGTATCAAAAAACATTAACTTTTTATAGCTGTTTTATTTTCAATCAATCATTTTAGTTTGTCCATATCAGCATACATAGAAAATAAATTTGACAGCAGTGGACAAAAAAAAGGAGACCATGGCAAAACGATATTCTCACAACTGCACTTTTGCTGAAGCTAGGGTAGCTGGCTGAACCAATGTTGTCGTCATCGACACCACTGATTGGGGCCCTGCAGGCGGCGCCGGAAGTTCGGGATAGTTGTAGTAATAAGTTATAGTCAAAATCTTTATACTTGTAAAAATTGGAAAAAACTTTTTTAAAACTCTTTTTTGTGGAGACACCGTTTTAGTATCGGTGAACTCTGCCTTTGTCTTTTAAAAATCATTGTTTGTGCTTAAAAACAGTTTGGCGTGCAGTTACAAACAAGATAGTCTAGGTGACCTATATTTTATCATAAAAGAATTCGCACTGTATATTAGCAACCCTAAAATCTTTTCAAACAATGTACCACAATCCAAAATGACATTTTCCGCCGAACCGATGTGATTGCTCAAGTGTGACAAGTTGCAAGCAGAATTGAAGGCCAAGCTGTATAAATTAATGAGGTCTTGAGGTCATTATCGAAATTGGAGGTTTGCTGGAGTTATTTGGCTTGTACTTGACACATAGCTGGGTTAGAGCAGTTTGTTGTCTAGCAAACATATTATAAACTACACACTTTTTACCGTTGTTGTGGTGTAACCTACATGATTTGTTTGTTGCCTGGTTCTAGGGTTACCAACTTTGACAAATTTCAATAAAGGACACTGCGACACGTATTAAGAAGGCAGTGGCTATTTTGCCGTCGACGGCAATTTGCCCTTGGAATCTATTTTGCCGTGATCATTCACGTGTGTTTATATAGCCAAATTTGCTATTATCGCATCAGTGACTCTGTGGTGTAGTGGATAGAGCGCTGGTCTTGAGATACCGAGGTATCGGGTTCGAATCTCAGCTGGCCGGGGCTTTAAAAGAAAGGCAGTGTACACTGAAGAGGCAGGCCCGGTATGTAAATGTACGGGGCAGTGTACACTGGAAGGGAGTGTGCAGGGTGGGGGATAGAGACCTGGGGGTGCAAAATTTTTTTTTTGGTTTTTAAAATTGACCAATCAGAAACGACCAAAAGTCACATGTTTAGTACGTCATTAAGATTGACCAATCACAAACAACTCACGGCAAAATAGTCTCTGAGGGTAAATTGCCATCGACGGCAAAATAGCCACTGCCTATTAAGAAAGGCATTGCGAGGGCCGCACTGAGGATTGAAGAGTCGGTCGAGGACCGCATTGACCAAGAATAAGTGGCCAAGGGCCAGTGCTCAGGAACTTGCAATAGCCTACGTCAGCTTCATGTTATATGTGACCTCGTTACGTTGACCTTATACCGCTTGTGCACATGGTGGTCTCCAAAAAAAAAAACAAAAAAAAGGTCAACACCAGGTTTCCAGAACGACTTGTGTTCCGCAATCGAAGTTTGACTGTACTTTTCAGATCTTTTTCAGCTCGTGTAGTAAAAGCGATGCTAGAAATAAAGGACAATTCTAATTTCATAAAGGACAAGGACAGAAGAGTCCAAACAAAGGACTGCCCTTTGAAATAAAGGACGGTTGGCAACCCTACCTGGTTCACTACACATCTAGCAATCTAGGCCAATAACTTGAATGATTTTTTCATTTCAATGCTCGTACATCATCATGATCATGAGATTATTAATATTTTGGCAGTGGCTATTTTGCTGTCGATGGCATTTTACCCTCAGAGACTATTTTGCCGTGAGTTATTTGTGATTGGTCAATCTTAATGACGTACTAAACATGTGACTTTTGGTCGTTTCTGATTGGTCAATTTTAAAAACCAATTAAAAAAATCTTGCACCCCCAGGTCTCTATCCCCCACCCTGTACACTCCCTTCCAGTGTACACTGCCCCATACATTTACATACCGGGTCTGCCCCTTTGGTGTACACTGCCTTTCTTTTAATGCCCTGCCAGCTGAGATTCGAACCTGCAACCTTGGTATCTCAAGACCAGCGCACTATCCACTACACCACAGTGTCACTGGCGTAATTATAGCAAATTTGTCTATATGAACACACGTGAATGATTACGGCAAAATAGATCCAAGGGCAAATTGCCGTCGACGGTGAAATAGCCACTGCCTTATATTTTTATGTCAAGAAATGTTGAGTAACACTGCAACCCTTTTCATTAACTTTGTTATTTTTACTGCTACAGGTTGCACAATCAGACAATTATTACAGTATTAGCTTGTGTTTTTAGCTAAACATTTTCAAAATGTTGAGATGTGGGAGACTTAAGGAGAATTTTTTCCCTTTAGTAGAAAAGCTTTTATTACAAGAAGCACGTTCTATTCAAAGAATTACAGGCAAGATTTTTGTTATATTTACTATTTGTTGGTCGGCTTTATATTGCAATAATGAATAAGATTCCCGTATGCTACAACAGTACAGTGGCAAACAATTTCATAATTCTTGCTTTTTGTCTCAGGATGAAAATCATAACGTCTGGTTTAATGGTTATGTGTATTCAATCATATCTTTTGGGATGAGAGTTATTTTGTTTTAGGATATAAATCTACTGTAAATACCCGCGCATAGGACGATACCATGTATAGGACGCAGTGGATGTTTGACCCTAAAAACGATGGAAAAAACTTTAAAAAAAAACTTAAAAAAGTATCCATAGATAAGACGCACCTGGGTTTTTAGGTAAACTTTTTAAGAAAAAAAATGCATCCTATATGCGGGTATTTACAGTAAGCTCCTGGTGTAATGGTTGACATGTGGTCTGCCAAATCTTAAGGTGTTTGCAGCCCTAGAAGTGGATTTATTTCATCCTGGCATGAAAAGCTGTACTCCCAGTGTAATGATTACAGTTGGTCTGTCAAATATTTTAAGTTATGATTCTAGGGTGAGGGTGATTTTGTCCTGGAATGAAAATCTAGACACCTGGTGTAATGATCACATGTAATCAGTCAAATCTTTAAGTTTTGATGAATCCAGAGTTAAAGCTAAGGTTAAAATGTAGTGCAAAATGTTCAATACAAAATCATATTCCAGCATCAATAGGGTTAAGGTTAAAGTGAGTATGTTCATTGTACAAAATTGGTGATACTTCAAAAGTACCAGTACTGCATTTGCATGCAAGCTGCATTGGATGCTGTGGAAACATTTGTGTAAGACCCCCACCTTTATTAGAAAATAAAATTAAATTCCTTTATGAACAAAAAATAGCTGAAAAAGTAATCACAAGAAAGCAATATAAGCTGCAGCACACAATCAAATGAATATGCAACCAGTACTGTAGTTGTATAGACGTGCTAAGGCTAACTGTTGTGAATTAAATAGACCAAACCACTACTACTTGTGCTGGGCTACAAAGAAAGTAGTACTGGAATATGAAAATTTGATTTTTGGAAACCAAGCTGAAATATGGTGCTTTGTCACAGAAATTCTTATTAAAATATGGAGTTACTGAATTATGCTAATGCACAAATTAATGCTAAAATATGGAATTATAAAATGCTCAATTGATAGAAATATAGATAAACTATCATCTAAACAACTACAAAGATCACAACAACACAGAAATTTAAGGAAGTCTATAAAAAACAAAACAATAATGTTGGTGGGTTAACCACTTAATTGGATAAATGAAGTAATGGAGTTGAGTTAAACTATGCCTTTTGATATTTAGTAGCTAAATTGGTTTGAAGATGAGCCATTTACTTGCCACAAATTTTTGTTTTTTCACAATTCATTCAGTGATTTTTGTATTTATGTAAATATAAAGTTCAGTGTTGTGTTGTTAACCACCAAATGCATTGTATCTACTATATAAGTAGCGGTAACTATTAAGTAGGCATCAGCACAATGGTGGCTTAGTAGGCTTTTCCTTTGTCTGCAATGGTTTTCTTTTATCTATTAAAGAATTGACTGTATTGCTTGAAGTAACTAATTCAATTCTAACTAAACCTAGCCCTAATTCTTGCCCTGAAGTACTGATCCACAATTTTATGTTCCAGTAGCATCCAAATCCAATTCAGCAATACAGCTGATTTTTTAGTACACCTGATGAAAACAAAACAGTCAACTCTACTACATCAAAATTCCTAAAGCAGTTGGGTTGTGCTTAGACCTGTTAAATTTATTTGGCCATGTCAGTCACCAATGACCTCATGCCATTGTGAATTCATCACAGTGTTTTGGTCGTAAAAAAAGTTATGTTTTTTGGCTGTAGAACTAGCTAAGATGTCATGTAGAGTTATTAGGAAAAATTATCATTTGCTAATGTAGTTTTGCTTAAATCTAGGGATGGGCAATTGAAAATACCAAATCTGAAGAATTCAAATCCTATGCTATTCAAATCAAAAATGCCATTTCAAACCGGATAATAGGATTCAGTTTATATTCTACTTACAAGCTTTATCATGTTGCTTGGTCATATATTTTCTTTTTGTAAACGTATTAATTGCATGCAACAATTGAAAAATTAACAATCAAATGAATTTTAAATATTACTGTATACCTGCCACATTTGCATCCTCCAAAAGATCTTTTTCAAGTGCAGGTTTATCACCTCTAAATTGCGATCTCGCCTGACAGGCAAACCTGTGGAAAGCTTAAAAGTATTGCACTGCGATAAACTTGTTCTCAGATTGTGCTTTTGTTGTTAAGTTGTAATAAATAAATGCTTTCAGGTTGATTGTGCTAATTGCTGAAAAAAGGATTCAGTATCCTAGATTCAGTTGAACTATTCCGGAATAGTATATTATTCTGAATTGCCCATCCCTACCTAAATCAATTATTTTCTAGTCCCAATGTTTTATTTCTTGTGCCGAGGTCATTTATAGCGAAATCACATTTATAAGACCTGCATTTTGTGATTTTCAGTTTGCAAGTACAAACATAATAGTTATCAGCAACATCGTGGCTTCGCAAGCTCTTCATTTTTCATCAATTCTCGAAACCTGGGTTCTGGATTTTGTGTTATTGGCGGAACAATATTGTTTGGTTTTGTAAGTGGAAACTCAATAATACTGCATACTTGGGTGGGCAGTTCCATTTGGTCAATTTCGTTTTGCTAATTGGGGACCTGTTTGTGTACATTCTGGTGAATAACAGCTGGGACACTTTTTAAACAAAATAACAACTATTTCAGAAGTGCCTGTTCTCAAAGGCAGTAAATTTTGCAATTTGGAAAAAGTAATGGTATTTTTTCGTGTTGAAATAACTTGCTTTCATAGTGGTTGAACTAATTAATCTTCAGCTCATAGCCAAAGTTTTAAAGGACATGCCAAATTATTGCAATTTCAGAGGAATACTGCGTTTGTATGTACATAATCTACACTTGCTTTCCCTTTAAAATAGCACTTTGTAGGCAACAGCCTAGGAAGTTCTCAGTATACTCCATTTTAGGAAAATTTCCGGCTATGTCAGCCAATTTAACTGCTTTAGTTGCTAGCTAGCTAAGAAACGTAAATACAAAATAGTTGATTTCATTGTAAATTGCATAGCTTGGTGCATGAGCAGTTTGAGCATTCTGTGATGACGAGAACATACCACAAAAAAACAGCTCTTCCTGTTATATATTCTTTGGGGAGCAATGCTTGCCTTAACACTTAAGTGCTGTGTTGGTGATGCCGCAAGTGCAGAAGCAGCAAGTGTTAAGAGGTTGAGTACCAAACAAAGTATATAATCAATCCGATACTGATGGTTGATACATAATACAGGGTTTCTACAATTTTTTTACTCAAAATCAAGCAAAAGCCGCTGAGGTGAAAGAAAATACTGCAAATGATACTATTGAAAATAATGTTACAGGTAAGCAATAATTGAAAATTTTTATAGAGTGTTATAAAAGATAAATACTATCATTAGAATCCCAGCTGGCACCTGTGTAACATGCCTGCTTAAATGAAGTCCCAAATGTTTGCCATGACTTTTTTTGTTTCAATGACACGCAACCTGTCGAGTGTCGTCTCATAAGGGGTTTGACTAGTCAAGATTTGCAGAAGTTCAGTGGTAGCTGTGCAGTTTCAAATAAAGGATTTGCACTATTTTAATGAAATGATTCAATGCAACGCAGATATGTCATTCAACTTATTGAAACGGACAAAAAAAGAGAGTTTGAAAGACTGCAAAGCGACTTTGTGCTTTTGAGTCAGCATTGACCAGTATCTGCTACGGTTTGAACTTGAAACCTCAACTTTAATGCTCATGCCGGTCCTTCATGATCATGTTTTATGCAAAGTAATGGTCCAAACTGCTTAATTTGTAGTCTTTCAATGACAAGGCTGACACTCAGGACATCGTGTCCAGCTTCTATGTTGCTATCTCGATGGTATATTTATCGTCTTGTGATTATCACTGGTCTACATTGCCTTGGACTTTTGCTTTGACAATTACATTTTTTTACATGCTTTTGTAACCAAGATTTGTTGTCATCATGGGGAAATTTTCGTCAAATCATATTGGTTTTCATTGTCCCAGTTGGATTGCAATAAGTATTGTTCAACTTGCATTTGGACAGATTTATTTAAAATACGTATTTGATTTTAATAAAAAAACACAACTGAATTGGGTTTTGCAGAAGATGTTGAAATTCGTCCTGAATTTCCTGACAAAGTGCAGTACTTGCTAATTGGTGGTGGAACTGCTGCATATAGTGCAGTAAGAGCAATTCGAAAGCATGATGTCACAGCGAAGGTTAGCACAGGTTATAAGCACTTGTTCACTTAAAAAAAGTCGATTTGCATGCTTTGATGTTGCGTTTTCACTGGCATACGCGTGCTGCAATGTTCCCTTTAAACGCGAAAAAAGTGCGAATTTGCAAAATTATGTCCGGCGGATTCGCAGTTAAAATTCAGCAGTGCGTAAAAAAAGTCCGGCGGTTATCGATAACTTTTTCTGTTTGTTAAAATTTTTGCAATTTGGCGGCTAGCAAAATCTTTGATCAACTGCTTAATGCATGGGAGACAGTGAATAGTAATCAAAGGTTGGACCGACGCTTTTTTAAAGCAGTGCAACGTCTCGCATAAACATCGCGCGGCTGTGACGCAACAGCGAGTGACAGCGACTTAAAATATTGCGCACGCCGTTATCACGCTTATTTTTTATTACAAATCAACTCCAAAACAATTAACATAAAGTAACCCTGCCAATTTCTATCGTAGCTAAAGAGCAGTAATAGCAAATAGCTCTCAAAATTCACTGTCACACAAGACATTTGTTTTCGAGGGACATTTAAGCCAAGTTGGAATTACTTAACTTATTTATGTTCTCTTTACGTTTCAACGCTAATTTAAATCATGCTTGTTAAAATAAAAAAGCACATAGCTCTCGGTTTCAGCTTAGCACAAAAACGCCATTTTTTGAAGGAATCGTTCAGTTTTTGTAAACTAGAAATAAATAACCTTCTCTCACTTGCTATTTATGAAAACTAAAAGTAAGAAGAAGTATTAGTAATTTGACTTCTAACCAATTTTAGTTTTAAATCCCTTCCAGATTTTTTAAAATAAAATGTAGCTGACAGCTATGTGCTGTGATAGCTTACCAGTCTTTATTGAAATAAGCCTCGAAACGAGAAGAAGAAAATGTAAAGTGCAGTTTCAATTTCTTTAAAACCGTTTTATGTTCAAATCGAGCCGTTTTTTAATTGCTGGAAAAGTAATTTGTAATACAGTAAAATTTTCGTATGACTTTATGGCATTCAAAAAAATTGCCGTTCACTATGTACCATTTCAAAATTGTCTTTTGATTCAATATTGAAGTGTATTATCTAATCTGGTTTACCAATAAAAAAAAAGTATTAAATAGTAGAAACTAGCCGAAGGTTGTGCATTGTCTAAAGAAAACTTTTTGTGAAGAGTAATTGTGCGCGCGACTACATTGCAGTCCTTTACCTGTATACAGTGGCGCTGAGTAAAGTAGGCGGAGTCACCAAAATTTTTTTCCAGGGAGGGCAGTCCCCTCAAAAAAGCGGTAAAACTATGTGGGTATACATGAAGAATATACCTCAATATTTTTGCAGTTAGCGCCTCTTAGTGAAATTCTGTAGTTTTACGTGTAGTTACAAATATTAGCATTTCAATTTTTTCTACCAGACTTAAAAGCTGCGTTTACCAAACTCTGACGTATTCGCGTCCATGAATTTCTCGTTTCCTTTTACTTCGGTCAAGTTTGGAATGCTTTTTACAAAAATAAAATATCACGTATCAAATATTTGCGACCTCTTTTCACGCATTCTGTACACGGTGAATGAAAACTTATAAGAGCAAAAAAATAGCTAGCTGTGCTACTGCTACTATCATCAAGGGTTCTGTAAACAGGCTTCAGAAGTGTCTCAAACCTACCATCACTTTTCTAATAACACCTGGTCAGATAATAGCGTTACACTGTTTTTTTCGCATCTAAGACAAAACTTCTTAAAAATTGACTCTTCCTGCGTAGATTGTGAAATTAGTTGACAAGACTCAGATAAAAGTTATTATTTGTTAATAACATTGCTTTCTGAGATACGTTTTACGAAGAAAGCAATACGATACGATGACTACTGCATCGTACAAAAAATTTTAATTTTTTTCTTTCAAGTTGCGCAGCTTTGGCCATCAAATACTTTCCAATTTTAGATCAAAAGTTTACTTGCAACTGCAAAACCCTGTTGTTAAATTGATTACGATAGAGAAATTTAACCAGTTAAATTACCATAATTAAGCAACAATTGAAGTTCGCCAGTATTTTCTGTTCTTGTGTCATAGTCATGGTAACCTACCAAACATCCCATTATTTCATAAAAGTAATATTTCTCATGATCATGTGGGGGGTCGGCAAAGGATTGATTTTATTTACGTGCACTGTAAACCTGACATTCTGAAATGATTACAGATTACTCTTGCAAGGGTGGCAGAGTTTGAGTGGCCAAATTTAATTTAAATTAACTTATTTAACAGAAATGGCAAGGTGTTTCGCCGCCGCCTTTTAGTAACCAATAGGCTGCTTGTTTTTGAACTTTTTAAGGCTCACATAATCACCCTAATTATTGTGTCACCGAAGCGCATCGTCATAGTTTTATTTCTTCCCCTCGCAAATTTTGAAAACTTGTCGCTTACGCCCATACAATTGGTGTTTGGGCCTGTTTTTAGAAGATGTTCATCTTCGAAGATCTTTGATGCGCAATTAGGTCAAGTTCCTACTGCAAAAGATATAGCTTAATACGCTAGATACAGCTCGCAAGCTGGCATCCTGATCGGATTAAAAAATAAAGACCATTTGTCACAGAGATGATAGCCTACGTCAGTGATTTTCAATCGGTGGACCATGGTCTTCACTGGGCCAGTACTTTATTTTGCCTTTACATCGCATGAAATCGGAAAAATTTTTCTTGACTTTTTTTTGGTTGGACAACACCCCTGAAATTTACTTTGATAACTTTTTTGAGATCGCTCATCAAAATGAGAAAAATATATAACCGGGCCACATGCCTCTCTGCATTTCGAAAATGGGCCAAATGCCAAAAGCGGTTGAAAAGCACTGAACTATATATAAAGAGTGTCATAATCGAACAAAATACGTCTGAAGAAAAAATGAAGGGTGCCGTTATCGGCAAACTGTAAGGTATGCAAAGTTAGCTTAGCGTATATACACACTAAATAGCAGTAGGCTACCGCCTTTATCTTTTTTACACCTTCAAAATGTGTTACTAATGCAGGTGTAACCGTTTGTTTAGCAATGTTCGCCAAAACTTGTCCGGCGGTTTTCATACATTTGTTAGCGATTTCGCACTCGCGCCGGCGGTTACGCACTTTCTAAAATGTTAGAGGGAACACTGGCGTGCTGATTCAGTTTCTTTCGAAATCAGACTTTTTGGTGAAGCAGCGCAGCACTTTAAATTCTAGATGTGCTTTCTGAATAATGCCAATGGGGTTTTTATGAAATTTTGAATTCCAACTTTTTGGTTCAAAATCCAAAACAATTACCACTAGCAAAATGATTGTTATCTTAGTAGTTTGGTAAATGGTCATAATTGAACCATTTTAAACTTGACCGTGGTAATTTCTTTTGCTCTCATATGTTTTAGATTTTAATTGTCAGTGATGATGATGAGATTCCCTACATGAGACCTCCCTTGTCAAAAGAATTGTGGTTTAGTGAAGATCGTGAAGCGGCCAAGTATTTCCAGTTCAAGCAATGGAACGGAAAACAGAGAAATATCTTTTTCGAAGATGCAAGCTTCTACTGTAAACCCAGTGAATTGAGTGAAAAGAAAGGCTGTGGCGTTGGTCTAGCTTTGAACAAAAAAGTAAGGATAGAATATGTGTTAAATCAAACCACTGGCAGATAACGATTATTTGAGAAAAAATATACAAGCTTTACATATGCGATTCTACGGCCAGAAAAGGTTTTGAAGTAATTTTATCACTTGTGACATAATTGCAGTGTTACGCTCAGCGTCTTGTCTCAGTAATCGTCTTTTATTCTTTTGCAACAAAAAATAAGTAACTGTTATTGTTGCTTTTTGTATATGTAGGTTGTTTTGTTGTTCGTTCATAAAACATGTTAAATGACAGATTTGATACTCGCAATTTCAGACTGGTGCAAAATTATGGTCTTGTCTCTAGGTTGTGTCATTAAACGCTGCTGACAATGAAGCGACGCTCGATGATGGTACAAAGATAAAGTACCAAAAATGTCTTATTGCTACTGGAGGAGAACCTAGGAATCTTCCTATCGTTACAAAGGCTGGCCCTGAAGTATTAAAGCGAACCACTCTATATCGCAAAGTTAGTTGACTGCTACTACTACTACTACTACTGCTACTACTTTTACCACAGCATGGATGGGATGGTTCTTGAATCACAGGATTAGATTGATGAAAATTCTCACTCAGCTGAGGGTGCAATGAGAAAATGGTCTGCACCAATCAACAGCCACCTCAACATGGTGGTGCGGTCCCCGACCGTGTTTGGGTTGGGTCGAAATGACTGTTGGCCTTCCCAAGGGTCCCAGTTACCCTTGCGCAAACCATTTTAAACCATTTTTGCCGTGCTGCCCCCTGTACGACCGCAGAAGGGTAGCATGTAGCTTCTTTAAAATCGGTCACCTGTCTTCTCTCTTCTGCCTTTTTTTTGCCCCTCCACGTCTTTTCATTCTCCTCCTTCTTCTGTTGAGCGACAACGTTCATCCTAAACCTGCCCCCGTCTTTCCCTACTTGTGTGTGCTGGAAATGTGACCTGGCAGGGTAGATCAGTGCAATGCTGCACCTGCTCCAAATGGGTTCATCTAAAGTGCTCACTACTCTCCTCGAAATTCAGAACTCTTGGCAGCTATCACTCCTAGAGCTGCCCCCCTGCCTCTGCTGGAGATCCCACATCTACTATCACTGTGACTTCCTCCTTGGACTCCTCCAGCTTGTATGCCTTCATTGTTCAATCTGGTCCCCTCTTTGCTAATGCAGCACTCCCGCACCACCCTCTCCTTCAAACTTCTTATCCCCTTACCACCCACTTCAATCTCCTCCCTCTGCACCCTCACCACCGCCTCATTTCCTGGCTGTTCTTCTACACTTCCTGCTTCCTCTTCACCCCCTGACTCCCCAGGGTTCTTCAATGGAATGCTGGATGTCTCCGAGCCAGCAACACTGAACTTTTACACTTTCTTTCATCTCATCTCGTTGATCTTATCTGTATTCAAGAATCTAACCTCAATTCATCTTCCTCTTTCCAGATCCCTGGATTCTCTGCTCTGCAGTCTGGTTGCACCCACTCATCGTCTGGCACTTTCTCTCCTGATGTCACACATGCTAGGGGCGGTGTCATCATTTTTGTCAAGCAGGGCTTATCCTTCTCTGAACTTTTACTTTCTTTCTTTCTTCGCTTGACCCCTACTCTGATTATGTAGGGGGAAATATCTTGCTAAATAACTCTTCCTCGTTCTCATTCCTTAATTTTTATGCTCCCCCTATTTGCTCTTCTCTGACGGATAGCAGAACCGACTTGTTTTCTCCCTCTATTCTTTCCTCCTCCAGAAATCTCTTCACTCTGAGGGACTTCAATTGCCATCATCCCCTTTGGGACTCAAAAGGTAC
The DNA here is from genome assembly GCA_963675345.1 of Trididemnum clinides. NCBI lineage: Eukaryota > Metazoa > Chordata > Ascidiacea > Aplousobranchia > Didemnidae > Trididemnum > Trididemnum clinides. The sequence goes on along the minus strand of OY776299.1, from coordinate 23,149,932 downwards.
TTCCGACCCCGTGGGGAAGAAATTTTAATTGGACCATCCTTTTTGACCCCCTCCCCCTCAATGACCCTGACATAACTACTTTTCTCCATCACTCCTTTCCTGACATATCTTTTGCTCCCTTCTCTCTCGCCCTCTCTTGCTCCTGGTAGGTGCTTCAAGACCTGGGTCCTGATCACCTCCCAATTCTACTAACCATGCCTCTTTTGCCCCAACAAACGTGCCCTTCCTTCAATTTTCGGAAAGCTTGTTGGGATGACTATGCCTTTTACTTTGACTCTCACTGCCCTGCAGAGGAATACTCATCTCTTTCCCTTTCCTCTACTGCTGCTCTCTTTACTTCTCTGACACTAAATGCGGCCAAATCTTCCGTTCCTTTTGGCCTCATCAAACGCCATCCTAAAGCCTGGTGGTCCGCTGAAGTGGAAGATGCAGTTAGTGAAAGACGTAAGGCTTTTGCTGTCACTCACAGAAGTGATGAAGATCGTCAGGCTTACATCTCCGCTTCCCGACGTGCTTCGTCTATTGTCGCCAAGGCGGAGGCATGGCAGATAACTTGCTCTTGTCTCTCACCCAAATCTAACCCTAAATCTGTGTACTCTCTCCTTCACTCTGTTGCTGGCTTGTCTTCCTGATCTTCATCCTCTCCTAACTTCCCCAACTGTTCCTCTGCCAGGAAATCAGCTTCAGTCTTTGCTGATTACCTGAGATCCCACTTTTTTGTCTCCCAGACAAAGGCCCTGCGTAGCAGAGCCAGAGACTACCTTTCTGAGCTCCGTCAAGCCACGTGCTCTGAGGAGTCTCACTCATCCTTCTGCTCCTCCTTCTTCCTCACTGAATTTCTTGCGGCTGCCTCCAAACTTTCCTTGTCCACTGCCACTGGCCCAGACAAAGTCGCCTATCCCATGCTAAAGCACCTTCCTGGCTCTGGCATGGATTTTCTTCTTCACATTTTCAATCTTTTCTGGTCTTTGCATTCCTTTCCTTCCATCTTGAAGACCTCTTCCATTATTCCCATCCATAAAATGGGAAAGTTTCTCGACTCTCCTGCTTCCTTCCGGCCTATCTCTATCACATCCTGTGTCTCAAAGCTTTTTGAATGCATTCAAAACTTTTTTATCTGGTGTCTAACGCCATTCTCTCCTCCAGATCGTTTTCTGCTCTGGACGACTACTCTAGATCAAATTCTTATTCTTTGTCAGTCCATTTTGGATGAATTTAACAAAACCAGGTTGGGCTCTCGGACGATTCTTGCTACTATCGATTTCTTGAAAGCTTTCAACTCTGTCTGGCACCCCACTCTTTTCCACAAACTCATTTCGGCTGGCCTCCCTTCTTGCTTTGCTCGTTGGACTCAATCTTTCCTTTCTGATAGGTATGCTTGTGTAGTTTATCAAAATCACAAAAGTCTTTCCTTTCGAGTTTGTCGAGATGTTTCACAAGGATCCGTTCTTTGCCCTGTACTTTTCTCTCTTTTTGTCAATGATCTTCCTGCTTCTCTGCCTTCTTTCGTCAACTGCTCTCTTTATGCTGATGATCTGGACATTTGGTCCTCCTCCCCCTTGCCCTTGCTCTCTACTGCAGTGGTGGCCACACAAGGAGCTTTGATTCGATTGGAGCGCTGGTCTGAGGAGTGGTATCTTTCTCTCAATCCGAGCAAATGTGAGGCCTTATCAATGGATCCTCACCAAGCTAACCTCCAGCCCACCTCCTCTTATTCAACTCCCACCTCCGTTTCAATCCCACTCCAACTTTTCTTGGGGTCATCTTCGACTGCACTTTTTCTTTTTCTAAACATGTATCTTTGCTGAAAGCCAAATTTTTTCCTCATTTCAACTTCTCAAGGCCTTTCCCTATATCTCTGCTTCTTCATGGCGCCCTCTAAGAAGTCCCTCTCTCTTCTATGTAAAGCTTTTCTTCGGTCCCTTCTCACTTATGCTTCTCCCGGATGATTTCCTTTCCTAAATGTTACCAATATCATCAAATTGGAACGCCTCCATGAAGTGGCTAGTTGCACCATCTCCAGCTGCCTTTCGTCCTCCACCATCCCACTTCTCTCTTAGGCGTCTCTGCCTCCTACGAGTAACCCTGACTCATTTCACTCTTTCATCTTATGAGCAGGCTCTTTGTCTCCCAACCTCCTTTCCTATTTCAGGTTTGGCCAGACTTGAAGTGAAACCAAGACTCTGCAGATCGTCCTGGATAGCTTTTGCGTCCACTCACCCGCTCATGCTTCCTTCTACTTCTTTTAGGGAGGCTCTCCTTGCCTGCCCTCCCTCTCTTCCTTGGAACCTGCCTTCCTTCACTGTGGAGTCCACCCTTCCCTCTCCATGCTCTCACTCTGATCTCCCTCTCCCTTGCCAAGGTGCGGTGCTTGCTCCCTTTGACTCATTCCCACTTTACGATCTGGTGCTTTGGACAGATGGCCCTGTTCCTTTTGGCAAAGGCGGCTCTGGCGTTCTTGCCAACTGCTCTCTCTGTGGCACTGAGGCCACCCTTTCCTTTTGAGCAGTCCCAGTATGTTCAAGTTTTTACGCTGAGGCGTGCACCATTCTGCACGCTCTTTGCTTGTCTCGGCAGCACCAACAAGTCTGCCAATTCTCTTCTCTTCTTGTATCAGACTCTCGTTCTGTCTTCGCCTCCTTGTCCTCTCCTCCATCTTTCCTTTTACCTCAATCTCTCTGGCAGATCGGGCAGAAACTGTCTTCTCTCTCCTTCTGTTCTATCAGACTGCAATGGGTCTCTGGACACTCGTTTCTCCCGGTCAACAATGTGGCTGATGAGGTGGCTAGACGGGAAGCGCTGCTTGTTCCTTCAGCAATCCCTTGTAGTCTCTCATCTGTCGTATCTACTCTTCTCTTTTTTCGGACTGGAGGCGTAATGTCTCATCTAAATTCTTTGATACACGGGTTTCCTCGATTTCCGTCGAGGAACTTGTGCTTCCTTGTCACGCTTGCTGTGTCTCTCTCGTCTTCGCTGCAACGGACACAGTCTTCTGTTAAGCTCTTATCTCTGTACAATTGGCAAAATCAAGAATCCTTCCTGCAGCGCCTGCGGACACCCGTCCCAGGATACCTCTCATCTCATTCTGCACTGTCCAGCAACGAACTCTTTGCTCCGCTCGCTCTTTGCCGACTCTCTGTCTCAGTACGACCTCTGGTCGAGGCCCTGGAGAGTTGCCCGGCTTCTGGGGCTCCATGGGCTTCCGCCATGCCCTCACCCCTCGGAAGGGGTCGGGTAACAACAACAACAACACGGAAAAATGTTAGTGGAAAAAGGGACAGAAGCCTTCTTCCTTAACCACGACACTGTATTTTTAAAAGAAAGATTGTTTGTCTAGAGATACCCATGATCTCTGCTACGAAGAACTATTTTAATTTTGGTTTGCGCTGTTCTTAGTCTTACAAAAATTCGCTTCTGACTCGTACCTTGAAAAAATTCTCGGCCCTACTTAGCATATCGAAGGTAACTTCTGGGCAATGCAGTTCGCTTTGGGATGGTAGAGCGATCGTTTTGCAATTTCAATCCGTAACTGGTTCAAAATAGATTGCCATTTACTTCTGGCTTGATTTTGATTGGGCTCACAATGTAAATTCGGGTGGTCGTTTTATGTCGTGTCTCGATCTCAACGAAAAGGGTTGACACAAACATGCCTGTTCTGTCGCATTTAAAGAGCTACGAACATCCGTGGCGCGTAATATCGATTACCTATTGTACTATGTTCAAGCGTGTTTTTGGCCCTGCTTTTGTGTGGCCAGTCTTATAGGTTCTATTGGTTCGCATGTGCCATGTTGAAGTGAAAGATAGGCACAGGCACTTCACAGTAATTTTTCATGCGTATATGCATTGTTAATAGCTGAAATACTCAGTACTGTCAACTCCAAGTTGGATCTGAGCGTATATTATAGCTGTAAAGGCCTTACCTACGTTTCTTGTTGTCAAAGGAAAATGTTAAAAAATCATTAGCTAGAATCCCAAGCATACCTCGCCTCAAACTTGCAGTTGTGATCGTGCAATCATATAGCTTAAATTGCACACTAACTCTTCTGTGGGGCGGTGGCCAGGTGGATTAGGTCGCTGGTATAATGAGTAACTAGTTCCATGAGGTCCTAGTTTCGATGCCTGAGTCCGTCTGACGAGTTCTAACAGGAACGAAAGTGGTATTTTTTAACAGATTGCGTTTGCTTTTTGAAAGTGCCTATCATCACTCATTAAAATTCATTCATACAAATATAATTTGTGTCGCTCATATAACATAAAAAAAGCTCTTTGATGAGGTGTACATTTGACTTTTCTGTTAAGTCGTGAATTCCTCATACGTTACGAAAGCTTTAAATTTTATTTCAGGCTCGAGATTTTGTTGAACTAGATCACCTTACTAACAACGTACAGTCAGTTACAGTCATCGGTGGTGGGTTTATGGGAAGTGAAATTGCTTGTGCCTTGGGACATAAAGGTAACTAATGCAGTGGTGGATTAAGGATTTTGGAGGCTTGTGGCAAAAATTTATAAACGGCCTCCTAGCTTTCCAAGTTCTCAGTATGGTATTTTTTGGAAGTTACCACTATTTGGAAGGGCTGAAATAGCTTGTCGGACATGTCTGGAAAGGGGGCTCCCTTGTTTTCCAAAACGGAAAAAACCAAGGGAGCCGCCTCGCTTGCCTCACTTTAAATCCATCACTGAACTCGTGTAGTTTATATCCTTAAAAAGAATTTTTGAGATAAAAGTTGTGTAACCATAGTTTTCTTTTAATGATGCTTTTGGAAACACATCTTCTTTTCGTCAGGACACCTATGTTTAGACTTCAGGAAATGCAGTTGTTTTCTTTTAATGCGCATGGAAACAAGAGAGGCAAAAATGACATTATTTAATGTAGTTTATTCTCTAGACAGCCTTTTTTTTTCTAGAAAGATATTAAATAGTGTGGAAAGTGAGCAAGTATATTTGTAAAACTTCAATTGAGTTCTAATAAGGTTTAATTCTAACTTCAGGTTCCGGCAGCCACATTTAAAATTAGGCCAAGGCACGCTTAGTTTTAAGTCACAGTCAAAATCTTTAATACTACGTTAAGTTCTCAGTCTATAATACAGGGTGGCCACAAAGTCACGCACCAATGTTAATTAAAAAAGTTATAGTAGTAACATTTATTCAAATTCAAAGTTCTTTACAAGGATTACAAATGCTCGATATGTTCGTCGTTTGCAGCTATGCACGAGCCAATACGAAATTCAAAGTTCCTGTAGTTGTTACTACTATAACTTTTAATTAACATTGGTGCGTGACTTTGTGGCCACCCTGTATTAAAGACGTGGATACGAGGTGGTTTTGATAAGAATATTATATTTGATATCAGCTTTTAAATTCTCCAAATTACATCAAAAGATCGGATTATCTCGCATTATTGTTTTTTACAAACAGGAAAGAAAATAGGTTTTGAGGTAAATCAAATTTTCCCGGAGCAAGGAAACATGGGCTTGGTGCTGCCGGAGTATCTTACGAAATGGACAACTGAAAAAGTAAAGCAAGAAGGTGTTAACGTTATTACCAACGCGTTTGTGAAGGATGTTTCTATGGATGGTGACAAGGTCAAAGTTACGACACATGACCATAGAGAGGTGAGTAACCTGATCACATTCAACTCATCAAGCTGGAGCGCGAATTCAAATGAGCGTTAACAAAATCGTAGAAAAGTTTCTTGAAGTTAGTAAGCTCGTCGAACACGGGATGAACGGAGCATGGGAAACTGCAAAATAACTACAGTCTTGGAATTATCAGCCGTTTAGATGTCATTGCAGTTAGCGCAAGGCGTTATTTGGGCCCGCGTTTAGTTTTAATTATACCACGTGACTGTTAAATTTTTTAATTTACTGAGTCTACTGCATTTATTGAAATTTGACTTGAATATATATTAGGGCGTTTCGCAATTGCTACTTTCGATTTATAAAACGAATGTCTTTTTTCTGACAAAAGTTTGTACGCTGATTACGAAATCGATGTTGTTTTTCATTATGACATCATCTTCATGCTCCACCCGTGCATTTTGGCGATTTTTCAATGTTTCAGAAACTGCTTATGACAACCGCATAAAATTTACATCAGACGATGCAAATCATGCGATTTCCTTTACGTGTCGAACAGACATTTAAGTCGTATCTGCTATCAAAATCAAGTTAATTTGAGAAAAACACTATTTTGAAGTCTTATCATGTTTTTGGTTCGAATCAGCGACCAGCTCTTTAGTGACTCATCTCAAAAATACCAGATACTGCGTAATTTTTTGGTCAACTTTTATTAGCATTCAGTCAGCTTTTCATGCTGGCGAATGCTCCAAATGTATTTTTGGAATATTTTTTTTATTGGCCTACATCAGCAAAAAGATTTCTGCTCATTGTAGAGTTTTGCAAAAATTCTATTCGCAAATGAATTACCAATTTGTTGATGTTTATTTAAAATCTATAAAGCATGGACGAGTAAGCATATCATTCTTGTTAAGTTGCGTTAGGGTATTCATTAGTTTGTTTTTCACTTCCTTTGCCTTCTTGCGATCATTTTTTCGTTTTTCCCTTTCTTGATGCTTCGTCAAAAGGATGTTGCATGGTACAGTGTTACTACGGGTAGTGTAAATGCATCTGAATGTAACGGTACGGTCTTTTAGGAAGCTTCAAGCATGTACACAATCCGGAAACGACCTTGTTATAGCCACTTCAGCTAAGAAAGCTTGAAGCTTTATCTGGAAACATATTTCAAGTAACGGTTATGAGGGTCAGCCGCTGCAGCTCGTGCTTTCTTTTTTTCTTTTACTCCTCCTCTTCCTCGGGATGGAGGTACGGCGCGAACGGTAATTTAGGTTCATGCCGTAAACATAATTGAAATTAGGCTAGGGGAAAGATGGCAGCCCATTTCGAACCAATCATGAGTGACTGATGGCCCCACCACCAACAAAGCGGACTGCCACTGGTGGGTACTCGAGGGCCGCCTTTCACGAAATGCTGGGTTAGCAACTTCACAATTGTAACCTGGTGAAGTACGGGTAAGCCACCTGTCTTCCACATAAAAGTGGAGGCGTTCCGTTAAGTGCCTTGGCCAAGGATACAACAAGCAAGCTTGCCGGCTTGTTCTCCACACTATCCCTTTTTATGTTGAGCGCCAACCAGGGAAGCTATGAATATCATTTTTGAAGTCTTTTGGTATGACTCGACTTAGGGAATGAACCCAGGTCTACCGACTGGGAAGCGGACGCTCTAACCACCACGCCATCGCGCCGATTGCAGCTCGTGCTCGTAAAAATACTTCAAGTAAACTTGCAATTTACTTTCTGATTAGCAAACAAAAATTTTTGTTGAAAAAGCTTGAGTTCTTGCTCCTCAGCAGCCGATGGTTTCTAATGGATACAAAAAGCAAAGGGACATGCCCTGAAATGACCACCAAGCATTAATCATTGGTCATGTCCTCAAGAGGGAGTAAGCACTTTCTGTAGTAAGCCATATCGCATAGCATTTTGGTTCTTGCTTTTAAGTTAAAAGATGTTGCAAGCAGCAGTGGATCGAGAAACTATTGGTGGGATAGAGGAATAAAAAGTGTATTTTCCAACCAAATGCCAGTGAGAGGCCTTTGCAGGAGATCAACATTTTTTCATTGACGTAATTTCTGTGTGTATCAAAATGAAGCCTTTTTTCGGAGATCAACTTTTTAGAAATCCAGTCTTTGAAACAAAATTCTGACGACACAAAAACAAGCCAACAAACATAAGAAAGCGAGACTAAAAAACGCTGGTGGCAGAGATGCATCCCCACTCCCTAGATCCGCCACTGGTTTCAAGTTACCATCTGGCTCCATCACTAAATAACAGCAAAGCAAGTAAAATGTATGATCGTTTGTGAAAGCATTTGTTGTGGCTTAGTTTCTCTTTCTGATTAAAAAACTGGTGCAATACTTTGCCAGTGGAGGGCTTCGATTATAAAGATTGGAATTTTTATTTTTTCCCGGCATATGGTTTGTGTAAAATCTGGCTTTCGGTCGTATGCTTTAGCATCTCAACAAAAATCCTTGTTACGTAGCGCTAGTACTTATTTTTTCCTTCATGTTTGGCATTGACGTAGGGCCAGAGTAATAGTCGGGTGCGAACATGTTCCTATAGTTTCTTGATAAGAAGTCTCCAGAAATTCATTTGAATTAAACCACATCATCTCAACCATCTAAATCAGTGGCGTATTTGAATTATAGGCCTAAGTACAGGCGGATTTTTTTATCCCTCGGTTTTGGCAATGACGCGAGATACGTGAATTTTATTTACACGGAATAGACATTCCAGTGTATGAATAGATGGTTGGAACGAGGTTTTCGGATTCTGTTCGTGCTGGAAGCTTGCAAAAAGACCGTGTCGCCATACACTCGCAAGCTTTTCCACCACTCGTGGTAACACGCCACCGAGTATCATCTGTTCATAAGTGCCAACATCCTTTTGGAGAGCTAACCAGAACAATAATTTCAGCACCAAAAGAATGATCGGCGAGGTAATATGGACATTCCATAGCTACTTAACAAAAATTGTAGGCGTCTTTGTGCATGCGTTACTAACATCGAATAAATGTTAATAAATCATTAAGTCGTTTTTTGTAAAAGCTCTACATTAAAGCCAAAGTATTTTTGTGAATCTAGGCCTATACGTTTGATAAAACCATTGTTGCCACAAATATATTTGAAGCCATCATTAGCATGAGAATCTGACATAAATAATGAAAGTAGACCAGAGCATTAGGCAATATCTGGTATTTACGAAATGATCTTACTAAAAAGCTCGTCGCTGATTTGATGCGAACACGTAAGAAGATCTTTTAAAAGTGTTTTTCTCGAATAACTTTATTTTTGTAACAGAAACGACTTAAATGTCTCTTGAACGCACAGTAGGAAGTCGCGTATTCCAGCATTGTTTGAAGTAAGCTTCATGCGTCTACTGCCAAATTCATAATTAGCGTTTAAAAGCCCATCCGATGAAAAGGTACTGGTTTTATAAATCAAAAGTGGTGAAATTATGATGTTCCATAGCACACATAGTAGCGGCTAGCAATTTTCAGATTTTAACCGATCACGTGGTCATTGCTGTTGGTCTTGATATCGACACAAGTTTGGCTGAATCGGCAGGAATTGAGGTGGATGAAAAATATGGCGGATACAAAGTAAATGCAGAGCTACAGGCTCGATCTAACATTTGGGTGGTAAGTTTACTTTTGTTGAATTTATTCGACCGGAAGCACTACTCAGCAGTTACATGGGGTTAAAAATACGTCTTCACGCGGCTGCTTTGGCTTCATCCTACTAACGTTTGTTGGAGCTGTAAACAAAAGTTGTTGTTAATGAGGGCCTAGTCTTTGAGCCCTAATGGAAATCATCTTCTCTTTAATAAAGACTGGTATTCCGAGTTTTTTGATAACCAATTAAGGAAAACAGATTTTTAGAATCACCAGCAACAAAACGTCGATCGAAGTCAAGCTGAGGGGCAGAAAGTCTAATCTCAAAAAAAAAAAAGTCATCCAACAAAACTGAGCGATAGAAAGCCTGAAAAATATGTTTGTAGTCCCTTCCTCAAAAAATTTGCTTCAGGCTACGCTATTGCCTCAAACTTGAACTGTCCCTTATTTCTACTTGTAAATCAAGACTGGTACTACAAGCGCAATTCCAATTATTTCTCAAATTTTGTGAAGTGTAGGAAGGAAAGAACTAATTTAAAGTTGTAGGTAAACGCCAAACTGCCCTCAATCCCGACCTTCCTTTTTTTACATCAAAAGTGTTCTTATGCATAGACAACGTATGGTTTTACGAAGATTAAATCTTGCTATTCACCAAATTCGGAGGAACAGACGTAATGCAAAGTTGAGATGGGCACCAAAGTGATTGATGAGCTAACAGAAATAATGCTTATGTTTCCTTGTACCTGCATAAGCTTTTCCAAGAGACGAAACCCTTCTTCCCAATCAGTAATGCCGGGGTCCCTACCTAGCATTTACGTCAGGAAGTCTATCCCAAAATACAGTACCCACTGTTCAGTTATTACAATAGGCCAGTGTGGCTGAACCGTATATTGTTGCGGGCAATTAGAAGCAGTCAGTTTTATTACGCGGCCAATGTCGTATACGTGATAGTTACTAGGTAGTCGCCGTTGGAAAATTAACCACACTCATTACTCGAAGTGCAAAATTCTAATCTAAACCTTTATTTTACTATGAAATAATTTCAAAACCAATGGACTAACGGAATTGCGCTTTATGGTATTGGTTACAAGGAAACTACTAAAACATTAAAACTATACACACATACAGCACGTTTTACTCCGAACACCTCGATTGTGCTGATAGAAAAATTTTGAGGTTTGTTTCCTGAGGACACAAACATGTTTAATTAATGGTGACCATTGTAAATTTTAACTGGGTGCTACTGTTATTTACGTCAACTTTTTCGCAGGCAGGCGATGCGTCTTGCTTTTATGATGTCAAACTAGGCAGGCGAAGAGTCGAACATCACGACCATGCGGTTGTCAGTGGAAGATTAGCCGGAGAAAATATGACTGGCGCTCAAAAGCATTATTTCCATCAATCCATGTTCTGGTAAGTCACCAAGTTCTTTGCGTGACTAGAGGAAATCTAATACATAAAGCGCTATTCTGCCTGTCTGAATTTTATGCGTGGGTGTCTGTGACTCCGTTTCAATTCCTACGAAACCACTGGACTTACAAGCATGAAACTTGACACGATTTATTACCACCCCGGGAATGAGTATTATAAGGAGTTGATGACGTTGCGTTTGAAGATAATTTTTTAAATTCGCGTTTGTTGACGAAAGAAAGCCAGCATCCGAATTCAAAAAGTTTCACCAGAATAGAAAGTAAGAGGACATAACGATTAGTTGCAAAATTTGTTTTTTTCATTTTTGCAAAAAATACTAGCCGTAGAAACGCGTGTGAAAACTTTTTCATGAAATATTAGCATGGTGCTTCCGTTAAAAATAGTTCTCTAACAATTAAAGCTATAAAACTTAAAATCTTTGCTTTTGCTTTAACGGTGATAATTATCACGCGAATTATGTTGGTGGTGCCTTTCTTTTGGCCAACGTATCGTCGGTCAGAATGGCCAACATCATTAGAGCAAAATTGAAATTTATTTACGACAGCAACATAAACGTTAGCCTAAGTAAATGTAGCGTCAAAGTAATTGGTGTGGTAATTATTACTTGCCGGTAGAACAAAAATAAGGATTTAATTTCTGTATCATGCATGGTGAACTTTATCAATAATTTAAGCTTATCGATGACGCAACAAACGATTAAGCATTTTTAAACATGGTTTTTTCAAATATGGAGAGCTGAGTTCTAAAAGTGCTTAAGCCACATTTTGACCTAACTGCGGTTGACACAAAAACCTTGGAATTAACTACTTGTAGCTTGAAAATTTTGATCGCCGAATGATAAGTACATTGGTAAACAGAACTTTGTACTTTTCTTCTGGCTGATATTTTGTCAAATGGTCAGCACAAACACGTTCACCGCCTGAAAGGGGTCAACTGCTTTTAGTTCAAAATGTGACTTTTGTACTGTTGCGACTCGGCTCTTTAGAAACTTTTCTTAAACTCTTCAAAAATGAACTGTTTTGTCATAATGCTGCCTGATACACTTCAATGAAAAAATCAACAGGTAGCAATTGCAGGCTACTTATTATTCCAGTTATTTTGAAATCAAACTAAAATAGTGAAGCTTGTTACTGATGTGCTGTCTGCTAAAGTAGATTAAGGATACTAGGGGTGAACATTAGGTCTTGACCCGGTAGTAAACTTTTATTGCGGTTAGGGTAAAAAAGTGAAGCTATAGCTGTTGGCATGCTACTAGTACATGATAAGAAAATTTTATTAAAATGCATTTTCGGTGTTCAGAAAATGTTTATAAACTTGCTATAAATGTGCTATTGATATGACATCAATAAAAGAAAAAGCGCAACGTGTTTTGTGGTTCCACGAAACGAGAATGGCAATTACAATTCAAGGCAATTTTGAAAAAGAATATTGGCGAACGCTTGACCATCCCGGGTGTAAAATGAATCAAAAACTAGTATGACAAATTTATAGGCTGCGGCACGTTTGGTAACCGCAAAAGAACGTGCAGACCAAGTTCAAGTAATGACACTTGATGCTGTACGTAAACTACATTTGCATCTGAACAAAAACTTTTAGATATGTACTGATTACGTGAATACCGAAAAATGCACGTTAATAAAAACTTCTTGTCGTGTACTGGTAGGATGCCAATAACTATTGTTCTACCTTGCCTACCCTCAATACAATAAAAGTTTTCAATCACGTGAAGACGTTGTGATCACCCGGTATTGCAGGAGCAAGATACTGGTTCAAATCTGTTTGTTTTTAAATTCAATGGCAAATACGAAAGTTATAATTGAACTGTGGGTAGACTCCACGTTTAAATATCTTTGTACAGTCATGTCGTACGCCTGAGTGCTCTACTCCCTAGACATTTTTATCATGTATTGCAACGTGGAACAAAATCCGAAGTTTAATGTAAAATTTTCCAGGATTTCAAAAAATAATTCTGTAGTTTAGCACAAAAAGGTGATCGGAGGGTTATCCAAGTATTCACTTAAAGCAATTAATTTAACTGAAAGCAATAAGTCAACTGTAGATGCTAGACTCTTGGCTCCTGGTCACTTGACCGTTTCATGGCAGCGTTTATGCCGGGAGCAGAAGACATACGCATGGCCAAAGGATTAAAGATTTGTTATTAGGCCAACAATTGCGAGAAGGTTGCAAGTAGCGGGCCAATTACTTTAAAGTTTAATTTCTGTTAATACATCGATCAACTTTGGCGTTCTTCCACAACTTTGAATTTGTGCCACAATGTTCTCAGTCAAATGAACGCATGACAGGTAGTACGGTGTTTGCTGTTAGCAAGCACAGTCGTAATTTATAAGTACACAGGCCGGTATTATGCGCATAGTTTATGAAATCTAAAGTTTGAGAGAAAATCAGTGGAAAAATAGGTCAGTAGTTCTAACAGCAGTTTTGAAATTTTAATCACCAAATATAGAATCGTGCCTTTTAAAAAATTTTTTTTCTTGCAAGGAACTTATTAGGCCCATCGAGTGATCGAATGCAAGGCATTTGGGGAGGTATACCTCCTCTGTTCTATCAAAATATCGTTACGTGGTTAGATTGCGAAATAAGCTTACCACCAAATATTAGTAATTGCAAGACGAAAACCATGACGGCGCCCACCACCAACTTTGACTTTGTGCTTATAGTTAGTAAAACCAGCTTTAATTTAAAATACGATGATCAGTATTAAAAACACAGGGGCAATGCCCCAATTATACTAACTTTTTGTAAGTGCCCTTAGAAATGTTATTAAAGGTAAAGCCGGCTGAAGATATTTCTAACCTGACGTAACTGTTTGGTGGGCTTGCCGGGCGACGGTGGCTAGTAATGAAATAAAGTTTCATGTAGAAATAGAAGTGATCATCATGTGGCTATTGTAGTTTACGGAAGTAACTGACGTGTAACAACTTTTAAACGTCATTTACTGTGCTTTGAACATAAAAACTCAAAAGTCATTCAAAGCTGTTTTGCTCAGGTCCGATTTGGGACCAGAAGTGGGTTATGAAGCTATCGGACTTGTGGATTCTCGTCTTCCAACAGTGGGCGTATTTGCAAAAGCGACCGAAAAAGACACACCTAGGGCTGCATCTGAAGAAGGTTTAAGAACAAATGACGAAAGTACGCCTCTCGATTGGTGTTAATAAATTTAATTAAAGTAAATCATACATTGCACGGACACATCAGTGCAACAAACAATATAAAACGAAACCTGGTAACCGTTCAAGGTGGATTAACACTATTCACGCAGACCCCATGTACCCAGTATTCATTCGCTAAATATGGCACGCACTACAATTTTGATTCGGTATGCTATGTGCGCAACCCTGTGAGACCCCAAAAAAATGACCGGAGTGTAAGTCCATGATACCAGAATGAAGGTAACATCGTATTGTTTCACATGTTGCAGATAACGAAACATTCGCAGGCGCTACTCAAACGCAATCTCCCGCAAAAACATCCGAAGATTTCGGCAAAGGCGTCGTCTTTTATTTGCGTAACGAAAAAGTGGTTGGTCTTTTGCTGTGGAATGTTTTTGGTAGAATGTCGATTGCAAGAAAGGTAAGACAATACGATTTAGGCCATGATGCATATATTTATATTTGATACAACTTTGGCAAAAAGGTAAAGCATCTTAAAAACCGCACTGTTATAGCAAGCAACTTTCATACATCTTAAATTTCAAACGTTTACGACTTTCATAAAGCCATTTACAAGTATTAAGATTCTGTAAAAGTGATGTAATGAATTAAAACAATCAACGATAATGTGGGGAAGATGTTTGTATCCCACAAATAGGTAAATTTGTAATCTTGTCATACATTGGTATGTCTTACAGACATTTGATCACCAGAGTAAGGAGCATCTGAATTAAGCAGACTCAAGAAAAAGCGCAATTAAGGAACACATTTTGTCGTACCGTTCCTGCTCTAATCTACTATATAACGAATTAACCATATCGAGGAAATGTAATTTAGGTTATGAAGCAACAATTCATGAAGTTTGCTAAATAAAGCTGTAGTCTTAATAAACACTGCAAAGCAAATGGAACTTTTCGCTGAACATATTTCAGTATTTTACAATTTTACTCACTTCACGTTGTTGCAACAGCACATTTCATATTAGACTTGTAGCATACTTTTGAGACGCGTGCCTGTTCTGTAATGCTGCAATCTTTAATTTTTACATTTTTGCGTCGTGCCTCTAATCTATTTATTTTAAACATGGTTGCCTTTTTATAGCCTTTAGAAATATTATATCTTCATAATTTGTATTAGTTGAAACTATCGTTTATTGGTTTACTTCATTGCGTCACAATTGCAGATCTTAATCTAAAAAGGGTTTTATGAAGCTCGAAAGCGTTTGAAGTTTATGATGGCTTACTAATTACAATGACTTATAATTTATTAAAGTTGCTTGTTGTAATAATAGTGTGGATATTTATATTTTTCGCCCACGACATGACCTGTACACTCGTGCACATATATGACTCGAGCATTGGTTAAACTGTTGTTGAAAACCAACGCTGAATGGGCTTACTGTAAACAGCAGTGTTTATGAAATGGCAACAATGCAATAACGTCATAATAGTCACCTGTGGGTAGCTGTACCTTGTTAACACGCAAGTGCTTTATGTGCTATGAACGCACGAGCTTCGATCGATAGCCTTTTAAACTTGATTTTGTGTTAACAGTTAATTCAAGATCAGCAATCACACGAAGACTACGGTGAAGTTGCAAAACTATTTAAAATTCACAGTGAAGATTTAGATTAAGCCACAAAACATATTGTTTTATATTTTCCGTTATCGCATATTATCGGATTATGAAAGTAAATTAATGAATGCCAAGCTTTAAGCGTAAACTTATTTCAAATCATGCTTACTTAACAGCATTTGCTCTGTTGAGAATTCATAGCGTGTAGGTTAACCGAAGGGGTGCCAGAAGCAGCATTGCTAAAACTGGCTTCACCCGAGTGTGTGGTAACTGTTTTTCTAACCGCGCGAATAAAACATTCCTGCACATTAGTATCGTGTTTTGCACTAGTTTCTAAATGAACATATCCGCCGTTATTTTGGCACCAGTTCTCAGCCTCTCCAATAGTCACTTCTTTTTCGTTTGAAGGAATATCCACTTTATTACCAACTACCAGAAATGGAAAATTACTTCCTTCAGTAATGTCCGCGTAATAAAGAAACTCTGTTTTCCAGGTTTTTAAATTATGGAAACTCTGGGCGCTGTCGACGGAATAGGTTAGAATGCAACAATCAGCTCCGCGGTAGAAAGGTGTTCGCAGACTTTTAAATCGTTCTTGCCCTGCAGTATCCCAGATTTGTAACGTAAATTCTTTACCATCCACAACAATTTTCTTCGTTAAAAATTCAACACCTATAAAGTAATACTTATATTAAGCATTTACAACTGAAAAGAACGTAAAATTAAGCAAATGATCACATCATGCAAGCTTTAATTTTTTATTAACATAGTTGAGCGTATGTTTGATTACACTATGCTAGGGACTTAGAATATCGCTATGTCATTGCCAGGTCACTCTTGTGTACATCTATCAACAATTATTATTACCGGCGATGGTGGTGGTTTAAGCGTTGGCTTCGCTTGGGCTATACCGAAAACCTTATTTGCGGTCCAAACAAAAGGAAGTGTGGGAAAAAGGCAAATTCGCTTCTAGTGTCTTTGGACAAGGCACATCAGCGGGACAGCCCCATCTATACGTGGCAGGAAGGTGGCGAAGCCAAGCAGTTTACCCGTCGCGGAAGGCCAGTCATACTAAAGGCTAGCAAACAGCTGAGCTCATTTGCAAAAGTAAAAAAACAAAACATCTAACTTAAAACAAACCACGACGATAATACTAACAAAAGTAATACTTCCGCACACAGGTCGAGCATTGAATTATAGTGTCGTTTCCGTTTGATCCTCGGCATGCTACGGCCCACCATAGTATTTCTACTTCGGATTAGAAAAAAAGCAATACGTCGACGACACATTACGAGACCACGACATAAGAAGTTTCGTATACAGAATGACTACCTATTTGTATTCAAGTGCTGTTTGCACGACAGTGGTCTTGTTTGCTCGACGAAGTACAATGTTTTTATGACAATGGTCTGAAATCAACTACAACTAGCTAGTATACAAGTAAGATTGTTAAGTCCAAAACCCGAAGCAGAAAGAGGTAATGTAGACACTATCATAAAGAATTCCAAAAGTGAAAAACCGAACATTTACCATAATTACATCAACAAGTGCTTGAATAGACTAAAATAATGGCCGCCTTAAAATTGAATAACATTATTTAATATTCACAGCACACCAGCAAAAATACTGCACATACCAAATGTAATTTCGTCAACAAAGTCTTTACTATAGAGCAGGGGTTTTTAAACGTTTGCGACGCGCCCCCTTTGGCAAGATCAACAAAAACTCTTGCCCCTAGATAAAGTCAACAAAAACTCGAACGCCTCCTTAATTTAAGGCAACCTTTTACTTTTTTGGAAAGAAAGCCACATTCTTCTGTTCACTACCGCATATTTGCTCACGAAACCAACATGAAGACCTTTTTTTGGAAAGCGACTATTTTAGAGCGCCGTGTTCTCATTTACAGCTCTCGAAACCAATATGAACTTTTTTTTGAAGATCGACCGTGTTGGAGCGCCGTTTTCTCAAATTATTTTATCACTTCAAGGATGACTATCGAGCCGTTGGCTCATGCCCCCCCCCCCCTGGCAAACTCCCACGTCCCAGTTAAAGAATCCCTGCTTTAGAGAGGGGCCGTGTTATTCAAATTGCTACTGAAAACATACCACAAATAATTGTTTTTAAATGTATCGATTTAACATTTTTAGCGCTAAATTTCGCCTTCCGCAGGATCTATGCAATATGCATGTTCTACGTTTTCAAATTTAGTATCTGAAAATAGACAATATAGAAACAGCAAATATATCCAGAGAAACAGATATTACATTAGCAGAGTTTAATAGGAAGTTCGTGTGCTTAAAGTTTAAAGTAAAATATAAATGTTTATGTAGATCCTGAGATAGGCAAAATCTCACGCCAAAAACGTTTGATAGCATTTTTTAAATGATATAACGGTAGCAATATCAACATTAGATATAAATTAAATCAAAACGTAGCGTTTAAAGTTAATATAACGATGGAAGGCAAACCCGGCTCGCCGACATGTTTCGTAGCTCTTCTAGCTGAATTGTAGCACCCAAGTTTATACAGCGCGTTACCGCATATTTGATGAACCTTTGTTACAGTATGATCTTACTACAAAAAATTAAATCGAAACAATTTTTCGCAACAAGGCTTCAAAGAGCGCAGTTTTTGTGAACTTTGCTTTGTAGATTACGAAGTGCTCATCAAAGTGTGTGATTATAACAGGGAGTTCGTGCGGTTAGTTAGCAGCGAGTCAACGCAATTCTATAATAAAGACACCTTTGTGTTTAATCTGCCAAAAACTACCAAGTCAAAACAAAGACAATAATGTAAAACGTAACCATGAATCATTCACGCGTATGAGCTCATGCTCGGTTTGCATGTCTTTCGTCATACTGGGCCACCACGACGGGTAGACTGCTTGGCCCCACCATCTGTCTGCCACATAAAGACGGAGGCATCCCGTTAAGTGCCTTGCCCAAGGACACAACAAGCAAGCTTGCCGGCTTGTTCTCCACACTATCCCTTTTTTATGCTGAGCGCCAAGCAGGGAAGCGGTGAATACCATTTTTTAAAGTCTTTTGGTATGACTCGACAAGGGAAATGAACCCCAAGTCTACCGACTGCGAAGCGGACGCTCTAACTACTACACCACCGCGCCGGTACCATGAATCGAATCACAAGAACTTTTCAAACAGTGATCCACCTAAATCAAAGGTAAGAAGCAAATTAGTGTTTAGCATTGAATCTGATGCAATGACTGAAGCTTCTTTTGTTATGTCTTGGAATATTGCTCATGCTAAACATCCATACTCTGATTGTGAATTTGTGGCAAAGAATATGGCTGATGTTGTGGCAAAGTTGGAACCAAACAACAAAGAGCTTCAGCGGCTAATAGAAAAAAATACCATGTTTACGCCGAACTACACAAAAGTGCATATCCCAAATCAGTGCTGATGTTGAAGTAGCTATGCAAAATAATTTGAAAAGTTGACTTACATTTAGTATATTTAGCCTAGCTCTGGATGAATTAACTGACATTCAAAACAATCAGCAACTAGCAGTATTTGTTCGATAATTTTGTTACATATGACTGTTAAAGAGGAATTGTTGAACTTGATGACATTGAGGGAAAGTCTTTTGCTTGATTCGCTAATCTCCGAAAACTCGGGCAACATGTTGTTAAAGCTGTGCGAATTAATTCTGCCAAGTGTTTATGTGTTAGGGTTGCACGATGTTTTGATTTTGCGAACTTCATTTGAAAGAATAAAGATTCATAACAATGTGTTGTGCTAAATACAGAAATGAGTCGTACACTGGGCTTTTTGAGTGCTGGATAGTTAGTCTCTGGAACTTGTCGCCAGAACTCAACTGTAGTGTGACACTGACAGAAATTTTTTAGAGCTATGTCTTCTTGCATTTTTACAGCAGATGTGTTTATGACAAACAGTTGGCAAACTGGAGAGCCATTAGGCCTACTGACCACCATTAACGTAAAATGGATTTACAAGGAATGCAAATCATAGTTTTAGCTCCTACAAATGTGGCTTGGAACTCCTCCAGTAGTCCTTGCTATTTATTTTTGTATTCTTTCACTTTGTGATCTGAAATAGCCTCTTCAGGAAAAGCATTCATTCTCATATTGGGAAAATGACAATGTTTCTAAGATAATATGTGTTTGAAAAATTTTGATTTTGTTCTGGAAAATTAAAACCGTTTAAGCTAAATCTGATATAACCTTTTGAGAATTGAGAGTCTGCAGATGCTTCATTACGTCTGTGAGAAATATTAGGTCTTGCATCTACCCATTATTTTTTAGCTGAGAATACCTTTTTCCCTTTTCTTCAAAAAAGTCATTGATTGGGCTATACAAATCTGCACAGCCGATCACTGGTTTTAGTCATCTAGAACACAATAAAAAGGGACGTCACTGGGGCATCTTCCAACTCCCAAGTCTTCTGCAAAGTTTTTAAACTATCGATGGTTTTTCCCATTTACAAGTATGTAATTAACAATTTCGAAGACAGTTGTCATGACATCTTCGCATTTGAAGTATTTTGCTACAAGATGTCGATAATGGATATTGCAACGAAAAGAACTCTGGAAAGTTTGGAACAGATTTTATTGGTACAATTAATCCGTTACGTTTACCCACCATTGTTGGTGCACCAACAGTTGCAACACTGATGAGTTTGTCAAGTGGCACTAGAGCATTTGCTAAAGCTTTGCTGCGTGCATTTTAATACCAAATCCACGAGTAATTTCAATAACTACTGTGTTTGTTGTGCGTTTATTTCTGTTAGGTTACTGTACGTAAAATTTGCAGTTTACTGTATTTGTATACACACTACAAACTGATTTTGTGGCTAGTTGGTGTTTGAGGTTTTCCGCAAGTTACTCTTCCGCTCAAGATTTGCCCATCCCTGTGATATAAGCTTCTTTGTGATAACAAAACTCTCTGATACTATGTCTCATACTACTGAAAGTGAGCGGAGAGATATATTTTTAAAAATTGGGTTTGACCCCATAATGGAGTACTCGACAATTAGAAAAATTTTTTTTTACTATAACTAGTCCGAGTGTAGTACCAAAATATGTATAATGCAGTGTGGATTAAACAAAAAAGCAATTGTAGTGCAGAGGAAAAAATAGAGATCAAACGATGTTCAGAAAAAATCGTTTGTGAATTCCAGTGAAAGATGACACTAAGAAGAGAGCCATAAAAGCTTATTCACTTTAACCTATTACTTCAACTTCATTTTACATAGGGTGACCATACGTCCAGATTTTGTGGGACATATCCCGAATTTTGGTGCTAAAATCTGCATCCGGAAAAAACATTAAAAATTGATGCAATTCCCGAATTTCGCTGTGGTGTAAAGAGTGCCTAAAGTTGTGGGTAAAACACGTCTAAATTTTGGTGTTGATCAGTGTTCCCTTCAAACGCGAAAAAAGTGCCAATTTGCAAAATTATGTCCGGCGGATTCGCAGTTAAAATTCAACAGTGCGTAAAAAGTCCGGCGGTTTTTGGTAACTTTTTCCGTTTGCTAAAACTTTTGCAATTTTCCACCATCTGTTTAATGCGTGGGAGACAATAATTTGGAATCAAAGGTTGGTCGCCGCTTTTTTATGGTAGTTCAACGTCTCGCGTAAACATCGCCCTGGTGTGACGCAACAGCGAGTGACGGCGACTTGAAATATCGCGCACGCCGTTACAACACTGCTTTTGTATTGCAAACCAACCCCAAGGCACGTAACGTAAAGTAACCGGCCAATTTCTATCGTAGCCAAAGAGCAGTAATAGCAAGTAGCTCTCAAACTTCACTTCAATACAAGATATTAGTTTTCGAGGGAAGTTTAAAACTGGAATTGCTTAACTTCTTTATGTTTTCTTTACGCTTCAACCCTAATTTCAATTGTACTTCTTAAGATATAAAAGCGCATAGCTCTCAGTTTCACTTTAGCACAAAAAACGCCATTTTGTAAACTAGAAATAAATAAACTTCTCTCACTAGCTATTTTTAAAAACTGAAAGTAAAAAGGAGTATGACTTGTAACCAATTTTAGTTTTAAATCCCCTCCAAAATTTTTTTAAATAAAATGTAGCTGACAGCTGTGTGCTGTGATAGCTTACCAGTCATGATTGAAAAAAGCCTTGAAAGGAGAAGAAAAAAATGTAGAAGTGCAATTTCAATTTCTAGCCTTTTTTTCTAATTGCTGGAAAGATAATTTGTAATGTAGTAAAATTTGCTTATGACTTTACGGCATTTAAAAAAATTGCTGTTCACTATGTACCATTTCAAAATTGCCTTTTGATCCAACATTAAGGTGTATTTAATGTGGTTTACCAGTGTAAAGAAAAATTATTAAATAGCAGAAACAAAAAGTTGTGTGATGCGTAAAAAAAGTTTTTGTGAAGAGTAATTGTGCGCGAGCGGCTATTGCAGTCTTTTACTTGTACACAGTGGCGCTGGGTAAAGTAGGCAGGGTCACCAAAATTTTTTCCAGGGAGGGCAGCCCCCTCGAAAACACAGTAAAACTATGAGGTCATATATGAATAATATACCTTAATATTTTTTGCAGTTAGTGCCTCTCAGTGAAACCATGTAGTTTCATGTGTGGTTACAAATATTGGCATTTCAATTTTTCTGCCAGACTTAAAAGCTGCGTTTACCAAACTCGCATATATTCGCGTCCATAAATTTCTTTGCTTTTTTGCTTCGGTCAGGTTTCAAATGCTTTTTGCAAAAATAAAATTTCACGTAAAAAATATTTGCGACCTCTTTTAATGAATTCGGTAAACGGTTGACGACCGTTTACCATTTAATAAGAGCAAAAAAATAGCTAGCTATGTTATTGCAGCTATCATGGAAGTTTCTGTAAACAGGTTTCAGAAGTGTCTCAAACCTACCATTACTTTCGTCACATTACCTGGTCAGACAATAGTGTTGCGCTTTTTTTTGGCATCTGGGACAAAACTTCATAAAAATTAACCTATTTGTTTTCCTGGCAAGGAGCTCTGCAGGGATGGGGATATTTTTGAGGGAATAGTTGAATTTGATCTTATCCATGTTGCTGGTGGTATGGGCTGGCAAATCGTGGAAAGAGCTCAACGTGCAAGTGCAAGGCACGATGTTCCAGCCCATACCACCAGCAACATGGATAAGATCAAATTCACCTTGCCTTGCACGTTGAGCTATTTGTTTTCCTGCGTAGTTAGTGAAATTAGTTGACTAGACTTAGGTAAAAGTTTTTATCGTTTTTATCATTAACATTGCATTTTGAGATATGTTTTATGAAGCAACACGCACATAGAATGACTACTGCATCATACTCAAAAATCTTAGATTTCTTCTTTCAAGTTGCGTTGCTTTGGCCATCAAATACTTTCCAATTTTAGATCAAAAGTTTACTTGCAACTGCAAAACCCTGCTGTTTAATTGATTACGATTGAAAAATGTAACTCGTTAGATTATTTACCATAATCAAGCAACAATTGAAGTTCGCCACTAATTTTTGTTCTTGTGTCATAGTCGTGGTAACCTGCCAAACATTCCATTATTTCATAAAAGCGATATTTCTCATACACATGTCAGGCTTCGGAAAAGGATAAATTTTATTTAGATGCACTGTTTACCAGACATTCTGAAATGCTTGCAAATTACTTTCACAAGGGTCACAGAGTTTGAGTGGCCAAATTTAACTTAAATTAACTTCTTAAACAAAAATAGCAAGGTGTTTCGCCGCCGCCGCAGACATTTTTGAACTTTTTAGGGCTGACATAATCACCTAATTATTACGTCACCGAAGCGCATCATCAAGGCTTTGCTTGTCCCCCTGACAAATTTGAAAACCTGGCGCTTACGCCCATACAATTGTTGTTCGAACTTATTTTTAGGTCAACTTCCAAAGTCTTTGATGCACTGTTAACTCGACTTCCCGCTGCGGAAGATGTAGAATAGCAAACAAGATACAACTCACAGGCTGGCGTCTTGATCAGAATAGAATATAAAAATCATTCGTGACAAGAGATGATGGCCTACGTCAGTGATTTTTAATCGGTGGACCATGGTCTTCATTGGGCCAGTACTTTATTTTACCTCCACATCGAATAAAATTACAAAACTTTTTCTTCAGTTGTTATTTTTTTCTTTTAGTTAGACAACACTTCTGAAATTTACTTTGATAACTTTTTTGAGGTCGCTCATGAAAACGAGAAAAATATAACCGGGCCACATGACTCAGTGCACTTCGAAAATGGGCCAAATGCCAAAAACGGTTATGAAACCAACAAATGCAAAAAAAGCTTACGAAAACGAGAGAAAGATACAACCGGGCTACATGCCTCCGTGCCTTTCGAAAATGGGCCAAATGCCAAAAACGGTTGAAAAGCACTAAACTAAATAGAAAGTGTCATAATTGAAGTACGTCTGAGGGAAAATAAAGGATGCCGTTATACATACGTCAACCAACGTTATGGGCAAACTGTAAGCTGTGCAAAGTTAGCTTGGCATATACACTTACTAAATAGCAGTTGACTACTGCAAGTATCTTTTTTTACTCCTTCAAAATATGCTACTAAGGCTGGTGTAACCGTTTGTTCAGCAATGTCCGCCAAAACTTGTCCGGCGGTTTTCGTACATTTGCTAGCAATTTCGCACTTGCGCCGGCGGTTACGCACCTACCAAAATCTTAGAGGGAACACTGATCGGAAGTGCCTTTTGAGACCCAGAAGGAGGGGATGATGGCAATCGCTGTTCCCTTTAAGATTTTATCAAGTGCGTAACCGCCGGCGCGAATGCGAAATCGCTAGCAAATGTACGAAACCGCCGGACAAGTTTTGGCGGACATTGTCGAACAAACGGTTACACCAGCCTTAGTAACATATTTTGAAGGAGTAAAAAAAGATCCTTGCAGTAGCCTACTGCTATTTAGTCAGTGTGTGCGCTAAGCTAACTTTGCATAGCTTACAGTTTGCCGATAATGTTGGTTGGCGTGCAACAACATCCTTCATTTTCCCCTCAGACGTACTTCGATTATGAAACTTTTTATTTAGTTCAGTGCTTTTCAACCGTTTTTGGCATTTGGCCCATTTTCGAAGTGCCCAGAGGCATGTGACCCGGTTATAGATTTTCTCGTTTTCACGAGCGTTTTTGGCATTTGGCTCATTTTGGAAATACACAGAGGCATGTGGGCCGGTTATATTTTTCTCGGTTTCATGAGCGTTTTTTTGCATTTGTTGGCAATTTGCCCATTTTCGAAATGCACGGAGGCATGCGATCCGGTTATATATTTTTCTCGTTTTCATGAGTTTTTGGCATTTTGCCCCATTTTCGAAATGCACAGAGGCATGTGGTCCGGTCGTATTTTTTCTCGTTTTCAAGTGCAACCTCAAAAAAGTTATCAAAAGTAAATTTCAAAAGTGCTGTCCGACTAAAATAAAAATACAAGTCAAGAAAAAGTTTTTCTTTCCAGCAATTAAAAAAAGGCCAGACTTCACCAAAAAGCGTGTTTAAAGAAATTGAAATTGCACTTTATATTTTTTCTTCTCCTTTCAAGGCTTATTTCAATCATGGCTGGTAAGCTATCACAGCACATGGCTGTCAGCTGCATTTTATTAAAAAAAAATTTTTGGAGGGGATTTAAAACTAAAATTGGTTAGAAGTCGTACTCATTTTTTACGTTTAGTTTTTATAATTAACAAGTGAGAGGTTATTTATTTCTGATTTACAAAATGGCGTTTTGTAAGCTAAAGTGAAACCGAGAGCTATGCGCTTATTTACCTTAACAAGCATGATTGAAATTAGCGTTATAACGTAAAGAAAACGTGAGTTAAGTAATTCCAGTTTCAAACTTCTCTCGAAAACTAATGTCTTGAATTCAAGTGAGGTTTGAGAGCTACTTGCTATTACCGCTCTTTCGCTACGATACAAATTGGCCGGATTACTTTATGTTTCTTGCTTTGGGGTTGATTTGTGACACAAAAGAAGTTTGGTAACGGTCATGATTGAAAAAAGCCTTGCAAGGAGAAGAAAAAAATGTAGAAGTGCAATTTCAATTTCCAACCTTTTTTTCTAATTGCTGGAAAGATAATTTGTAATGTAGTAAAATTTGCTTATGACGTTATGGCATTTGAAAAAATTGCTGTTCACTATGTACCATTTCAATATTGTCTTTTGATCCAACATTAAAGTGTAAGAGTATCTAATCTGGTTTACCGATGCAAAGAAAAATTATTAAATAGCAGAAACTAACAAAAGGTTGTGTGTGGCGTAAAAAGAGTTTTTGTGAAGAGTAATTGTGCGAGCGCGGCTATTGCTGTCTTTTACCTGTACACAGTGGCGCTGGGTAAAGTAGGCGGGAGCACCAAAGTTTTTTTCAAGGGAGGGCAGCTCCCTCGAAAACGCAGTGAAACTATGAGGTCACACATAAATAATATACCTTAATCTGAATCTTGAAGTGAGTGGCAAGAGAAAGCGAGGACGACCGAAGAAGACCTGGAAGAAGCAAGTGGAAGAGGAGACAGAGAAGATTGGTTTGAAGAAGGAGGATGCCCTGAGACGAGACAAGTGGAGGGACGCAGTGCAAGCAATTGCAGAAGGAATGGGGTAAATCCGGCCATCTCTGTTAAAGGGACAACACCGGATAAAAACTGAATCACTACTACACGACTCAGTGCATTTCGAAAATGGGCCAAATGCCAAAAACAGTTATGAAACCAACAAACGCAAAAAATGCTCATGAAAACGAGAAAAAGATATAACTGGGCCACATGCCTCTGTGCCTTTCGAAAATGGGTCAAATGCCAAAAACGGTTGAAAAGCACTAAACTAAATAAAAAGTGACATATTTGAAGTACGTCTGAGGGAAAATAAAGGATGCCGTTATACATACGTCAACCAACGTCATGGGCAAACTGTAAGCTATGCAAAGTTAGCTTGGCATATACACTGACTAAATAGCAGTTGACTACTGCAAGCATCTTTTCTGACAACTTCAAAATATGTTACTAAGGCTGGTGTAACCATTTGTTCAGCAGTGTGGGCCAAAAGTTGTCTGGCGATTTTCGTACATTTGCTAGCAATTTTGCACTTGCACCAGTGGTTACGCACTTACCAAAATCTTAGAGGGAACGCTGGCTATGACCAACAAGTAGCCAGTTCAAATGTAAGAGCATTCAGCTTAGTTCTATTCTCAAAAAAGACACTAAACAAAAATTTCCCTTATTTGTGCAACACTTGCTCTAGAAGTAGTGTTCCCATACCCCACACTCTTAAGTACATTTACTAAACAATTAAAGGAAGCTCAACAATAGCAGTTGGTGTTGGGAAGACTACTAAAGTTGACTTGAGTCAACAGAAACGACTTGACATTATCCACTTGACTGAAGACTGACTTCAAGCAACTTAATCCTTACACTGCAAAAACTAAGTTTATGCAACTTAAACTCTTAGGAACTTTAACCTTTCACTTCTAATGAGATAGCAGCTGATTTGATGAGTTTTTAGACTGTTTTGCTGCCTTCTAGATAAATCATTGCACAACATAAATGTAATGCCTAAATTTTATTTTCTATTAGTGCTATTTTTATGCTACACTACATGAAAAAATTTGATGAACTTCTCTTTTTCCTCCTTATTAAAGGCACCAATAAATTTGCTCTGTATTGCCCTTTCCATTTGAAGTTTAAAATAGCTAGTTAGCATGTTTCGAGCACAAATATGACACAAGCAAAACTACACATTTATCAGACATTACACAGAAGATTTTCTATATTCCCGAGAATATCTGAGAAACTTGCAGCTTGCGAGAAACAAAATAAAAATTGGTTCTTAAACAGCCAAAGGAAATTAATATACAATAAATAGGTTCCTTTATTCTTTTATACAGTAATTCTATTTGAATTTAGAATTACCTCCTGATAAGCTGCCTTTGGTGAAATGGACAGTTGAGGTGTTTTTTGCTTAAATATGTTTCATTTTATTACATTTTATCGCTCTGACTCAGTCATTGAGCTTTCCACTGTCAAATCGACTCACTACATACTTTAATTTTTACATATTCATTAAACTTTGCATTATCTGTTATAGTTTCATTTTTATCAAAAAAATTTTTATCACTGCATTACAGGCAAACAATTAGCTAACTATCATTTCCAAATAATTTATCAAACAGCGCATTTCATTCTGTAAAGAAAATTATTTTGGGATTGCATAGCATGTTTGTCTACCAAGTGTGTGAAGTTATTTCATTAAAAATAAATCACAAGTGATGTATTTTAGCAGTTCTATATACAATTGTTATTGTGCAAAAAATTAGTTTGCATTTTGTCAAGCTCACCACAGCTTTAGAAATTTTTTGATGTGGTCCCTTTACTGATTAGCTGCCCAAGTATGCTCTACAACAAAGTTTTCCTAATAGTGTGTTGTGGAAAATTTGCAGGGGTGCCATGGTTTTTTTTTTTAAATACTTAACGAAAAGATGAGAAGTGGTACAAAATTTGAATAAAGCTTTAGTTATCGACCATTTCATATTACTCTTTTGCAAAGAATAAGTGAAAACTCAAAGTTTTGAGAACTCTTGAGTTTTCACTTATTCTTTGCAAAAGAGTAATATGAAATGGTCGATAACTAAAGCTTTATTCAAATACTTAACGTTTATACCAGTTTTCAGCCAAAATTACGTAAATACTGCCATGAAGTAATGGCTGATAACATCAGAAATCATGTTATGTTTCCCAAAAAAGTGGTAATCTCCAAAAAAAGTTCATCACTTTTCTTGCTGTCACCTGCAATGCTACTCATGATCAATATGAGTAAATCAATGGGGCTATTGTGCTGTAAAATTTGTTTAGCTTTTTTACTGTGCCGACAGACAAAAAAGTTCAGAAAACACTGCTCTAGAGTAAATGCACAACTGCAAATAAGGTTACTTACCAATGGTATGATATGATTGACTATCAAATTCACCAGTAATAAAACGATTCATTATTGAACTTTTTCCAACACCACCATCTCCAATCAGAACCAACTTTAATACTCTTGGCTGAGATGACATTGGTTACAAATGGGTGTTCTCTCAAGCCACTACTACAATCTAATGGATGCCTATGATTATTCGTGCTAAACAAAAAATATGTAAATCAACTGCACAAAAAAATTAAATCAACCAAAGTAAGACAAGTCCTATGCCAGAACATAGAAAGACTGCAATACTAATATACTAGTACATACATGTATGCCAGTACAAAGTTGTGAACAGCATTTCCCCTGCTTGTAAAAAAAACTTGCTGTGTTAACAGAAGGCCTTTGCTGGCTGGGGCAAACACCAGTACAAAACTTATTTTAACACAAGTAGTTCAGTGCATAGATTTAAGGCCCTTTTTTGAACCATTTTTCTGACAAGTGGTCATTTTGAATTAGGGCTAGCACCAGCCCAAAGTAAGTTGGCAGACAAATAACAGGTGAGATAACTTCATGGAGAACCTTGATGAGATGTAGTCCCAAGTCACAACCAGAAACATTGTTACAAGGTGAGGGTTTTCACAGCATGACATAATATATATAGTTTAACTTGATCCATATATTTTTAGGGGCTATATGTTGCTTTGTGTGTGTCAGCCAAGCCTGTTGTGTTGGCAAATTTTTTGCAATCACTGGCACCAGAACCTTAGTGTCAGCAAAGAATTGAGTTGATCAGAATTCTTACAGACCACTTGGCAGTAAAAAGTGGTATCAGGACAAATACCCACCGGACAAATACCCACCGGACATATACCCCCGGACAAATACCCACCGGACAATTACCCCCCTTGCAAAATACCCCCTGGACATATACCCACCAGTTTTTTTTGTTTTGTTTAAGGGTTAGGGTTAGGGTTAGGGTTAGGGTTAGGGTTAAGGTTAGGGTTAGGGTTAGGGTTAGGGTTAAGGTTAGGGTTAAGGTTAGGGTTAGGGTTAGGATTAGGGTTAGGATTAGGGTTAGGGTTAGGGTTAGGGTTAGGGTTAAGGTTAGGGTTAGGGTTAGGGTTAGGATTAGGATTAGGGTTAAGGTTAGGGTTAGGGTTAGGGTTAGGGTTAGGGTTAGGGTTAAGGTTAGGGTTAGGGTTAGGGTTAGGATTAGGATTAGGGTTAGGGTTAGGGTTAGGGTTAGGGTTAAGGTTAGGGTTAGGGTTAGGGTTAGGGTTAAGATTAAGGTTAGGGTTAAGGTTAGGGTTAGGGTTAGGGTTAGGGTTAGGGTTAGGGTTTTTCCTCACATTTCATCTTGTGGTGGGTATATGTCCAGGGGGTATTTTGCAAGGGGGGTAATTGTCCGGTGGGTATATGTCCGGTGGGTATTTGTCCGGTGGGTATTTGTCCGGGGGTATTTGTCCTAGAATCGTAAAAAGTACAGGGTGATCAAAAAGTCCCTGTGCACCTGATTTTTAATAAATATAGGTTGTAAAAAATGTTATCGGTATGTAATAGCGTTTTATTCCATATTAATCAAAAACCTTTATTCAATTACTTTTATTTCATTCAATATTAATCAAAAACAGCATATTGTAACAGATACACGTGTTACTTGGTGAACTTTACAGTAACACCCGCCTCAGTACATCTTGTGGCGCATGTCATCATGTTTCTAAAGACGTCTTTCAAGACAGTGTCATCAACTTTTTGGATATAATCGGTGATGGTTTCTTTTAATTCATTTATTGTGCGGGGATTGATCAAAGAGCAAAATAATAAAAACAGCAACATAGGACTTCATTTATGTCTATTCATGACTATTTATAACTTCGTGAATCATTTATTATTTTCACAATTTAGGTGCACAGGGACTTTTTGATCACCCTGTATAAGACATAAGCCCACAAGGATTTGAAAGGGTTTTCCCCCAAAAAATTACAGAGAACTAGAATTAATTTGGTACAATCTGGCATACATCTTGTGAGAAATTTATTGCCAAAGCGCAAACAAGATCAACATTTAACACTACAATGATTGAGTCTATTGTTTAGAAGTTAACTTTTGCAAGAAATTTAAACAGTATTGTGAAAAATGTAAATAGTTTTGTCAGTGGTTAAATCTAGTGCAGTTAAACCTAGAATTGACTGTGAAAAATTTATTTTGGACCAAACTATGGCAGATTGAAACACTAATTCTCTATTGCCCTTACGCACCACTACCATCTCAAATGATGCATCCACACTTTCTGACATGTTATGTTTACAGCATAACAGATTGATAATATGCAAAAATTAATCACTGAGAATGCCCAATGCTAAATCATAGTAGCTACACTAGAATAAAAGCTAGTTACTTAGTGGTGACAAAATAAAGCAATGAACATTGAGAAATCTCAAATCATTACTTTACAAATATAGTAGCCTACCAGCACTATATTTTCATCACAAATCACCACTTGACAAACTGATAAATCTTGCTCGGCTTACTCAAACACATAGGCTTAAAACTTAGAGCTATGTAAATTTTCAAGATTTAACTTGTATTTTAAAAACTAAGTAGGGTTAGAGTTCCACCCTCTCCTCACCCAAAAAACTCAACAGATCTGCACCAATTATTGAAATGCCCCTAAACAAAAGTGGGGAAGACAAGTCTACCCCACTCACTTGTACAGTTCTAAGATGCTACTCATGCTTTATATGGATACACTGATACATGCACATTTCGCATCAAAAAACATATTTTTAAACGATTTCAGGGGCACTTTTGCTAGATGTTTTCTAAAACACTTAGATAACAGTCATGACTCAAAGAGTTACAAGTGATCACTTTTTTTAAAAAATGCTCGAACTTAAATTAATACACTTATTCTTTTTTAGAGACCAAATATTTAGAAACAGACAAAAACTGAGCTTGCTTAGACCGTTAAAGAGAACTTAATTTATACATTAAGGCTGATACCGGTATAGTAACAGCATGGGCTAATTGATGCAAAGTCTTCCGTGCAACTGCTGGCTAAAAATATACAATTCAATCCAAGGTAGTTGGTGATATATGCTACGTTTATTCAACTGAAAATACATGTTTAAGGTTTTGGTTTACTCTTATCCCACAGCATTCAAAACAAACAACAAGAACAAAGAATTTATGACGTACACTGAAGT
Source organism: Trididemnum clinides (assembly GCA_963675345.1). Taxonomy (NCBI): domain Eukaryota; kingdom Metazoa; phylum Chordata; class Ascidiacea; order Aplousobranchia; family Didemnidae; genus Trididemnum; species Trididemnum clinides. Next base: position 23,118,496 of record OY776299.1, on the reverse strand, counting down.
CCTGTAATCTTGGCAGAATAAACGAGAGAATGTAATTCTGGTAGAATAAAGAAAAAAAAACAACGCAGCCTTGAAAGAGTTGGTCGAAAAAACTAAAAATTGTGCTCATAAGCAGTGCGTCGGCAAAGGAGGACAACAAGCATTGCTTTAATGTTTACCAATATATATCAACGTAATTGAATCAACTCTTTATCAATTAAAGTCTTCAAACTATTAAAATTCTTTTAATAAAGTCTTAAGAAGGCAATTTAATTTTTTCAAATCATACAGTGTTGCATCAGCGCGATCAAGAATAATAGTAAACGAAAAAAAATAAGTAGGCAACAAAGCGGATGTACGTTAATACTAGAAATGTGCTTAACAGTTACTTCTGAACAATTGCTACCAACTGGTTCTTGGAAAATTTTATCTGTTACTTTCAAAAGTTACTTTATCTTCGTTAAGCCATTGTTACGTAGCAGGGATGTGGAAGAGGCTATTTTTCAACCGCTTCCACACCTATCGCTTCCGCTTCCACCGCTTCTGGTAACAAAAAACGAAAAAACAACCGTTGACAATTTTGTAAACTTTGTGGGTCTGTAGCCTGCCTTCTCCTACACTTTATCATTTTGAGGAGACAAAACTTCCATATATTGCGATTATTTTAACTATTTCGCTCAAGCTTATTGTTCCGAACTACTTTGTGTGTTTTTTTTAGATATTAAAATTCGTGTTGAATGTAGAACAGTGCTCTTTAACCTTTTTGTTATCACGGAACCCCTGATGTACTTTCGCCTTTGTCACGGAACCCCCACTAACAAAAATTTAGAAATCACAAATTGCTTACAAAAAAATCAAATATTTCGTTATTACACTTCAAAAAATAATCAAATGCTTCAACAAATAAACAGTTATTACAAGTTCCTTTACTACTCACAACTACTTTTACAACAGTTAACTTAATGCTTCTCAGATCTAAACCGTATGACCACATGTTACAGTTCTCGACATTAACCTGTCGTCACAACAACAAATTAAAACGCATAGCGCTGATTTTCCCTCTCTATCCTCAACTAACTCTAAGTTTGAGTTAACTTTAACTCTAATTATCATTACGGACCTTCTGTCCATCCCAAAAATACGTATTGACTCTAATCTTTTTGGAGAGTGAAGTGCGAAATTTCTGCCGTATAGCCTATATAGTATATACATGTAAAGCGAGCAAAATTGAACTGCACCAATCAACAGCCACCTCAATGTGGTGGTGCGGTCCCCAACCCCATTTGGGTTGGTTCGAAATGGCTGTTGGCCTTTCCGAGGGTCCCAGTTATCCCAGGCACTCCCCTCACACAAATCATTTTTTGTCGTGCTGCCCCCTGAACAACCACAGAAGGGTAGTACACAGCCTCTTTGAAATCAGTCACATGTCTTCTCTCTTCTCTTTTTATTTCCCGTTTTCTCCTGATGAGTGGCAACGTTCATCCTAACCCTTCTCCCATCTTTCCCTGTTCAGTGTGCGCTGGAAATGTGACCTGGTGGGGTAGGTCAGTGCAATGCTGCACATGCTCTAATTGGGTTCATTTAACGTGCTCACTACTCTCCTTTTCTAGATCCAGAACTCTTGGCAGCTCTCACTCCTAAAGCTGCCCTCTTTGCTGCGTCCCTGCTTCTTCTGGAGATTTCACATCTACGAGCACCGCGACTTCCTCCTAGGATTCCTCCAGCTGGTATACCTATACTGCTCAATCTGGCCCATCTGCCCCTTCTGCTAATGCAACACTCGCACCCCACCCACTCCTTTAAAATTCTTATACCCCTTCTGCCCACTTCGTATTTCCTCCCTCTGCATCCTCACCACCGCCTCATGCTCCTGGCTGGTTCTCTATACCTCCTGCTTTCTCTTCCCCTCCCCGACTCCCTCAGGGTTCTTCAATGGAATAATGGAGGTCTCCAAGCCAGGAACACTAAACTGCTAAACTTTATTTCATCTGATCTCGTTGACCCTATTTGTATCCAGGAATCCAATCTTAACTTATCTTCCTTTTTCCGGATCCCTAGATTCTCTGCTCTGCGATCTGTTTGCACCCACTCCCGGTTTGGTAATTTTTCTACTGATGTCACAGACGCTAGCGGCAGCGTCATCATTTTCGTCAGATAGGACTTATCCTTCTCTGAGCTTTCTACCTCCTCTCTTTCTTCGCTTGACTCCTACTCTGATTATGTAGAGGTCAACATCTCTCTAAACGACTCCTCCTCGCCCCCATTTCTTAATGTCTATCCTCCACCTATTCGCTCTTCTCCAATGGATAGCAGAATCGACTGCTTTTTTTCCTCCACTCTTTCCTCCCCAACAAATCTCTTTATTCCGGGGGACTTCAATTGCCATCGTCCCGTCTGGGACTCAAAGAGTACTTCTGACCCCTGTGGGGAGAAAGCATTCGATTGGGCCTTCTCTTCTGACCCCCTCCCCATCAATGACTCGGACATATCTACTTTTCTTCATCGCTTCTCTGGCAGTCGCTCCTTCCCTGACATCGCATTAGCTCTTTTCTCTTTCGCCTTATCTTGCTCTTGGGAGTGCTTCAGAACCTGTGCTCTGATCACCTACCAATTTTACTCACAGTCCCTCTTTCTCCGATCTTTTGCCCCAATAAGTGTCCCCCTTTCTTCAATTTTCAGAAAGCTCGTTGTGATGACTTTGCTTTTTACTTTAATTTTCACTGTCCTTCTGCAGAGGAATACTTGTCTCTTTTTCTTTCCTTTGCTGCTGCTCTCTTTACTTCCCTGACACTGAATGCTTTGCTTTCGATCTGGTACTCTGAACAAACGGCTTTGTTCCTTTCCTTTTGACAAAGATGACTCTGGCGTACTTGTCAACTGCTCTCTTCGTGGCACCGATGCCACCCTTTCCTTTTCAGCAGGCCTAGTATGTTCAAGTTTTTCCGCTGAAGCCTGCGCCATTCTGCACACTCTTTGCTGGTCTTGGCAGCACCAACAAGTCTGCCATTTCTCTTTTCCTATTTATCTGACTCTCGTTCTGTCCTCACCACTCTGTGCTCTCCTCCATCTTTCCTCTTATCTCAAACTCTGTGGCAGATCTGGCAGGAACTGTCTTCTCTCTCCTTCTGTTCTATCAACCTACAATGGGTCTCCGGACACTCGTTTCTCCCAGGAAACGATGCGGCTGATGAGCTAGCCAGACGGAGAGCGCTACTTGCGCCCTCTGCAATCCCATGTAGTCTCTCTCCTCTTGCCTCTCGTATCCAGTCTTTTCTTTTCTCGAACTGGAGGCATACCGTCTCATCAAAATTCTTTGACACACAGGTTCCCTCGATTTCCATCGAGGAACTTGTGCTCCCTCGTCATGCTCGCCGTGTTCTCTCTCGTCTTTGCTGCAACGGACACAGCCTTCTTTTAGGTTCTTATCTCTCTAGGATTGGCAGAATCGAGAATCCTTCCTGCAGGGCCTGCGGACACTCGTCCCAGGACACCTCTCATTTCATTCTGCACTGTCGAGCAACGGAGTTTTTGCGTCTCTCGTTCTTCGGTGACTCTCTGTCGCTCTATGACCTCTGGTCCAGGCTCTGGGGAGTTGCCAAGCTTCTGAGGCCTCATAGTCATGCCCCTATCCCTCGGAAGGGGTCGGGTAATCAACAACAACAACAACAGCAAAACTGAAATTGCAGACTATTACGTAACAAAGGGAGTTAGCAAATTCAGACGTTCTAAAAGTTATAAACAGAATTACGTTACAATCTGCAACTAGCTATCACAAAATTCCATTACTATTTACATACACGGAACACCACTACATGTAAGAAATCAATATTCTAAAATAAATGCTAATAATAAGCGAAGAACCTTCGCGGTCCCCTTACGGAACCTTTAAAACTCACGGAACACAACTGCATGTTTTGTGAAACCCCTGTTGAAGAGCACTGGTGTGGAATGATCAAGTTGTTTCCGTCGTGAGTGATTTCTCTTTCAACATTTTCAACCCCCTAACCGAGTTCAGTTAAATTTAATCAAATCATCATTTCAGTAGCTACGTTTCATTGTCCAAACTACCTTTTTCTTACCCGTAATCGATATAAAATGTGATGCTAGTTATACTTTTTCTTGTTTTCTCGTGCTACTGATAGCGTACGTTCATTCAGACTCATAGTGGAACTTCACCGTTTAATCCACATTGAAAAATGGACAAACCTTTTCCCCAAGTTGCTCTTCAAGTCAAAAAACCTATGTAGAAGTGGAAGCGATAGAATTTTTGCGCTTCCGCTTCCACAGCAAAAGGTCGTTTGCACCGCTTCCGCTTCGCTTCCACATCCCTGTACGTAAGCTACGTATGAAATCAACGGAAAAAGCAGACAGCTTAACCAGTTAAGTGCGTAATTTTCAAAGCGCTTTCACTTTCCTCAGTGTGGAATTAATTTTTACGTTTTTTCCGAATCGTCATCAGAAGCTTCAAGCAAGGCAACAGAAGCAGTATCTGCATCATACAATCTACTTCTCTTTCGAGAATCCATTTTTTTGTATGACACAATATGGTGTCAGGCGCATTATAAGTGTAAAATCAGTTTGTCATACGCATTGTAGCAGAAAAACTTCATGACACCTATGAGCAGGGGCGGCTCGTCTAAGGGGACTGTGGGATTGCAGCCCCCCCAGATTTTTGCTGTTCTATAGTAGATTTAGGCTCGTATTCAGCTTTATTTTACTTTTGGATTCAAATGTTTGAAATTTTCAATTTAAATCTATATTTTTGTTTTGGCAACAGTGTCAAAGACTGCAAAATTTGTTGTCTCGACTTTCTCAACCTGCTACAATGAAATAACGACAATCTGACGTCATGTACAGAAAAATTTCCGCTTCACTTCTTTTTGTATGCTTTTCAGAGAAATAGCAGCTACTTGGGTCGAAATTTTTGCAGTCTCTGTCTATGGCATTCCTGCTTGGTAATGTTTTGAGTAAATGTCTAGTCAAGTTGGACAAGCTGCCGAAAGTGGCATAGAACAGAAAATGAGTTGTAGGCGTGCTATAGCAAAAGTGAGCCACTGGCTAGTTTTATGGTTTGTTGTAAGGCTTAGATAACTGCTACTATGAAATAAAATAGTAGCTAATATAATTGGCTTAGCTTGTGAGACTATAAATGATGATGTAAAAATGGGAGTTTAAGTGGTAGGTTAAATTTAAGTGGTTGGGTTAGAAGTAAGGTTAAGTCTCGTGCAGTTTAAGCTCTTATGGATTATATCAGTTATCACAGGGTTGGTGGTTTGGAAATTGAAAGTAGTGTAGATACTGACTAATTCAAACCCAAACCTAGCCCTATTTAACGCCAAACCTTAACATCAACTTTAAACCCCAATATTAGATTTACAAATCCAAGAGGGCTTTAGTTGCATGAGACCCAAATGTACTAATTTTTAGTGGTAGAAAAAGACCCAAATTTTGGTTTTGGCCTATATAAAAACTAAAAAGTAACCGTTGTGTATATGAAATCATGGTAAGAAAAAAACTCAAAGAATAAAAAGTGGTGCAATTTGACATGCTTAAGCGTATGTTTACACTTCACACAAATGCTCATAGTAGCATCCGAAAAAAGATGTTCACATAACCGTATTACCCAATCTGTCTGACTGCAGGGGGAATGTGAACAGGCAGAGTGGTAAATAAAAGTTAATTTACTTAATTTTTTAAAGAATCTCAGAATGTCAGTTTGAATTGAAGTGGGAATTTGTAGCTTAGCATGAGTAACAAATTTACGTGCATGCTACATTCCATCTATTGTAGTATTTGGTCCTATTGTCCTATTGGTACTATATGCAGCCTATTTGGTCCCATTTTCCTTTAATTTTTAGCATTGCTTTTGTGTTGTTGGGGTTGGTTTAATCCTAGGTAAGGTAGCCTCAACCCTATTTTACAATGATGATAATCAGTGAGGTTAGTGTAGCCGCAACCCCAATTCACAATGGTAAAAATTAAATACATCAAAAACAGTGAAACTGACATAACGTATGTTATTGCTTTTACATGTATTCAACCATGTAAATTAAACATTTTTAAGTGAGCACAAGAGCAGGAATAATACCTGTACTTACTCAGCCAGGTCAGCATAAACTGATAAGGCTGCCAGTGAACTAGAAATAGCAATGTCAAACTTAAACCAATTCCATTATTACATAGGTATGGCATGCTGAGCAAATTTTCAAATCAAAGCAAATTTCAAGGTTTGCTTAATGACGTATGAAATAACTTTTATGTTGAGCACTAGCCTACCAGAAACTCTTTTCTAAAACCTCAAAAATATTTTGTCTAATTTTCTCAGTTAATTAAGGTAAGCAAAAATACTTCATCCATTTCGTGATATTTCATTCTGGTCTAGCTTTGAATATTATAACTAGAAAGTGATTCCTTTTTAATTCTAACTATCATTTCCTCCAATCTGAAACCTAATCCTAACTCTAATGCTAACTAACTCGAAATTTGGGTCTATATTTAAGACCGGCAATGTCATGAGCAATGTTGCAGTAAGAACAAACATCCACAATTTTGTTGTTTGGCACTAAAGACAGTTAAAATTAAGTTTTGTGAGACTATAACTTACACTTAGGGTAGCCTACAGCTAAGCTAGATGCTTAACTGGCATTTTGTTGAATGTAGTTTCCATTTTGCAGTTGTATAATCTAAAGAAAGCTTACTAACTGTAACATGAGTGATTGCAGTTAAGACTACATTTATCCAATATTTATTATCAGATATGATTGATATGTTTGCAAATTATAGCTGTTTTTTAGGTAGTAGATATTAAGTAATCGAGTTCGTATCTGTTGATCATGTCTATAACTAATTCAGTAAAATATCTTCAAAATGTAAAATTCAATCAATTATCTTTGTAAGAAAAACTAGAAATCAAACAAGGTGGAAGGCCTACACCAAATTTACAAATTTCACAAAGTGCAAAAAGCCGAGACAAACAATACACCAGACAATTCAATGCAAGTGTTTATTAGCGCTATGAGTGGATATGTGATTGTGAACATTCAAATGCATTATTTTGTTTTCCATGTCTTTTGTTTGGATATGACAATGGTGATACTGCATGGACTAAAACAGGACACACTGATTTGAAGAAATTACCAGAAAAAATCAGAAAACATGCAGCATCTAAAAAGCATATTAACTGTACAATTGATCTATCACATCTTGGACAAGCCAATATTGCAGTAGCTCTGAATGAAGGACACGAATTATCCATAGCACGTCATAATGAGGCAGTTAGAAAAAACCGTAAAGTTTTATCAAAAATTATTGACTGCATTAAATTCTGTGGTGAGTTTGAGCTGCTGCTAAGGGGTCATGATGAACGTGTGGATTCGACTAATCCTGGAGTTTTTCGAGGTTTGCTTGACTTAACATCAAACTTAGACTCAAGCTTTAAGTCACATTTTGAGACAGCAACACTTTTTAAAGGTACATCAAAAACAATACAAAATGAAATCTTGGAATCAATTTTGGAAAATTGTTAACAACAAATTAAAGCAGAAATAAGTAAATCTAACTATCTGGCAGTTATGTGTGACGAAACAACTGACGTATTTGACAAAAGTCAAATGGTAATTGTATTTAGGTATGAAAAAAATGGTGAGCCAGTTGAAAGGTATTGGGTTTTTTTTGCCCAGATAGCCTGACAGCCCAGTTATTGGCCAGTATCTTGCTCAAGGAACTTCAAATTGTGATTGGACATGCTCCACATAAGCCTATTGCCCAAACCTATGATGGAGCTGCTGCGTTAAGTGGAGTGCGAAATGGAGTTCAAGCAATAATTAAAGATGTTTACCCTAGTGCCTACTTCATTCATTTTTATGCACATCAGTTTAATTTAGTTTTACAAAAAGCAACCTCTGTTAGTCCCAAAGTAAGAATATTTTTTTCACAGTTTATCTGGTATTCCGGCATGTTTTTCCAACTCTCCGCGAAGAATGGCTGCTTTAGAGCGCACTGCAGGACGTCGCATTCCTTCACTATCAAACACACGATGGAATTTTCAGAGCTGAACTGTTAATGCAGTAAAAGAAATGAAAGATGCAATAATCGAATGTTGCAATGACTTGCTAACTTCTCGTTCACAACATACTGGATGTGTTGCAGCTGGCATAAAGCATACTTTTGAGAATCCAGATTTTGAATTGTGGTTAAATTTTTTCGCAAAGATAATGCCCCATGTAGATCTGTTGTATGCACAAATGCTGTCCCGATTAATAAACTCCGCATCTGCAAATGCTGCGATTAATAATTTCAATACATCAATTCAAAAAATACGAGATGAAATTGGTAGCTCCTGATCTACATTAAACATTGAAGCCGAAGGTGATGAACCAAGGTGTAAACGTAGGTGCTCAAACTACATTCCAGACGCCAAAGAAGTTTGTGATATCATTGTATCCCAATGCAATCAACGTTTTCAATTTAAAAGTCATCTTTCAGTAAGCCAGCTGCTGCAGAAAGATAAATTTCCTTCATTTATCAAATGCTTTCCAGATGAAACATTGGACGAGGTTGTGACAGCATATCCAGGGCTTGACAAAAGTAAGCTGAAAACAGAACTGTCTGTACTCTATGAACGAAAAGATGTGTAGGCTTTTACAAATGTGGTTGCCTAAAGTAAGACTATCGTACAGGATAATTTACATCAAGTTTTCTCTGAAACTTTGAAATTGCTTAAAATTCTGGTTGTTACCCCAATGGCTACAGCTGAGCCAGAACGGTGTTTTTCCATCTTAAAAAGAATTAAAACTTTTTTGAGAAGCACCATGACAAATGAAAGACTGTCGGCTCTGGGCATGCTGTCAATAGAAAAAAATATGATTGCTGAAATCAAAAATTTTAATAAAAAAGTGATGGATCATTTTGCAAGTGTCAAAAATCGTCGGATGGAATTTACATTTAAATAGATTATTTGCTTTGCTTATCGAATTCATGTAAGGTAGTGTACTATGTAATACTAATAATGTTCTTTTTTCCAATTCATTGTTGTTTCTAAGGTTTGTTGACTTTTAAAGACTGCTCTCTAGAAAAATTTCTACAAAAACAATAAATCACGATGTCTATTGCAGCACCCCCATTTAAAACAAGCACGGGCCGCCACTGCCTATGAGTGTCATACGCATTGAGCGAAGTAAAACGTCATGACACAATAGTGTGTCATACGCACTTAACTGGTTAACAATTAAGGAGAAAAATTATGGGACAAAAGTATGACTTAACAATTAAAACGTAATACTCGTTTTCATCTTAATTACAGAGACCTCATTAAATACAAAAAATCATTGCAATCATATTGGTGACTAGCCAGGGATGTGGAAGCGGAAGCGCAAAAAATCTACCGCTTCCACAAAGGTTATTTGGCTTGAAGAGTAACTAAAAGAAAAAGTTTTGTCCGTTTCCCGATGTGGATTAAACGGTGCAGTTGCACTATAAGTCTGACTAAACTTGCGATATCAGTAGCGAGAGAGAACGAGAAAAACTAGCATCACATTTTGTATCGATTGTGAGTAAGAAAAAGATAATGGACATAACTTTCCTCATTCTTCAACGATTAGCGGATTTGAAATGTTTTGTTCAGGATCTTGGCTCACATGAATCATACCTTACCGAAAGTGAATGGGCTGAGGTCAAGATGATGGTCGAAGTACTACAAATACCTCACGCAGCAACAATTTGTTTTCAAAAACAAGATCTCACTCCGGGAGAATGCCTGCTTCATTTGAGAGAAGTCATATTTAAATTGGAGAAGCTGGAAAACAATTTGGCTTCTGCTCTTGCCACCGCCCTGCATTCACGTCAAGAGTTTTTGTTGCGGCGAGAGGCTTTCTTGGCAGCTGTTTGGGTCAGTAGTGTTAGTTGACTTAGTTGTTGCGACGACCTACCAATATTTTTTATTGATATTATATTCAACTCATTACTGGTAAGCGTTTGTGCACTTGATTTTATTTGAGTCGAGAATAACAACTAATGTATTAGTTATATTAGGATTGATTGACTTATATAACCGTGATATTATCTTTTTATTTTCTTTCTTGATAGGTTGATGCTCGATCGAGAATCCTCTTGAGCAACCAGGAGCAACTACGTGCAAAGAGCGGTCTTCAGAAAATTTTTTTGCGTATTCAAAGCACTTCAAGCGAAAGAGTAAGTACTGATGCAGAAACTGACTCAAGCGGAAGTGAAGCAGCATCAGTATCTGACTTTGATGCGTATTTGAACTCCTTACATTCAACAACGGCTGCTGAGGCATCAGCTACGGCGTCTGCAAAATTTGATCTTACTGCATTTGCTGAGGCACTTGTTGATGTAGAGCGGCTCGGAAGATTGAAATGGCCGAATGTTTGGGACATTATTTCCAAATACCCCCGTATTGTACAACCAGTATCGCGAATCATTAGCTGTTTGCCCTGCACGCAGGTATCCGTTGAACGTATGTTCTCCCACTTAAAGCTCGTACTTCGTGAAAACAGAGCCCGAATGGGCAATGAATTAACTGATGCCATTGTGTTTATGCGGACAAATAAATCTGTGTAAAGTTGAAATTATTTTATCTTCGCTGTCTCTTTGATTGTTTGCTTTTGTTTCTTCTTTCTTTTAGTGGTTTTTGCCACTTTCGTACCTATGGTTGCACTTTTTGACTGTAGTAAATGATAAATTTGCTAAGATCAACAGTCGTTTTCTCGTTTTCTGATAGTGGAAGCGAAAGCGATTGAAAAATAACCACTTCCACATCCCTGCTCCACAGTCTATAGATCAAAGCATTTTGGCTAAAATTAGAAAATTTAAATCGTCAACTATGAATTCAGACTGTTGTTGTTGTTGTTGTTGATTACCCGACCCCTTCCGAGGGATAGGGGCATGACTATGAGGCCTCAGAAGCTTGGCAACTCCCCAGAGCCTGGACCAGAGGTCATAGAGCGACAGAGAGTCACCGAAGAACGAGAGACGCAAAAACTCCGTTGCTCGACAGTGCAGAATGAAATGAGAGGTGTCCTGGGACGAGTGTCCGCAGGCCCTGCAGGAAGGATTCTCGATTCTGCCAATCCTAGAGAGATAAGAACCTAAAAGAAGGCTGTGTCCGTTGCAGCAAAGACGAGAGAGAACACGGCGAGCATGACGAGGGAGCACAAGTTCCTCGATGGAAATCGAGGGAACCTGTGTGTCAAAGAATTTTGATGAGACGGTATGCCTCCAGTTCGAGAAAAGAAAAGACTGGATACGAGAGGCAAGAGGAGAGAGACTACATGGGATTGCAGAGGGCGCAAGTAGCGCTCTCCGTCTGGCTAGCTCATCAGCCGCATCGTTTCCTGGGAGAAACGAGTGTCCGGAGACCCATTGTAGGTTGATAGAACAGAAGGAGAGAGAAGACAGTTCCTGCCAGATCTGCCACAGAGTTTGAGATAAGAGGAAAGATGGAGGAGAGCACAGAGTGGTGAGGACAGAACGAGAGTCAGATAAATAGGAAAAGAGAAATGGCAGACTTGTTGGTGCTGCCAAGACCAGCAAAGAGTGTGCAGAATGGCGCAGGCTTCAGCGGAAAAACTTGAACATACTAGGCCTGCTGAAAAGGAAAGGGTGGCATCAGTGCCACAGAGAGAGCAGTTGGCAAGTACGCTGGAGCTGTCCTTGACAAAAGGAAAGGAAACAGAGTTGTCTGTCCAGAGCACCAGATCATGAGGGGGGAGAAACTCAAGGTGGGCGCCAGCCGCAGCTTGGCGAGAAAGAGGAGGATCAGAGCGAGGGCATAGAGTGGAAAGGGTGGACTCCACCGTGAACGAAGGTAGATTCCAAGGAGGAAAGGGTGGGCAAGCAAGAAGAGCCTCCCTAGAACAACTAGAAGGAAGCATGAGCGGGTGAGTGGATGCAAAAGCTCTCCAGGACAATCTGCAGAGTCTTGGTTTCACTCCTAGTCTGGCCAAACTTGAAATAGGAAAGGAGGTTGGGAGACGAAGAGCCCGCTCATAAGATGAAAGAGTGAAATGAGTCAGGGTGACTCGTAGGGGAGGTAAAGAAGCCTCGGCGAGAAGAAGAGGGATAGGGGAGGACGAGAGGCAGCTGGTGATGGCGCGACTGGCCGCTCGGTGGAGGCGTTCCAATTTGGTAAGATTGGTAACACTTGAGAAAGGAAATTATACTGCTGAAACATAAGTGAGAAGGGGCCGAAGAAAAGCTTTATACAGAAGAGAGAGGGACTCCTTAGAGGGGCCCTATGATGAAGCAGAGATACAGCGTAAGGCCTTGAGACGTAGGAAAAACTTGGCCTTCAGCGAAGACAGATGTTCAGAAAAGGAAAGAGTGCGGTCGAAGGTGACCCCAAGAAAAGTTGGAGTGGGATTGAAACGGAGGCGGGAGCCGAGTAAGAGGAGGATGGGCTGGAGGTTAGTCTGGTGGGGATCCACTGAGAAGAAGGAGGCCTCACATTTGCTCGGATTGAGAGGAAGACACCAGTACTCAGACCAGCGCTCCAATTGAAACAGAATGAATTCAGACTCGTCAAGATGATTTGGTAAATAACTTGCTGAAAATTGGAGACATGCTCTATTCTTGTCAATATTTCTAAAACTTTTCCAGAAAGCACAAAACTCGCTTTCACTTGTAGCAAGCTACTTGTTTTTGTGCAATATTGCTATTGATATTGTACAGTAATCTTGCGCACCTCCTTAGACACTAATAGGTTATTGTTGCATGATTCTTGCGCAAAAGAACTTGCTCGTATGACTTCTGCTTTGTATCCAGAAAACTACAGAAAGTTTGAAGCTTATGAGTTAACCTCAAGCATTAAACCCAACGCTACCAGCAAATTTTTGGGCCATTGTTTATTTTTTGCATAATTTTATCTGGGACCAAAGAGGGAGCCATGACACAGTGCCCCCTAATTGATTCTACCTGCTTTTTCACACCATGGTGGGTAGTATCAGTATTTGATTTTGATGTTGTTACAAGCCATAAATGCGTCTTAGGCCTCAATCAATTGCCTACAGGTATGTTATTTATTTGGCAATTTTACCATTTAACGATTATTTCCTGCATTAAGCTTCAACCATACAGGTAAAACTGATAAACTGTTACCATTTTTGAGGTTTCTGGGCCACCTGTCTTCCACATAAAGTTGGTTGCGTCTCGTTAAGTGCCTTGAGCAAGGACACAACAAGCGAATTGGCTGGCTTGTTCTCCACAAACTTCTCTATATGCCCAGCGCCAAGCAGGGAAGCTGTGGATACCACTTTTTAAAGTCTTTTGGTATGATTCGACAAGGGGATTGAAGCCCCGGTTTACCGACTGCGAAGCGGACGCTCTGACCACTACGCCATCGCGTGATCACTTAATTCCATCTTCTTCCAAAAACCGTTTTAATCGAATAAAACTTGGTCTTATAATAAGAGAGTGAGAATTTATATAAAAATTAAGTAGTCACACACGAACAATAAGGAAGCACCAGACCTGTTTCGCCATTATTGGGGCTCTTTAGTGGCGCTTATTGTTCGTGTGTGACTACTTAATTATTGCTATTATATAAATCCTCACTCTCCTACTATGATTCTTCGGTCTGACCTTAAAGTACTCGTATAGCGCGATCCTTACGTCTTGTTGTGGGGAAGTATTGGTCATGAGGTGCCGCTGTAGAGTTACAGCATAGTGGAGCACTCCACAAATAGCAAAACAAGGAAATCCGGTCACTCATTCACGAAAAAGCAGCTATAATAACATCAGGAACGGCGTCCGACCAGGTAATCGATTGGTACTTACCATGGAAAGAAGGTCTACATCTTGAAGTTTCGGTTTCATGCTGATCGAGCGCGCGCCACTGAAGAGCTCCAATAATGGCGAAACAGGTCTGGTGCTTCCTTATTGTTCGTTTGTAACTACTTAAAAACTTGATATTTGTTATTGTGTTTATTTTGACTACTGGGGCTTTCAATAACAGGGTTGCCAGCTCAACTTTTATTCACCTAGACTAGAGCAGCAAGCAAGACTATACTGTGAGACCATTTTCGCCGCCTTTACAAAAAACTTAAAAATAGATACTTGTACTTGTATCGGCGAAACTGTATCGATATTGGTAACGCATTAACATACTAAAAAGTATCGTCTATTGCATTTGGTTTTTGGTAAAGTGAGTTTTATTAAAATACGAGCTGGCATCGCCCGACAGTGCCCCATCGGTAATGCGAGGTTAACAATATCGGTTCATCCGGTCAAGTCGGCTTCATACAATGGGATAATTGTGAAAACAGTTTTGAAAGCTTGTGTTTTTTCACATCGCCAAATCTCGTTCCAAGATAAAACTATCATTATTTCTGTGCAGCTCAAGAATGCGATGACTTCTCTTAACCGGCGCGATGGTGCAGTGGTTAGAGCGTCCACATTGTAGTCGGTAGACCTGGGGTTCATTCCCTAAGTCGAGTCATAACAAAAAAGACTTTAAAAAATGGTATCCACAGCTTCCCTGCTTGGTGCTCAGCATAAAAAAAGGATAGTGTGGAGAACAAGCCGGCAAGCTTGCTTGTTGTGTCCTTGGGCAAGGCACTTAACGGGACGCCTCCACCTTTATGTGGCTGACAGGTGGCGCCACCCGTACTTCACCGGATTATAATTGTGAAGTTGCTAACCCAGCATGTCAGATGACTCTTGGGTACCCACCAGTGGCAGTCCGCCTTGTTGGTGGTGGGGCTACCAGTCACTCAAGACTGGTTCGAAATGGGCTGCCATTGTCCCCTAGCCTAATATCAAATAGGTTGACGGCATGAACCTGAATCACCGTTCATGCCGTACCTCCTTCCCAAGGAAGAGGAGGGGTAAACACACACACACACACATGACTTCTCTTGGCACAGAAACCTTTGGCGGTATTTATCCTTTCCAACTTCACTATAGCCTTACATTACAACACCATTACATTATCACAATCTTATTCAAATAGAATAATACGGTAGCATGCAATACAAATAACAGATTGTAAGCAGTTAAAACTATCCAAAAATTTAGTTAAACTAGCAATCACATAGAAAAAAGACTAACTGATGCATCAATTGTACAACTAAATACCTAATTCAGCTTAAAAAGACTAGTTAAACCAAATTACCCAATTATAAAATAAACAACTACAGCTTGCTGATAATTGTACCGCACTAAATCCGGGTTACTGATATAAGCAAAGATAGTGTTGCCAACTAATACCCAATTATAGCCAAACAGCAAAGGCGGATCACAAACGTGAAATACGGCGAATCACAAACATGAAATGGAGTTATATACAACAAAGTTAAGCAAAGTGAGAGGATAAGCCAATAAAAGTGACAAACGGCAATACTGGCAGTGGCGATAGTGCAAGCGAACGGCAAAATGGTGGGGTTGGGCTGAGATAAATAACGATTGTGCATTTCCGATTTTATGCAAATTAATCACAAAAACGCAATGGTTAGCACCTCTAGGCCGATTTATTTTCGGTAACGTCGAAACAATTGTTATATAAACGCTTGTAATAAAAAACGTTTGTGTGGGATTGCGCATAGCCACTACATATCTCAAAGTTTCTGGAATCCCTGGCAACATCTTATTTGCACCGTTAAACCATAAATGTCCTCAAACCTAGCAAACTTTTGTTCGCTAAAATGAGCTAGTGCTTGAATTGATTAGAGCGTTCTTAATGTTTTCTTAAAGTATTTACGGCTTTATGCAGAAAGCAGATATAGTTTAGTTACTCAAAAGTCGAGCTTGCGTAAGTGCGGTTACAAAGGGAGGCTTGGTGGTATGCAGAAACTAAACTCAAACGAGACTTTTGAAAGCTAGGCTCAATTTATTATCACGTTATCGTTATTGAAAACCCAGCTTATAAAGGGTTATGAGGTTGCCGTTAAATATAATATAATTTATGGCCTCATATTAGCAGGTGACACGCTGTTCGTTATTATGGTGTGATACAAATGGAAGTTGTTGTTTGCAAAAAGCTTTGGTTAAAGAGGTTACAGTCAGTGGTACGGCATACAACATGACCGTGCTACTGATTTAAGCTACCTGGGGCCCATTGCCCAAATTTAGCAACAACAATACAACTAGGGTTTTGCCTCATTGTTAACATAAGTTGCGATTTAAGCCATCTACAATGATGACTTATAAAATGCTAACTTAAACAAGTATTTACGATCGACTTAACGCTAAAACTTGTTTCTGCATACGAAATCGATGATTTAAGTTGGGCTTATACAATATTACAAAAATCCTGGCTTTAACCTACTTTCTGCATAAAATCCTTAATTTCCAATTAAAAGATTTCATTCTTTTTAAAGTCAGTTCTAGTGATATTGTACAAATGAAAATTAACTCAAACTTGCTTTATATATATCGAGTTTGACTCCCACAAAATTTTGAGTTTAAGTTCGAGTTAGGCAAAATATATCGAGTGCGAATTCGCAGCCATGGTTCGGCCTATTTTTTTCCAGCATAAATTACAGCATTGGTCCGCCACTGTTTTTGGCGCTGTAGCGCAACGGCAGGCGTCTGGCTGAAGTCCGGCGTCAAAAGAGTGCACTCCATACGGCGACTAGTCACTTCTATCATGATAGCTACTTTCGTATGTTTTGTTCGGTTTATATATTAACATTGCTGTTGGTAACTTTGCGTTTGTGGTTTGTAACATCTTCGTGCTCATACGACTCTTAGTAGCTAGATCTCATTGTCGCGATAGCTGCGCATGTATGCATCGAAGTTGCAGTGGCTGCAACATGCATCGAAGTTGCAGTGGCTGCCGTTGCGCTACAATGGTGACCCCGACAAAGAAGCTACATTTCCCCCGATGTAGTTGGACGGCAGCGCCTTCAATAAAGCAACAGAAGCCGTCGTTGAGTCGCCGAGCCCTAACCTCAAGACTGCCTTCCAAATAAAGTCTTGACGGAAATCTCACTCACTTCGGCCGGCAAGCTTATCTCTCTCATCGATGGTGGGAAAGGCATGTTGCAGCCACTGCAACTTCGATGCATACATGCGCAGCTATCGCGACAATGAGATCTAGCTACTAAGAGTCGTATGAGCACGAAGATGTTACAAACCACAAACCGAAAGTTTCCAACACGAAACAAATCTAGGAAAGTAGCTATCATGATAAAAGTGACTAGTCGCCGTATGGAGTGCACTCTTTTGACATCTAACTACAGCCAGATGCCTGCCGTTGCGCTACAGCGCCAAATGTGTGACGTTATATGGAGCCTTCCAATAACCCGCGACCAGTTGTCTAGCAAATATGTGAGAATTTTTTTATTTCTAGCTGTTTATTAAAATGCTTATTACGTCATAGTTTTTAAGATCATCTTCTTTACTTATGGTTAACTGAATTTGCGGAAAAAAAACGTCTTGTTTTGTTGTCGGTGAGTGGAACTTTTTCATAAGTTTATTTTGCAAGATCATTGAAAGGGAATTTAAATTAACATGAATTACGATTGTGAGCGACCCACATCAAGGTAATTGTGTTTTAATTTATTAGTATTAGTGTTACACGCTGTTTATTTTTATTTTCTGATCTGTGGTGGTGGTGGCTTGATGACTGAATGGTATTTTTACTGTCTCCTCATCAAGTGAACTGCATCTCTATTTTATTCAGTGTTGCTTTTTTTTCTGTCGCTTGGTAATTAAATGTTCTTTGACTTTGACTCTTTGTGGACAGTTTGTATTTGTTTGATGTGGTAGCTTTCTATAAAACATGTAAAACAAGAGATCTGTGCTAAATCAGTAACACCATAACGATCTCAGCAAAGTAGGAAAATTACTGTAAAATGCCTTGACTGCATGCACAACAACACAGAAAAAATATAAACTCAAAACTGCAGAAACTGTTCCAGAGAATTTGCCCTGTGAACGTTGATGTCAAATTTATGATTTTGTAGATCTGCAATAAAGTTTAGGCTATACATATATATAGACCAGGGTTTGCACTTGTTAAGGGTTGGGTTATTCCATAAAATTCCCACCTTTCATACCGTAGTTCTTTCAGTTCTTTTTTATTTTTACATCCCCCTAGTGAATGCACAATATTAGTATTCTTTCATTCCACTCAAGTTTTTGAATCCTGTGTACTGATATATTTCCAAAATCTTTGGTATGAGCTGATGAAAGTAATTGAACACTACTTGTTAAACACACCCAAATTTTTAAGGTAGTGGCTATTTTGCCGTCGATGGCATTTTACCCTTGGAGACTATTTTGCTGCAATCATTCACGTGTGCTTATATTGCCATATTTTAGCCAGTGACACTGAGGTGTAGTGGTTAGTGCGCTGGTCTTGAGATACCATGGATGTGGGGTCATTTCTCAGCTGGCAGAGCATTGTAAGAAAGGGCAGTGTACACCGTAGGGCCAGGCCTGTATGTAAATGTGATGGGCAGTGTACACTGGGGGTGCAAAATTTTTTTATTTGGTTATTAAAACTCACCAATCGGAAACGACCAAAAGTCACATGTTTAGTATGCCATTAAGATTGACCAATCACAAATAACTCATGGCAAAATAGTCTCTGAGGGTAAAATGCTGTTGACCGCAAAATAGCCACTGCCAAATTTTAATCTAGCTGTTTTTCAATAATTTCAGAAAAAACATATGCTCACCAAAATTTAAAATTTTGTTTACTTATGTGTTTGGTAGAAAAGTTTTTATGATGTTTGTAAAATACAACTGCTGGTGTTTTTAAAAAAAAATGCTGTATATAATGGTGTGTTCCCAAATAAATTGTTAATTTGCCAGAAAATTGTTGTAAAGGGGCTATAACTGATACCTACAGATTGTACTCTTCAACTCAACATCTATTGAGTTTTGATCGAAGATTGCTTAGCATAGGGTAAAAAGTAAAATAGTCACCACACAAATACTTGCATATTCTGCAAACAGAGCAACTGCAGGGAACAAACTAAAATGCAAAAATATATGGAAATGTAGAAATTCTTAACTGAAATGTGGAAAAAACAATTAAATTGTGGAAATTGCAGAAATTAGAAAATTTTGAGAATCCATACTGTAACTCAACTTAAATATTTAATTTTACCCAATTGAGTGCCAGCAATTTCAGTTTCAATCATATTCCATAAATTCCTTATTTCTACAATTTCTTTACTTTCTTAGTGAGTACCTGTAGTTTTTCCATATTTCCATGAGTCAGGGATTCCTGTTTTATAATGAATTTTTTGTATTTCAGTAATTTCATGTTTAATATTAATTTTCTAATGTTGGTGTTGTCCACTACACAGACACAGACATTGCTGATTTGCATTCACTCATCATTTGCCTAACAGAAAAATCAAAATTAAAATTGAGTTCATTGCCACTGGGAAAAGTAGGAAAATAGTTGCAATCAGCTTCAGAAATCAACGCTGTAGAGCTAAGCTCCAAAAACATTTGTAACCAATTTTCTTGACATTCTGTTAGTAATAAATTTAATTTTATCATTTTAGCCATTTTGATATTTATAATATTTTTTGATATTAGCCATTTAATTTTGGGTAGTTCTAATTGATACATGTCTGTGATGCCTGCAATATTTGCTTTATACAAGGCTTGGTTTAGGTCAGGGTGGTCCAAAGTTACTAGTGTCCTGGGCCAGATAATTTTCTGCATGTGGTTCACGGGCCACATCAGTGCTAAGAAATCATCAACAGATTATCTAATCTATTTAACAGTTTAATGCAAAAGTTTTAAACAATAGCCAAACAATTTAAAGTCAGCATTCTTGATTAATCCTTCTATATCAACATCAGCTTCAGTAGTCACCTGTCGCAAGCAGGCATCCAATGTTTTGCCCACCTGTTCCTTGCATTAGGCTTCAGTCTCTTCATACAGAAAAAGTACTTTTGCAGATGTAGGTGCTCCCAAAGATCAATAGCATTCTCAAAGCAAAATCCCTTAAAACTGGGAAGTGTTTGTTGCTGACAAGCTTCCAAACAGCTTCATTTTTCTTATTCTTTTTTGGATTGGAGAAAAGAATCTGATTGCAAATCACATAATCCTAATTGAAGTTCAGATGCCTGTGTTTCAATTTCTATTTCCATAGGGTTATTGAAGAGTTTTTCTTGCTTTTCCATTGCATCAAATTCGATAAATCTGTCATAAAATTGCTTAGGTTATCAAGAACCTCTGCAAATGCGGAAAACTCTATCGATTTTCCCTCTTTGAGTAATGTTTGACATGATGGAAAATGAGTAACAACATTTTTTGTAAGTCAGTCATAAGAACCTTTAACTTCCTGCGAAAAGCTTCAATATGTCCAAATAGTTGGCATATATTTTGATCCTTTTGTTGCATTTTTTTGTTTAAAATGTTAAGTTGAGTTAAAATATCTGTGATAAATGCAAGTGATGCAATAAAATTTTTATCACACTCAAAAGAATTTCATACTTTTCTGAGCCTTTGACTTCTTCCTGCAGAAACAATAAGATTTCTTTTTGCAGGGAAAAAAATGCTGCAAAGTGTTTCCTGCACTCAGTCATCGAATTTTTTAGTTGAGTGACACATTTTCATATGTCGCGTCCAAATCTTTCAGAAACTAGACAAACTTTCTATGCCTTTCGGCTTTATTTCCAGCTCTGATGAGGTTTACTATGGCAGATACATTATACATGATGTCACTCATTTGCAAGGATTGAGAGCACAATGCTTCCTGATGAATAACACAGTGGAATGTCAGGCAATTCACACCATTATTATTTAGTAGACTAATCAGTCCATTATTGCATCCAATCATTGCTGGAGCCCCATCTGTCACAACACTGGAACACTTCAAAGCCACTATATGCACTGGCAACAGATACGAGACTACTGTAAATGTCTGAACCCTTTGCTGCCCTCTAAAGTGGAATTGTCTGAAGTAATTCTTCATGAATAGTAAAATTTTTATTGATAGTGCGGATAAAAATTAGAAGCTGATTAACGTCACGTACATCAGCGCTTTCATCCAAAGCCAGAGAAATGTATTTACACTGCTGAACAATAACTTTAACTTTTGAAGACACAAGATCATTTAATCCCATTACTCTCGACAGTTTGCTTAGAAAAAGGTACAGTTTCAAATTGTTTTGCTATTTTAGTATCACCAAACGCAAGGACCATCTTTATTGCACACTTCTTTGCTGTTTTCCAGTCTCTGAAAGCTTTTCCATTTTTAGTCAGTATTGAAAAAACTTCGTTAGATGCCTTGTCAGAAAGATTAGTTTTTGTGAAGTTAGACATAACAACTAGTTTGCTTATTACATTTACTTTTCAAGTCTCGTAAAACTGCTACTCTAGCATCTCCCTCGTTTGTTCATATCGACTCTTATGGCGAGGTTTGTAATGCCGTTTTAAATTGTATTCTTTTGGCACTGACACAATTTGCAGACGCATGAGGTATTGTGGTTTACTCTTGGTCTCAATAAACAAGTACTTTTGCTCCCATAATGAGTTAAAAAACTGGTTGCATTATTTACCTTTCTTTTCACACTCATGTTGACAGAATACTTATAAACCGCTGCAGAAACACATTTAGCCTATAAATGTTGACCCATAGAGGCAAGTTCACACACATTGAAATGTTACACTTGTTCACTTCTTTGTAGCAGTCGCACTTACTGAAACCAATTGCAATGGTTTTAATAAGAATAAAACTTTATGGATTAGAATGTAAAATGCTTCAATCACAATTGAAATAAGTACATTGAGTAGGCTAATATAAAAACTCTATTTTTCAAAAATGCTGAATCTTCTGTGGGCCACAAAAAATGCTGCTGCGGGCCAGAAGTGGCCTGTGGCCTGCGTTTGGATCTGCCTGGTTTAGGTTAAGGTAGTTGATATTGCAAGATATTATTATAGGCATTGTGGACATCATGGACATGTAATATTTTGTAGGGCTTTTTATTGCTGACTATAGAGCACCTGCTGTTTGGCTTTCAGCTCTAAGTACTGGCCAAGAATTCTTAATCTTGGTTATCTTGTGGTAGAGGTGTCACTACAGTTCATTTATTTCATCACTTTGCGCTTGCATCAGCCACTCAATACTGTAACCTGTCAAGCAAAACTCATAAATGTTTGGTTGATCAAAATAATTAACAATAAATGCAATGTTGGGATGACAAGGTTAGTGCGTTGAATGATTTTATTGCCCTCTTGAAAGTTAAAACAGAAATAAATTGAAGGAAGGTTAAATTTTTGCAGGAGTGGCTCTGTGCTATCAGCAAATAGGAAGAACAATAAGTATTTTTGGGTGTAAAAAAGCTTCTGTCTTATTTTTAGCAAGAACATATTCTATTAAAACTTGATATCATCGGGATCTTGAAGAAATTCCCTTTTCAAAACTACATAATGCTACATGGTTTAGGCTAACCTCTAGCAGATAATGACTGATCATATTTTAGGTCTAAATCTAATTAATAAAATTTAGTACTGGTCAGTACTGGTCAATAAAAAGATCATGGGCTTCAGAAAGTTGCAAACTGTAGAAAACCTAGATTTTTGGTAAGTTTTGAGTGATATACCTCAAAAGCTTATTTCCTTAGCATTATCTTGTGACCATTTCTAAAAAAATTGGTAGAAAAATATAATGTGTAGTGATCTTTTAGGTGAGGGTACTTTAATTTCAAATACAACTCAGTACTTATGAAGAGAGAGGGGGGTAAATTAGCATAATCAAAAAATTTTTTATTATATTTGAAATCCTCAAGAAATAGCAATTTCAATGATATATAACGATTGCTATACAAGTAAAGATGTGAGTAGTAATTTACAAACAAACTTGGGGTATTTTATGATGATTGTTTATGACACTTATCACAATTTTTCACTCTAAGTTATGGTTAATTTACTACCAGTTCACCTACTGGCTCAAAAGTAAATTTGGTACTGAGTTGATTAAAAAAAATTGACTTTTTTATCTCTATTACCGTAATTACAAAGTTATGAGGATTTAAAAATTGCTGCTAGAGGGCTCTATTTTTGTTCATGCAAGATTGACTTAGCCCATGTTAACCTTGTTCTTAGTTTTGGTGGAGGAAATTTGTATTTGGGGGTTTCAAAGGGCACTGACTTCATTTTTATCTCTTACAGAAATACTGCAAAATGCCAATCTAACTTCCTCCCAAAATGCGGAATGCACATTGTGTTGCATTGCACAAAGCTAAGCCATGTTTGAAATGAAAGCGTAAGATTTTCTACTTTCATTTACTCTTAATTATTTTCAGTGTATTTTTGTTATTATATGCTAAAACAAGCCGTTTCAGTAATTGTTAAAATTTTGTAGTTTTTAGAGCAGGGATCGGGAACCTTTTTGGTCAAGAGAGCCACAAAATCTACAAATTTTTAAATGTATTTCTGTGAGAGCCATGTAATATTTTTTAGCACCTGGTACAACTAAGGTGTGCATTTTTAAGTAAGACCAACAATTTTAGACGGTAATAGATCTCTGAGTGTACTCTAATAACATTGTTAGACTGATGCTAACCCGTGGTAAATAACATCTTACTGTTAATGCGACTTGTGTTGCTGCATGGTGTTGCTGATGACTTTGGAGTGTGATTGATACATAGTGAGATTATGTTTTGTGCAGGCGTTGAGGCTTCCATCCATTAAACGGGATCATAAGTCAGTCCTACTGTTTTTTAAATGTGAGAACGACTGCTCACATTCATATGTGGAGCCAAACATGGTCAATATGACAATATACACACTTGGGATGGGCAATTCAGAATACCGTTTTTTCGCAACCATAAGGCGCACCGGAGTATAAGGCGCAATAAATCAGACAAAATCCTAATTTGTTTTTTGCATGCTTTAAATTTAAAAGAAACAATTAAACGAACAAATAAGCAAACAAACGATTAACAAACATGAAAACAAAAGATTATTTGAACAAATAAACAAACGAGCGAACGAACAATCGAAAGAACACACTTGGGATGGGCAATTCAGAATACCGTTTTTTCGCAACCATAAGGCGCACCGGAGTATAAGGCGCAATAAATCAGACAAAATCCTAATTTGTTTTTTGCATGCTTTAAATTTAAAAGAAACAATTAAACGAACAAATAAGCAAACAAACGATTAACAAACATGAAAACAAAAGATTATTTGAACAAATAAACAAACGAGCGAACGATCAATCGAAAGAATAAACAAAAAGTTTCTAATAATTGTTTAGTAGTTCATTACATAATACAACGTTCCAATAAACTTATTGCGTACACGCTGTTCTGTTAACAAAACAATTCCTGGCATGTGAAATGCTAATGCAAAAAAATACCGCTATTTGTAACATTAAAGATGGTTTGCAGTTTTCTTATAAAGCATAATTTTATCCACACATAGAACGCACTGGACGATAAGGCGCATGTTCAATTTCTGAGAAAATTTTTGGCTTTTAGGTGCGCCTTATAGTCGCAAAAATATGGTAATTTACTATTCTAGAATAGTTAAACCAAATTCAGAATCCGAATTCTTATTTTGCAATTATCTCAATCAACATGAAAGCATTTATTACAAGTTTGCAACAACAAAAGCCCAATCAGAGAACGAGTTTATTGCAGTGCAACACATTTAAGCTTTCTACATGTTTGCCTGTGTGTAGGAGTTAGTCTTAAATCATTCCATGCAATTGATACTTTTACAAAAAAGAAAATCTGTGACCAAGCAACCTGATAAAGCTTGTAAGCACAATATAAACTGAATCCTATTATCTGGTTTGAATTGGCATTTTGGATTTGGATAGTTTGGGATTCGAATTCTTCAAATTTGGTATTCTGAATTGCCCATCCCCAACACACACTACAGTGTGTTGTATAATGCAGAAAGCGCCTGCAAGTTTTGAGAATCAATTGGTCTGCAGGTTGAAGTTCTTTCATTTTTGCCCACTTGTGCTTGCTCACAAGCTCTGCTTGCTGTCGCGCACGTTTTTCCAAATTTTCATTCAGTGGTTTGAATTTGTTCACCCACAGGTCTAAGGCCTTTAGGTCAGCAACTTCTAACTCAAGTTCACTAATGGAGACAATAGGAATGTAACTCAAATTGGCTTTGTTCACAACACACTCATGTGGATAAGTGATAGACTTAAAAAGACAAATGTGCTCACGGATTTCTCCAAAGCGTGCTTTGAATGAATGCAGAATATTAGATGTGAAGCCAACTTGCAGCTGACGATCAAAATGTCAGGTGGGAATACTTGCTGTGCACGCATCTTTAAATTCTTTCAGCCTTTCAAAATGTAATTGACAACCTGTTTTTACATCCACAATAAAAGAGTTCCAGCTTGTTTTCAAATGCATGCACTGCTTGCTGAAGGGATAAGATAGTATTCCAATGCCTTGCATTTTCACATCGAGCTAATTTAGATTCAGTCATGTTTACGAGATAAAACTTCTGGAACCATTTGATGATAGTTAGCGTAGGATGCTTGACGTATTATATTTCAAGAAAAGTTTGTATTTCGCTCTGGCAAGCTGCAAATTGGCTGATCACCTTCCCTCTTGATAATCAATGTAAATCGCTGCACAAAAGCAGAATGTAATAATTATTCCCCTCCTTATTCAGCAGTGTTTTGAACTAGCAATTATTTAAAGTTCGGGCAAAGATAAAGTTGGCCACCGAAATGACCAGAGCCAGCACTTCACCAAGCTCCTTGTCCCACAGTCTAGCACAAAGTTCATCCTGATGCAGAATACAATGAAAACTTAGAATGGGTCTATTTTCATATTCATGAAGAAGTGCTACAAATCCTCTGTTTTTTCCACCATATAGGGAGCACCATCAGCACATTCTGAAATAAGTTTATTCATTGGCAAATTTTTTTCTTTAGCAAACTAAATAAAAGACTTTCATAAATCCTCCCCTTTTGTTGTCCCTTTCATTAGCAAAGCAGCAAGACTTTCTTCATGCAGTGCGTCACCAGCAACATACCTTGCAATCACACTGAATTGGGATAAATGGCTTACGTGTGTGGGCTTATCCAAAGCGGGGAAAAAGTGTGCCACTGCAATTATACCCTTCAATTGTATTTCCTCCACTTAATTTGCCATCATGATGGTGCGATTGTGAACAGTTCTTGCTGACAGAGGCATGTTTTTTATTCGTTTGATTATTGTATTTTTATCTGAAAAGTCCTCAAAAAGTTCATTGGCCACATCAAGCATGAATTTTTGGCATACCATTTGTAAATGGCTTTCCATTCCTCACTATCGCTAAATAGCCAGCAAAGCTAGCCAAATTGAGGGTCACCTTGCCGGGTCCATACAAGGAGTTGCTGCTTTATTAGTCATTTTTGGCTATCTCAGGTAAAACAAACTTTGCTAAAATTGTTTCTCACCTAGCTTAAACCTACTTGGACTAAGACCCATTGCCAATGCTCATGGAGTTACTTGCACTACAGTTGATTCCACTGTTTGCCCAGATGATGATTGTTCAACTTCACCAACCAATTATTCTTGATATGCTTCTGAAATAGCTGCACTACAGCAAACTGCCAAGAGAAAACTTACTAACGAGGCACTTGATGCCATTGGAGAATCGCCAATGTCACAGCGCTCAGTTAATGCAATGACTGCTCAGGCAGTGAACAACTTCTACAGTTTTTGAAAGAGCACTTTAGTGAATTTGCAGCTGTAGAAGCCCCTCTTTAGCAGTGGGAAATCACTGACCGATGCACCCTTGTTAACTGGATTGAGTCTGTTGGTACTTTTATGGAGTTGGTTGTTAAAGCCATTGCAAATTTGACCAGCATTCAAAATTTGCTGAAGCTCAGCCTGATGTCTCAAAACACAAAAGGCAAACTGGAATACTACTGCAGCAATTTTTCTTGTAGACTTGGCAGAAAATTACAGTTTCCTTGTACAGGATGAGGTTCAGGGTTTTTATTGGAACAATATACGATGTTAAGTCAGTCAGTATGGCAGTGGAAACTCAGTCTCTGTGCATTATTTTAGATGATTTAATTCATGACGTTGCACTTGGGTATTTATGTCCAAAATGGATTACATCATTTTCAAGAAAAACAAGAAATTAGTTACAGTGCTACATTATTAATCGAATAGATGGGCTGCTCAATACAAAAATTTGAAGACTTATGAACTTAAGCTTTTATCGACATTTTATTAGTTTCAAGTGTAATTGGACATCTTTTGCAACATCACAGGGCAGATCTCGATGTGATGACGTAGGAGGAATGGTGAAAAGGCTTGTGAGTCGACAGAATTTGCAACGTCTCTTGCAGGATTACATTTTGACTCCAATTTCATATTATTCATGCTATACAGCTAATGTAAAAAGCATTATTTTTGAATTTGCAGCAAGAGCATTACTAGTAACATGACTGTGAAATATCAGCGCAATAACTAGTACTTGTACTTGTCACTATCTTTATTCAATTAACTTAAAGGCAGGCTGGTGTAAGTTTGTCAGCTCAAATGATGACTACCCAGCTGTTTATACATTTTCAAGCTTGCCTAAATGTATTAGTATGCAACCAATGCAATACGTGGTCTGTTCCGAATTGTTTTTCATCTACCTTCTACTGGCCATAAGAACGTGAAGATATTTGCTATATTCTCTTGGCAAAAACAATCTGTGTAATTGAACCTTTAAAAAAATGACATCTGAAAACATTGTTTAAGTCATTAACTTGTTTTCGACAGCTAGTGCTGTTTCTGCTACCAGTCATGATATGGCAGTGTTTTTGATGCTTGTTAAATTTCGACCATCAATTTCATTTCAAAAGCAATTCTGCTTGGCAGGAACTGATTTTGATGTGAGCCGATAAATCATGAATTTGTAAGAGGTTGCTTTTTAATACATGGGTGCCCCTTACACTTTACAATATAATAGCAGTATGCTGAACTGGAATATATTATGAAATCTATGCAATAGTGTTTTTAAAATAAAGCTGGTGGTCGAATCTTAACAAGCACTCTGTTTTAATCTTTTGTATGACATGTGATATTGATTTTTTAAAACAAATAAGTTGAAGTTTAATAAACAACAAACTTATTTTTACCAAGCAATTGACACTTTAGGATTCCAAAAACTGCAAAATTTGCATAAATCTGGCAATGTAAAAAGTTTTTATGTAATTTAGTTGTAAGGTAAATTGAAAATAATTGAAAATGAATGAAAGCTTCGGATTAAGAGCTTTTTTTCTGAAATTTCTTGACTTTCAAACGAAATTTACTTGATGTTGCTAAGTTGCACGAATTCTTGGGATATTTGTTCAAGGAATTATTGCGCTTTTTCAATTTTTCACCCTAGAATTACCACAGTGTCCTCCTATAGGACACCAGAAAGCATTATACACTTACGTTTTGGCCTATTTACTTTAATTTTGAGTTTTAATCTCTTTTGTTATCAATAGCTGCCTGTCGCAGCTAAACAATAATAAGGTTGTCTTGTTTTCTTACTAAGGGCATATGTAGTTTCTCTCTTCAGTAGCATTTGTAAAATTGCAACAGCATGTCTTTTTTGTTTATATTTCAGACACTTTAGTAGTTCAGCTTGGTGGCAGCGATGATGCTGCTGAGTACAATCATGTAGAATGTATACTATCGGTTAACTGATGGTGTCCTATAGGACACCGTCGTAATTTGAGGTATAAAAAATCCTGGTAATTCTAGTGTTAAATCTGAGAACTTTTGCACAGTAAGCATTCTGCATTTCATGAAAAATCGTTGGCCCTCAAAATTTCAAATGAAAATTTTCTTTGCTAGAAAGTGAGTAGAACAAGGTTAAAATAGGCAAAATCATTCATGCATGAACAAAAATAGTGCCCTGTAGTGGCAATTTTAAAATCCTTATAACTTTGTACTTAATAGAGATAGAAGATAAGTTTTTTTGACCAACTCAGTATCAAATTGGCCATTCAAATACAAAATTTGATAAAATTTTAAGACCATCGGTAAACTTTTGGCTTTTTTTTCTAAATTGGAATGGAATTACCCTTGAATGATTTTCATTTTATATCATTATCCTAAAATGAGATCATCTCATTGCAAACAAACAAGCCCACTCAGCATTAAGATGAGTCGTAATTTTATATTATTTTTGCTGAATCTACCTGCCATTTCTTGAACCCCAATCCAAGGAAAAACAATCTTACACAAACCGGTCTGTGGTTTGCAAAAGGTTACGGATTCCTAGTCTGGGATCGAAACAGTTAAAGTAACTTGCTCGTATTTCACATAGCAAATGCCATATGGCAGATCTTGCGAGTATACATTAGCACATTACAGGCTAGACATGTATTTCTTCTTTTTCAATAAATATATTATTAAAGCAATAATCATTAGCTTACAATAGACTAGTGTTTTGTTATGTTGGACTTCTTTTGACTGGCTTATATTAACATAATGATAGTAAAAAGTGATAATGCAGCTGCAATCAATTGACAAAAAAATATTCTGCAACAAGTCGATAGTTTTTTTTATCAATTAGTGCTTTAGATTGACCTTTGCCTCTGGGGTAATTATTGGCAAATGTCTCAGACGAATT
Source organism: Trididemnum clinides (assembly GCA_963675345.1). NCBI lineage: Eukaryota > Metazoa > Chordata > Ascidiacea > Aplousobranchia > Didemnidae > Trididemnum > Trididemnum clinides. The sequence goes on along the minus strand of OY776299.1, from coordinate 23,089,003 downwards.
TTAAAACTTTTTCTGTTTTTTGTTGGAGGCTTAAAACAGTTTGAAACGGGTATAAAGTACCATAAATAGAAACGTTTATTAAAATGCATTTCTTAAAACTGAAGTAAAATATATAGCAAAATCACACATTGGGGTCATCTCTGCTAAAAGTCAAAATTCTATCTTCGCTCCAATTCAAGGATATGCTTTGTGACGATGCCATCTGATTTGTAGTGCAATAATTGTACAAAACATGAAAAGTGCGGAGAAATAGCAGAAAGAACTCTTGGTTACATTTGCATTCAAGCGTGTTTGCTAGCATTTTGCTGCGAGCAATTATAACCAATAGAAAAAGACTAAATTAATCAAATAATGGAATGTTGATTCAGCATTGACATCCTTGTACCTAGCATGAAAAAATGTTTAAGCAGGCCTTAAAATGACAAGTATTTTTGCCAAAGTCTATTTCACATTGAGCGAACTGCATACAGTGCCGCATTTCGACCTATAAGGTCTCTTCAGTGCTGTTGGTGACCAACAAGTAGCTGGAGGCTTTAACTAGTTGGTCACCATCTGCTTTCAAGCGACCTGATAGGTCGAAACAGTGTAAAGTTTTAACTAGTATGATAAACTTCTCTTTTCAGAGTAACCAGGCCACCAGGCGGTGGCTCAAGTTGTATATTTGGAGAAGGTAATTCTACATCATCAAACCCATCTTCAGGTCGATCGAATCCTAGTTTCAAAAGCACTATATTTTCTGACTCTGGATCAACTGAAGCTGTTGCATCTAAAGCTCAAACAGGTTTGAATTGTGTTTTTGTTAGACTGTTGTGCAATCAAAATAAACATGAAATTACAGTAGTTTTCTATTGGCGCCAGAACATATTTTGAATCATTACTGCGTAAATTTGGTTTCATGTTATATTCTCTTGCTTTTGCTGAATACCAAGCCAGGTATCTGTAAGTACTATTTTTAAAGTCGCGTATTACGATTCTATTGGGGAATTGAACCCCAAGTGTACCAAAGAAAAACATACGCTCTTACTGTTACACCGAATCAAAATTGGAATTTGTTTCATAAGTATATTTTTATTTGTGATTTTTGCACAACAGTAGTCATAGCGAAATACGTATAATCGTAAATATTTCTGTATTTTTGTGTTGTCCAAAGGTCGAAATGGGTGTAATCATTGGAATTACTATTTGCCAACTGCCCAATTTTGTCTTAGATTCCTTGTTTTGTTTTCGTGATTTGGTTTGTTATTAGTCATTTTCATCATTAGAGTTAAAATTGTTTTAAAGGGCTCTAGTTTATAATTTTTGTGGTTCGATTGTTTGTTTTGTTTATACTCAAGTATGTTGTTTTAACGGTTGTACTAAGCCAAAACAACGGTTTTTGTTTTAAGCATATTTTCTGAATGTTATCTACGATAGTAGCAACAATACATTCTTGTTGTATTTTTGCATTTAGATCACAATGTTTCTGCCAATAAAACGGAAGTAACGAGTTTGTCTGAGCCAGTTAAGGTAGTAAAAAAGGAGAGTAGAACAGATTTGCAAGTTGGAGAAAGTGGTAAGATGATATCTTGTATTATGTTGAGATCCAGGTATCAGCTTCAAATTCATTGTGCTTTTTTATTCAAGTTTCAGGATCGAAAGTTTTAAGCAATGTGCCTATGTTTTCTCCAGAAGTAAAGAGTAAAGGACGTTATTCAAGAGGCACAGGGCTTGAAAACAGTTCAACTGTTCTTCAGGATTCAAATTATCCTGTCAACCCCAAACATGAGCCTGGGGTCAGAACAAGACCAAGCACAGGTTAGATATTTGATCACTTAAAAATATGTCTGCTGACTGAGTAGCCGTTAGCTTGTTCAAGAAAGAGTAAAAAAATTGATCAAAAGTAAAATTTGTGAGAGTGATTTGTGGAGGTGAGATTTATATTACATGAAGTTCTGTGTATGTATGTATATTATTAGCAATGTTATTGGGTGGTAACAGTGTTATATATTTGTTAAGCCTCCAAGCCAGCAAACGACAACGTAAAGTCAACCATCTTTTCTAACATTGAGGATAAAATAAGTGAGGTTACGACGAGCAAGAGTGAAAACTTAACTTTCAAGTCTTCAGTTTTCTCGTCTGCTGCACAGTCAGCTTTGAACAAAAGGCCAGTTAGCAGGACTTACCAATGCACGTCAAATGAGCCGGATATTGTTTCACAGTTTGTTCAACGTAAATGCTTTTCTGAACCATACTCGCAATCTTCAATGATTGGTAGTACATGTGAAGTTAAAGCACAAGAATCACCCTCAATAATGTCCTCTGACTTTGTCAAAGCATCTTTAAAGGTGAGAAATGTTGCAAGACCAGCGACTTCTCCTGGAAGTGCTTCAGAAGATTTTTGGTCAAAGAATGAGGGCTCAACCGTAATATCATCAAGTGGGAATAGTGTCGTTCATAAGCAAAACCAAGGCAGGAAGCCTGTTAGTAACAGCTTCAAGTCGGATGGAGTTGTAAACACTAGTGAATCTGTTAATAGTAATCCCTATCAGCTGTGGTCGCGTTGCGCCACGCCGATGAACAGCAAATTAGGAAAACGAGGAAGGAGTTACCAATCGCAAGTGTTTGCTCCTAATGATGCTTTACAACCTGCGGAGTTGTGGTCTTCGGATTTCAATCGTAGTTCTTTTCAAGCTAGAAAAAATTTTAATGCAACAAAAACTACATCATCCAATGCGTTTACTCCTCCGGAAGAAAATCTCACTAAGAAGTTAGTCAGCAAAACGTACAGTTCATCCATTTTTTCTTGAGGAGGCTGTCATGTTTGTGCTTTAATTCTAATGTTTAGTATGGATAAAGAATCGCAAAATATTTGTTTAAATAATGCCAGCTAGAAAACTGAGGTAAAATAGTCGACGTATCTGCTAAGCACGTGCGATTATTTCTAATCTAAAATAGCTTGTGAAATCAATGTATGCCGTTTTTAAATGAAATCATGGTCAACGTAAACGTGTAACTTATAATGCCTGCGTATCCGCCCAGCGTATGTGGCTTCATTTAATAAATTTCATTAAAGTGTTTACTCTTAAAATATATTTGCACTGGTTTATTGCATCAGGAAATGTTTTTAGTTACGGTAGTTAATTCTTTATGAGAGTTACGAAAAATTATAAGCATCAATTGCAACAGTTAATGCATTAAGTCTTTGATATAGCTTGTACTCGTGTGGTTACGCTGAATATAGTTCGAGGAAATCAATTTAATTGGTTTTTACTGCCTAAAATAACATGGTAAATAGACAAAAAATGAAGGATAGAAAATAGTCAAGTAATACAGCGATATGTACAGGTTAACAAAAGTATATTTTCAGAAACGAAATGCAAAATTAAATCGACGTAACAAATTGCTACAAACCTGAATAATATTCATATCGATATAAATTGCTAGTTCTGGAATCCCTATTAACATTGCTTTATATTATTTGAGACCTAGAGCATTCTTGAGAGCTTCATTTTATGTTTACTCCTTTAGTGAGTAGCTGCTTGATGGGATGATTAGGCTCACGCTGCTAACCAAATCAAGGTCTGGCTAGACTTGGGAAAAAGCGACGGTTTGTTTCAAAACAATCAATATTGCGGACTGGTAGCTCTTTCGCCGACGAGGCATACTGTTATTGTTAAGTGCCCGATAATACCTAGCTGACTTTGCTTGATGAATAGATTTACCATTCTTTGGTGAAGAAAGATTATGCATGTCTTAACAATTGACAACTTTGTTCATTGCTATAAATCGCTAGTAGGGAAAGGTTTTTATCTCATTGCTTGCGTTGTTTTGTTTTTGAGGAATGGCATTTTATGACGTATCCTCTTGATGGTTGCAGTGCTTGTTATGGTAACCCCAGAGCAACCAGCAGTGGCAACTCGAAAGCAGGTCTAAACTGCGATTAGTTTAACGAAAAGTTAGTCCTGTGATTAGGAAATACCGATTAAGCTGCAACCGTAGTATTTAGATTTGTTACGTTTATTGCTATGAACGATGTTGACTCTTAGAATGCTAAAATGTATTACATTTTATTTCCCTTGACCTTATATGACTTCAAGATGTTTATGATTTTCCTTTCGGCCACGGGAAACTTTTTCGATTATGCGAGAACAAAAATATTTTTTGACCATTGCGCATTTCTACCACAACAGTGCAAACATGCCCGGAAAATTACGGTAAATGCTTGGTACTTACGTATTAACGGGAGGACCTTTAAAAACACGACTCAAAAATTGAAGTAAATTATTTATTGAAACGGTTAAAACAATAAAATCTACCGTGTACACTCCCTTCCAGTGTACACTGCCCCGTACATTTACATACCGGGCCTGCCCCTTCAGTGTACACTGCCTTTCTTTTAAATAAAATAACATTAAAAATCAAAGGTCCTCCCGATAATACGTAAGGACCAAATGCTTTATCCCAAGGGCAAAACAATCACTAGGTTGTTTCTTTGAAGCACATTAAATTGTGGTACAATTGAGCGGTTTTCTGATTCACTTCAAGCTGAGCACAGTCTAGATAGGTTTGGGGTGTGCTTTTGAAGAAGTACCTACCAAAAAATATAGAGGAAACTCCGGCAACTTTTTTGACCTATCAGTCTTGAATTGTCAGCATTGTACGCGTAATTGTCTGTGTTTTTGTACTTTTTATTTCACTGCGAAACTAGTAAATTTTTGAAGGTTTTTGGCTTTGTCATTTGATTTTTGGTACATGTTTTACAGTGAGACATGATCCTATTACAGGCAATGTAATAGGTGATGACTCAAAAAATCACGCTGGTGATTTTGTGGATAAATCCAATGACGATGCTGTAAAAAAAGTTGTTGAAGAAGAGAAGGAAAACGAAAACGCCAGAGATGAATCCTGCAAAGAAGAGATAGATGCTAATAAACATGAACCCCATCTTGGGGCTGTTCGCAACACTTCTGGAATTCGTTGTATTCAGCCTCCTGGCGGAAAATCCAACTTTACGCTTGGGTAGTTATTGGTCCTCTTGAGATTTAATTCATTTTTCGCCCAGCCAATTTTTTAAAAGCAAACTTTGTTGATTGAAATTGTTATTTTGCAGTTCACAGCTGCTTTGTTTTCACTGTTTGTTTTTGCACCTACTGTGCTTTAATAGCCGTTATGTAGCTTACTTGAAATTTTTAGGTCGGTGCTGTTAAGAAATTTATCAGGTAGCTTATTGATTTGTTGCATTAACCAACTCGAAACTGTTGCAAACTTTGGTTTTTATGGAATGTTTGTTTATTGAAAGTAGTCAAAGTTGAAGCGTTGTGATTAGTCTTTCGTGTAAGCTTATTACGCATCACAATTCTTTTAACTTGAAATTATTTGGAGCATCATGTCGATTTTCTGTGGTATGTTGGCGAAATGTTATTGGAATGGTAGAAAGTGTTTCATACGCGTTACAAAATATGGAAAGTTGTCTGGTTTCTACTCTACCAAGCAAGCGGATATCCATTTGATAAGAAAGTAAAGACACTTTTGTGCTTGTGGTTGAGCTACGTTGGCCAAAGTTAAAAATGAACTCTAGCTTTTGGAAATGTGAAAAAATAAAAGCTAGCATTTATCGCTGATTGTACACAAGCAAAGTAGTCAGGCATTTTACGATACGTACCGAAGTTGCGATAGTGCTAAAGCAAATGAAGTTTAGTCCAAAGAGGAAGCACATTAAATGCTCTTCCAATGCAAAGCATGTTAATGCCTGCAAAATACAACTGGAGAGTTTTTAATGTAGTGCATGATTGGCACTGGACGCATGGCAATCCTTCGAAGTTCATTCCGCTACAACTTGCTTGGCATTTTGAAAATTTAGTATTTACTGCTCGTTACATTTCAAACAAGCACAAGAGATCATCGAAAATGTTTTTTTCCAGTTTACATTTTGCATAAAACAGCTCCAACCCACTCTGCTACTTGTCAACAGAAACGCAGCCGGAGAGTGGTCACGGGTACCGTGCCACCCTCTTGTCCCAATTGGTGACGTAGTATTATGCTCTAAACCACAATTGTTTGACGTTTTGTGGTTGGGCCTGCTTGCCTTCGATACAAGAAAATGTCGACGTTAGGAATATTGGATCAGAAGGTTTCATCCAATAAACCGTGGTGAAAATCGTAACTGAGTTGATGTTTGTATGACATGTGTCAATCCCCGTTACTAAATAAAAAAGCCCAGTTTTTCGAAGGGAACGAAGTAGGTTAAACTTTGTGGCGGTTTTGTATAGCCGGTGTATTTTTCTAAGTTCTGGACGTTCCTAGCAACTTCTTGTTTACGCTGTTTTCAGCATAGGCGTACTTATAAACTGGACTTGTTCAGAATTAATAAAACTGCTAATAATTTTGATATTTTATGCGTTGTTTTCCCCAAGTGCTCGGAAGCACAAGCTCAAAGTTTTAGGAGGAGGCCGAAGTGATTGGTGGGTAGCCTATTTTTAGGAACAAGCTATTAAATGTTAAAAATACTGCCTATGATTTTGTTCAACTGTAGGCCTATTTGGATGATCTGAAAGCTCCTGTTATTTGTGTGTCGCTTGGCAATGGCATAACCTTTGCTAAAAAAAAAAAAGAGAACCAACCCAAAGTTAGGCATTCACTATCGAGCTGTTGCAATAGTTAAATTATGGTTTAAGAGTGTAATCCATTGCCCAGATTTTTCCGCTGAAGATGTGGATAATTTTAGTGATTGCTGCCACACCTCACGCGAAAAATTGCCAATTTCAACTTCGTTGCATTTGACTAATAATCTTACGTCTTTGAGGTTAAGATCAGTCATGCTTACGACACGACTGTACAAAAGTATTTCAGCGAACTTATTATTGCATTACTAAAAACATACTTTTCTGCTTACGAGTGTGTTAATTCTATATGTCATTCTTGATCTGGGAACATATCGGTTGCCTGCTTTTGAAGTGACTATATATGACACCTTCAATCGCAGCATATGCATGCTGCGCTGATTTCACTTGAATCGTATCAGACAATATTACGACATCATTGAACTGGTTTAAAGCCTCCCATAAAAAAACAGAATGCTTGCTTGAAACACTTGAAAGCAAATCGCTTTTTGCACCGACAATTCTGCTTAAATCACTGTTAAATTTCTTTCATCAAAAGCACCTTGTTAGTAGTACCTTACAAAAAAATATTTTAAATCTCGTTTTTACGATCAGTACTTACTGAGAAATTATGGAGAACATATTGTGTAATCAAAGGTCAACTGAGAAGTCTTCTTTCATTACCAAGGGATAAGATTTATTCCAGTTGGTAAGTCTGGAAATAGCTTTCAATGGAACAAAAATAGTGTTCCTCTGTCAAGAAAAGCAAATTTAAAAAATTTGTTTTTGATTTTGATGCCACCAACTTCATATAATATTAATTTACCCCAGAGTGGTGATCAATCGTGCAGAATTTCCTGGTTGTACGTTAAGTAGTTTTAGAAAAGTTGAAACAAGAAGAATTGCACTTTATATTGTATAGACTAGCTGGTGTTGCCGCCGTGGCCCCCATTCCATTAGTATCGAGGTTAATAATATCGGTTCCGCCAGCTTCACCCAGTAGATGTGAAAACCGTGATACGTCAATACTCTTTTGACGTAGCCAAATCTCGTTTCGAAACAAAACTGCTGTTTTTTGAAACACGATCGATTAAAAGAACATGCGGGGGACGCAAAGCCGCTGCATGTTTCTTAAGTTCCTTTTTTTGGCGTAGGTGTCCTTAAACTTTCTAAAATTTTATCCGCTAAATTCAGCAAGTGCACAAAGGGTTTTCAAAGTTGTAGAAAGTCGCCAAGGTGATTGATATGCATTTTTAAAATTTAGAAGCCTATTAGGCCTTGAGGCTTTTTCATAACTCTAAGAGAATTTGTATGAACAAAGGCCCCTGGCTGCGAGTATGTTGATTTATTTTGGCATGAAGGGTACAGCGTATTAATTCGAAATTATGAACTCGCTGTCAAGATTGCATAGCCCAGTCAGTAATGTCGAGATTATGGGATCATACAACTGCGTCCGTTTCATTCAATAGATAGTGAGGAGAACAATAAAAAGTTAATGTTTTTGTCATAGCGATTTCATGTTCCAAAATCAAATCGATTAAAAGCTATATAGGAGGGTTGCGCCCAGCCGCTATATTTTCCTAAAAGTTTCTAAGAGTCCCTAGTTCCGTCTTGTTTGCCCTGTTTCCAGCACAGGCGTACTTAGAAGCCAGACTTGCTGACGATTGCAGCAACCAATATTTTAACAACGGTTACACGTTTATTTGAAGTGATACACTTACAGTTAAGTTATTACAATTGCACCGTCCCTATCAGTAAAAACAAGATTAAAAACATGGATAGTTGTGAAAACCGAAATGAAAAATTTTGATTTTATGTTGCTAATTCTTATTTCAAAAACAATAATATCCTGCTTTTAATGGGAATCGAGTAAATAACAATGAGGCGGGTTTACGCATAGCCACAATATTTTTCCCGAAGTTTTTAAAGTCCCTAGCAACGTCTTAGTTGCCTTGTTTCCAGCCTATACTGGGGAACTCGACTTGCTGACAAGTGAAACCGCCAACAGTTTTAAAAATTTTTACCCGTGCATTTTATCATTCGCATGAAAGCATAAATGCAAATTTGTGGAAGAAAATGGGCTCCAAAGTGATTGCTCTCTCATTTCTGAAATAAGCTGTTAAAAATTTGGCCTACTACTCACGACTTTTTGTAGTAGTCTGCTTATTTGTAAAACCTTTGATCTGTGGCTATGTGTGCATGGGTACATCATGGCAATATTGCAGCTAGTGTAAACAATCCGAAAGTCAAGCATTCACAGTAGAGCTATTATGATAGGTTAGGTTGTGTTTAAGAGTATAATCCATGGTCTATGTTCTTGCAGTAAATATGTGGATAGTTTTTGTGGTTTCTTTAAGATTTCAAATGAAATTTGCCAATTTGTTCGACTTGTTGTTTTTGCTGTTTTCCCCTTTTCTTCCTCTGGATAGAGGTACAACGCAAACGGCAATTCAGGTTCACGCCGTTAAGCTAATGGAAATTAGGCTAGGGCAAAGATGGCAGCTTGTTTCGAACCAGTCATGAATGACTGGTAGCCCCGCCACCAACAAGGCGGACTGCTATTGGTGGGTACCCAACAGTCGCCTCTCATGACATGCTGGGTTAGCAATTTCACAATTGTTGGACTTCGTTACATTTGATTATTATGTGCTCGAGGATGAGATCAGTAAGGCTCACAACACGTTTGTACAAAATCATTATACTTTGCCATTGCGTAATTAAAAACTAGATTTTTTTGAACTATTGCTATGTTAATACTGTCAAGCATTATTCTTGTTTAACAGGCAACTTATAAGTAGTAAAAAAATGAATCTGCTGTTGTGTTGTTAATCAGCTGAAAGCGTTGAAGAATTTTTTTTATTGAAAGCGTCTTTTTCATATCTCCCGAAAAAGTATTCAATCGCGCTTCTACCGCCAGTAGTGTAATAGAAAATACAGAAAACAAGTTTTGCAATCAAGCGTTAGCTGTGACGTCATCTTACACCTTGGAAAAGTAAAATTTTTGTGAGTCTGTAAGTTGGGGGTGGTTTTCGTTTGAGCAAAAAATGGTTTTCCTTTGTCAAGAAATGAAAATTAAAAAAAAATTGTGTTTGATTTTGATGTCACGAACCCGCGAAGGTAATCAGTCGTGTCGAGTTAGATGTTTGTACGCCCTGTAGTTTCGGAGGAGATAAAGCGTACGCGCAGACAGAACTCTGCTCTAGATACAAGTTTATCGATTGAACCATTCTAATTATAAAAAGATTTTTGCTAGTAAAAGTTGTAAAAAAACTTAAAGTCACCGGGCTCTCATTCATGGCTGGTGCCTGGACGTATTCTGGTAGAGAGTTAGAAATAATTGCAGCTTTTTGTTACACTCCTATTCTATTTCTTTGAGCTTTTCTCGTGACACTTATTTTTTGGTAAACAAAAGTACCGGTACATTGTTTAACGTCGTCACTGGTCAAGCCATGGTTAAAGTTTTAGGTTTTGTATATAGGCCTTCATACTTTTAGGCCAAAATATTTTTGACTCGTTAAGTCTTCGAGTTATCCTAGATGTAAATGCCAAGCAAAATAGCATCAAACCAAAATAAAAGGGATAAGTAACATTTTTTGATTTGGTTTTAAGTTTGTAAAATCTAAAAGCTCGCTTTTTGCTTTGTCTCCATAGGCTATGTTTGCGTATAACTGTTGTTGACGTATGATTGATTACGGCAATCGTTGGTGATGGCTGGCTAATGATGAGACGCACATCGGGGTTATTTACTACATAGCAGTGAAGAAAGTAGGCTAAGCCAGAGCGGTCCGGTACGGCGTACAGGTTGCTCTTGTAACCAACGAGTTACTTTTCTTTCACAAAAAATAAATAACTGCAGTTAAAGAGTGAATTTCCGCGTATATTGTAGTAGCACTTTCGCAATCACTTAATCGAGTTAGCCATTAGTAAAGTGCTAAACATTAAAGAAGGACCATTGCAATCAATTTACAATTTTAATCTCAATCCCCAAAATGATCACCGTCACAGGCGTGAAAGTAAAAGAAAAGGTATTCAGCCCCTCCATACATTAGAAAAATGAGCAAAGTAATCAATCGTTCTCAAAAAGTTGATCTCCAAAAAAGTTTTCACTTTTAAAACACATCGAAGATGGAAAACAACATGATTTCAATTGAAAACAACCTTCGAATTCCATCTGTCCCCTCCCATAAAAGTCAAAAATCATTTTTTAAAAAATAATATCTAAAAAAAGGCCCTCAGCCTCTTCAGTAGATTTTTAGCAATTGGGTAAGAGGCAAGACCCTTTTCACTCTATCTTTGCTTAAATGCAAGCGATTAATAGGCCTATGTGAATGCAACGTAAAAGATTTCTTCAACTTTTGGCATCCACACAATGACAGCAGCACTTAGCGTGGTTTGATTCAGGGATTTCTAAAACTAGTTTTAGATTATCCATGGTTTGATTTAACAAGCAGTGACGAAATACCAATATTGTAAACATACACTAGGCCGACTGCACGATGTTTTCAGCCCCTTTCTCTCCCCCCATCAGCGTTTGTTGTGGCGAGAGAAAGAAACCAATCAAACCACGTGGGGACGCTGTTGTGCAAATTGCTGCAATCTGCATTTGGGCAGCAACGGCTCCGCTCATGCGCAGCTGATCGCTGTCATTCAACATTACCAGTGAAGTACGGTATAGAGGTTTCAATTTGGGAGTGAAATAGGCTTGTGCTCATTAGATAAGTTTTGGCCGGCTAGGTAAATATATCTTTTAACTATAGCTCAGAGTAAAGTGCTAAAATATATGTGCTAGTGTGACCAAAAGACTTGGGAAAAATGAGTGCTGAGTACAATATGCCAACATTAGCTGAAAAATGTGAGTATCATCTAATTGAGTTTTTAGCGAGCTGTTAATGATTTGATGCAGTTTTTTGAAAACCCATTTAGAAATAATCTCTGCTAGGTGGTTTGTAGCATGCATCTATGTTTTGAGTTCTTTAAATTAGCCTATACTGTAAGCTATTTGCCTTCCAGTATGACAGTTGAACTTACATCTGGTATGGTGTAGCCGTTATCTCGTTACATAAATTAAGAAGATAATAACTTGCTGGTTAGTACTTTATACTTTATGATAATCAATACTTTGTTTAGTTGCATCTCGGCTTGTGTATTTAAAAGAAGATGACAACCATTTGGTCTGCTCTTCAAACAACATTAGTTCAACTATTGTTGCAGATTTGTGTTCTGTTTTGACAAAATTCAATGAAGACTTCATTGGGTATGAAAACAGGCAATATACTAAAATGCAGAATTCTACAAAAGGTCTGCCAGAAAATTGGATATCACTGAAACATGGAAATGCCAAAACATTGCATACTAGCATTAGGATTTGGATTAGGGTTAGGATTAAAATTGGATTTAAAATTAGGATTGGGGTTGTTAGTTTTAGAAACATCTGCGTTTTAGCATCATCCTGTACAGCCTAACAAAAGTACAGGCCTAACAAAAATGTAGCTTGTTTAATTAATTGCATAAGCAAAAATATGATGGTTAAATAGCACCTGCATGCAAACGAATAACACCACCATGCTCTGAAACATAGCTCAACGAGACAAGGTACTGGTCTTAAAAAGGGTGTTAGTTTGTGTCTCTTAAAGAATTAGTTGTATTACTCATCAACATGTGGAATTGGATACTGCTGAAATACAGAAATTTTGTGGAATTATCAGCATTAGGGTTGATTACAGTTGGAATTAAGTTTGGGGTTGGTTTGAACAATACGGCCAACTCTATGGGAAATCCGTTCAATTTTGGGTATAAATGTATAATGACATATTCAACTCATGAAACATATGAGGAATGGAGAGCTGGGAAGACTGCAAAGTGACCTTACATTAAACAGCCACCTCTACATGTTGTTGTGATTAGCTTAATCAGTCATAAGCTTTAACAAAAATGAAATTTCTTCTTATCTTTCTATGTCGCAAGCAGTTCAGTGATCCAAAACCTGGTGTCATTTGATAGCAAGTCCGACACTCAGTTGCATCGCATCACACTGCCTCCTTGTGTTTTGTATTGTTGTGCTTGTGGTATAGGAGCTTTACAGCAATTTTTACACTTGGCTAAAGTAGTACTGGCGTTGATTTTCGAAGCAAGTCTAACCACAAGTTACTAAATGTATAGTCACAATGGTTTTTATTTTTTTTGATGCATTTTTTTTGGCTTGGTAAGATCTTTCACGTGTAACTGTGCAACTGATCCGTATGGCAGTTTAGAGTGCCCTCACTCGCAAGAGGACATGTTTGAGGTCGAGGTGCAGGGGTATTCTTGTTGCAATCTTGGTCTGAGGGCTTATCCTCTTACCCAGTAGAGGTCGGTGTACGCAGTATACATTTTTGTCCAGTTTTGTACGTTTTTTGCTCTCATGCGTTTTTGTACAAAAATTTTCATCTGCTTAAATATTTATATGATGCAACACTGCATGTGCTGATGGTTGAGTATCTAATTTTGTCTAGAAAGTACATGCCAATGATGTATTTGTTTTTGCAGACCAAAACGTACAAACAGATTTTTGTTGACAAAACCGATTCTTCACCTGATAAAGTATACTCTGTGACACCTTGTGAATATGTAATTGGATAAGAATTTCTATTCAAAAATGCTTGGGAGCAAAAAAACGAAAAACGCAAAAAACGGACAAAAAAAACGTATGTTGTGTATATCCACCTCAAGGCTGTTGGTGACTATCTCTGGTTGTTGCCGTCCACTACAGTAAAATCTAGGATCACCACTGGGAGGTTGGCAACTTGAGTATCAAAATTTTCCTATGACCAGAGCATAAAAGCATAATTATTTTTAGCATTTTAAAAAAAGCTCAAAAAGTTTATGCTGATGATGTTCCCCGCAAAAGCAATGAACTGTATCAATTGGCTTTGGATAAGCGTTACGTATTTCCAAGTTTAAAGTACTTTGGACTTTATGAAGCTTTGATAAATTTGTTAAACAAGTTATTGGTGGTGCCGTGTGGTCAGGAAAGTAAGTAGTTTAATGCATAAAAAAATGAGTTTTTTGACAAAATTTTTCCTGCTGTAACTTGCATGCCAATTAAGTTATTTAAAGCCCACTTATTTGTACCATTCAAATATGGTAGTCACAACTGTTTATGTGCTAGCAAACCACGCGCATTATGCAGCTTTAGCTTAATTTATTTTTACTTTTGACAGAATTAGCAACATCGTTGTTAAAATGTCTTTGCTTTACTTTGATTTTTGTCGAAGAAAACACAAGAATTGATCTTCCTGCTGAAGTTGTGGGAAAGCTCTATCAATTGAGAAACGCTGGCTCAGTATTGCAAGAATGTGTGATGACTATCTTATGTCGAAAAATTATCCCACTCTGTTTTGGTATGAGTATCAGCTAAACGTGTAGATGCACAATATTTATAGTGCGTTCATGACCTTGGAATTTTTTGATATTTTTGTATGCCAACTGTATTCTACTAAGCTTGCAAACTTCCTGAGATACCTTGCTGTTAAATAAATCTTTGTGATGGCTTTTTGTATGGTATCTTAAATATATCTCTTCTGTCTGATTTGGTTGCCATTTAATGCTTTATTTGATGGATGATAACGCGTCTTTGAATTAAGTTTTAAGTTTTTCAATCAGTAATCTTGACAAGAGAAAAATTGAGTGTTTAATAAAAATCAATGGACTTCATTTACAGGAGTAGTTACAGAAAAGAGTTTAAAAGCATTGGAGGATGTTCCAAATATTATTATGCTAGTGCTGGAGTGTGTAGAAGATGTTTCTTTGCACTTTCAATTAATAGAAACTCTCATGATGTTTAAAGACAATTTGTGGATAGTGAGTTTTATTTTTGGTTGTGATAGGTAGATAACCAAATAGTGATTATTTTGCAAGTTTTTTTGACTTAATTTTATAGATTTCTTTAATGTTACTGAAAAACTCGACCATGTTACTGAAAAACACGTAAAAAATTGTTTCCCAGCATTACTTTTTTGGTACTCTAAATGACCTTTGGATTATTTTCTTTATTCACCTGCTGAAATTAACTTTGATTATGCTTTTAACTTTTCTGCAATTGCATGTTTGTGGCTGTACCTAGTTACTCGCTATCACAATGAAACTGCAAGCTAAGCCACAGCTAAGTCGACTGCTCGCATGCCACTGTGACCGATCATTTTTTTCTGCAGGACATTATGCTGGCCATATCTTGTTCCGATGGCATTGCCCGAGTTTTTGCCACTCAGCTTCTTTTTCATTATTGGCCCCATCTGCGTTCTACGTCCTCTAGTTTGCACGAAATCAGTACTGATGGCCGTGAGTAAAACAGTATTTGAACACACTGCAATACAGTGAAATTCCAATTTACATCTACTTTAATGAAGCGGCCTGCTATATTCACTGTCACTTAACATAATCCCAAATATTTCCTTATTTATTGAAACGCTTTCTGTTTGGTTTTAATTGCACGATCAATCGGCCAACTCGATTAATTGACTAATTGTACCATAGACGGTCGACATATCGAAATTCCCTTATGTAGCTACTGCAAATTCGTGTCACTGAAAAAATGTTTTTGGAGGTTCATGTTGGGGCTGTTTGAATGTAATATGATGCCTTCAAAGGGGACGGGGAAGGAAAGCGGTGTTATGTGGTTGGAGGGAGATAAGAGATATCGTTATATGAGAAACTTACTATGATATTTAAAAGAATAAAAGTTGTTAATCGTTTTATTAAACTGGTATATGTGGTTAATCTGAAAAATTAAAATTTGCTTGAGTACATTTTTTTATATGACACGTCACATAAGGGGGAAGGGGCTTTACAAAAACGTTATAATGACTCACATGAGGTAGGAGAGGATTACAAGTCGGGTAAAAAACCGTCATATGATTTCTGAACAGCCCCTTTTCTTGCCATAAAGTGCTTTTCTGGCGCAAATAAAGTCCAGTACAATACTCGTGGTTATTAGTAGACATTTGCTGTTTTCTTAACATCTTGCATTTTTGTACAGACGTTGCAGATTTGTTTATAAAAGAAATGTTTTGCACAAGTGCAGTTTTAATGCAAAATTTAATGGTTTTTTTAGTGTACAAAAATGCTCATTGTGATAATCCCAACTGCTTGTCTTTGCCTTCTCTCAATGCTGCAACAAGCATGATTTTGGATGCGGCTTATCCTACAAAGGTTGCCAAGATACCTCCACCACTCTACTTATGCAATACTTGCACTCAGGTTAGAATAATACCAATGCTATTGTTTTCGCATATCTGCAAAATATGCGCAAAATATAATTACATGCTACTTTTGTAGTGCAATATTTATGCTTGGTTAATTTGTATTTTGTAGTACAATGTTTATGTAGAATGAAAGGCATAGTCTACAAAAATTGCATAAGAAATGCAATGCGTTATGAAGCAGAATATACTATAAGCTGGGCTGTGAGAGTCGAGCATATCATCTGGTTGGGCACAACTGAAATGAGAATGCTCCTAATGATATGTGGAAAAATTTTGAAGGATAAAATGAGAAGTGAGTGTATCCGAGGGATAAGCAGAGTTGAAAGTATAATGAAAGTCATGGAAAGCCAACGACCCAGATGGTATGGGCATGTTGAAAGAATGACTGAAGGTAAAGCACCGATCATAGCAAGAAAAATTCTTGTTCACGAAAAAAAGATCGGCAGACCAAAGAAGAGGTGGATAGGGCTGGTAACAGAAGACATCAACAAAAGGAAAAGTGAAAGGAGTTGATCCTCACAACGGATGCACTTGGCAAAAAGGTTTCAGAAACCGGTGGACCCCTGGTAGCGGGGACAAACACTGAGTTTCTGAAATCTTAATAGACAAATGAATGTTTATGCCTAATTTTTTCCTCCAGTGATTTCCAGCTAACCTCTGCGTGACTGGCGGTGGTAGTCTGCAGCTAGAGTTGACATCATGCTGCGAGACTGTCAAGTCTTAGCATTGTACTCTACAGTCAATACTTTTATTAGTTTCAGCGTGGCAGGAGTGCAGTATCTTATTTGAACTGTATTGTTTATTTAGGAAACGGTCAGTAGAGAGGGTTCTTTGGAATTCATTGACGTGGTGTTACCAACACAGCAAGTTACATACTTTTGCGAGAATAAAGTAAGTTTAAGTTTTAAAAACGTTATTGTTCTTGTCGGGCTTGGCACAAATTTCAGCGCGCAATGAAAGCAAAATTGCAACAGCATACGCATCTTTTCTTTTCAGCATTGTCTGAATGAAAATTCTGTGGCTACTGTAACCCTGCTTGGCAGCAAATCAAACTTGAACAGCGACATGAAATTTTTTTCTCAAGTTCAGAAGCACAATCGGTTTTGGCATTATGAAAATAAGATCGTGAGATATTGCAATGAATGCTACGGCAACCTCAAGCATGTTACCGGAAGTTTGAATTTGTCAGCTCAGTTGTCCCCAACTTCTGCTTGGGACCAAGACTCACCGAGTAATACTCGAATAATTGTTGATGCGGTAGTCAGGTAAGTAAGATCTCGTAGGTTATGCATTTACTTTTTCTATTAGTGAGTTTATGGTTGCAATCTGGCTTTTTCAGCACGACATTAAAGCGCCATTTTGCAGCCATGGCTATGTGGTCATGCGTCCCAATCTTACGATGGCTTCATTATTATGTCCTTGCAAAAGGCATTTTGCTAGGATTTGGTCTGCTTCACCGATTCTAATCACTAAATTCATTGAAAGTAATATCAAACTGTTCAAAAGGAATGTTAAAGCTTGGAATCTCTGAAGAAAATCTAGGCAGTTGCGATTCCGTTGCTGTCTTGCGAGTGCGGAGAATATATTTTTTGTAATGTATTTTTATCCTCTGGTCACGGAAAATCTTTTGCCAGCTATACTAGAAAATCCGTTTGCCCAGACTTGCTTCATAGTGCCAGCACTGTCGGAGCAGTGCGTGACAGCCGCAAGCAATGCAACCGATCTAGGAAACTAACATAAAGTACCTTTCCCAAGTGCACGACTAAGTGGCCGTCATGAGGCTCGAACTCACGACTGTTGTCACCATGAGCAGCGCTTTAACCCACTCGGCCACGGTGTCGATTGAAAAACTTTAATTTATTGTGAACAAAATTTGTAGTTGTTATTTTGGTACCAGTAATTAATGTGTTAGTTTGCTGACTGAAGAAGTGGATTTTGGAAAAGATGACATTATTGGTGATGAGTCGCGCGGTGAAAGTTTCTTTAAACAAGGTACAGATGAGTTGGCGTTGTACTTGCCAATTGTTTTTTTGCGTTTTTAGCCCAGGGGAAATCTTATTATTTTTACGAGTGCAATGTCTACCAAACGTACAGCTTTACGTGTTTTTTCGTGATTGGTTTTCCCCGCTTGCAATGGCAATTAAAAGCAGTACAACATCGTAAAACTGCCTTTATGGCATAGTGGTTGGGACATCGCTTCGGGTGCAGTCCTGTTGCAGGGTTAAACGTTGACCACGTTTTACCAAAGGCTTTTAAAAATGGTTTTCGTAGCTTTTCTGCTGTCGTTTAGCACAAAAGGGATATTGGAAAGAAAACACCGGCAAGTTAGTGCGTTTTGCGTTTGGGAAAAGCATTTAACGAGATTCTTCCAGCTTTGCGTGCCAAATGAATGGTGTGGTCGATCAGTTTACAAATGGTCGTTGCTCAGTCGTGCTAAAGGTGAGCAAACTACACGAGCTCATACTCATCTCTTGCATGTGGTAAAACTTGACTCAAAAGCGACATGCTGGTTCGGCAAAGGTTTTGCACGGTTGTGGCCATGAAAAATTACGACAATGTCACTTGCTTGGTTGTGCTTGTGGCGAAACTGCTTCAAGCCGGCAATACCGGCGGCTAAACGTGAAGCTGAACTAGAGTTTTTTCTTGTCGTTGGACAATGATATGCAGTATAACTGCAACCTAATTAAAGTGTTGCATGAGGCAGTGCTTTGCGTTTCCTGACTATTCTAAGCTTTCCTTGTGCAGTTGTTTATCCTTGTGAGGGTTGCTCAAAAAACATAAGCTTTCGAAACAAAGTGAACTCATTAGATCAGTTTGGAGCGTGGTTGCTGATCTCACTCTGTCCGCCTCGAAGAGGAATTGACCAGGTTCAAATTGTTGTTTTTGTTACCTTTTAAAAACTTGTGCCTACTAATGCCAATTTTGGGTGTTGGTGGCCAGAAGATTAATAGATGTTTTGGGGTTAAAAATAGATTTTTGGAAACTGTGAAGCGGGATTGAACACAAATTTACTTGTTTTGGTAGAACTGACAAAGGTTTTTCTCGTAATGTATAACTTACCGTTTTAATCACTTATAACATGAGCGTGTCCAATTGTCACTTGTTGTTGAAACGACGCATGTGTATGTAAGTGTTTTTTGGGTGCAAACATGCGTTTTTTTGTGTGGTTGTAACTCGATCCTAATTACTATCTCGCTATTAAATTGTAATATTTTTATTATAATTACCTATACATGGCTTGGATGCAGACAGTGTTCTTTCGTCTTTCTAACTGTCAATGTTTTTGTAGGAATTAGTTTCACAGCTTATTACTGCCGTTCTGCTTTGGCACAGGAACACCGCGATGTTACCAGGTGCAGTGTTGTTTTCTTAACATTTTGATGCTATGTTTAGATAAAACCCGCAACTTTCATCAAAAGACGTTTCTTCAAAACAAAACAAATATCCGGCTATTTTAGTTACAGAAACGTTGCCAATCTATTTCTTTCAGAAAAAAATGCTTTTTTTGTGACAGTTGTTTTCCTACATGAGCGGATCTGGGAAGGGGGGAGGATCGGGAGATGGATTTCCCCAAATTTTTTCAAGCTCATGCTTTACTGGTAGCTTCTACTGACCTTCTTTTCACAATTTATCATAAATTCTAGAACAAAAGGTCAGTGAGTAGTTGCTTGTTGACTAAAATAGGCAAAACAATCGCCTTCAAATCGTTAATCTCCCCAAAAAGTTCTTCAAGTTCCAAAATTTAGGAAAACTCTTAAGTTAATAAATAAATAAAATGTAATTTGTAAAATCTCGATCTCCCTTTCCTCCGAACAAAACTGCTAAATCCGCTGCTGGCTTATATTGTATTTAAAGTTTTTATTGAGATTTCACTGCAGAAAGTTTGTTATAGCATAAGAAGATTTGCTTGTACATACCAGCGGATTATTTGATTACGTTTTTCGCATTGCTTTAATTGCCATAATTTTTGAAATTTTTATTATTTCTGCATAATGCGATCAGATATTTGTGGAAGCCAAATGACAAGCTTGAAATTAGTGGTAAAATAAATTAAGTGTTGTATTTTTCAAGTTGTTTTGTTTGTGTCTCACGAGCATGCTACGTATAAGCTATCATGGATAAATGCAAACGTCTAACATTTCCACTTTTGGCATGTTTGAACGATAACAACTTAATGTTTTAAAATATACAGGAAAATGTGCTTTGGCAATTTATGCTTTATCCAATGTAATGCTGCCAGAGTTAAACCGAAAAAAGATGGGAGATAACCCCGTTTCAAGTCGCAACGTATTTGCTATTCTTTTTGATGACTGTGTCTGTGTGCCAGCGTTTAAGCGAACGCATGTTAAGGGAGAATCGAGAATCCTTCCTGCAGCGCCTGTGGACACTCGTCCCAGGACACCTCTCATCTCATTCTGCACTGTCCAACTACGGACTCTTTACGCCGCTCACTCTTCGGCGACTCTCTGTCTCTCTGCCACTTCTGGTCCAGACCCTCTGGCTTCTGGGGCTCCATGGTCTTCCGCCATGCCCCCATCCTTCGGAAGGGGTCGGGTAAACAACAACAACAACAACAACGCATGTTAACTTCATCGGTTGGACTTTTGAATTTGATTTTTTTCAGAATGTTCGTCAGTGGTTAAATGAGATGTACCAAATATACTTTAAGAACTTTGTCTACTGCTTGTTGCCTAACCCACCTTCTGAAGCAAGAGTACGAGGATATTGGTAAGAAAACTATTCCCCAAAAGCAAAAGTTAATTGCATCCATTAATAGCTGCACCTTTTACTACAAATTTACTTCTGCAGGGATACGATACAGCCACTTTGGTATCAATACGAAATGGGGCTTGAATTATTAACCTCTTTGGCTGGATGTTCAATTCTAAGGTAATAGATTAATTATTGATTTTTATTTTCATCCTCCAAAGTTTCCGGTAATACTTACTGACTTGTAGGAGTTGTGTAGACCGGGTTTCCTTTTTTTCATTTTTCGCTTCCATGAATTCTTGAACTTGAAATTGCTTTTCATTTCTTAAGAAAACATCATGCGGGAGGATCAAAGCAAAATAAATTTTCCAAGGGAGCAACAAAGTAGCCATAGTAAATTTTACGCCCAGGAGGGGTTATTAGATCGTTTCTTCCATCGAAAAAGGTTATGTCTTGAGGTGCAATCTCTTCTTTACTTCGAGGCACATGGTTCATTTTCGAGTTAATCACTGACTGCAAGTTTTTTTTTCAATTACTGGAAAGTTTTTCAAAAAAATAAAAACATTATGGCCGCCAAGCAATTTTTTTTCAATTTTTGAATAATTCTCTAGAAGAAGTCAAAAAAGTTTTTTTACATCTTTTTTCTTGTTAAAAACTACGTTTTTGATTTTCTTTACTTTTGATAAGCCGTAACCTACCCTATACATCGGCTTCCAGTTGTAAGGCACTATTGTCGAGGCGTAAGTTTGGGTTCAGTAGCTTTCTAAAACATTAAGAAATTTTTATTCCAAACATCAATGATCTATTTTTTGTATTGCAAACTAATTTGCATTTTGTGGTAAAGATTTGTGAAGCGTCAAGTTGAATTGGGTAATCTGATGTGATTGATATTACTATTTAAAGGAAGCATTTGGGTTGTTGTGTTGTCTATTATGGCTTATTATACTTTTGTGTAGATCTGAGTTATGGGAGTATCTTATGCCATGCTGGTTAACAGCTTTTTGCGAAAACTTGAATTATGAAGATCTTAAACGTTTGGAAAAAGCTATTAAGTATTACATTGCATGCGTTATTTGTACATCCACATTTATCAATGTATTATTAGCGATGTCTAAGCTACAGGTTTCTTTTATTTGTAATTCTTTCTGCTTTATTTTTGTCTCGCTGCCAGTGTTTGCTTTTTAGGGCTATTTACATGAGCTTTTTCCTTTCAATTTTATCTAGTTTTCCATAACGTTTAGGGTTTTTTTTAAACTCATTTATGCTGGTAGTAATGATTCAGCGTAATGTAGTGTGAAGGTTGCGTTTGAACCGATTTGAGCAAGGCATACTATATCCTAAATATAGCAGGCATTTCTCGTATGTCGAGTGTAACGATATTTCAATCAGATCACTTCGTTCTTTCGACAATTTATTATTCAAATTTAACGTTTCGCTCCCCTTAGTTACTGGGGAGCTTCTTCAGAACACGGTAGATGTTAATAATGTGACATACGAACTGTACAACATAAAAATATAAAGACTACCTGTATTACTAAACACTAAAAATTATTTATCAACAGGGCAGGCAATCACGTAATAACAAAAACATTGTTACATCACAGATACAGGAATGGCCAAGTGAAAAGTGTTGTGAGAAACATAAGACATTATTTATTGGAGACAAACACACTATAAACAGTCGAAAAATTTATAGTGTGTTTGTCTCCAATAAATAATGTCTGGTACTTACGTATTAACGGGAGGACCTTTAAAAACACGACTCAAAAATTCCCTTCCAGTGTACACTGCCCCATACATTTACATACCAGGCCTGCCCCTTTGGTGTACACTGCCTTTCAATAAACATAGATATTCTTTTTTTCCATCGTTTTTCAGCAAAAGAAAAAGTAAAAATTAAAGGTCCTCCCGATAATACGTAAGGACCTAATGTCTTATGTTTCTCACGACACTTTTCACTTGGCCACTCCTGTATCTGTGATGTAACAATGTTTTTGTTATTACGTGATTGCCTGCCCTGTTGATAAATAATTTTTAGTGTTTAGTAATACAGGTAGTCTTTATATTTTTATGTTGTACAGTTCGTATGTCACATTATTAACATCTACCGTGTTCTGAAGAAGCTCCCCGGTAATTAAGGGGAGCGAAACGTTAAATTTGAATAATAAATTTGTCGAAAGAACGAAGTGATCTGATTGAAATACTATATCCTATCATGAAAAATTAGCCTGCCATTTTCTGTGCCCTGTGTGTAATTCTTAAACTAAGTTATTTTACGCTTGACGTAGGGTGGCCATCACAGAAGTTCGACCACAAAAAATGCAGAATTTATTCGTCATAATCTCTGCTGCAGAGAAAACGTGATATTTGTTTCAAGAAAATGAAGATCGTTTTGGCAAAAGTGGTTTAATTCCATAGACATAGCCAGAAGGGAGGCAAAGGCTTTTTGTCCGCTAATTTTTTTGGATTCGATCTTTGTATTAGACTATATCATGTAAATTATAACGGACCAGATATTTTTTCAAGCTGTGGGTAAAATTGGAGCTAGAGCCATTAGGTTTTGAAAATCACCGGAGATGCTGAAAATGTGCCTTAAACTGTCGGTCAAACTTTTTCATTGGGAATATTTGACAGTTTTGAAAAATTTTGTCCCCCTGAATTTTTTTTGGTAATTCCTTTTTCCACCATACCTGATCTGATCAAGATTTTCATTAAGAAAAAGATCATAGGTTGTTTTATTTACATAAATAGCGATCAGTCTATAATTTTTTGCATATTGTGCCAGAACCTAACTGGTAAATATTAACTACGCATTCTACCTACTTTTATAATTGTATAACTTAGTTTATAACTTGATAATACCTGTATTTATATGAATTTTGATTGAATTGCTGATGCAGCTCAGTTTACTGTCCAGCAGTTCAGCTCATTGCGGTTTTGAGTGTTCTTACCAAACGTTATTCTTTTTTAGTCTTTTGCTCAGCGATCACTTCTCTCCTCTCGAGTTTAAATCAAGCGGCCTGTATAACTTTTTTGATTATAACTTTGAAAGCAGCAGTATATTGCAACATGAAGACGCTCTTGAGTGGCTCCAGGTAAATGTTATGATTATCGAAGGGCGAATATCATTGGGCCATATTGCTCCAGTAAAACAGCGTGATTTGAAAGCGAGTGGGTCGTGGTAAACTCGCACTGAATCAGTATACCTAAGCTATACAATAGGAGAGAAAGAGGACGTACAGTGTAGGGCTTGTAACGTCTTTAATGTTATGGCGCCTAGTTCTCAATAGAAATTTTTTTATTTTTGAAAAACCGAAGAAACAGATATTGCCAAAACGCCTGCAAAACTCTTCAAAAGCAACGGGTTTGTTGTCACTAGCATATTCTTGTGGTGCTGGGTGGTTTGCAGAAGAAAGTAACAAAAACAGATTTTCAAAAAGAAACAAAGAATTTTTTGCTGGTGGTGATTGACCGCTTTGAAACATTTTGTTTGTACATGAATTGCTAAGTTTCATTCAACGCTTGTTGGATTTCAAGCGAGTTACTCAAAGCGTTAATCGTCATTACGGACCCGCTGTTACTAAGCGATGCTTTTGTTGCAGGTTTTATGTGAACTAAACGTTGAGATGCCAAAGCCGAAGGTATTTGACCTGCTTTCTGCTTCAGTATCTAAACTACAGCTCGCAGCGTACAACCAAAATGATGAAGCTCGAATAGTTGAGGTATGCACATAAACGGGTGTTTGCGTGCAGGAAAAAAGGTTCAGTCACTTGCGATGAGTGAATTCAGCCAACAGTGTCTGGTGAAAACCGCTGTCCACGCAGCAAGGCTTTTCGCAAGTCGTTGACAGTATCCAAAGACTACATGCACAGGGCAACATTTTCTTAAAATGATCTGCGCTTATGTCTCGTTTAACCCTCGTCTTTCTCGGAATAGAGGTACGTCATGAAACAATTATATTCCGCTCTGCACCGCAAATCTAATCAAGACCGGGACATGGGAAAACGGCAGTCCGTTTCAAACCAGTTATGAACATATTGCAAACTGATAGCTCCGCCACCGACAAAGCGAACTGCCATTGATGGGTGCCCTAAAGTGGCCTCTTGCTACGTGCTGGGTGAGCAACTTTACCATTTCTGCTCGGCGAATCACGGTAGATCGATTATTATTATTCTTTTGATTCCTATTTTTTGTTCCCGGTCATTTATTTTGTATATATGTATTTAGGACTTTGCTCCAGCAGACAAATATTACCACTCGTCTATTCTCACTGGTATGTAATATGTATGTTGCTCAATTGTTTTGATTTAAAGTCTTTATGTTTTTGTTTAGATAAAGAATATTCCAACATTCTTTCCAAGTCTCGTTGCCCTGGTGTAGACCCTATGAGCAATATTTTGGATGCAATAAATGCTCCTTGCTCTAGCTACTGGTAAGAACAATTTCAACAGCATTGTACCTTGGATAAGTTGATCAGAATTACATTTATCTAAATCGAAAGCGCAAAACCATCGTTTGCAGCCCTATAGTTTTCATTAGGTTGGGTTTGAGTCTAACCTGCTTTTCAGTAATACTCATAATGTTGTAGGATTTTTTATCTTATTTGATGTGATTTTTGCACAGTACCATGCGTTTCTTTTTTGATCTTTTAAGGTTAGCTTTCTTTTGTTCATTTGGCAAACGTAAGCGTTGTCAGATGTATTTCTTTTTGTTTTATTTTTTGAAAAACATGTTTACTGCCTTTCGTGCTTTGGCAAAGTAAAATAGTTTAAAGATTCTGGTGTTTTTTTGTGTGTTTACCACTCCCTCCCCTCTTCCTTGAGATGGGGCGCGGTATGATACAGTTGTCGGGTTTTATACCAACAGCCTAATCAATAGCAAGGTAGAAGTAAGCGGCAGTTCATACAAAGCAGTCATGAATACAAAATTCAGACAGGTAGCCCTACCACCGACAAGGTAGGCTGCAATTGGTGGGCACCCAAATGTCGCTTCTTACGAAATGCTTGGTGGGCAATTTCACTATTTTATCCTGGCGAAGCAAGCGTAACATGCTCGTTTTGTGAAGTGTTCATCATGTCGAAGTCGTAGTAAAAAAGTGTAGTGTAATTGCCGTTTTACATATCAATCGTTGGGGTCACTTACGCTTGAGCAGAAGGCAAAAGCAGTTTCGTTAAAATTTCAATCCACTGCTTTCTGATTAAAGGTTAGTTGTTCTACCGGTTGAACTGGGCAATATCAAGCATCTTATTCCGTTCTCAAGTGGTAGAGCATCTAACGGATAAATAGAAGGCATTGGGTTCAAACCCCCCCACTAACAGATTTTGCAATGCTTCAAGCGTAAGTGACCCATATGTACATGAAATAAATAATAAACCTTAATTAATGTAAGTTATAATGTAATCTCTTTTTACATCTTTACGTAAATTAAATATTAAAGCTGTTTTGTTCTCAGTGATGACATTGACTGTGGCAAATTCCCATCTGTATTTGTCACGAGCGAACAAAAGAAATCTATCCGTCGAGGTAGCTCTTCAAGAGCAAGTAGTCGCATAAAAGCTGCTTTTTTAAAGCCAAAACGCTCTCGTAAGTTGCCTATGAGTAAAATTACACTAGCTGATTAAAGTAAAAAACTCCCTAGAAGAGAGTCGAACTTCAGGTTGAGAAAGTTCGACGACGATAAAATAGAAATTTACGATGAAAGTTTGAGAAAGTACGCGAAGTTTTGTGCGTTTAAACGTATGAGCTCATGCTCTGCTTGCTAGTCTTCTTTAGTCAAGACTGACCATTGCAACTGGTAGACTGCTCGATTCCGACAATTGTCTGCGACTTGAAGACCGAATATCCCATGAAGTGCTTTATTCAAGGACGCAACAAGTGAGCTTACCCAGTTTTTTCTTCACACCTCTCTTTCGTTTTGAGGTCCAAGCAGGGAAGCTCTGAATACCGATTTTAAGGTTTTCGGTATGACGCAGCAAGGAAATGAAACCCAGGTTTGTCATCTGTGAAGCCGGTGGTTTAATCATTACTCCATCGTGCCGGTTCAAAGGACATTGTTGATTGCGATCAAGCAGAGGCCTTTGCGTTGCCAAGTTAGAATAGTGGAAGCCACTCACCTGCGTTGTATTAAGAAACGACTTTTGTTCCTTCACCAATGCCAGCATACTGAGAGCTACCAGCGTACAATTTGTATTCATGGCTGGTTCAAAATGGTAGCGGTTCTTTGCTAGCCTGATCTCGATTAGGTTTGTGGTTTAGTTCAAAATCCATTTGAGCTAGCGTTCGGTTATTGCTTTTGTTTTGTTGTATCGACTCGGTGGTGTAGTGGTTAGAGCGTCTGCTTCGCCGTCTGTAGACCTAGGTTCAATTCCCCAGTCGAGTTGTGCCAAAAGACTTTAAAAATAGCGTTCACAGGTTTTCGGTTTGCTCGCAGCACAAAAAGGCTAGTGAGGAATAGAAGCCTCAAAGCTGGCTTATTGTGCTCATGGGTAAGGCACTTAACGAGATACCTCCATCTTTGGGGGCAGACAGGTGGTGGACAGTGCAGTATACTCGTTGCGATTACCCATTGTGACATAAGATTTCCTGAAAGAGCACGAGCTAATACGCATAAATGGATAAACTGTAACTGATGACGTACTGCATACCAGCACTCCCCGACCGGTCGGCCCCGATGCATTCCAAAATAAATTTCAAAAAGTTGACGCAAAAGAGAAAGGTTATCAAAATGGTCAAAAGTCGTTTTGTCGAAGTTGATCGCCCAAAAAAGTTGCGAGATATGGTGCAAAATTTGTAAAATATTCCTTCCTTGAAGTTGATCTCCAAACAGAAACAAGTTGTTTATGTTGGGAAATATCACATAATGGTCCGTCAGCAAAAGTGATTGCGTACTGAAAAGGTTCGGTGGCACTGCTTTGGGCAACACCGATTTTATATTACTCTTCAACTGCTCTAACCTAGTAAAGGATCAAAATTTATCGTGGTAAGTTGATTAATTAAGCAGTTATTTCTCCCGAAGGCCGATCACAAACAATTATATGGTCTCAGTCAACTAGAGTTCAAAAATTAAATGTAGTGATTAACCCACCCGCTTGGTAGTTGGGAGATCCAATTTCAATTTCCTATCAGGTTACATCAAACGCTTTTGGAATCGCGTTTGCGATTCTCGTGTTTGGCGCTCAGCGATAGGGGCAATGTGGGGAGTGAAATATTATGAAACTGAGTTTACCCAGTCATGAGGTACCCAGTCAAAATATGCTCTGCTTTAAACAACCGCGCTGCTGTTAAAAATCTTTAAAAAAGTTCATAAAATTTCATTGTTGACATTTATTTTTGCCCTAGTGACCCGTCGTTCTCGTAGACTTTCGGAAGATGTCGTTGACATAGAGAGATTGTCACAATCTTCCATGATATCACTATCTTCACCAAGGGTATCTTTGTCTAAAACTGAGCCATCGGCGGAGCGAAAAATTGGATCTGAATGGAATACGGCAAGGGTCTTAAGCTGCTATGTTGACACATTAGACATTCTTCAAAAACAGGTGAATGCAGTTTTGTTTTTGAAGGACTTCGAAATTTTGCCTTCATCATGTTTTTTTATGTCGGGTAGTGATTTCCATCTTGGCTCTATGGATCCCCAGGGCTCTGCTAATGTTTTGAGGAATTAAAAGGGCAAGAGTTCATGAGCTTTGCATGTGTAAGATAAAATCAAATAACAAAATCCACATTTATCATATAGTACTTTTCTCATAAACTTATTACATCAGCTCTTGTTAATTTTCAATTACGCCTGTTATATTGTACATAAGTTTGCAAAAGTTTTTTGAATTGTAGGTGACGAAGCAGGTGACGAATTATTTCTTTCAAAGCCACTCATGTTCTAATAGTATTTTGCTGGTTTTATAAAGTTGGTGTTCACAGATTGAACGCAATATGTCGAAAGAGTTCATGATATTGATGAACCTGAAAAATTTGTAAACCCGGGAACTATTATGTGATGGCATAATTGGACTCGTACTGTAACATGCATGGGTTAAAAATTATTTTTATCCTGTTAACTGTGTTCTTAGCCTGTTCACTGACCAAAAACGTCTAGCCCAAGCATATTACCGTGTAGGTCCTAACATAATTGGACAGTGAATGCCAGCCCATATTACGCCATGAATCCTTTTAGATTTTGGCTTAAATGTGAACACAGCTAGAAAAATCGTCCAAGATTCAGGACCAGATTGATTGACGCCTACAGCATTCGGAGCTTGCAGACGTGAGGTCTACTTCAAATTGGACTTTTGTAAAAAGCAGTTTTTACATTAAAGCTCATGACGCGGCCTCGACCTATGTAGCTGCTAACGTGCAGCGGCGTTCACGTTGTTATTTTATTGATTTTTTCTCCTAATCTCATTTTCTAGCAAATTACAGCACAGGCAGAAGACTAAGCTGCTTTTTTTTATGCATAAAATCAATAATTTTTTTGTCTAATGCTGTTGCAAATGGCTCATTCTTTGCATATTTTTCTCTTTCTAGCTCTTTTTATCGAACCATTCTAAGCATGGCGGGTTACGATCAGAATGCTCAATGCCAATTGCCAACATACTGTGCAAGCTGCTATGGCACATTCTTGAAAATAATGAAGAAAATTTAGTACCTACAGGTGAGAAAACGTCATTCGCGCATCACCGAGTGAAAACAATAAAGATTCTTCCTCAGTAAGTCGTACGAGGCGATTTTGGGCTTCCTGCTTGTCGCATTCCATCATATTTTGATAAGGCTTTTAATCTGACATTTCCTTTTATTTCTTTATTCATTTATGTACAGTATATGAGCTCATGCTGTGTTTGCAAATCTTGTGTTAAACTGGGCCCACGCCACGGGTAGACTGCTCGGACCCACCACCTGTTTGCCATATTAAGGCTGGAGGTATCCCATTAAATGCCTTGCTCAAGAACGCAACAAGCTACTTTTGTGCTAAGCGTTAACAGGAAAGCTGTGAATACGTTTTTACAATCCTCGATATGACTCGACAAGGAATTGAACCTTCATCTACCGACTGCGAAGCGGACGCTCTCGCCACTACACCACTGCACCGGTAATTTGTATATGTAACGGAATTGACGTGAATTGCCGCTTTCCCCTATCCTATTTGCGAGGTGAACCTGGACTTGCGTTTCTTGCCATGCTTTAATCCCAAAGAAAGAGTGTTATGCAGGCACGACAAAATAGTTAAAACAGTGTACTGATTTGTTTTTAGACATGAAAAGTCCCCACGTCATTGCCGAACTTAATTTTCTCCAAGAATTTTTCCAACTTTCGTGCAATTTGTTGGCTTATATTCTTCCGGAAACAAAAGTAAGCAAGAGTATGGAAAACAGTGTGTGAGCTGCAATGGCCGATGCGCTTCGCATCTAACTATCGAAAGTTAGCTAATGGTAGCTTATTTTGATGTAGTCCATTCTGTTACAGTAAAACCCGTTAAGTCGAGGACATCTCATTTGGAACGCTTGAATGTTCTCAGTATAATGCATTTCACTGAAATAACAGAAATAATTATATTGTTAACACTTCAAGACGAAATTAATTCCATAGACCGCCATATTGTCTCTTTGCTATTGATTTGTGCCCTCTCCTTGTAGTTGGAAAATGGAATTAGTTTTAAATAAGATGATTTTACCATTTTGGCTGTATGCTTTATCATGTAAAGGTATATTGCCTTTGAATAGTTATATTAAAGCTTGGTTTTACGATCCTTCTTTCGGTTTTTGCATGCTTAGGCGTGCTGGTTTAATGTGTGTATTAGCCATGATTCACTTGCTTCGAACCGGATTTGACTGGAGCTACACATCACTTAAAAGTCCCCAAGCTCACTCTGACAAATTACTGGTGATCTTGCAATCAAGTTTTGAACTTAAGGAGGTTTTGTTTCAAAGCCACACATAATTGCCACTGCATAGGAAAACATTTTAGATCATGCAAAGTGGTCACGTTATAGGAAATTCATTGTACTTGTTTATGGATTTTTTACTACCTAGATTTTCTGTTTTTTATTGTACAAATTAGTTTTTCCAAAGGCTTTTCAGTTTTCTGTCATATCTTTGGCAGGTACAAACAGCTGCAGAGTCGAAATGGAATGTATTTTCAAAACCAATTAATCTTGCGATGGACTCGGACTGCGTGCTTGGCGATCAAAACTTTCGTGATTTTAGTCTTTCGATTCAGCTTTTTTATCTTCTCGTGGAGGTTTGTCGTGGAGCATATCTTTAGCCTTTTCGTTTCAAACCATTGTTTCTGTATGCCAGCTACTTTGCGTTCATTTTTTTAACGTCAAAACTTTGGGTTTGGTTCTCAGCTGCATTCATCGAGGCAGTAGTTGGTACAACCTTCATTTCTGTGATAATTGGCTGCCCATGCAATTCTACTGTATATGGAGCTAAACAGCTTTATTTGCTCAATTTTATCTGTGCATTGTTGATGGTTGGTGCAGTAATTCACGTTTTAGTCCTATAATTGGCTCAATACCCCATAGCTTCTTTTATATACTATGCAATCAGCAGTGTTGAAAGTTGCACTGTTCACTGAAATGCATTAGAAGGCTCACAATTGGCCGATTTAATTATTGTACTGCGTTTTGAAGACTGCATTTACATAGATTATTATATTGCTAGTTCACATGAAAAATGAATCACTCTTTTCCCCCTGCAATACAAGCTCATTTCACTTCTATTTATTTTCGATTTGTTAATCTGAAAATGTCAGACAAAAGAATGTAAGAATGTGCTGATAAATGCTGCTTCCAGTTTTCTGCAACAAAATTATTTAAAAAAGTTGTTTTAACGGTAAACCAGCGTCGTACTGGCGGTTCCCATACGCACAGCATTCACTGCAACAACAAAAGCATCTTCGTAGTCTGTGCGATAAGTAGCACAAATGTCTAGTGTCTGGGAATAGGTAATGCAGATATAACTGTGCGAGTTAGTTAAAAAAATATCATTACTTATTTGATTATTGCTCTCTGCTAGATATGACTATTTTTGTTTATATCTAGATGTTGGAGTACTATAAAGCCAATCAAACAATCTCAATTCATCTCATCGAATGTATAACACTTCTTTGCATCAAAGAAGACATCTTCAGCTTCTTTCCACGACCAGAATGCCCTAAGAGTCGGAATTTCGAGTTCTATGGCATTTTGCGCAGGTAAATTTACATAAAGATTTGACGTAGGCTTTGCACAATTACCCATTTACCATCTTCTATGAAATTCAAAAAACATTTTTGTAGCACCACAGCTCAAGGTTGTATGTTATCATTCTTGGAAAATATGCTGTCTGGGTGAAATGTCGAAAGTCAACTGCCAATGTTTTTGGCGTGCCAGGGTTTTGGGGGTGGGGGTGAAAGTGACATGACCACCAAATTTTTGAAAAATTTTCAAAACGCAAATTTATTTGTTCGAAAGCTGCTGCTTCTCTTCAAACTTTGTATTTGGCTACGCGCTTGCTTAAGTACAATCGAGGACTTGCAGGTGCTAGTGTTAAATTAAGCCAGTGCGAGTTGTACACTAGAGTTTGTTAGGCTAAATACAATAGATTTGGTCAAACTAAACTGCTACAAATCTTGCTTTTAGCCTAAATGCGGCGTATAGTCTACTGTATAGCTGTTCACCAAAGCGGAGTTTTAGAACTACTTATTGTTAGTTGGAAAAAGTCGTTTTGTCCACAGGTTTTTGTCACGCATTTATCTGTGGCGATATCGCGTCAAATGGGAAGAGCAAGAATGCTATTTTCACTAGGCCTTCTTATTCGACGCGTTACCGCCACTTATACGTGCTCCTCGAAAAATTGTTTTCAAAACTGCTTTAACAAAGACGTGCGTAAGCTCTGTGTCACTAATTTATTCATTAGGTTTTGTGTTGTGATTTATGATATATTACTGGATTCTTGATTCCAGTTGAATGATATAAAGCTAGTGATACTATTTTTGCCAAAGTCAGTGCTTTGTCATCGGTGTGACGAGGAACTGAGCTTGAAGCTAGTAAGCGGAAGGCTTACGGTTGAGCGCATGGAGGGTTACCTTGCTTGCTCGTGACCGAGCAGAAACGGCGTTTGTTTCAAGCTCATGATTCGAGGTTAAACTATGGCTTGCTCTGACCGCAATGGCATGGATGGGCAAATGCTGACTCTCAACTCTTTCGTCATTCGTATAGTTCGCTATAAGTTGAATAGATTCTCATCATCTTATTCCGTTTTATCTTTTTTTGTTATTTTTTGATCATTTTTAGTTGTTTTTCACACCGATTCGACTGATGTTTTCGTGCCGATAGTTACAGGAAATAGCAACAGCTTCTACTACAACCAACTTTACTAAGTGTTGTTTAGTTTGTGGACCAGACTTGATGTACGTTATTCCGACTCAGCAAGAGGAATTGTTGCGGTAATTTTCAAGCTACTTTACTCGATTGAAAACGCCTGGGCTTGTTTGATGCAACTTTTCAATTCTTCGTTTCGGTACAACCGGCATTCAGCACAAGACAAATCGATTGAAGCTTGGAGTAAAGAAACCGAAACCTGTAAGCTTCAAGTGTACCATGCGTGTAGAAAAAATGCTTTTTCGTCTTACCCTAGAAAATACTTCGGGAGGCTTTAAGTCCGATGGGTAAACGATTTCCAGATAAAGCACAGCAGGTGATAGAAAGGCAATAGTTTTTGACAAAAATGTACATCAGTTGCATCTAGACAATTGCTGTGGGTGAAGTGATGCTACCTTCATTATAAATCTGTTTAGCTTTTCCTCGGATATAGAAAATATAATATTTTGTTTTCTTTCTCCTTGAAATAACTCTATATTTTCATGAAAGTTTGTCCCAAGCTCCTTGATCTTCTCATTTCTACTTATTGCTGAATGAAATAAGTTGAGTTTAGTCGAATGTTTTTTCGTCCTTCAAAATCTTATATTGATTTTATACGTATATATAAAGAACTCGTTTTCGGTCCGACTTTGGGGTTACCAGACCTGCAGGCAATCACTTTTCTGCCAAAAGCACTGCATTCAAGCAGAAAGGGAATCTTTTCGTAAAGTGTGTTTCTCATGAACACATTAACGCAGTCGTCAGGAGGTTTGCACGCGCGACTTTACGATCACTGTCGCCATAAAACGGCCTTCTAACCCACTCGACCACGTGGCAACTCAATATGCCTAATTGCTCTTCCATTGCCATGCCGATGTGGCATTTCATGATATTTTGCCTCTTTACAGTGGATCGAATTCATGCAATATTAATGTTTGCTTGTAATCACGAAGTCGAGTATATGACATCGAGATCGCCTATTAGTCACGTTGTGGCTTACGCTCTCTCTCTACTGCTTGCCGTGCTTCGACGAAGAAGTACAGCAGTTTATATCAAAGCGAAGTTCGTTCTCGACTCCTTAAGCAAGAAAAATTTGGAGGCAGGTTTGGTTGTATATATTTTTTTAACACCTCTGAGCTTTAATTTTGAAGTGTGCTACGCAAGGCTTTTGTCGATCATGACTATGTACTGTTGAAGCTATGGGCAGGCAATGTCTAGAACTTAAAACCTTGAAGTTATTCTTTTTTATTCGTTTGATAAGCAACTTAGATCATGCCTGAAACACTTGCCAGTCAATCCACAATTCATTGTTCTCTTGGATAGAAGTTATTTCAGCCAGATATACTACCTGTAAACTTGTAAATTGTAAACTTCATTCAGATATGATACCTGTTGTCACGGGTGACCTCATGGAAGGTAATAGCATGGGCTTGATTTTTCTACTGTAAGTTTTCGTGCAGAGCTTGCGGTCACCCGCCTTTGATTTTTTTGATCATGTTCTGTGTTGCTGCGTAATCTATGCCACGGTCACGCTCTCACGATTGGTTGTCTGTCTTCATTTTTTACTCTCCTGCTTTTCCCTCTTTTCCCTTTATATTTTTCTATTTTTGATTAGCGGAAACGTTTATTTCAACCCAGGCCCTATCTTTTCTTTTGCTGCGGCGCCGGAAATGTGACCTGGAGGCAGATCAGTTCAATGATTTACTTGCCTCCAACGGTATATTTAAGGTGCATCTTCCTTTCTTCTTCGGAGTTCAGCTATTATACCAGCTCTCACTCTTGGAGTTGTCCTCCTTGCTGCATCTCTTGTTTTTGGTGGTCGCCAGTCCACCAACACTGTGCCATCTTTTTTGAAGCCCTTGAGCATGTATGCCTCCATTGTGTACTGCGACCCAGCCAATCCTCCTTCTGCCAACGCAGCTCTCCCCTTTCACCCTCGTGTACTGACCTCCTTCCCCTTCTTTTTATGAATCTTACCCACTCTTTTCTACTTCCGGTGCTTTTTCTTTGCCTTTAGCTTCCTCTTCCTCTCCTGACTCGCTCAGGGTTCTCCAATAAAATGGAGGAGATCTTCGTTTCCAGAAATGTAGAGTTTTTTTCACTTTGTCTTGCTCTTCTGTCAACATTATCTGTGTCCAGGAAACCAATCTCAACTTCTCTTGATTTTTTAGGATTCCTGGATACTCTGCCCTGCGATTTGATCGCACTCGCTGCCGGTGTAGTCATCTTTCACCTGATGACAAGCACGTTGGCGATGTAGTCGTCATTTTTATCTGACAGGGTCTATTTTCTGAACTCTCAATCTCCTCTCTCTCTTTGCTTGACCCCTTCTCTGACAAAGCGGAATCAACATTTTTCTGGAAAACTTTTATCGGCTCTCTTTTATTAAACGTTTACGCTCCTCTTCTGTGAATGGCGGAACCGGCTCTTTTTCACTTTCTTTTCTTTCTTCTTCCAGAACTCTGTTTATTTTAAAAAAATTTTTAAAATTAAATTTTTTAATTTAAAAAATATTTTAAAATTATTCTTGCTTTAAAAAATCAGGAATAATCTTCCTCCCGAACTCTGGGGGACTTCAAATCAATCTATTCTATCCCTTGCTTCATTGCTGGTTCTGCTTATTCTCTTAACTTCCCAAGTGCTCCTCTCCCAAGGAATCGCCATCGGTTTATGCCAACTACCTGATATCTCACTTTCTGTGTGTCAGCCACAGGCTTTGCGTAACAGACCAGCAGTCACTTGTCCAATCTCCACCGATCCTCCTGTTCTAAGGGTTTTATTTCTCTTTCTGCTCTCCTTTCACCTCCATTAAACTTCTTGCGGCTGCTGCCAACTCTCCTCTTTTATTGCCATCGGCCCAGACAAAGTCGCCTACCCCATGCTGAAGCACCTTTCCCGTTTGGGCATGGATTTTTTATCACAGGTTCAATCTTTCTTGGTCTTTGTATTTTTTTTCTTTCATCTCGAAGTCTTTCTTCATTATTCCCAATGGGAAAACCTCTCTACTCACCTGCTTCCACTCAGCCTATCTCTCTCACCTCCTATGTTTCAAAGCAGTTAGAACACATCATTCTATCTCGACTACTCTTCTCTCTGGACTCTACCTCCATTTTCTTTCGTCGGCTGGCCGGTTTTCACCCTGGGTCTATTCTCGATTGAATTCTTTATCTTTCTCAGTCCAATTTGGATGGGTTTAACTAATCCAAACCGAGTTCTCTGACAATTCTTGCTGCTATCGATTTGCTCAAGGCTTTTGACGCTGTCTGGCACCCCGCTTTATTTCACCTCCCTCCTAACTTTGTTTGATGCACTCGATCTTTCCTTTTCTGACTGGTGCGCTTGCGTGATTTTTCAAAGTCACAAAAGTTGCTCCTTTCAAGTTTGCCGAGGTTTTCCTCAAGGATTCGTTCTTGGCCCTGTTCTTTTCTCTCATATTATCAAATATCTCCCTACAACTATTCATTTTTCCGTTAGTCGTTTACTTTTTGCTGGTCATGGTCATTTGGTCCTTCCTCCTCCTCGGTACCTGCTGCTGCGGAGGTTCCACAAGGATCCCTAATTCGACTGGAGCTCTGGTATGAGCACTGGTTTCTTTCTCTCAATTCGATCAAATGTGAGGCCTCTTTTTTTCCAATGATTCTCATCAGGCTAGTCTTTTGCCCCGCCTCTCCCTGTTGAAGTCCCTCAATCCTACTTGAAGTCCCTCAATTCTGCTAAAAGCCTAGTTCTATCTTCTCAAAGTCTAGTGCAGTATCTCTTGCTCCTCATGGGGCCCCTCCAAGTAGTCCCTATCTCTTCGGTATCAAGATTTTTTTGGTCCGTTCTCACGTATGCTTCACGCGGATGGTTTCTTTTTCTCAGCGTTACCAAGTTGAACGCCTTTACCAAACGGCCAGTCGCGCCATGGCCTGCCGCCTCTTGTTCTTTCTAATTCCTGTTCTCTTCCCCTACGAGTCACCTTGATTGTTTTGTCCTGTCATCTTATGAGCGGGCCCTTTGTCTCCCTACCTTTTTCCCATTTCAAGTTTGGCCACACATGAAGTGAAACCAAGGTTTTCGTGGTTCTCATGGAGAGACTTTGCTTCCTCGTACCTGCTCACGTTTTCTTCTTCCCCCAAGGAAGCTCGTTTTGCTTTCCCTTCCTCGCTTTCTTGAAAACCTCCATCAGTGTGATGCTCATTCTTTCCGCTCTAAGCTCTCGCTCTGACCCTTCCTTTTCTCACCAAGGTGCCGCTCTTTCTCACTTTCATTCTCTTCCATATTACGATCTCGTGATTAGAGCGGATGGTTCTGTCCATTTATTGTTGGCAAAGAAAGATCCGACGTCTCTGCCAACTGCTCTGTGGCGCAGAGGCAACATTTGTTTTCAGTGGGTTTCATATCTTTAAATTTCTCTGGTGAAGCGTGCGCCATTCTGCCTACTACCCGCTGGTCTTGGCACTCGACAGTACCAAGTATGCCAGCTTTTTTCCTTCCTTTTTCTCTCAAATTTTCGCTCTGTTCTTGCTACACTTTTTTCTCCTCCGTCCTTGCTTCAATTTCACTCTCTCTGGCACATCTGGCAGGAATTATCCATTCTCTATTTTTCTGTACGCTTTCAGTGGGTGTCCAATCACTCATTTCTTCCGGGTAATGGCACTGCCGATGTGTTGGCCAGATGAAGTGCGCATCTTCAAGCATCTACAGTCCCATGTAGCCCCTCTCCTCTTTCCTCTTGTATCCACTCATCTCTTTTTTAGGGCGGAAGGCGTACTGTCTGCCAAAATTCTTCAACACACTGGTTCTTTTGGTATCCACAGAGGAACTTGTGCTCCCTCATGACGCTTGCAGTGCCATCTCTCGTCTTCGCTGCAACGGACACAGCCTTCTGTTGGAATCTTATCTTTCTGTAAAATTGGCAGAATAGAAATTCTTCATGTAGCGCCTGCGATCATTTAACTCAGAACTTTTCTCTTATAATTCTGTTCAGGCCTGATGCGACTTTTTGGGGACTTCTTTGCTATGTTCAACCTCTGGTTTAGGCCTTGGAGGGTTGCTTGGTTTCTGGTCTTCCATCATATCTCCATCACTCGGATGGGGTTGATAACAACAATTACTGGTCTAGATCATTGAGTGGAGTTGGCTTATTTTATCGTTTCCAACTAAAAATCACCTAAACTGAATTTTTACTGGTGTTTTGTTTTCATAGTCAGCATTACTAGTGAATTTTGTGAGTAGTAAAACGCCTACAAATCATTTTCTGTTTGTGGTACACAAAAAAAAGTTAATTTTTTTCCGCTTTTAGGTCGCTAACAAATGTCTGCAGTTTGAGTTTGATATGTCGTACCTGGATCGTACTTTTGTCATTTCCCAGTATTTGTTGCTTCATAAGCTGCGTCCAGATTCACGTCCATTATCGTTTGCTCGTTTCTCCCATATGATGGAGATCATGTTCAAAAAAGGTAAATACAGTAGCGAACTATGGTCGTTACTTTTGTAAGTTCATTTATGTCTTCTAAATCAGCTTTTTCCATTCGATGGCGTAGTGGTTAGAGCAGACCTGGGCAAACTACGGCCCGCGGGCCAGATGCGGCCCGCCAGAGCATTTTGTGCGGCCCGCCAACACTTGTAGAAACTTTCATGTACAGTCAAACCTCGGTTTTCGAACGTCTCGCAGTTCGAACAATTTGGTTATGAGCAGGTGATGACCTTTTTTTTTTTCGGAGTCCACCATGTCCACGCGCGGTATAAGGTCAATATAAGGAGGTCTCGTATTACATGAAGTTGTCGCAGGCTATTGCAAGATCCTGAGCACTGACCCTCGGCCACTTATACTTGGTTAATGCGGCCCTCGACCGACTCTTCAATCCTCAGTGCGGCCCTCAGCTAGCTTCCATGACCGCGATGCGGCCCGCAGGCCAAAGCAATTGCCCATGTCTGGGTTAGAGCGTCCGCTTCGCAGTCGGTAGACCTGGGGTTCATTCCCCAAGTCGAGTCACACCAAAAGTTTTTTGGATAAGTTTTTTTGGAGGAGCGGCCCTAAGAGTCAACTTCTGACGCTTTACAATCTTTGATGAAAAAATTCTGTTTACACACCTTGTTTGTGATGTTTGTAGTTTGACTTGTAGCATGACAAATAGCATCTTGTTCAGGTATGTGAATGCCTTTGCATTAATAAGATTTCAACTGAGTTAAAATAATAATGTAGTTTAAAATGAGTTCGAGATGCTTCATCGAGGAAAATGCTAGACATGCTTGACGATGATTCTTGTAAGGCAACCATCTGTCTAGACAAAGTCTCCAAACTTTTAAGCCCAAAGGCTACACAAGTTATTACACAGCAGTTCTAGGCCTATCATAAGCTCCAATCCAAATAACAAAATTAAAACATGATTGTTGTTTCAATTATTTAAACACACTTTGATGTTATATGACACACGTCAAAACAGGATCCTACTGTCTTCATGTTGTGGCTTGCAGGGAAAAATGTATTAAAAAACATTACTGTAGTAGATACAAGTCCATGCAATAATTCCTACACAACGAGGCAATTTGATCACACGATTTTATTATGTAGCTAACACATATTATCGAAGTCTTCTATGAAAATAGTCATTGATTTTCGTAGATTCTAAACAAATTAATATCTACCTGTAACTACGTAAAAAACACATTTATTGATGGAAATGATGAAATTGCTTTTTTGATGCTAATATAGTGGAAAAATCTGGCTTGAGATTGGATGTTCCTAATTTTAACAAAGATCTCAGATGGTCATCTGACAGGTTTATTCTCAGATATCTCTTTACCGACTTCATTCTGAAAAAGTTTTGTTTATAAAAATATGATGTATCAAACATGGAGAGATATTCTGCAACGAAGTGTTTTTAAGTAATACAATAGGCCAGCGATGCACTTTGAGCAAACTGCAGACAGTGACACTGTTTCGACCTGTCAGGTCTCTTCCGTGCTTTATTTGAAGCTCTAGCTACTTGTCGGTCACACATGCACCGAAGAGACCCGATAGGTTGAAAC
The DNA here is from genome assembly GCA_963675345.1 of Trididemnum clinides. Lineage (NCBI taxonomy): Eukaryota > Metazoa > Chordata > Ascidiacea > Aplousobranchia > Didemnidae > Trididemnum > Trididemnum clinides. Next base: position 23,049,128 of record OY776299.1, on the reverse strand, counting down.
AGTGTCTTTGTCTGCAGTTTGCTCAAAGTGTCTTAAATTTGGAAATTGTTCCTTTAGCACAAACTTAAAAAAACAACAAATTTAAATTTACCTAAGTAGGTCACTTGCTTGCAGTTCAATTAGCTGCAGCTGTAGTGAATCTGGGCAACTGACTACGTCAGCTGCAAATGGGTTTGCGAAAAGTGTAACTTGCTCTGCTCTTGAATTTAAATCAGAAAATTGCTCCTGAAATTGCTGCTGCAAATCTCGAATGATCCCACAAGAAAATGCAATTGGGAACTGGGTCCTTGCTTCTGATATGGATATTTTGCTTTTCTCAAAGTGGGCCAAGTTTTTTACCTTCACTTGTTTCAAGAACAGAGCAAGTTTACATCTAAAGGCCTTGAGGTGGGCGTATAGATCATAAATGAGGTTTCCCTACATCTGTAATTTTAGGTTCAGATGGTTCATACGACAAGTAATGTCTGTAACAATGGCCAATTTCCAAACTCACTCTTCATCACATAGTAATTGCTGAGGCTTGCCCTTGCTTTCTTGGAATTCATAAATTTAATGTTGAAGTAATTCAAAAACTTTTGTTGAAGCTTTTCCACAACTGAGCCATCTTACTGCAGTTTAGTTAGGTAAATCTAAATATTCTGCGCCAGTTTCTTTCAACATCTCTCTGAATTGCCTATGATTAAGCCCATGTGACCTTATCAAATTTACCATCTTAACGACAGGGTTCAACACACAGCTCATATTCACATATTTAGCACATAGAGCTTGTTGGTGAATGATGTAATGCAGGAACATTGGTTCTGAAATATTTTTTTCAGCACTTATCTGCTTAACTTGTCCTACCAAAGATTTTTTTATGCTACCCATATTTCTTCCATCAATAGTCAGGTAATATCAATAGTCAAATAAACCTGCGCGATGGCGTAGTGGTTGGAGCGTCTGCTTCGCAGTCGGTAGATCTGGGGTTTATTCCCCAAGTCGAGTCACGCCAAAAAACTTAAAGAAATAGAATTCACAGCTTCTCTCTTCTTGGCGCTCAGTACATAGGGATAGTGTGGAAAACAAGCCGGAAAGCTTGCTTGTTGTGTCCTTGGGCAAGGCACTTAACGGGATGCCTCCATCTTCATGTGGCAGACAGGTGGTGGGGCCAATCAGTCTACCCGTCGTAGTGGTCCAGTCTGACGAAAGACATGCGAACCGAGCATGAGCTCATACGCATAAATAAGTCAGGTAATGGAGGCTATTCCAGTCCAGGCTATAGTGGTCGATTGTTTTTTAACTCACTGAATAAGTCCTCTCCAGTAACTGTGTCATTCATGCTGTACAGAGAAGCCAACTTTTGGGTAACATTCAAATCTTCATCCACACCTCTGACAAAAACAAGCAGTTGAGAGGTGGCACAGCTGTCGAGGCATTCATCCGTTGCAAGTGAGAATGGAAAAACTTGCATGCATTGCTGGCAATTTGGTTCATCCTGTTTTTCCCCATGTCCCCAACACGGCGGGAAACAACATTCGCATCCAAAGTTAACCTTTTCAGAAGTTGAGGTTTTTCCTAGCAAAGTTCCTCTACAACCTCCAGCAACTAGTCTTTTACTATTTGGCCATCGGCAAATGGCTTGCCACGTTTAGCAAGTACATAGGCAACTTTGTAACTGGCCTTCGTCAAAGACTCATTTTCATTTGATGATTTACCAAACCACGACATATGAGAAGTAAGCTGATGTTGCAATTTGGCAAATTTTTCAGCACGGGCTGCTCCCACCAACTGTAAATAGTGAGCTTGGTGTTTGCTTTAGTAATGACGGCGCAGGTTGTACTCTTTCAACACAGCAATTGTGTCATTGCAAATTACACTCGATGCTTTCTCACTGGATTTGATGAAGTATTTCAAACTCCATTCTTTTTAAAATTGCCGAACCGCATAACCTATTTTTCTTTTTCTTTTCTCTGCCATCGTGGGAAACTTAAACAAATTACTTTTGATGTAATTAATCAATTACATTGAATATTGCCTGAGCAACTTTAAAAGACTGAACACATTTCGTAGTAATAGCACCTGCCAATGACCCAAAATGATTTTTAGGAATTCCTATGAAGTGAGTCAGAGCGGTAGTCTGCAGCAAATTGTGCAGTTAGCGGTAAACTGTGTTGGAAAGCACAATGCGCCACGGCGTGACTACAGAACTAGGTCATCTGCTGCACAGTAAAACATAATGCGCACTTCATTATGAAGTCAGCGGCGTCTCCGATTGCCGAGAAAAACCTCCTCGCCACCACCAGCCATATTTCAAGCCACGACATTTTGCGTAATTTTAACTTTTTTTCATCGACAAAATGTTTCTGAGGGCTGGATGAAATGGCTTCGCGGACCGTAGTTTGGAGACTCCTTGTTTAGACCGAAAAAAAAGCACATTGTAGCACAACAGTGACAAACTTCTGAAAAAACAATGCTTTTGCTCATTTTCAAGTTGATCTTTTTTTTGGTGATTAACTTCACCAGAGTTTGAAAACAAAGTTTTCGCTCTTACGTTGAAAATGTTTCATTTATTTATTTATTTTATTTTTTGAGATTAACTTTACAAATTCCAAGACAAAAGACGGTTTATATGACAAACCAAGCATGTAACTCAAAAATATGCACGTTTTTTGGAAATATATAGTTTTATATTTTCCCAGATGCTGTTCTTGTAAATAAGTAAAAATCTTAGAAATAAGCAAGAAATGGTAACCTAATTTTTAAGATCGCGATTTAAATTCAAAGGTAAAAAAATGGCTGTGGATGATGTTGGTAGCAGTGATTAGTGTCCTGCTACTTTTTTGGATAAAGAGAACGGGCGTAATTGAACATCTAGTTTCCACGCCTTAAATTTAATCAAGCGGACAGGAATATGCTGATAAGTAAGGGGAAAGTGGCAGCCACTTTAAACCTGTCATAAATACAAAATTTTGCAGCCCTACGGCTAGGACAGGCTGACCTTAGTGCGTGAACAAAATTGTCTCTTGCAACGTGATTGGTGAAGAGCTTTACTATTCTAATCCAATAAAGCATGGGTAAGAAGGAAAGCTAAAGGGAAATGTTTACTAAATGGCCTGATACAGAGAGTTGATGTAATGATATTAACAAATTTTAGATTCAAAAAAAGACAAAAAGCAAACTGTCGTTTCGACTGTTGCGGGTGTAAGCAATTTTACTACATTCTCTGAATGGTTGCAAAAGGCAGATTTGATCGACGAAATCGATTGTGGTAGGTTTTATTTCTTAAATTATTTTGCGTAGTTTCACGTTCATTACGAGCTCGTTACTTACTTAAGTACTTAAGGTCACACTCGTGTAACTTTTTTAATTTCATTCTGGCTTGTTCTGCTGCTCACTTTCGTTGTCGTTCTTTTTTGACATTGCTCTATCTGATTACATGCTCAGGCCACAAAAGAATTGTCCATTTTTGTACGTGGCTAACAACAGCTAGAGTGGTTAGCACCAACTGATTTGGTTTTATTTCTTTTTCTTACATTCCAAACTAGTGCAATGTTTTTCTCCTATTGACTAGCGCAGAGGCTCCCAACTGGGGCGTTGCGACGTACTGGTGCGTCGTTCGGAGAATGTAAGGGGGTCGCAAGTTTACATATCCCCAATAACTTTTTTGGAATTTAGCCTTCCTTTTTGAGTCTTTTGTCTTTATGACTGACTTGATGACCTCTGTGTTTTCGAGGGCAACTTATGTTGAGGAATTTCTTGTCCCTATTTTTGACTTGATGATCTTTTCCGGAGCTTTTTTTAAGGTCAAATTATGAAGTACGTCGTTGATATATTAATGAAATTAGTGCGTGGAAATTTATACAAGTTGTAAACCCCTGGACTAGCGTATTTGTACTGTCATGTAGTGGTTATAAACGCTCGGTTTGAAATCGCATTACTCGAATATAAACCAGTATTTGTTGTTTAGATTTTGCAGTCAAAAAGTATAGAAAAAATCCAACTTTTTTGGATGATATTTCACGTGGTCCCAACTTTGTAACTGCAGAACTAGGTAAGCGATGCTTTTTAGTTCCAATTTGCTAGTTGGAAAATGTAACGTTTTGTATTTAGATACTGCTCCATTGCCTACAAGCGCTCCACTAACTGATGATAACAGTATTTTGGACAGTCTGATGAAGGCTTGTTGTGTTGTAAGGCTGTTTTTATTGTAACGTTATTTATGTTGAAGTCTCAGAAAATAGGAAGAATTGTTGTGATAGGATCATGTAGGCTTCGATAAAGTAGGAGAAACAACGAAGTTGATTGCTTTAATTGGGATTAGGCACACTGCTCACGTCCAACCAAAAATAGTTTCGAGTATATTATAGATATTCGTTTCAACCCCCTTCCTAAATTAAAGTACACTTTGAACGATGCTTTTACTAAAAGAACTCCTCTTACAGAAAAAAGTTCTTCATGCGTGCCGGTACTGTATATGTGTATAGTTTAAGAGATGTTAAAAAAGATCTTTCTGTGTGTTTATCGCCCTTCGACATTAGAAACCTAATTTATTCAATACCTCATGCTCTAATCGCGAATTCCTTCTCTTAAATTCAAGAATGGCTGCAAAGAAATATTTTATGTGAGTTCTTACGCATAAACGGCTCCTGATTTCACTAACTGTTATAAATGCATGTCATACTTTTGCCCATGGCAATCTCCCTTTATCGAAATCCTGTTAGTGCTCTTTTTTCTCCTTCGTTTCTGTATTTTTGCTCTCAAATTAGCTGTAGCTTTTTCTCCGTTTTCCACTTAAACCTAAAAATGGGAGGTGTTAGTCTTTAGATAACTAAACTGTACTTTTTGTACTTTTATGCAAATGCATTTGCGCGCCTCATGTCCTTTACCATTTACGAAGGCACGTTGCAAAGACTTTCCGTACGTCGTCGGCTCTGACAAGCAACAATTGTGTTGAGAGTAATACGAAACCATCAAACGTAATGTTGAAACTCGGAAATTTTTGAAGGAGGTCTGGGCACGTTTCGGGCATGAAACTACTGTTGTCCTACCACTCTGTGGGATTAAAAATTCAACACTGAGCCAAATGTGTTATTTCTACTTGGTGTTGACTGACCGCTTAGACCGTGTAAACTTTTTAATTATGTTCTTAAAGCTTTACTGGTTGCCTCTTGGAGCAATGGTTTGAGCGTTCGCCTTACATGCTTTAGGCTGCTGGTTCAAACCTTGTTCGAGTAATAACCAAGACTTTTTAAAAGTGCCATTTACTACTACCCTGCTTAGCGTTTAGCACGAAAGGGAACGTGTGGTGAGAAAATCGACAAGCTTGCTTGTGCCTTTGGGAAGGGAGTTAACGTGGTATCTCCATCTTTATGTGGCAAACAAGTGGTGGGACCGACTAGACAACCGATCAAAGTAGCTTGGTCTGAGCATAGGCTAGCAAAAAAAGCGTGAGCTCATACGCAGTAATAAATAGCGTTGCTATCAAAATCAGTTTTTGATTGGTAATGCCTATCCTAATACAAATGCCATTAATTGTATTTGGCATTGCAGGGACATTAGTTTAATTTGATCTGCAGTTGGTCTATTTGTGTGGTACCCGGTTAATTGCATGCAAAGTACCGAGACATAGCTGTAAACATTTTACAGTGCTTTGTTCAAATGCAATTTGGTTTCAGTATATGATTGACTGCGAGGCAGAGCTGACCAATCAACTGCAGTCAAAAGATTGTCGATCTTTTCTCCATTACTTGAAAGCTTGGGTTGGATACAACGCAAAAGTGTGCTATATCTCATGTCCACCTCACACGTTACGAGGTATAGTTGGCGTGAGCACTTTCCTTCAAAATTTATCAAAAGTAAGTTTACCTGGAATGGTTGAAAGGTTCACACCGACATAAACCACAAACATTATATTGAAAACAATTTAGTGTGTATTGCAAACAATGTACCCTACCCAATTTGACGAGACCATCCCTGGACGCGTTTCGTCCTCTTGGACTCCTCAGCAGGGCCTGTCCCGTCCCCCAAACCAAACCCTTCATTTGCAATAACATAAACTCGTTTTCTCCATATGCAATAGCAAACATGCGTCGGACAAGCGGCGCAAGCATGTTCATGACAGATGGTGAACCTAATGGAGACACTCGGGCTTTTGCTGCAAATTGAGGCAGCAAGGTGTTGCTTTGAGGTGACTTAGTCTGTGGATTGCAGTGGATTCTGCGAGCCTCATTTTGCAGCAAGGTTTAGTTAATGGTCCTCTTGGACTCCTCAGCAGGGCTTGCATTAACTAGGTTAACTAACCTTGCATAACGTTATCTAATTTACCTGGAATGTTAATTCGTTTTTGCACTATCGTGCAACGTTATTGCAATGTATTTGATAAGTCTTTTAGAACTCGTTGCCAAATATCTTTGTGATTGTTAGTCATAATTGGCAAGCTTTCCTACCTGTACAAAATCCTCACTCAGATTTGCTATGCTACTGTTTTATAATCATTTTTCCGCCCGGATTTCTGCTGAAAGAAAAAACTGTGTACATTCCATCCCATCATAATCAATCAATCATGAAAACACGTTTGCAGCAGTTGGTTTTGCAGTGAATTTATCTTTACATAGAAAGCCATTAACAAAGTTAATTGAATTTAGGCCTACTTGTGTTTTGTATGTGTTTGAGTTTTTTTTAATATGTTCGTTAAATTTACGCTCGCTTTTCATCGTAACTGGGATTTTTTTGTGTTCCCAGCCAAATTTTGAGTACATTGAAGATTCGCAGCGAGTATTGATTTTATCTTCTTTCTTGTCTTATTAGGTCTGAATAGCTGTTGTTCTATGTATAACAGCATACTCTTTCCACTAAATGATGAAAAGTAATTCATTTTCAGATCTTGGACACCAATCTTGTGTTTGGAAATGTTATACTCTCTCTGACATTGTGTTTGCTGGAAGTGGTGGTGAAGATGGTCGACGAGACAAGTAATTATTCGAAAGATTGCTCCGAATTTGATCTGGGTGTGCTGGATACTGTCGATCAAATAGCTTGGCTCAAAGTCGTGCAAGTTATAATGTACAAGGTGCTGTTTATATAGAGGTTTTAACCCTTTAAGGATCATAAGATATTAATTCATATTTGAAACAATTCCGCAATTGTTTGGTAACAACGCGATTACAATAGATTTCAGAAAAGTGGTTATTCCGTTATAATGACCTAACAAGTAATAATGATGTAACGTATGTGTTAAATTGATCCTTAAATAGCTGAGTGCAATTTTGAGAAATTTTACGGTAATGATTTTAAAACGAAAGGGGTAACCAGAAAATAATTTCTCTCAAATATTTTAAAAATAATTCTCCAACAGAATTTTTCTCACCTGTAAATGTTGGCATCTCTATAAGAATCATTCACGATCATGACTAAAAGCCTTTATTGTTAGCTGGCTTCTTGTTGAACGAGTTCTGAGTGTTATTAAAAAGTGGGCTATTACCTCGAATTTATCTAAATGTTGCAAAAAATTGTCTCCTTGCAATGTTTTGCTGACTATATCCTCGGCCCATGCATGCCGTGTTCCTGAATCACAACTGCTATTGTATTTATTGTTTTTTTTTAGCGAGAGCAGCCGTAAATGTTCAACGAGCGATAATCTTTGTTTGTAATGTACTTCATGTAATATTGGAGCCACTCATATTCGCCATGGAGCAGTTCGAAAGGCTAAAACGATTTCTTCCTTGGCATGGAGACACCGCATGAAACAATAATTCAGATTCACTCCGCACCTAATCACAATCGGGCTCGCGCAAAGCGGTCGTTTATTTCGAATCACGTCATGAATATAATTTGCAGAATGGCAGCCCCATTACCGATAGCGCTGACTGCCATCGGTGGGCACCCAAAAGTCACCTTGCGCGACATGCTGTGTGAGCAACTTCACTATTCTAAATTAGTGATGCACGGAAAGTAGGTCTGTAGCTCAACTGGTTGAGTATCTGCTTGGCAATCAGAAGGCTATGGGTTTGAATCCAAGCAAAATCTTTTAAACCGTTAATCATAGCAAGCGTGAATCACTTTCATTATGTTGATATAAATAGTTCTTGCTGAGGAGGTGTCCATTCCATCCTGCATATGCTGTTGACTACCGTCTTCTGAAAGGTTGGTCGGCAGTTCTCTTTCATTCCCGAGCAACTAGTCTACATTATCTTGTAGTTATTTTTCTGCATAATTCCACTACACACACCCAATCGCTCTCCGATTTTACTGATGGTATTTTTTTGATAGTACACGGTGAAGGAGGTTGTGCAGTTAGATCAGCTTTCCCGCATTATCGTGATTAGCATGAACTTGCTCAGTGGAGAGTATCATACTTGCAAAAAAGAAGCACAAGATACAAGTGCAGGTTATTCTTTTTATTTCAAAGTAGGAGGAAGTGTTGATTCAATCGCTTTGTTTGCTAGAAGATGTGTGACATTTGGATTGTAAAAGTATTTAAATCTAACTTGAATTTAAATTTACTTAGATATCGATGTAAGGAAATGTTGCTGTAAAAAGCTTTTCTCGTTAACAACATACATAACTCTTTGATTTGTAATAGCACTTGAATTTGCGCAATTTTAGCTCGCTTTGTTATGCAGACGATAAAACAAAAAAGAACGATAAGTCGTTGGGGAGCAATTTATTGAAGAGGAGGTACGTTTAGTTTCATATTGCCTATTCTAATGGCTGTTAAAAAACAATTTTCATGCAGAGATAATGTAACAGGCCTACCACCGATTTTGAATTGCACTTGACAACCATTCCAAAATATGCTGTTGATGCAATTTTTGAGGCTGTGAAATCAACTTCTTCTTTAACACTGCAAAGGCATGTTAAGAGCGTAGTCAAAGAGACCGCTTTTTAGGTTCTTGGACAAGAACAAAGTAATTGAAAGCGATCTTTTTTCGAAACACAAAACATCATCTTTTTTGGTTAGTTCGGTGAGTTTTTTAGCATTAAAGCTGCGATTATTATATATCATCCTCTTTCTGATCACGTACAACATGTGCTTTGCAAACTGTTTGCCTCAATACCTCTGTTTGCCTCAATGCCCAAAAACACACTCTTGCCGCACCTTATCAGTCAGTTTTATTATATTGTTGTTTATACCCTGCCCTCCTCATCCTCTTGAAATGGAAGCACTGCGTGAAACGGTGGTTCAGGTTTACATCGTCAGGCTTATTAAAACCAAGCTAGAGGAAAGCGATATAGTGTACTTCTAACCAGGCATGAATGCAAATCGGAGATTGCTAGCCCCACCACCAACAAGGTGGATAGCCACTGATGGGCGTCTAAAAGTCGCCTCTTATTACGTGCTGGCTGATCAGCTTGATTATTTTGATCCGGGAAAGCACAAATAAGTACATTGTCGAACAGTTAACTTGCGATATGAAAATTTCCTCAACAGAGGAAGAACAGATTTTTTTCTAACTCTTGAAAACCTAAATATTGCCAGCAACTAGAAAACCTTACTCTTGAAACCTGAATTTCCCACATAATAGTGGGTTAACTTCGTTTGCATTATTTGACAATACAGGATGCACTTGAATAAGGAAATCGATTTCTGCTAAGCAGCTTGTTTTTTTTTTCTTGTTTGAGAAAATATCTGTGTAATAGAACAAGCTTTACCTTTAGTAATCAATTGAGTCTTCAAATAGTCAAAACTTTTATTAAAAAACTTTATTTTTTCTAGGAACAATGCCACAAAGAAGAATATCTTCCTCTTTTGGATGACCCGATCAAGCCTAGCACCAGCAGCCGTCAAGATTTAACGATTCATCCAGTTGGCCAAGAACGAAAAAATCCTTTTTTTAAAGCGGCTAGTTTTAGTAGTAGTGACAATACAGTGCGTGTGTAAGTCGTGTCTTTTATAATATTGTGAGCAAGTAATGGTGTATCTGACAATACTCGATGCTAGCTTAACGCCAGCATTTAATCCCCACAGCACATGGATGCTCCTCCACACGAAGAAGTGTATCTGTTATACTACTTAGTCTTAGGTGTAGCTACAAAATTTGGAACTTACCCTAGCTCGACTACCAAGCAGATAATATTACCGAAAGTGTATTTTCTGCCGAGAAAACAATTAAAATCGACAAAGCTAAATATGTTGTTTTTATTACAGATTGGCAGCGCGATTAAAAAGATCCGCCGATAATCTCAACCAGTTGGGGGTCGATTACAGTAAATTCGCATTTCAAATATTAGGAGTTAAACCTGTCTACACTTGACCGCTCTACTAGCTTGCTTATGCTGAAACTCTACAAGCCTAAGTCGAAGCTTTACATGTTCAAACCGGCGTATTATTTTGCCAAAACTATGCAACTGTGATGGGCTACTTGTTTCAAAAAATTAAGAAAACAATCCAAAAGTATTCTGGCGTACTGTTGCAGAGTCTACAAGTGAAACATCATGAGTTAAACAGTTCCTTGTACTGGTTGGCCCTCGAAAAGCTGAAACGCAATTGCATTTTTATAACTTTTACAGTTTTTGGACAGTTTTTGAGCTAAGTGGGACTTGCAGCAGGATCAAGTATAGCATGTGAAAAAAATTTCTTCATGTATAGTAATCGAACGATCTATGCATGATAACAATATGAATTAATCATTTAAAAATGTTATGTCGCCATATTCACTTATCACTAGTTGTAGTAGTTTGATTTTTATCCGGTATTGTCTCCTTAGTGGAGATAGCCGGATTCACTCCAGTCATTTCGCGATTGTTCGTACTTCATCTCTCCATTTTACTGGATGCAGGGCATCCATTTCGCTCGTTCCATTTTTTCCACTGTGCTCCGTTCAGGGTATCAATACTATTTAGCAGATATTGTATTGACTATCATCCCTGATTCGGAAAATAGTGTGTCGTGCCAGACACACATCGAAAATGCACGTATAAACCCCGCGAAAGTGAAAAAAGCGGACGTATAAATCTTTCTAGCTGTTTGCAAACCGTCCGCAGTCTCTTTAAATAATCAGTAGCATTCCTGCATTAATCCACAGATATTTCATTTTTCATAAATCTTTTCGTTTATTTTCTGTAAAATTTTTTATAGTAAACCGTTTTCGATAGTAAATACCAAATCGTTGTTCCATCAAATTAAAGTCAAGATTTTGTTTTGAACATTTATCTTTCCGAGTAAATTAGGGGGTTACTTATTTTTTGGAGTTTACTTCTTCACGTGCCTGTTCGTTTGGTCAGGCTGGTTGCTGCAGTATAGAAGCGAGATAAGAAACCTTGCACAAGAAAAGATTTCGTGACGTCCAGTACCATATCATCCATATCTCCGGCACGGCAGATTTTGACTTATTTTTACATTGCTGTATTTTTGCATTGTTTTGAGATATTGATCTGAAGTGTTTGCCCTAGACCCCAATTAACTTCTTTATATTACTCATAAAATGTCATCACCCTTGCATAAAAAGGGTAAAAGTGAAGGTCTGATCAAATGAGATTCTGTTTTTTTGTTACACATTATCTTTTCTGAACACTTGGTTGTGGTGTATTTCTTTCTCTATTTATGATATGCTGTGGGTAGTACAATTTTGTTATGTATTTTGGGTTCAGAAGATACTACGTTGACGAAAAGCGAAGTGCCGGAAAGTGCAGAAGAAAAGCCTCACTATTTGGCGAACAGGTGTTGTTGCTGCTTTTGCTATTGTAGCAATAGTCTGCTTGAAGTTACAAATTTTTTTGATTTCTGTCAAGTTTTGCAGATCATTAAGATTACAGGAATATAATGCCGGTTTCGCAACCAAGGGTTCGTTACCGCCAAGGGTTTTGCATTGTTGTGAGGCTATGAGGCAACTTTTACGGCTTGGTAGCGGTGCTTGTGATAGAAATGCATCGTATTGACCGGTAATGGTAATTCCAGAGTGGTTCTGAGCATGTGTTGTTACGTATGTACGACTCGTAAATTTGATTTCACAATCTACGGTAATTCTATGCACGACAAGAAAGTTATGTGACGCGCAGGTTTTACGTGCGACGCAAAAGTTTATATACGACACCAAAGTTTGTTATTGTACGACTCACGGTTATTTTGTTTAAGACGTGCCAGTTTTACTTATAGAAACGCCAATGACTTCCTACGCTGAGCAGCGACTCGTACCACCACTACGCGAAGCATTTGTTTGCCAATAAAAAAAAAACGACCCAGGTTTTGCCCCTAGCCTAATTCAATTAGGTTGATGGCGTGAACCTGGATTGCTGTTCGCGCTATACCTCCATCCCAAGGAAGAGGAGGGGCAAACCAACCAACCAAAAAAACCCAAGTTTTGCGCTATAAGTTTAGGCGAAAATGTTCATCCGCTTGTTTTGCTGTTTGTATTTATTCTCCCAAAACGATTTAGGCGCTGTAGGCTGCACGGAATAACCATTGTGTAATACCCCGAACCAGTTTCAGGGGCATCGGAAAAACTGCGTTTTTTGTTGTATTTTTTTTGGTCTATGCGTCTCCCACATCTTCAAAATCCGTTTGTAAATTTGAAGCTTGCCTTAAATCGATTCGTAATGGCAAAAGATTGGAAGTCCCTAGACTAACTAATTAGTTTATATGCAAACAGATGCAAAGAATGCGATGCTGAGATAAAGGAATATGACACTGACACATTGTCACTCTGTGTTGCTAACATGTGCCAGTTTGTAAAATTCAATCAAACCAGAGCTGTGCCGCTTCTTCCTAGAATATTATCTTTAGTAAGTTTAATTTTTATTTATGTCACGATGTGAGATCACTTGTTCATGATTGTATTTTTACAAGACTACTTAGACGTACATTGCTCGGAAGTTGTGCTGCTTGCTAGTGGGTATAGCGTCATCTACTGGTAAAGGCTTTTTCAAGGATGCCCTTATATTCCACGAACGACTTGGCTTGGTGAAGGCTTGAAATTGAACCAGCTGAGTTGGCGGATGAAGCTGGGTATGGTGAGATTCATGGGGAACTCCTGGGGCTGCGGCCCCTGCGATTCCCTTCAGAAAAAAAGAGAGTTAAGAAGATGTATGTCTGTACCAGTACATTTCAATGTGTCATTAAATCATTTTTTATCTGATCGTGCTTCACCGGTTACAGTTGTGAAGCTGTTCACCGAATATACCGGAGCAGTGGACTATTGGTTACCACTAAGGTGCTCTGTTTTGGTGGCGGGGCTCCCAGCCTGTATTCATTACTGCATAAAATTTTGATATAGGAACCACTTTTCCTTAAACTGATCAACATGTTCCGACTTACTTACAAGTTTGCCGTGCGAGGCTTTGGTGTTTCGTTTTCCACTGAGCTTCTTTCCATTAAAAAGAGTAGGGTAACCGGGATTACGATTTTTGTGTCTGATCTCGTCATTACTTTCAGCTTGCCTTGATAGCCGAGCCTTTATGTTATGAAGAGGGCAACGAACATATTGTCAGCACTTCTGCTGAAATGGTTTTTGTTGCAAAGCAGTCTATGAGATGCATTCTTCACCAGCTTGCCGACCATCGAATATTCAGCAGTTTGTTTTTGATCCAGTTTCCAAAAGGTAAGACTAGGTGCGAATGATATTCGACCATTTGTTTTCGTATCATAAAAATAAAACCAATTCAATATTTCGGCAAAATGACCTTACAGTGTACACGTTTTCGTGTTTACACTATTTTTTGCTTTACTTTTGAATCCATCACTTATTGTTTATTTCGTCAACCGATTAATTTTGCAATGCTGATTGCATTGCGTAAAACAGCTGATGTGTTGATTGTGATTGCAGTGAATAATGCACACGTATTATGATTTGATTCCTTGTGCTCCATGGTCTTCCGCCATGCCCCCAACCATCGCAAGGGGTCGGAAAACAACAACAGCAACACAAGCGATTTAGAATTGTTTTAGTTGATCCTGGAACCTATTTTTGTTGATCAGCGCTCATAGAGCTTAATGCTGGTCTACACTGAGGTCAAGCGATGCTTGCGAGTGAGCCAGAATATAACAGAATCAAGCGGCGCTTGCTCTTAGTATATACCAGACTTTAAACACTGTCATCGGTCTGTACCGGCACGCGCCCCGAACTTGTGGTCGTTGGTGACCTCATCTCATTGGCAAGTTCTTTTTTAAGCTCCTGTAAAACGTAGAAAATACGAACAAATGGATATTTCGTCAGAACATCTACTTCCTCTCGTTCCGTGCTTGTAGTGGGGCCGCTGTCCTGTGCGATGGGGTGCAGGTCACGAATGGGGCAGGCATGAGTGGTGTGGCATGCTCTCCCCCTGTAACAGCACACTGCCTTATAATGTGTTCAACGATCCCTTGACGTTTGTAGACCAGGCTTTCCGTTGTATGCGACACGATCGAGGAGAGCCTCTGTTTGCTTTCGAGCTTCTGCCTCGGATGGGAACTACTTCCTGCGCCGATCGCACTGACATCCATGAGTAGCTTTTCAACTCTACGAGCGTAAGATCACTTCGCAGTCTTTCGAAACTCAGTTCAGTTTTTGTTCGATCTGTTGAATAAGTTCTGTTTTGACCAGTTTTAATTTCAGGTAGCTGTGTACTTCGTGTTGTGATCGCTTGCTTGAGGGATTATCATTTATTTCATTGCACCAAAGTTTTGCAACATCTCCTTGAGGTTAGTTGTGCTAGGACAACATTTTAGAGTGCTGGCAAGATAGTTAAGTTTACTAAATGACGTTTTGTTAACAACTGTATAATCGAGCAATTGTTTGGTAGACACCAGCGATACGATGCCTTTGAAACGGGCTGTAGGTGTTGATTTTCTCGCAGTGGATTTTAACGAGCAACAACTTTTTAGAAGCGACAATCAATTTGCAATTTTTCAGCAGCTGGTTGTAATGCTGCAGACAAAGATTTGACAGCAGCGTCTCCAGCTGGGCTGCCCTGCTTGTAATGAAAATGCTCTATGCTAGCTCTAATGGTAAACTCTGAGTCGTTAGGTACAACGTTTTCCCAGATTTCGGTTGTAAGACATAAATTCATTTCGTTTAAGGATCTACCAGATGATTTAAAACAGCCTTACCTTAATCTACATTGCTTGCTATCGAACATGGCGAACTATCTTGATCATCTGCACAACGAAGCTTCTATCAAAACAAATTGGCAGCCGCTAGCCAATTTATTTTCAAGCTTTTTCAACAAACTGCACAACTATATTCTTGGAGGAGACGTGGTAATTAGCTTAACTACTTAATTTCAAGTTGGTTTTTATAGTCGAACTCAACATGAATTCTAGTTACTTGGCGCATTTTTTCTCGCAGCAACGTGGCGGGTTGGTTTAAAACGTCATTGTATAGCGACAATGATTGACTGGTCATGCGTTTGAACCTCACGATGACAGTGTTGTTTCGCCTTTCGAAAAAATAATGTTTGCAGTTCGGCGAATTCCATTGAGTAAGCAATTTATTAAAAACAATACCAAGCGGTACAAGCGGAATTTGAAACTTTGAAGTTCAGTAGCATGTTTGATCAATTGCCCTACGGCTGGCATCACTGTTGTTGTCTTGCAAGCCTGGAAAATAATTATCCAAAGTAAACTAATATCCTCAATTGCGTGCAATATTCGGTTATTTACTCAACCTCATTCAATTGAAGGCAAAATAACTTAAGCTTCTTCAACTCTCGTGCCTTGTTTCAGATCCAACTTGATGATGTTGTCCAGGTAATGCTCCATCTTTTAAAGGCTCCAATACTAATTCACACTAAGGTAAGCTGGCCCTATTAAAACGCGCTGAGAGCCAAGTTTTAAAGCCGTATTTTTGCAGTCCATTCTGTTGGAGCCCTTCTCCAAGGTTCTGGCCATGCTGATAAGCAAGCATAGCTTTTCTTTTAAATTACTCTACGAGCTATGTGCGGCTGGTCATGACTATATTTCAAAGGTAAAGTAGTATTGATAATGATTTTAATTGTTTTTACCTAGAAGTTATGAGGAAAGTTAGATATGTTGTTTTCTGATCACGCGGAAGCCTTTGTCGGTTATTTTGGAACATTTTGCGTGATCCAAAATAACCGATGTTCCAAAATAACCGACAAAGCTTTTTGCGTGATCAGAATACAGCATATCCACTGCACCTTTCTACCATAAGTAGTACAACCAAGCTGCAGGAGTTGCCGTAGATTGCCTTTCCTAAAAATACGACGACGTAACTATGAGGTTTGATGTATGGCTAGTGCGGCCGCATGCGGCGGTTTACCCTTCGACCTCGTTTGAATGTAGCTGTTCTACTAATCATACATCTCTGGATTTGCAACGTGAAAATTGTACTTGCACTAGCTCTTATTCAATGGCGCTGTTCCAGTGGCTTTTGGCAGTGCAAGTTTTAAGGCTTTTTATCATTGGCATGTGGCATCTCTGTCCTTTAAACTACAGTGTCCCGGTTTGATGCTGTGTTTTTTGAAGGTTCTACTCAAGCATTTTTAAATTTTACGCTTTAGTTGTAAGGATGCTATTAGCAAAGATGGTTTAAGTAGCCTAAAATTTTCTTGAGTAAAAGCGTTGTTGCTCAAAAAATTACTTGAGTGAAGGTAGAAAATAATGATAGATGTATTTACACAGGCAAAAGTAAAAAAGTAATTACGAATTAAACTACTCAAGTAGTAGAAGTAGAAAGTAGCTTCAAGTTTTGTCCTGTATTTTGCTTGACCGGTAGTTCTCAACTGGGTAAGATCGCAATCACAAAATGCCTGAAGGAATTTTTGAAGGTGGAAATTTCTCTTTCGATTTGTAGCTTAATTTGCATAAACGACCTTGTCAAAGGTGCGAGTGTATGGTGCAGGTAATGACGTCATTATAAAGGGTCCGCTCCGGGTGACATTACATAAGGAAATAACACATTCCTAGAAGACTTCCGAAAGGGGTTACCTTAATTTAAGATGATGAGTATTTTTCTTTTGAAGAAACTTTGCAAAATTAGGATAATTATTCTAGTAATTATCACTTTTCTCGAAGGACCATTTTCTTGAAGATACAAAACTCAAGAATGCTAAGTTTTCTAATTATTGACTAACCTTGCAAATCTGAGTCCTGTACCATCAGTTGACATCAAGTACAAAACCCACAAGTTCCGAGCATTTTCATTTGGGACTACACTTGTTAATTCAGACTCCTACACTATCAGTAGGCATCAGAGGTGGTCAAAGTACTTAGCTAAAAAATCTACTTAAGTAAAAGTATTGTTACTTACCCCAAAAAAATACTCAAGTAATAGTAGAAATTATAAAAATGCAAATACACCACAGATTTGCCATTTTGTGCAGAACAGTAATAACTGTATCAAGGGTATTGCATTTAAGGGCACACACCCACTCATAATACGGACAAAAAATCACAATGGTAATCCCTAATAGGGGTGTGGGATCATCATTAAGACTTTATCAGTTTGCAAAAATTATACAAAATAGAAAATTTGCTCAAAAATAATCACCAAAATCATACTGAACAATGCAACAATGTATCTCAACATGCCAATAGCCCGTGACCGGTTTCGACCTTATTGGGCCTCATCAGGCGGGTGTAAAAGACGCAAAGCTAAACGGTTAACGGCATAGTTAGCAAACAATTTCTGAGGGAGATTGGACAAAATTTTGATGTCTTGAATCACGGTTTTGGTGATGGTTTTTTCATTATATTTTGAGACCTGGCATAATTTTGGTGAATCAGTGGATTTAAGCAAATTTTAAAAATATTTTCTGAGGCTAAACTTACACAATAACGGTTTTTTTAGAGCACTAAAGAATTCAGCCAAAAGCATAACTTTTATGAAACTTTTGGGAGAGCAATTGCCCCCCTCTCCCCACCCTCGGTTACCTGCTTGACAAGATTAGTAGCAGGTTTGTGAACAGATTAAGATATGTTTAAAAAGACAATAAAATAGAGTGCAACAAATTAGACACTGCAGAATATTTAAATTTGCTTGCAGCTCAAAAGCCTTTCAAAATCAAATGGCTCTGTAATAACTCACCGCACCTAGCTTAGTTGGTAGCAAAGAGTAGTAGGTCTACCGGTGGTTGGTTTTCAAAAATTAAACCAAATGTGACTCATTTTAGTCAAGGATTGATAGAGAATGTGAACTTGAATTCAAAGCTTACGGCATTCCAATTCAACCGACATCACGTTTTTAGCTTTTACTTTTAAGCAAAAGTTATACCAACTCAATTTACTTACTTGCTACTTAATCTACTCGAATGTAAGTAGAAGCAATAAAAAACGAAACTGCTCAAGTAAATGGCTTGTTGCTGAAAAACCTACTTAAAGTAGAACAACTTTGTTACTGACCACCTCTGATAATAAATGGTTCTTTCAAAGATAGCAGGAACTTAAAAGCATTTTTTTCAAGGTTTACCTTCTATCTAACATGTAGTTTTAACAGTCGATCAAAAACATACTTTTAACGGGTATGATCTGAGCGAGATTCAAACCCGTTCATCTAAACTGGGCACCTGCACCTTTTTGACCTGACTAGTGCATTAAATACGCTGGGTTTCAGGATAAAGACAAGCTCTACTTGGTTCGCTACGTCATATCAAGACTTGTTGCTGCCTTGAAATTGAGTTCCCCTATGTCGACTCAAAATATTTTGTATCTGCTCAATGTAAGTTTTCTCTTTTATGATTTATTAATGATGTAATATTTCAAAGCTGAAACTCAACTACGATTGAGAAGTAAGATGATGGTTTCACTTTGAACAAATAAATTATGCAAACTTATATCTTGCTTTTAGATTTCATAGGAATCTCGACTAACAGCTAAGCCTAATTAACAGTGATTTATTTGAATCGGATATGGATGCTGTCAAATTTCGAATTTTAGGATTTCTATGGGAAGTAATTTCAGTACAACCGAATCAGATTTGGATGGGATTGAAAAATCAAAAAGCGACATGCGACAGATAAAAATGACGTATTTATAGAAAGACAAGATGCAATGTTGATAGACAAATAGTTTTCAAACTTAAATATTGGTTGTGAATGTATTGGTGAAAATATATCGTATACGACTTGTAAATTAGATTCTAACAGAATTGAGTTCCGGTTCATAATTTCAAAAGTTTTGATTCGGTTTTTGATAGCATTTGCATTTATGTGGATCAGTTGTGATTGCAAAATTGCACATCTGTGCGACGTAGTTAGTTCAAATCTTAGTTTTGTGTTATTTTGAAATGTTAGGTTATGCTAACCATAACAATTTTTTTGTACAGATCACCTTGCTTGATAAGCTATCAGCTGCCGAATCGTTTAGCTATTTATTGCATCCAGAAAACGCAATCAATGTAAGTAATAAAACATCTAGTGCTTAGGATGATTATCAAGCACAAGCAGGCTATTTTGGTGTGGGTATCTAATCTTTCTTCGATTTGGGGCATTGCGAAAGACCATGTAGCCCCAGAAATTTTTTCAACTTATCTGCAAACCTGTATAAGAAAAAGAGCTACTAAAGAGTGCACCGCGTAGATTCCTTTACACTGCAGGACAGAATGATATAAGAAATGTCTACATTTGAGCATCTGCGAGCTCTATAAGAAGGATTCTCCGTTTTAGAGAGAATTTTCACTCATTGTTCATCAGAAGGTTTGTCTCCGTTGCCCGAAGATTGGAAAGCACTGCACGCGTTACGAGAAAGCGCAAGTTCTCTGCACAACAGACTGAAATCCTGTTATACTGTTCGCTGCTATTTTGTTTTCAATTAAAGTTTACTTGAAATTTACATTTTTTGAATAGAGAAAGCCGTGTTATGCCATGGAATGCATGAAACATCATGTTTCTGAATGCTTGGATGCATTGGACGATTGTGATTTCCTTGACAAGGTCAAGGTAATCGTTTTTTTTGGTTTCATATAATGTGATGAATATAATTAAAGAAAGTAGAATTATTGCCACGGTTAGATAACGTGATTGTTTGTGGTTGGTTTGTCGAGTGGATTAGGGGTATTTGTAAGCAAAACAACAGTGTCCCTAGCCGCCATGGTGCAGTGGTAACGTAACTGTTTTGGACTTTGGATCGATGGGCTTGTAGTTCGAAATTCTATAAAACCACCATTAGTGTTCGTCTGGAAGGGCATTCGGAATTAAAAGTGCTACACGTTGCTCCAGCAAAAAGTCCGGTTGTAATTAAGTGGGTAGTGATAGACGTACAGTCGTACACTGAACTAGCACGTCTGATCCCGAGAAACGCAGGAAAGAAGAACGCAAAATCAGCTTCATAAGTGTCTCTCTCCTTGATGATTAGAAATTGCTCTAGTATTGAACCCTCAACCTCCCGGCGCGAGATGGTATCGCATGAGGCAGAATTACGTTTCCAACCCTCATTGCCAAACGCGAGTGAATGACTTTTTTTGAGTTTCTAATGCCAATTTTATGACGCAGATTTTGCTAAAATCAATTGTGACGTCATACTGTACACAGAACTGATCTGTATGACGTTAAAACGTGGAAGCAGACGTAGTAAGCTTGACAGCAAAAGTACAGGATTGCTGACTTTAATTCTTTCCAGATGTTAAACGGCGAGAAGCAGGTGCAAATCATTCAAGCTTTGAATTTGTTTTCTCACACCAATGATACTGGAGTAAAACTGGCTATCGGGCAGGTAGTGGCTGGAGTGCTGCACCATTATTATAACCAATCAAGCCAATACAATTGGTTGTTCCAACACTCGTCTTCGGCACAGCACGGGTAATTCTACAGAAATTTTTTGTCTAGAGAGAGAAAATCCTTTCTAGGAAGCCAAATATTGGTTGTGTTCCATCCAAGCCAGTAGTATGGTAGGTATGACTTCAACACTTTTTCTATCAGATTTAGCTTCCTGGTTTGCAGGACAGCAATAGTGGCACTCAGCTTAAAACGAGTCATCCTCACCTGCTTTGTAGTTTTCGAATTTCACCATTCCACTAGAATTGCTTGCTGTTAGTTTTTGGTAAGTTTACGAAAGGGAGAAGTTTTTCTTCTGACATTTGATAGGCAAAGCAACTGCATTCAATTTACTGCAAATATGATCAGGGATTATGCATCGAAGCCCCGCCTGGTTAAGTTACTATTAGGAAACGAAAAGTAACTGCTAACTAAGATTTCTGTTAGGAAATTTTTCGTTTTCCAATACTTAAGATCTTTTTCTATTTTTGTCTAACTCCCAATTGATCAGGCGACAAAAAGCTTTGGTGCTTTATTTTTGTATTATTTTTATGTTTAGGAAGTATTTATGATAACGGTTTGGGTTCTTAAATGATACATTTGAAAAAGTTACTGCTGATCGTGAGATTTGAGCACACGGTCATTCGATCGTCATCGCCACAACATGGCGCTCTCGTTCATCTAGCCGACTCTTCTTGATAGATGAAATTTTTATCTTTATTTGCGTGGAAGTATTTTTCTCCCGCAATTGCAGGTGTGATGAGCTAAACACATTGGCAGTGAACTTGCTAATCACTTCGGCTTATTTTTGCGCGACGGTTTTCCAACCATAATCGAATCACAGGATTACGCAGTATTACGTTTTCGACTCCAACATTTAAAAAAGAAATTTGCATTCATGTTAAATTAAAAGAATTAAATGGATAGACCAAAAGCGTTCGAAAATACAGTAGGACGATATGGAGGGGTTCTTCTGCGCTCAGCAGCTCTGCGAAGTATCGGCCTTTCTTACCAATGTCTGTTGTTGCAGTTTGAACAGAATAGCTATGTGAATAACAGAGCAGTTGGCGTTGAAATTATATCTAGCTGTTGAATGTAGTTGAGCGTGCAAGACTCCGGCCTATGTTTAGAGTTTGATTGCCGTGCGGTTTCAACGTTAATATTTGAGAAAAGCACTTACGTAATTTGTCAATCTTGTTTGCATTGCATGTGGTAGAAATGGGCTGTACCGGCAGTAATGGCGACTCCAAAGCCGGTCTAAACATAAGTCGTTTTATGTATAATTGCAAAGTTTTATCCGGAACCGGTGGACAGAATTCTACATTTTTCAGGCAAAAAGTGTTCAGCGAATGTGTGAGTCAGCTGCGAAAGCTGTCGTGGATACTGCTGGGTGCTCTCAGCCACCTGGCACTGCAGCAAGGCGCATGGGAAAACTTGTGGTGTCCAATACCGTTGGACAAGGCGCGTGGTCTGGCCAGTGTAGTGCAGGACATTCTTACCGGCTACTGGAAGCAGGACAAGCAGGATATGGCGTGGGCAAGTTACTATCAATTTATTTGTAACCGTTCACTCCCGGATGCGCAACATCTTTGGGAATGTGACTTGTGGCGCGGGTCCACAGATTGGATTTTTGGGCCGACCTTTTGAAATTCATCCTTATTGAGGCCGACCTTATCCGTTGATCTCCCATACAAGAAAAAAGGTCTTCAACTTTGTTGCGTGACAGAAATTTGCAAACGAGTCGCTGTGAAAATAGTGGTCGCAACGACAAGGTCTGTTAGCCTCACGTACAATACAATCTTACTCCAATGCTCACTTTAAAAACACTGTCGAACCCGCGGAATCTTCCACTACTGGGAAATTGCCCGTTAGCAAAAACGGTTTGCACATCTCTGGTTTACCCTCTTCATTAGAACGGAGGCACAGAATGAAAGAAATACCGAGGTTTACATCACAAAACAAACCCAGTCAAGATCAAGGAAAAGCAAAGTTCATTTCAAACCCGTCAGAAATACAAGTTACAGACTAGCAGCTCCACCGCGAACGAAGTCAACTGTCTTAAGGTTGGTTTCCATTAGGCGTAGAATGCAGGCGTGGCGTGAAAAATGGCTCGCTGCGCGCATAACACTAAATAGAGAAACAAAGAATTTTTCACGCCACGCCTGCATTCTACGCCTAATGGAAACCAGACAGTTGACCTCGTTCGCGGTGGAGCTGCTAGTCTGTAACTTGTAGTTCTACGCCTACTGGAAACCATCTTTAAATGGGTGCTAAAGAGCCTCCTCTTTTCGACATGCTGGATAAGCCGCTTCACTCTTCGAATCCGATAAAATACGGAAATGCAGAAGCCATTTACCTCTGATAGGTTGTGCGCATACACTTGGTCAATATATAATATATTTCATAAAAACTTCGCAAAAGCATTATTGGTATTTGTCTGGAAGAACATTAGAAATTTAAAGTGCTGTGTTGCTCTACCAAGAAATCTGATTTGAAAGCGGGTGTGTAGTGATGGACATGCATTGAATTAGTAGGTTTATGTCTACAAAAAAAAAGAGGGCATAAAACTGAGCAAAAAATGTTGGAAGCTTAACTACTGTGAGCGCAATTTTATCCTTTAACCACAAAAAGCTCTTACACGGATCCATACGGAGCAATTTGTGTTTGGAGCTGATCAAGAATTTCTACTATTGTGCGGGTGCAGTGAATTTTCATCACAAGCATTACAACCGTGAAGTATATGAACCAATGACAAGACAACGCGAATCGCGAGCAGTGAACTCAATCTCGTGATTACAAGCGGAGGCTGTTGACCTACGTTGTCGATTTGTGGACTTAATTTGTCTCTGTTTACTTACGTACTCAAAGAAAGACAGAAAGCTAGGTTTTACGTCTATTTCCTGACTTTTGCAGACTTGGGCTGGTTTAGTTTATGTCTGCCTCTACACTCTCGCTTTTGAACCAGACCTTACTTGGTAAAACACAACCCCGCATTTCAAGTTACGGATGCGCTCTGATAATGTTGTAATGCACTTTGAAATTCAGGGGTTTCGTTGTCAAGAACGATTACCACTACTTATCAACAAGAGCTAACTTTTGTTCTTAAAATACTAACCAAATTGTTTGCACGCTAAATTACAGTTTTGTGAAAGGATGCTTAAGCAATGTTATTTTACAGGAAAGTAAAACCAGTATGACTCATCTTTTTTATGCCTTTATATTCTGCCAGGTGTGTACTTTTTCTTAAACATTTTTTAATGTGGTTCTTTTAATGTGCATCAATGATATGAGAGGTACTTTTTTGAAAATCTATAAGTAACCTTACGCGATTACATCAACATAACTTCATTCAGTGTTACTGGCTAAAGTTATCTCAAAGTAACTGTGCAAGGTAACTTAAAGATTAATATAACTTCATCATCGAGACTCTGGGAAAAAAGACTATCGCCTTAACGTGATTTGTTATGAGTAACGTTAGACTCTTGCGAAACAAAAGTTGTCTGCCTCGAGCTGCTGCACGTGCTCAACCCCAGGTGGAAAAAGAAACGCACTTTTTACGACCAGACAGTATGCGGTGAAAAAGTAGTGAATACCAAGCGCATTGCAACTAAACACCAAGCGATTCATTGCTATTGAGATCTTCTTGTGCAAAATATAAATTGACGCATATATACACAGTTATAGGTAATTTATACGTATCACGAAGCAGTGTGAAGGGTTAAAGACGATACATTGCCGGTTAGATGCTTTATCGTTTGTGCTCCTGATTACCAAATCTTCGTTCTGCTAACTTGCCCTGTGCGAGGGCGTGTTATCGTAGCTCAAATGGAGAGCATCTGACCGATAATTAGAAAGCTGTGAATTGGAATCTCACTACAATCGTTTTTAATCTTCGCACTGTTTCATGGTTATTATAAATGACCCCAATTAATAGCTGTGCATAAAGCTAAATACAAATCTTTAAAGAAGGGTGCCTTTTGTAGTAAAGTTTGATGTAGTTGCACAAGTTCGCATATTTCAGTTCCAGTGTATCACTTCTAACGATTTGTTTCTCAGTTGTGGACCGTTTACTGCGAGCAGCTTTCGTTCTTTGCCTCGTACGTGCCACAATGTGAAAGTGAGCCTGCATCCATCAGTTTTAACAGCTACAAACCAGCTGGTGATCAAAACGTTAGCAGTTTGCTACTTTCATTTTGGGGATACCTCACACCAAGGATATTAATGTTGCTCAAACAAAACGGCACAGTGAGTGATGAATTTTGCTTTCCAGGGGCTGTATGTTGCTTTTATTTATTCATGCGTGTGTTTGTACTCCGCTTGCTAGTCAGTTTAAGCTTTCACAACTGGTAGGTTGCTCGGCTCCACCCCATGTCTGCCACGTGAAGATGGAGGAATTGGGTTGGTACCTTTCTCAAGGATACATAGAAACTTGCGTGCTTATTTTTGCACTAACGGTTTCGTGCTGAGCCCCAAGCGAGCAAGCTGGGAAAGCCATTTTTCAAAATGTGTTAGGTATAACTCGGTTGAGGTTTGAACCAGCAACTTACTTCATTCGAGACGGACGCTTTAACCACTACTCCATGCTGTTGTCATTGTGCGTTCTCTTTTTCTTCCTTTGGATAAAGGCACCGCAATGGAGCGCATCACCAGGTCCATACCGCGTAACCGATCAAAATCATGTCAGGGGTAAGCACCTGTCTTTTTTCAGCTAATCAGAAATATAAAGTGCAGACTCGTAGTTTTCTTTCCACAAGAGAGACTGCTATTATTGTGTACTACAAAGCTAGCTGGGCGAGCAGCTTAATTATTCTAGCCATCAAGGCAGATGTTTTGGATTGTTCCCTCAAGATAGATGGTATACTAAGTAATAAAGTACCCAGGACATCACTGCATATCCAATCACGCTTGCAGACGCGTTGCAATTGGCTTTGGAAAAGCGGATGCCATTTTGAATCTTCCATAAAGGTCGGCACGCATCGATAAGCAAGTCTACTGAACACCACGCAGTGGCCTCTTACGACATACTGGCAGGGCAACTTTACTGTTCTAACCGATGAATCTCAAGAAAGATGTTGCTGATGCATTTCACGTCCACGTTTGCTTAGAGCACGCGAGCCACGCTCTTGCGCTTTTCTACGACTATTGGTGTTGCCAGTGTATACTTGTATCTGCTTCAGCACAATCCCACGGCAACATATAATACCGTTTTAGGTTTCTGAAAACATCCACCGGCATATTGAAAGTCTGATGACTTGCTTGCAGCAGTATGATTCAGCTATTCTGTACAAAGTAGGTATAGTTGAGTTCTTTTTCAGTATCAACATAACTAAACTTAAATTATACCTGAGGTATAATGATGATATTTTTATTAAAGTGCTCAGTTCTTCTTTTACCTGTTTCAACTCCAACCTCCAACAAGTTTGGAGATTAAACCGACAACACGATGTCTTTACACTCCAAGCCAAATATTGAAAGAAGGGAAGCAACAGATGTACTGGTTGCGGTAAATGCGACAATTCCATCAAATCTCACATTATTAGAAAGTTAATCCAATGAAAAGTTGGAGAGGAAACTGAAATATCTCACTCGAGACGAAAAAACGTTTTTTTACCTAGATTGTGTGCAAGATATTTTCGGAGAGACACGAGTTCTTTCGCCCCTTCTGTGCCTTTGTCAGGTGCGGGAAAACTGAGAGCAATCATGGACTTTAACTTCCAACCATGATTGGGAAAGAGATCGCATCAAGTCGTAAAATCGGTCTAACACCATAATAACTTATTTTTGTAAATCAAACTCCCAATATTTCTTCATTAAAATGCATCCACTTTGCTTTAATAACCTTATCACCACTCGACTGGGTTTGACTTAACAGGGATTAACTTTATTCTGGTTTTATCACTTTACAGTGCAGCACGAAGTAATGTTAAGTGATTTTTGCACGAAGGTAGCTTTTACTGGCAGATTTTAAGAGGGACGCAGTAGTTCTTTCTCTAATTTGCCAAAAGAGTGAAAGCGCAGAACAGTGGCGTTACTAAAGAACATGGCTCCCGGAATGAGCGTGATGGTACTGCTCCTATTTTTGAAAAATCGGTTTTACATCAAACAATTTGAGATGAAGTTTTTCAGTTGCGAGTCTGCAAGTATGTCACTTTTGGCGACTCACCTAGAGCGCCATTGCTGTGGAGTATACCAGAGGAAAATTCTAGCTTTCAAACCGTCCAAATAAAATAGATGTGTCACTCTACAGTATTCTAAAAGAGTGGTATTTAAGATTGCTGATTATTTCAACTAATCCGACATTTTCGGTTGCAACTAGTTAGGTAAAGAGAATATTTTTACCACATTGAAGCTAAAATCATCTTAGGATAAGCGGGTGGCAAGAGCGGAAGCGGGTTTTTAAGCATGGTTTTTAAGCGGGTTTTAAGCATCAGCAAGATGCTCAAGCAAGGTATCTGTATTTTGTTTTGGAGCCAACAGTGGTTACGTGCTCAGGTCATTGCACGAGGCCCATTGCGCTTTTGTAATCATGACTAATAGCAAACTCAGTGTCATAATGCACTCTACACAAATACTTTTATTGCTCATCGCCAAGAAGGAGATTGGTGATACTATTTTCAAAGTTTTTGGTACGACTCGAAAAGGGAATTCAACTTACGTCTGCCGACTGCGAAGCGGACGCTGTTGTCGCTACACCACCGCGCCGGTAGCATGCATCACTGCACGTGTTTATTACATTTATTCGTTTACAGCTCTATCCCATGTGGTCTCCTCTGCTCAATACAGCTGACAATCATCCAAGTTACAAAAGCAATCATCCTTCTGTTCGCGATCTTCCGTCGCCTGTTGAGTCAACTGCTAGATATGAATGTACAGGTGGGTGAACTTGTATCTACTGCACAGGCAAAACGAATATCAGCAAGACATAATTCCGTCAGGAACGTAGTCATCGGGATTGGAACGCCTTTCATGAAGGCAGTAATAGTGAGTTCTAACCTCACTATAGTCACGTTGTTACGCGCTTAATCAAGACACTCTACGGCAATTTTCCCTTCTGCGCCATTTTCCAAGGTCTCCGCTGGTTTAGGAAGCACTAACAAGTCTGCCACTTCTCTTCTCATCGCAGACTCTAGCTTTGTTTTTACTACGCTTTCTTCTCCATTATTTTTTCACACTCTCTAATCTCGTATCTACTCATCTCTTCTTTCGGGTATGAGGTGCACTGTCTTATAAAAACTCTTCAACTCATTGGTCCTATTGGTATCCACTGAGGAACTTGTGCCTCCTCGGCACGCTCGCTGTGTCCTCTTTCGTCTTTCCTGGAACGGACACACCTCTCTGTTAACCTCTTATTTCAATGTATTTGGGAATCCTTTATGCAGCGCCTACGGTAATCCGACTCCAGACATTTTTTATTTTGATTTGTCCAGCCACAAATTCTTTGCGGCGATCGCTCTTTGGTGACGTCTTTTTTTCATGTGACTTCTGGTCCAAACCTTGGTGACTTACCCCTTGCCCGGCTTCTCGAACTCCAGGGTCTTTTGCCATTCCTTCGTCTCTCGGAAGGGGTTGGGTGGCAACAGTCAAACCCGGGAAAAAAAGAGGTGTAATCGACTTCTCAAGTCATTTTTAAATTTTAATTAGTACGGTACAAGCTTTGATCCGATTTTGCAATACGTTTCCATAAGACGTGCTTATGCGGTTATTGATGATGCCGCTGGATAGGTTTTGACTGCGATGTAATTCCGCATTGAGTGGGGAATTCACACGAACTCTTTTGCGAAATTATGTTTGATGTAATATAAAACATGGCTTTTTATTGATCAGTTCTATTTTCGAATCCTTACTGTGTTGATTGTCTTATAAATATTTAATATTATTTCTTCAGGACATTGTAATGCTTTTGGATATGGCGCGTCTGGGTTTTTAGAAAACGCGGCAAGACGAAACGCACAAAATGTTCTCAACATTGTAAACTCACTAAATGATAAGCTTTCGAAGCTAGAATACAGCGAAGTCGCTATTTTCTGATCAAACATCGCTTAAGTCATTCAACTAAAGCCAAGAATCTTCGGTTCGGTGTCATAGTGCAGACCTAGCAACGCAATTAATAGGTCTTTATATAACATCACATTGTCGTATTGTTGTCTTGTATCATGTTTTCGTTATGTAATAGAATTGGTTGTAAAGACAACTAGTTGTAGCATGGCTATTGAACATGAAAGAAAACTTGGGATCACAGACGCGTAAAGGCCTTGACTGGACAAAATTAGAACAAAAAAATAAATCCGCGATCGAACAAGGCAGGTTTCGTTCAAATATAAATCACGAGCATTTTAACCTGCACTTTAAAAAAGCTCGTGCTGCAAGTGATTTGTTACTAAACAATTCAAAAAGCGAATTAGGTCTACAAGCACATATTGATCGTAGCAGTTTAGGGTGCTGTCAGCCGACTGGACGAAACCATAGTTCGTTGTCATAACGTATCTTCCTCGCTTGCTCTAAGGCTGGGTTGTCAACGTTTCTGACATGCAACCATTCAAGAGAAGTTAAGCTAATTTATTAACAAACGCTAACAACAGTCAGTACTCAACACACGTCATAAAAGTATATCACTATTTACACAGTTAAGACTTTGTTTGAACAAGAAATTCTGCTTCAGTCATAAAAAATATCGCGTAATGACAAAATTAGTTGGGTGTTTATGATTACAAACAACCCAAATGTTTACCCAAGGTTGGTACAGAACAGAGCATTAGTACCAAATTGTACATTAAATTTAAAAACAGTAGGCAATCAGAGCATAAGGCATGATGTACGAGCTTAACCAGAACATGCTTTCTTTAATTACAACAAAACATTTACTTACAAGCAATAAAAGTGAGGTCCTGTTTTAGCATAATAAGACAAAGCACGCTTCCGTGTAAACTCAAGCCCCCACGCTTACAAAAACTGGCCTTTCAGCGTGTTTCTCATCAACAAGTACAAGATTTCGGTCACGTTATAAACAAGTACACTACACTGTCAAGCGTAGATTCAGCTAGCTAGTAGGAATATTAATTGCAGTTGTACAGCAAGTCATTAATTAAACTGGCATTTATATTACCACGCACTCTACCAGTACGGTACTAAACATATTTACAAATATAAGACTGCCATGGTCGCTGACCATTTTCAAATAAAAAAAATCGACATGTCAAAACAAATACACGTACCACACACAGTGCTATCAGTACACGCAAACACAACCCTGGTGTAATCTTATAGTTTCTGTATACAAAATAACTTTTTAAGGAGAAAAGTACCCCAAAAACAGTGACCATCCACACCTCAAACAAAACTAAATGCGTGGGATAAAAATTGAAAAGCATTGCTAGAAAGATTACTTTTTACGTTTTACTTTTATCATGCAAACTACCCAAAGTAGTAGGCTAATACTATTTTGAAAAGTCTACGGCAAATTACTCTCAACAGCAACTTCACCACATGATCACAACGTAATATAAAATCGATCTCTAGAAGTAAAAACTCGCGAACAATGAATGATACCAACTCGTACAAATATAGATACTAAAAGACAATTTTATATTGTCCTAATGTTGAGTGATTCTGTTTTCATTAACTACATTTATGACAGCTTCATAAATAGACCAATTAAATATTGATTCTTGGTAAGAAAAGTTTTATTTAAAGGTATATGTCATCAAGAAAACAAAACTTGAGGCAATCAAGCATTGCTTTTTAAAATACACTTACATCAAGAGCCTATTTGCCAAAAGTGCTCTTGACAAAACAACACCTCTTAAGTACGGTAACCTATATTATTCGACGAAAAAACTACTGTTCACTAAGATTTCAATAAATAAAATATAGTTGGTTTGAATCCAGTGGGTTACATATAGCTTCTCATGATTCGAAAATTTATATCAATTTTATTTCTTGCTGTTTATAGTCTTCTTAATCTCTTTCAAAGTTTTGCGTTTAATGTTGTTTCCTTGCGAGACGATAAGATTTTTGATTGATTTGTTATTCTTCACGAAGTCGATCAGATGCCGACCAGAAGCCTCTGTGATTCCATTTTTGGTCAGTTGTACTTTTTCAAGATTTGATGCGCTCATCATCATCTTTGCGAACTCTTCAACCCCCTGATCACCAAGTTTGTTCAAAGCCAGGGTCAAAGTTTTTAAATGCGTGTTTTTCCCAGATGACAGCACGCTCCATAATGGCTTTAGTGCATCACCAACCAAACCATTTTCATTCAAGTAAAGATCTGAAAGTGGTGGGTTGATAGCAAGAAAATCAGCCACTGAAATAATTCCTTTTTTATCAATTCCAACGCCATTTAAGGACAAAGTCTGCAGGCAAGGCTCAGCTTCTTGACTTGGATTTGAATTTCCATCAGGTTGAAGTAAGGTCATTTGATTAAAAGATGATGTTGAAGTGTACGACTGGGACGATGCAGGTCTGGAACTACTGAGAGAGATGGTTTTTGAAAACTGTTTCGATGACATGAGAGGCTTGGTATTTGAAGGGCTATACACTCTTTTCATACCTGTCATTAATTCCTCCATGTCACTGCTGCTAATGGAAGCATCATTTAATACTAATGTTTCAACTTTGGTTTTTTCCGCTAGCTGAACAACAGCGTCTACTGGCATATCTTTGATTCTGCCGATATCCACGTGTTTTATGTTCGAACAACATGAAACGACAGTTTCAAGAATGCTTCTTAGTTGGTCAGATGTCAAATTTGTATTGTACAGAACCAATGACGTGATGTTGAGAGAATCTTTCATCAAAAGCTGTCGCAATTCATCCACTTGATCATTAGTTAAAGAGAAGTGCGATAGATCAACACGATCCTTTTGCTTGCATAAAGATCTAATTGACTGTTTTAATTTCATTGGTTCAGGATGGTTCACTCTCTTTTCTTCCATTTCAGAATCACTTGTAAAAGTAGAGATTGACGAGGTACCAGAGGGAGACTTATTCGTTTTTGAACGACGCCCACTATCCAGCTTTTGTACAAAAGATGCTTTTGGGTTCTCTTCAACAGTTGAGTCAGAAAGAGCAGAAGTAGATGACGAATGCTTTGAAGATTTAGGTGTTGATGATTTACCTCCACTACTTTGTTTATCAGAATGTGAACTAGCAGATTCGGAAGTTACTGACTTTTCTTCTTCAGCAGGTGTAAGACTGCTGATGCTGCTGGAATCAGAACTAGATTCGGATTCAGAAGAACCAAAGCTATCTTCATAAGAAGTCTCTGACGTTTTCACTTTAGGCTCTTCTTTTGGTGAAGGAGGCTTTGGCTGTAAATCACGTGTTTTAAAAGTGTTTTCAGCCAAAGCAGATTGGTCAGAAGTGGTCCGAAACTTCTGTGATGCAACCAAGCACTTATAACATGGGTGAACTCCTTCAATTTTAACAAATCCAAAATGGCTTGTTTTAGCTCCAAGCTTGTATCCAGTCCTGTGCTTGTATTCACAACAGGCACTCAATCTTTCCACAATTATTCCATTTAAGTAAAATGTCAAAGAAAAAGGAAAACCACGATGTCGTTGTGAAATTATTGTAAAGTTATTTCCTGGCAAAAGCTTGCCTTTGTAGACGCAGAGATTTCCACCACCACAGTGCTGCTGATCCACAACTATTTCATCTCTAGGATCCTCCATTTCTCTATCCAAATTTACTATTTGACCTAGATACTTAAATGTAATTAGACACAATGAGCGAGGTTGTTTTTTGTAAATCATTGGTGGTTCACGTCTGTGCAGCTCAAGAGAATGTTTGTTGGATCTAGCAGACAAGCTCTGCCCTTTTTCTCTTTTAGTAGTAGCTGGAGCAGTTGCAGGGCGCTTCTTGAACTTTCTTCGCCTTTTTTTGGTTGGTTTAATTTTTTCAATCGCCTCTCTTGAAGCAGGATCAAGCACAGGAACCATGTAAGGACTAACACCACTTCCAAGATCATAGTTTGAAAGATTTAAAGTAAAAGTGCGAAGAGCTTCTTGGTCTAGTTGTGACAAGTATTGGTTGTCAATTTCTACATTAGGATAAGGTGTTTTTATCCGGCTTGATCTAGTGTTGTAAGGAGAATCTCCAGGAATGGCTGGATATCCAACGCTTTGAGGCAGCTGTTGCCTTGTGTTATGAGAAGTTGATGGTTTATCCACTGTTCTTCCAGCTGGAGCTGTATGAGGTCTTTCTTTTGCTTGGGGCTTGTGTGCTGGTGCAGAGAGAAGAGGGAGAATGTCTTCATCACCACGTAGAGCTCTGTCTGCTCTTACTCTTCGAACACGTTCAACCTTTCCAATTTCTTCCAACTGCTTTTTGATTTGCATTTGACGATGCCGTTCCATGTCCAGAGCTTTATGCACAATTGCTTGGGCTAATAAATCCCGCACATGCCTTTGGTGTTCTTTACGAGCATTGTTTAATCGAAATACTTTTTCAGAAACAATTTCCCCTCTTCGAGTAATCAAGCCAGTTTTAATGAGATGTTTTCGCATTCGGCTATTGTTAAAATATGCTGTCAGATTTGGATCTGACAAGCTATTGTAGCTTGCTAATGGACCAGGATCAATATGACTCATTTTAAAGCTTTTAGCAACCACCAGCAAAGTGCTGATATTCTGCAAGAAAATAAACGTGATTAAGTGTCTTGCTCGTCCTTTTTTAAAGGACTAGACGCAACCCTTTTAAGTTCTGAAAAAGTTTGACTTTTACATAGTTAGTAGTAGTAGTTAGTAGTTGGCAATTTATTTCGCTTCTGTTTTCTCAACACAAAAAACTCAACGATAGGATAAAAACAACGAGCGAAAAAGGAATGCAGGTGACAAAACGAATTGACGTTAAACATACCCAAATTTTTTAAGATTAAATTAAAATAATTGTAGAGAGGGGCATGGTCACCGCACCTGACAAAAACATCAAGCAAAAAAATTGAAATAAAAAAAAAAAACACAACAAAAAAGAAACTAAAAAAGCAGTCAGCCAAATAAACAACATTTTACCCTATGTAAAAATCCCAATAGCTAAAAGAAATACATTCCTCTCAGTGCCAAACTGTTGTTACCCTAACGAGGGGGGCTAGCAGGTACTACACCTTGCCCAAGGGCAAAAATACAAGGTCACAAAACTTTTGGATCTTCTAGATGAAATAAATATCAGCTGCCAATCTTTCAAACAACATGTAATGTCTAAAAACAACAAAAATCGCCAACATATTTTTCTCAAAACATCCGATAACAGGATTTTGCAGATAACCAAAAAGAAGAAATTAGGACTGCCACTATCAGTTAGCCTAATGTATTTCACTAATAATATTAGTATTATTAGGTGAAAATGTGCAGATTTTATAGTCTTATCTTTCAAATAGATACTATGATAACATCACACATTTACAATTGAGATTTGTTAATGCTCTATTGTTCAGAAATACTGCACATACAAATTACTTTATAACTGTATATGGGTCTTTTTTTGTCAGGTAGCCTACTTTATTCCCCTATCATGGAGAAAAAACTTTTGTTGACTGTGCAAGGGCATTACTGTGTTTACAACCACTTTAAAATTACTAATACTGTTCACAAAGTACATTTTTATCACAGCAGGAGAAATCACCATGGAGTACCACTTTTAGATGTGCAACAATTTACTCATTGTGTGGCCTGTCTTGTTCGAACTCGATGCTATCTCTTGTTGTTATGTCTATTTTTCCTGTCTCTAAAACACGTCTAATTAATAACTAAGTTTGCTAAAAACAAATTCAATTAGCAGTCATAACCCTCTTCTGTTTAATTAAGGTTATGTAGATTGCTATAATATTTATAGTAAACAAGTATTCAGCTGTAACAATACCTTGTACTCAGCGAAAAGCAGGATATTTATGTAAGGAACGCGCAATAAGTTGTTATAACAACCACACTTATTTTTTTACGCTTCAACAAACATACAAATTTTCAAAAATTAATAGGTGTACTCTTAAAGCATTTTGATTCTATCATTACTCATGAGCAAAGCAATGCCTATTGAGCGAACTGCAGTTTCTGCACTCTGTTTCAATTTAATAGGTCTGGTCAGCAAAGTTAGTGACCGGAAATTAGGTAGAGGCTTTAGATGTATAATCTAGCACTTCACATTTATGGGATTTAAACTAGATTCATGTAAGTGAAGGTTATGTCAGCGCTATTCAAAGATATATCACTGGTGAATGAGCGGAGCTAGTGTGCTGAAATAATTCCCATTGCAGTTTTTTTACTTTAGGTATCACACGTGGCAAGTTCTAGGCTATGTCTTATTTATGATATAATCCTCTAGCTACTTCTAATTAACCCATTGCGCTGACCAGACCTGAAAGGCCAATATGGTGCCATTGTCTTCAATTCGATCTAAATTAAACGAATTTTATTTATCAGTAAAAGTAAAATTTTTTGAAGTCATTGTACAGTTCTGCCAAGCAACATTTACCTTAGAAAAAAGCCAAACAAATTTTTTCATATAAATTTTGTTTGCGACCTCTTTGGGGTGTACTTGGATGATGTATCCTACATCTGCTTTTTAAAACAAAATTTGTTGGCACATTTCACCTCATTATTTAAAAGTTAATTCAGAGTTGTAATCAAAACTTTAGAGCACAAAAACAACATATTACTGTATGTAAAAGAATGGTCTTACAGGGCTGCAAATGCAAAGAACTTGACCAGTGTGTTGAATTCCTGAATAAATTCAAATATCCTTCAAAATATAAGCAAGCAAACGCGAATTGCAATGCACGAACAAAGCATTGGTAATAAAAAAAAATTAATATCACTATTTCGAAGGAAATTTCAAGCAAGAACTACAAATATAAAAGGTTTCAAACTCAGTTAAAAGACAACTTATTAAGATTACCCAAAATTTTTTCGGATTTGCGTCGCCAATCGAGTAGGTTTCTACTCTACTTCTCAATCTGAAAAGTGGAAATCAGTCATCTTACTTAAGTCGCTTTGGACCGACTGAAGATGACCCATACAGAATAAAGCTTTAAGCATTTGCAATTATGCTCGTGTTTCAGGTTCGAACTATGTTTTGTACCTTCCACAGCAATATATATAAATTACTGCTGCCTGGAAGACCACAAAGTTTCTTTGCAGTCTCTCAAACACTATGACCCTATTTCGTAACTTTTTCAAATATAATTTGTAATTTTTAAAATTTATGTTTAAGGCTTGTTTTATGTTTCGATGGACTTTGAAAATTAAGTACCGGTAGTCAATGGTTTCTGCTATTTCTTAGCTTAGCAGTTGCACTTTGGTCTCACTGTGCGTTAGCTATTTTTCCGCTTCTTGCCAAATTAGTTTTCGCTACTTTCGAAAAACAGTAGATCCTACAGCATGTGTTTTGTGAATCACTTCTGCACCAGTTCTGTAGGAACGATTATGATCAAAGTTACCACAGAGTTTATAGAATTTGATTTGGTGTTTGCCCGAATCAGCATAACAGAAAATAATATTTAACAGCAGTGAACGAAAAAAAGGAGACAGTGGCAAAGCAATACGTTAAAACCATGCACATGAAATGAATTTTGATTAACTTTGAAGATAGTGGCATGGCCATTGCACTTGTAGAAAAAAGTAGCCTACCAGGAAAGCATAAAACCTGGCACTGCCAACCACTAGGCTTTTGTAACTCAAGGTGATTGGATTGTTGATTTCTGGATGAGCTTTTTTTTATAAAATGTGTTTAATCTTTGTTATTGATAAGAAGAGGCTAGTTTGCTGTTGACAGCATTTTACTGGAGGCTATTTCATCACATGATGAGTGACTGAAGTAAAATGTCGTATTGTGCAAGCCAAGCGAGCTTTTGTTGAACTGTACAATATCCTAAAGAACAAAAAGATGACAATACAGACAAGAATGCAGGTTCTAAAATGCTATGTACATCCCATTTTACAATATGGCTGTGAAGCTTGGATCTTGAACATGGAACTAAGAAGAGTGATCAACGCAGTTGAAATGTGGTGCTTGCACAGAATGCAAAGAATATCATACGTCACCAGAAAGACAAACAAAGAAATATTACAACAAACAGGACAGAAAAGAGAACTTTGGAAGAATGTGATGAATAGACAATTGCAGTTTTTTGGGCATGTCACGAGGAAACAGAAACTTGAACATGTCGTAATATGTGGAAAGATTCAAGGAAAGCACGCATGAGGACAACAATACCTGAAATTTATGGATCAATTGAAGGACGTGTTGGGTGGATTGACTGAAGAGATACTGCGGGCTGTAAATGATTGAGATGGCTGGAGGAACAAATGCAGGGAAGCTGTCGAATGCTGGCCTCAGTCATGACATTTGAAGAAGATTTCACCATCACCATTCATGTGTGTTTATATAGCCATTAATTTTTAGAATTCTGGCAGTGGATGCTGTGGTGCGTGAACAGTGCAGCGCCATGCAATGCAATGGGTATGAGCTGAAATCTTCATTTGCAGGTTACTTAAACAAACACAGTGTACACTGGAGGGAGAGCCCAGTATGCAGATATATTGAGTAGTATGCAGGGTGTGGAATGCACACTAGGGGTGCAAATTTTTTGATCACTATAATTGACCAATCAAAAACAATCAAAAGTCACATGTTTAATACCGTAAAACAAGGTGACTTTAAAATGTGGGGTGACTTTGGACTGTTATATTTTACCAATGTTTCCAGCAAAAAAAAATTTAAAGTGGCATTGCACTACAATTCAATTTTTATAGTTAATTTTTTAATTGGGATGAAAAGGACACATCAGGGACAGAGTTGGGTGATGGGACTAATTAAAGCATTGAATGGGGATAATTGCTAATTTTTATAACATGACTTTATCAATAGGGCTGTTTAGGGGTATTTGTGTGCTGCCCAGGGGTGCAACAAGAAAAATTTTTGGGGGTTTGTGATTTTTTTTCTGAGCATATTTTAAGCACCCTGCTAGTGCAAAATTTGCATCTACTTTCATGCTTTAAGCAAGAGTTTATTGCAGGATTTGTCAAAATCTCAAGCCAAGGGGGCTGGGACAGTGCTGCAAACATCCCCAGGACGGTCTGTTTAGGGCAAGGGTGCAACCAGGGGGGACCATGGTGCTAAAACCACTACTGCTTTATTAGCTGCTACCTTAGAAATTTTAAAATAATTTCTAATTGTCTTAAATGTTACTTTTAATTATTTCCAAGCAGAAAACAGTCTAAAGACACTCTGTGTATGACGTAAAATTGAGATACAGATCTTCAATACAGAAAGTTAGTGATGTTACAAAGTCACCCCCAGCCTGAGGTGACTTTAAACTCAAGTTGAGCATGAAATAGCACACACAGTGGCGTCACCACATAAAAGGAAAGTGTATAGATGAGGAGCTGATACCTAAAGTGTTATGTTTGGACTGGTTGCAAGAAGATTGGGTTTGCCATTAAGAAGCTAGGTTAAATAATATGTCAAAAGTGTATCATAGCCACTCCGTTTTACAAGTCACTCTAAATTGACCAATCACGAATGACTAACAGCAAAATAGCCTCCAAGGGTAAAATGCCATTATCAGAGAAATAGCCACTGCCTTACTGATATGGTGTTGAGTTAGGTTACAACACTTGGAATTACAATCTGGTAATATTTATTTAGGTTTCTTTTTTTATGTTAAACTGTTAAAAATCTGTGTTGCTGGTATGAGATATAGTTTGCTGAGTGTTGTGGTGGACTAAGTGCTGGCCTTGTCAACAAAAGACTAAAGGTTGAACTCAGCTTTCAGTGCATTATGTTGAATGTTGCATGGCCAAGCAGAGTCTATGCTTGCATCAAAGCTTTTGTTATCAGATTTGAACTACAACTCATGTGGTTAGAATTACTTCATTTTATTAGATGTTTTGTGTAATATCATTCATGTATTAATTGTTCTTGATCCACTCGATGTTTTAAAGGTTGAACTCAGCTTTCAGTGCATTATGTTGAATGTTGCATGGCCAAGCAGAGTCTATGCTTGCATCAAAGCTTTTGTTATCAGATTTGAACTACAACTCAAGTGGTTAGAATTACTTCATTTTATTAGATGTTTTGTGTAATATCATTCATGTATTAATTGTTCTTGATCCACTCGATGTTTTTCTAAATCACTTATGGAGTAGTCCTGTAGTTTGCTGCATGTAAGCTTTAAGTTGTGCTACATTGCTTGCAACAATATACTGTGCTAAAGATAGTGGCTACAGTGCCAGCAGTGTTTTTTTTAGTTTCAAGTCAAAAATGCTGGTCATCAAATGTTGGTTAATGCAAATATTTTATCTCCAGTGTACACTCCTCTTATGTTTTTGATACCCAAGTCTCCCCCCCAACAATGTATACTATTATTATGTAATTTGAAAAAAATTACTGCAATGCATCCTCCAAACAATACAATCCCAACTCAACAAATCAGAAAAAAACAATCTGGAATCAAACCACTGACCATGCCATTTAAAAGCAGCAACACTAACAGTTACATCATTGTGTTGCTGGAAAGATTGCATTAAATGTTTTCTTTTGCCAATTGACCAGCATTTTATTGTTGAAAGCTAAAAAGTTAGTGCTGGCACTTTAGTCATTACCATATCTGTATTAAAACACCATATTCTGCTGAAAGTGCTCTTGAGAGTTAGCTACGACTGAAATGTTGAAATTCTATGCAATTGTAAATCAGGAATAGGGTTATAGTTGTAGTTAAGGTTGCATAGGTACCAAGTTTCTATGGTTTTGATGACTTGTATGCTCAAAAAAGAAAATGTCAAATGGCAGTACTATCAGTATCTTAGATTGGGAAATTATTAAAAGATGGAAGACAGAAAAGTAGGAAAAAGTGGATATTAATTCTAAAAGACAGGAATGTAGGAAAATTTGGTCTTTCTTTTTTTAGCATACATAAGATATGTTTTCCACTTTCTCAGTTTAGACTTTCTTACATTTTGTCATTTTATGTCTTTTTTTGCATGTTGATCATTTCCAATCTTTCCTCATGCAAATTAGATCTATTTTCTATTTTTTCAACACAAAATAGCTCATCTATTTCTGCATTTATAATTCTTTCCCATATTTTCCTACACAAATTTTTAATTCTCATTTTTAGATTTAAGTTTCACCTTTTTTCAGTTTACTGCTTTCCACCTCATATAAGTTTTCCCTGCTTATAAGTAGTGGTGAGTACTAGCAGCACTAAAAATAGTGGCGGCTATTAATGTCACTAGTGTTGTGTTAGTGTTCATTTTAGATCTGCTATTGTTATTGTGAACTAGTGGCTACAGTAGTGGGCATTACTTTTTTGAACAATCATGCTTGTTGGCGCTGCACTAATTTTTTTCAAAAGTAGTTGCTCATTAAGTCCATTCTTTGTTAAAGTAAAAATATTATTGCAAAAGTGCAAAACATTCCAAAAATTTCTAGCCACCATGGTGCATGTTCTCTTGACAAATTTTTAAAGAGCATTTGTGGAGAACTCATGAAACGATTGCTGCAATGAGAAGCTATTAAACCACTTTGTCAAAGAGGAACCTGTCTCACAAAACAAAGCAATTGCTATGTTGCTCTGCAATACAACTTTAAGGGAGGTATTTATAAAATACAACTCTGCCGTAACTTTTATTGCAACAATAAAACGCCTGTTTTCATTAAGGAAGAATGTGCTAAAGCCAAAATGATCTGGGCTCAGTGATCAGTGGTGGATTTAGGATGGGGCAAGTGAGGCATTTGCCTCAGGTCTTGACCTCCCCACTTCTTGACTTTCTCCTTATGGTTTTACAAATTGCCATAAAACTTTGAGTCCTTAAAAAAGAAGATATCTTAACATCCTAACTACGTTTTTTAGGAAGTGGCTAGTTTGCCGTTGATAGCACTTTACCCTTGAAGGCTATTTTGCCATACCCATTCATGTGTGTTTATATAGCCATCTTTACTATAACTCATGCAGTGATGCTTTGGTGCATGGACAGTGCAGCTGCCTTGCAATGCAATGGTTACAGGTTGAAAGCTTGGCTGGCAGGGCACTTAGACAAAAGCAGTGTACAGTGTGGGGGAGTGTACACTAGGAATGCAAATTTTTTTAATTTGACATTAAAATTGACTAATTACAAATGTCCGATGGCAAGATAGCTTCCAAGGGTAAAATGTTGTTGACAGCAAAATAACCACTGTCTATTTTTTATCATCCTGAAAATTCTAAGCTTGAAATTGCAAGCACTTAACTTGAGATGATTTAAAAACTGCACAATTAGCACAAAATCAATGAAACTGAAAATAATGGGATTTCCCTTGCATCATAAAAAAAATCTCCAGAAATCACCTGATATAGCCAATTGTGTAGCTGCCTGGTAAACTTTGAACACTTTGGGGGTCTTTTATGAAATATTGCATCAGGCTCCTAAATACCCTGCTGTCGGAGATGAAGATCTTAAAATGCTTGTTTTTTTGAATAGCTGTATTTTAGGCTAAGAAATATTTGTTTTTTAAACCTTTGCTACTGCTTTTGTTAGTGTTATCTACTGGTATGCTTTTATTTTTTGTCTTGGACTCAAAAGATTACTGCTTTCACTTCACATTGCAACATTTTGAATGAAATTCGAACTTGTGACCAATACTTTTAGTGGTTAGTGGCTGCTACTTTTTGCAAAGGACTAGAGTTAGCGTTTATCACACTAAAGTTGAGAGTGTGTAGTGATTCTCAACTGGTGGTCCATGGTCCACCAAGTGGCACGAGTGGTTTTTCAAGTAGTCCGCTCAGAGGTCCTTGATGAAAACTGAGTATTTACCTAAAATGCTTATTCTAGAGATTCTATTTGATTCTGTCTGTCATTTTCAACAATACGCATTGCTGTGTTTGTTTTTGGTATGATAGTGTCACACAGTCAAGGCAAGCTGCTAGTTGGGCTCAGAGCTATGCATTAGGCTACTAGTAACAGTTGTCAATAATGATTAGATGAAATTTCTAATAACTCTTGCTTTTTGGTGTTATATGTATAGCACAGAAATCTCATTAAATGTCAAAGTTTTTTTAAAGGTTGCAACACAAGTTGAATTAGTAACTCTACGATCTTAATGATTTTTAAAGTATTACAGCTCGTATGTGGGAAAATTGAAGATAGTGGTTCAAGGTGGTGTAGGTTATTTTTTAGTGGTCCACTGGCTCAAAAAGGTTGGGAATTGCTGGTTTAGCAGATGGTGGTTACTTTGATAAAATTTTGCTAATTTGCAATGGTGATAATGTCGTCACTTTGTCACTAGTGGGTGCCCACCACTACTTATAACTGACTAAACAATGAGGCTTTATGTTAGTTGGTGGAGCCTGCATGGTGAGGCAAAGGCCAACAAAGATCCAGAAAGGTTGCAAATGTATATGGCAGGTGCCAACAGGGCTGTTTTGATCTATTGGATCTTTTCAGGGCATCTCCATCAATGAAAATCGAGATCAGCAGCTATGGCTCTCATTTCATGATATCACTAGTCTGCTAGGAAGGACATGTTACATAAACTATTTAAGGTTGCAGCAAATCATGCCAGCACATGGTATTGGCTAAACGAACTTAGCTTACTTTCATACAATTATTCTTCGATAAAATTCCCAACTCCCACTAAAGGCTTTTATTGCTGGTTTGCTTGAAGATCTATTGAAACCATCTTTTTGTTCCTCAGTGCTGTGCAACTTTTTCAAAGTAAAGGTAGCTACACCATAAGCATATATTGTTTGTTGACTATTGACATTGATGTAATTAAAGGTGTAATTTTACAGAACTGTTTACAAATAAAGTAGTGTGATATACAAAACAAAATCCTCAATTACCAGACTAGGAAGGGAATTATAGCTCCCATACATAATGCAATTGATTCAACGTTATTGGGGATTTAAGCAAACTCAGCAAAGCTGCTGGCAGATCCTTGTTTGTAGTGTAACAGGTGTGATATGCTTGTTTCAGATATATAGTTTTGAAAACAGCTATCAGTTTAAAAGCATTTTGTGATGCACTCATCAGTGACTACATCATTGCAACTGGGAAGATTTGTAGCACTGATAGGCCACAAGTCACATAATGATATAATAGACATTACTAGGCAAGTGGTTGGTGATGACCAAAAAACTATTTGTTTTAGATTGCTTGTTTGAGTAATTTGACTAGTGTTGGAGTAAGCTGTATGGTGAACTAACTGATTAGCCTACTATACTATTCGTGCTTTTACATCAAAAAGAAGGCTTTTTACAGTGGCAAACAGTCTGACAGTTCAACTGAAACAATTTTGAGCTTTATTCTGTGGCTTAATTAGCTTATTCAGTGCTGATGTCGAGACGTTAGAAGAATCGGATTCAAGCAGCAATATGCTCAGCAGTAGAAGTAGGAAAGCATTTGTCAAACATATTGGATTTTTAGGCATTCCAATAGGCTTGTAAATGCTCCTGTATATTTTGATGAGTTTATTGTTTTCTTAAGCCGTTGAAAAATTCTTCGACGTTACTAGACTCCAAGCAATCGATCAACTTTGTTGAAGCAGAAAATATATTTTAGTCAATTCAAACTGGCATCATCCATTTTTAAGTCTAAAAGCAAGGAAAACAACATAATATGATCTAATCTCTACAGCAAAATATGACCTTCAAGCAAAACACCATTAACTGTAAAATTATACTAGTAATTAAATGCTCATTCAGATTATCTACATTATTTACCCTGATGAGCTTCCAACCCCTAGAGGCGACAAATGTTATTTTCAGCAGCTAGTATCTATCCTTGTTGTCAAATTTCACAGTGTAACTAGAATGAAGTTATTTTTGCATAAGAGTTCACCATTGTGCAATAATTTAGGTGTTTAGAAAGCACTTTCTGCTGCAGCAATGTTTGTTAAGTGCTTGTGGCCTTGGAGATCAGAAAAGGAAGAACTTCTCTTGTAGCATAGTCATCATCTAC
This sequence comes from Trididemnum clinides, assembly GCA_963675345.1. Lineage (NCBI taxonomy): Eukaryota > Metazoa > Chordata > Ascidiacea > Aplousobranchia > Didemnidae > Trididemnum > Trididemnum clinides. Next base: position 23,005,596 of record OY776299.1, on the reverse strand, counting down.
GTGGGGGACTGCATTAGTTTAAGCCTTACTTTGATGGTAATGTTCAAGACTTAAAATACTGAATTAAGTGTTGATTTATTTTATTTAAGTATTTTCAAGCAATATCTCGTAATTGTTTTTTCATTGTTTTTGTTAATCGGTAGTGGTAAGAATATTTTATCTGGGGGTTTTAACAAATTTTTATCGATCAAATTTATCAAAGCCAGAGCAGGAAACGAGATAACAACATATTCTTGTTCCTCGTCTCGTGATGGACACCTTGAGTGAAAGAAGTATACAAGTATTATAACTAATTTGTAGTACCAGCTGAACGTTACAGCTTCAGGTGAAAAATAGTACAAGATACACGTGCAGCAATGTCTGATGACTGCAACTGTAAAGTAAATGTACCTAGCAAAACTAGCATTTGTTTAGGAAATGGAATTAGCGTTGTGTTGCAGATTCAATTGTTAATTGTTGGTTTTATCATTCTTATTGTTAAGGTGTACTGCTACTGTATTATAAAGTAAATTAGTAGATTTTAGCATGCTCATCAACTTTTATTGCACAACAAATGACAAACAGTTTTGCTTGAATGTGGGACCTGATCTTACAGTTAAGGAATTGAAAGCTTTGTGCTCAAAAGAGTGTGGAATATCATCAACAGCCATGAGTTTCATTTTTAATAGCATTACTTTGACTGATGATGGTCAGACATTAGCGAGTTACAACGTTTGTGACAACGATATGATTGTTGTTGAAGCCCAATCTACAGCACCTTCAATTTCAACCCCCACTATACCTCCAATTGACTTCAGTAGTGTTAAGGTAATTACAGTGACTAGGCCTAATTATTAATTCGCTTATTGGTTTTACGTCAAATTTGTTTGAACCTAAAGTAGAATCAGCTTTTATTAAATTTTGAGACATGTTTAATATTCATTTGTGTTCATTATTTTTTAACCACAGGTTTTTTTTGTGATAGAACCTTTTGTTAACGTAACATTGTGAAGGCAATTTACTGCATCTAATCCAAACTAATAATAACTAGAAGACTCAGTCATGTTATGTATTTTAATCTCAAATATTTTAGTGCTTATTGGTCGCTAATGGGCGTTTCTCACATAGCTGTCACATTAGGTTCCAGGCCAAACATCTCAGGAAAGACATAGTGCTTCGCGTGGTGCAAGTATGCCGTTGTTGCCACCATCCTCTCAAATGCCTTCAATTCCACCTATTGATTTTAGTCAAGTTCAGGTGAGTTCATGCCAATGGATGTAATAAATTCACTTGACGAGTTGTAGACTTCGACTACTAAACTTTTTGTATGACTACTATTGCACACACTCCATAGTACTCAGTATTATGCAAGTGTAACCACAGTATTAAGCAACAGGCTACAGGGTATGCTAATCTTTCACTTAAACATCTCATAAGTACTAGTAGCAGTGATAATGAAATAACAACCAATAATTAATGAATTAGCCCAGCGGAACTGCATTTGCATTAAAGTTCACGTTTTGAGTTCAAACAGTGGCTTGCATTGATATGTATAGTGTCTGCTGACTGAAAGACGGTAAAATCAATTTGCAGTCTTTCACAACTTTTCGTTCTTCTTGTGCTTGATCAGTTAAATTGGTTTTTCTCTAAATTAATTGAAGCTGTAGAAGTTGAGAATGTTGATTGCGTAGTTGATCAGAAATGGGCGGCTCAGATACTAACCCAAAATTTGGTTTACAAAAGTTTTTGTACAGTATGTTTTAAACTTCAAATTGAGGTACTAGCCATTTGGTACAGGCAATAAAGGTGTGCGTGCTAAATCTGCTTAGAAGTCACAATTGAGTGAACTATCAACCGATGGACTAGCATCAATAAAATGTCATTCGAACAATCTTTTCTTTCCCAGTTGGGGATTGAGTTAAGGTTGCAATTAGATTTATTTGTTGATTGTTAATGCCGACCCTGTACTGATTATTCCCAGCTTAATATACTGTATAGAGTAATCGCGTGTGCTATACTACACGCTATATTTTATATATTTTTTCTGTAGGTTCCTGGACGACCATCCTCGTCACGTCCTTCACAGAGATCAAACAATCATTTAAATCATGCTCCAGACAATCCTGTCGCCTTTCGGAAAGCCTTACTTGAAAACCCACAGAGGATGGAATTAATACGAAGAATTTATCCTCCTGTGATCGAAGCTATGCTTAATGGCAACGAAGAACTTTTTACGATAGAGTTTTACAATTTTTTGTAAGTGCATTTTTTATTTCATGCTTGGGTGCCTAAAATTATTTATGCATTTAACACATAATCACTCTTATGTTATGACAATTGTTCTTGACTTGGGCAGCAACGGCCCAATATATATAACTTTGGTTAACATCAGATTTAGCTCATGCTGGACCAGGACCACTAAGCCGTGAAAAGCACGAAAACATTTGCGTAAAAACTAGCTTTGTGACCTATGTTTGAAATACGAAAATAACTATTTCCTATAGCAGTGCTACTAAATCTTTTTAGCCATATGAGTCGGCTGCACATTTTTCATGATACCATGTACTACTACCTTTTGAAAGCTAATGTATTTTTGAAAAAAAAATGAGCTGGGAAATATGTTTTGCAAGAAACAGTGACATGGAATTTACAGTGTTAATAGGAAGAATGCGCATGCTGTTCGATCAAGCTATGCTTGGGTTATATTGACGGAAGCAAACTTCACTTGTAGCTAATAGTAACATTATTTGCACTAAAGATGATTTCAGTTTATCATTTTCCTCAGGACTAGGTCTTATTTCGAATAAAGTGGATCATGTTTACCAAGTCCTAGGCCCTTAGAGCTATCCCAGACTTGACTCATTTGAAATTCCCACTAGTTGAGAATAACCGGGGTTGCAGGCTGGAAAGTACAAATCATCTTTTAGCAGAGATTTCCAAATGGGGCATTGCAACGATTCGAGCCTGCAAGGTAGGGTGTAATACTTGCCGTGAGTTTGATTTACCATGCCGTTTAAAATTTTGATGTTGCGTTTATATATTATTACCCTTAAGCATAGTTTTCTCTATACTGTACTTTGGACGAATATTTTGTAAAAAGTGCGCAGCTTATTGTACGTGAGTGAATACGGATACAAAGACGTGTATAGCAGTAAAACATGGTGGGGGGAGGGTGAGCAAATTTTTCAAAACGTTTTGGCAACAGAAAGAGTAGATACAAAGTTTGACCTACTGTATATGTTTCAAATCGCGCTTTTCTTGCCATCTTTTTTACCCTAATGGCATTTGCTGCAACTTGTAATTAACTTTACACAAAAAATAAAGCAATTTAATTGTTGACGTCTCTAAATTGCAGGAAAAGTTAGAGAAATCAAAACTGTAAGAAGAAATCAAAAGCAAAAAAAGTTTTTGTGTGCAACTGCACCGAATGCGTGTAGATTAAGTGCTATTTTATCTGAATATAAACTTTACGCCGGTATTGAGTCCAAGAAACCTGGAAAAAGGGCGTAGCCCTTTTTTGTTTCCCTCTCCAAAGCTGCACCTACGGCTATCCATCGTAGAACATGAGATCTAGTTTCAACACTTTGAAGATCCAGAATATCCACCACTTGAGTAGTTTTAGAACCTAGATTTTAGAGCAGGGGTGGCCAACCGTGGCGCATTGCGCCAAATTTGGCGCATTGCATGTTTAGAGGTGGCGCATCCCAGGTTTAAGATTTTTCGGGCAATTTGGGTAAGTGTCCTTTCATCTGGCCGAAAAATTTGTCACTCCAATAACATCTCCAAAAAAAAAAGTCCGCACTTGGTTGGCCTCATGTTTGGTGGCATATTTAAGCCAAAAGTGATGGAAAAGGTGCAGTGAAACAGGGGATGACCTTTTTTTTTTTTTTTTGGAGATCACCGCTGAATATGGCCTTGTTTGATTTCATCTTCAAATGAATGCTTGTGTGGCGAAAAATTTTGGCGCATGAACTGAAAAGGTTGGCCACCCCTGCCCTACATTTATGGCGCATCCGACACGGGTTGGTAGAAGAGTTGGCGCTTTGCATAAAAAGCTTGGCCACCCCTGCTTTAGAGTATAGTGACTAGGTTAGATAACAAAAAGAAACGTTGCAATTTGGCCACCGTGGTTTAAATGTATACATTGCGTTGTGTTTATAACATTTAAGTATCGAGTACACAGGGTGTCCCAGAAATCACGCACCATCCAGGTTTCTATAAAAAACACGTGAGAATTCGATGCACTGATGATTTACTAATCGTTAGTTCCTGGCTTATTTTCCTTCCTGATGTCTTAGGGCTTTTAGCAACATTTGCCAAAACCATGGTGGATGTTTCGTCATCAAATACACTCTTTGGTCATATCACTCACGTCGGCAACTGTGCCTGTTCCTTGAAAGCATTAGATCAAATGGCAGACAATAGTAAGGGACAATGGTTGTTCTTGCTCAGGGTGATTAAGGTTTAACTCTTGAACTACAGGGCGATGTGTCGCTCCGTCTCTTCCAAACATGAAAACCAATTCAACTCTTTCTTACAGTGTTATTTCCTCCTCATGATTAAATCAAATCCGAAACAAATAGAAAAGTAATGATCAGTGTGGTGCGTGGCTTCTGGAACACCTTGTATATATAGGGTGTTCCAAAAAAATGTATACACTCTTTGAATCGTCACGACTTAATCACGTTATTGATTTTGACTTGTAAATAAATTGATACAAGAGAAAGAATACTCATTTAAAGAATTTGAGAGTAGAATATACAAAAACATATCAAATTAACTTTTAGTAAGATAAAAGACACTTGGGGCTATTTCCGAATGTTCACAAAAGACACCTGGGGCAATTTCAGAATGTTCGCATAATGACGAACTCACATACGTGCTCAAACTGGTTGCTGTTGTGTTCAGTATGCTTTTTATATCTTGAAGAAATGGACCTAGAAACGTCCAGCAACATTTCCTCCGATATTTGAGCACATTCTTTTTCAATTGCTACTCTCTTTTCAGCAATTGTTTCAGGTTTCCTGCTGCAAACTCTGTCTTTAAGAAACCCTCACACAAAGAAATTCACTGGTGTCAAATCCGGTAAACTAGGTGGATATTCAACTTTGCCTTTTCTTTCAAACCATGTTTTACATATTTTTATCGAGATAAGTTTTCACATCATGATGAAAGGGGAAGGGGCGCCATCTTTTTAAAAGTAAAACTCAGCATCTCCAAATTGTTCTTGCTGGCACGGTATAATAAATTCTTGAAGCAGGTGGATATAGTGTGTGTACTTATTTTAGGACATTCTTATAGGTTTTTGACTAGTTGGCAAATACCCCAAAATTTGTTCTATGAGCCAAAGATAAAGTGCGCCCCACTTGTATATCTAGAGAATTTGTCGAAAGAAAGATAGTCAGTTACCAAAGTGAAGAATTTAGAGTCTTGGATCGCAAATGCGTTATAACACTTCAACGAAAGTGGGCTGTGGCCGAATAAATTGCCAATTTGCCCAAAAACGTCGACCTAAAAGAATTTGCTGCTTCAACACGATTAAAAATGCTTGTAATCAGCCATTATGTGACTTCTCACAAGCATCCAATCAGTTGTTTTATCCCTTTAATTGAGCTAGTTCGTAGTTAAAAGGCATTGCAACATAAGCCCATTTGGAAAATAATGATTTACCAATAATCAGAAGATTGAATGCGGTAAATGCTCGCTTCATGTATTAAATCCACAAGGTGTTGATTTATGTACTTGAGTTGTTATGTGATCAACAGAGAAACTATAAAAAGACAACAACCTTTAATGGCGGCTGATCCCATGGATCCGGAAGTTCAAAAAAAGATTGCTGAAGAAATCCAGAGGAAGAATATCGATGAAAACATGACGATGGCAATGCAGGAAAATCCTGAAAGTTTTGCGCAAGTGTTGATGCTTTGGATTAATCTGAAAGTGAATGGCCACCATGTAAAAGGTAGGAATGATGCTTGAGATTGGTATGAATGATCAATATTGTAAAGTGGCAGAAAGCGTATGCAATCAAGCCAGCAAAGCATACATTGCGGAAACTGTTGGGTAGTGAGTATTTTCTTTCAAAATCATCTTGGTTGTTCTTTTTGTTAAAATATAATTAATATTGTTTCGACCTATCAGGTCTCTTCAGTGCAGTTGGTGACCAATAAGAAGCTAGAGGCTTTTAATAAAGCATAGCTTAGACCGTCACACTTGTGGGACCTAATACTGGGTCTACTGTAGTGGATGGTCTGTCACTACAGTGGGCCCAGTATTAGGTCCCACAAGTGTGACGGTCTAAGCTATGCGTTATTAAAAGCCTCTAGCTTCTTATTGGTCACCAACTGCACTGAAGAGACCTGATAGGTCGAAACAGTGTCACTGTCTGCAGTTTGCTAAGTGCATCGCTAGCCTCTTGCATTACTATACACATAATTAGTATTATGTTATTGTTAGCTGTTGTATTGATTAATTAGAGGATAAAAAGCCAAGATCTCTCTAAAGCATGATAGTCTTTAGGGAGATTCGGCCACACTTCATAGCTTCCCTGCCTGAGGCTCAGCACAAAACGGATAGTGTATAGCTACATCATCTAATTTCAACACCTACTGGCCAATGAACATAATCGTGGTCAGCAGTATTCAAGCCAGAAGCATGCCGTAACTGATCAACTACAGGTTTAGAATTATATCGAAAAGCTGCTCACCCAGCATGTCGTAAGAGGCTTGTTAGTGGTGGACTTGCCAGTTGGCAATTATTGTTCACGACTGATCAAAATAGACGATGCTTTTCCAAAGCTTAATCTTGATAAGATTTTTGCTGTAAACCTAGATAAACTGGGTGGTATCGTTAATTCATGCATTTGTAGTAACACTATTTGCAAGTTTTATGAAAAACTGGAGCACGGCAATGCGTAGACTGCTCGAACTGATCTGTTTGCTGCATGAAGGTGAAGGGATTCTGTAAAGTGCGTTACCCGCGGAAACAGCAAGCGAACTTGCTTTCTGTGTCCCTCACTACCTTTCGCTGAGCGTCACGCAGGAAAGTTGTAAATGCCGTTTGTGACTCGACCGGAAAAATGAACCCGGTTTAGCGACTGCAAAGCGGTCACTAACCACAACACCACCGCCCCGTTATGGCGGTATTGAATAAAAGTGACCGCGTGACATTTGAAGCCCACCCAAAGTTGGCTTTTACCGGTGGCGCAATATGCTGGTGATGTATGACTTCTTTCTGGACACAAAATTGTTCTTCAGGGATAGACTTCGGTTTTGCTTGCTTTTTCACCCCCCTACATTCAATATCATTGAAGGATAGAGATCTCTTGCTGCGACTTGGTATTCTATTGGCAGGTAAAGCGAGTAATCACTCATTTAAATTTTTGTTCCAGCTTTCGTAGATTCTGGCGCTCAAATGACAATTATGAGTGTAGAGTGCGCTGAACGTTGTAACATCATGCGATTGGTGGATAGGAGATGGGAAGGAATCGCGAAGGGTGTTGGCACTCAGAAAATTATAGGCCGCATACACTTAGCCCAGATACAAATCGAAGACGTTTTTCTTCAGTGTTCTTTCTCGGTGCTCGAGAATCAACCAATGGACGTGTTGCTTGGTTTGGATATGTTGCGTAGGTAAGTTGTTCAGCGTTTTGCTTTAATCGCATGAGCATTATAACAGTTGTTTGCATTTTCAAATGTACTACCGAAAGGGTCAAAGTTAGGGGTGTTCGGAACGAATTTTACTACGGCGAAACGAAATTTTACTATAGAAAAATCATTTTGAAATTTTTCCCACGTCCTCCGAAAGTTCATGTGACGATGGTAAATACTGCACCAATCAACAGCCGCCTCAACGTGCTGGTGCATTCCCCATTCCTGTTTGTGTTGAGTCGCAATGGCTATTGGCCTTCTTAAGGGTTTCAGTTTCCCCGGACCCTTCCCTTACACAAACCATTTTTTTGCCGTGCTGCTATCTGAACGGCCACATTGAAATGGGTTGTGGTAAGAGCTTCTCCTAAGATTTGAGGCGAGCCATTCAATTGCTTCTATTTTAATCTGGGAGCCAAGCGGTCTACTCGCCGTTATGGTGGCGCAGCAACATAACAAGACAAACAAACACAGCACAAGCTTATAAATTTTATTGTTACCATCAACAAATTATTTGACACTGAGACAATAAGAATGATTGTATAGCAATACATACCTTGTAAAGTATCTTTGCGATGAACAAGAAATTTTGTTCTTGTACCTCAGGAACAGAAACAAGAGAACAGAGAAGCACGGCCAAAAAATGGGACAAAGAGGAGAGAGAAAACAGTTGACTGATTTCAAAGGGCAGCATGCAGCGTCTTTGAAATCGGTCGACTGTTTTCTCTTTTCCTGCCTCTCTCTTGCTCGCCTTTACATTCTTCTCCTCTTGATGAGCGGCAACGTTCATCCTAACCCTGGCCCCGGCTTTTCCTGTTCAGTGTGCGCTGAAAATGTAACCTGGAGGGGTTGGTCAGTGCAATGCTGCACCTGCTCTAAATGGGTCCATTGAAGGTGCTCACTACTCTCCTTTTTTAGATTCAAAACTAGGTAGCTCTCACTCCTAGACCTGTCCTCTCTGCTGCGTCCTTGCTTGTTCTAGAGGTCCCACATCTGCCAGCACTATGTCTTCCTCTTCGGACTCCTCCAGCTTGTATACTTTCACTCTTCAACTTACTCCATCTGCCCCACGCTTGCCTTCACACCTCCTACCTTCCTTCTACCCAGTTCCCAGTTTGTATCTCCTCCTCTGCACCCTTCCCACCCCCTCATGTTCTTGGCTGTTTTTCTATACCTCCTGCTTCCTCTTTCCCTCCCTGACTCGCTCAGGGTTCTTATATGTAATGCTGGAGGTCTTCAAGCCAGGAGCACTGAACTACTACTTTTATCTCGTCTCATTCTGCTGAACTTATCTGGATCCAGGAATCCAACCTTAACTCATCTTCCTCTTTTCAGATTTCTGGATTTTCTGCTCTGTGATCCGATCACACTCACCTTCGGTCCGGCATTCTTTCTGCCGGTGACCCGTACGGTAGCGGCGGCGTCATTATTTCGTCAGGCAGGGATTATCCTTCTCTGAACTTTCTACCTCCTCTCTTCACTTAACCTCTACTCTGATTATGTAGGGGCCAACATCTCACTAAACAACTCCTCGCTCTCTTAATGTTTATGCTCCCCCTATTTGCTCTTCAACGGATAACAGAACTGACTCCTTTTCCCCTCCATTCTTACCTCCAAAAATCTCTTCATTTTGTGGGACTTCAACTGCCGTCAACCCCTCTGGGACTCAAAAAGTACTTCTGACTCCCATGGGTAGGAAGTGTTCGACTGGGTCATCTCCTCTGACCCCCTTCCTCTCAATGATCCTGACATACCTACTCTTCTCCATTGCTATTCTGGCAGTCGCTCTCTCCTGACATCTTTTTTGCTCCCTCTTCTCTTGCCTTCTCTCGCTCATGGGAAGTGCTTCAGGACTTAGGTTCTGATCACCAACCAATTTTGCTAACTGTCCCTCTCTCGCCTGACTTTCACCCCAACGAACGTCCCCCTTCAATTCTTAGAAAGCTCGTTGGGATAACTCTGCTTTTTACTTCGACTCCCACTGTCCTTCTGCAAAGAAATACTCGTCTTTCTTTGCTCTGCTGCTACTCTCTTCACTTCTCTGACACTGAAGGCGGCCAAATTTTTCATTTCTCTCGACCGCATCAAACGCCAACCTCAAGCATGGTGGTCCGCTAAAGTGGAAGAAGTGGTTAGTGAAAGATGTAAGGCTTTTGCGGCCGCTCATAGAGGTGATGGAAATCGTCAGGCTTACGTTTTTGCTTGCAAACATGCCTCGTCTGTCATCGCCACTGCTGAGGCATGGCATGCGACCTGCTCTTCTCTTTCTCTTAAATCTAACCCTAAATCTGTGTACTCTCTCCTTCATTCTGTCGCTGGCTCTTCTTCCTCATCTTCCTCCTCTCCTAACTTCCCCAACTGTTCCTTTCCTAGGTAGTCGGCTTCGGTCTTCGCCGACTACTTGAGTTCCCACTTTTCTGTTTCCCAGCCAAAGGCCTTGCGTAGCAGAGCCATAGGCTACCTTTCCGAGCTCTGCCTAGCCACGCTCCCTAAGGAGTCTCACTCGTCCTTCTGCTCCCCCTTCTACCCCACTGAATTTCTCGCGGTTGCCACAAACCTTTCATCCACTGTCACTAGCCCAAACAAAGTTGCCTATCCCATGCTTAAGCACCTTCCTCGCCCTGTCATGGATTTTGTTTTACACATTTTCAATCTTTCCTGGTCTTTGCATTTCTTTCCTTCCATTTGGAAGAAAACTTCTATTGTTCCCAATTATAAGATGGGAAAGCCTCTTGACTCTCCTGCTTCCTTCCGGCCTATCTCTCTCACCTACTGCATCTCAAAGCTTTTTGAACGCATCGTTCTATTGCGTCTACTTTTCTTTCTGGAGTCGAACTCCATTCTCTCTCCCCACTAGGCCGGTTTCCGCCCTGGACGAGCTACTCTTGATTAAATTTTGTTCCTTTTTCACTCCATTTCGGACGGGTTTAACAAACCCAAGCCTGGCTCTCGGACAATTCTTACTACTATCGACTTCTCCAAAGCTTTTGAGTCTGTCTGGCGTCCTGCACTTTTTCACAAACTCTTTTCGGCTGGCCTCCCTTCTTGCTTTGCTCGTTGGGCCCAATCTTTCCTTTCTGATAGGCGCGCTTCCGTGGTTTTTTAGAATCACAAAAGTCGTTCCTTTCGAGTCTGTCGAGGTGTTCCGCAAGGATCCGTTCTTGGCCCTGTACTTTTCTCTCTCCATCAACAATCTCCCTGCTTCTTTGGTTTCTTCCGTCAGCTGATCTCTTTAAGCTGACGACCTGGCCATTTGAACTTCTTCCCCCTCGGTCCCTACTGCGGTGGAGGCTACACAAGGAGCTTTGATTCGACTGGAGCGCTGGTCTGAGTACTGGTGTCTTCCTCTCAATCTGAACAAATGTGAGGCGTCTTCTCAGTGGATCCCCACCAAGCTAACCTCCAGCCCCACCTCCCGCCTCCGTTTCAATCCCACTCCAACTTTTCTTGGGGTCACCTTCAACCGTACTCTTTCCTTTTCTAAACCTGTATCTTCGCTGAAAGCCAAGTTTTTCCTTCGTCTCAAGGCCTTACGCAGTGTCTCTGCTTTCTCATAGAATTTCTCTTGGGCAGTGTTTCCCAAACCTTTTTGCCTGTTGGCACAATAAAAAAGCTTAACAAATGTCGCGGCGCAGCAGCCACACGAATATATTCATATTGATCGCTAGTGGCATTACAGGTGACAGCCAAAAAGGTGATGACCTTTTTTGGGCAACATAACACTATCTCCGACCTTATCGACCATGACAACCATTACTTCACGGCAGCATTTACTCAATTTTGGCTGAAAACTGGTATAAATATTAAAGTATTTTTGAGAAACCCACGGCACACCTGCAAATCTTTCACGGCACACAGTTTGGGAAACACTGCTCTTAGGAATCCCTCTCTTTTCGATGTAAAGATTTTCTTCGGCCCCTTCTCATTTATGCTTTACCCGGACGGTTTCCTTTTCTTAGCGTTACCAACTTAACCAAATTGGAACGCCTTCACCAAGCGGCTAGTCGCGCCATCTACGGCTGCTTTTCGTCTTCCCCTGTCCCACATCTCTCTGAGGTGTCTCTACCTCACCTATGAGTCACTTCGATTCATTTCACTCTGTCATCTTATGAGTGTGGGCCCTTCCGTCTCCCAACCTCCTTTTCCATTTCAGGTTTAACCAGACTTTGAGTGAAACCAAGACTCTGCAGATCTTCCTGGAGAGCTTTTGCGTCTACTCAGCCGCGCATGCTTTCTCGTACTTCCCCGAGGGAGGTTCTCTTTGCTTGCCCTCCCCCCCTTTTTGGAACCTGCCTTCTTTCATTGTGGAGTCCACCCTTTCCTTTCCATCCTCTAGCTCTGACTCTCCTCTCTCTGGCCAAGGTGCGGCTCTCGCTCACCTTGACTCTCTCCCACCTCACGATCTGGTAATGTGGACAGATGGCTCTGTTTCTTTTCCCTTTGTCAAAGGCGGCTCTGACGTTCTCTTAGTAGACTGAGGCTACCCTTTCCTTTTCGGCAGGCCCAGTATATTCAAGTTTTTCCGCTGAAGCCTGCGCCAGTGCAAGCTCTACAAGCTTCTGCAAGCTCTCCGCTGGTCTCGGCAGCACAAACAAGTTTGCCATTTCTCTTCTTTCTGACTCTCGCTCTGTCCTCATTACTCTGTACTTTCTTCCATCTTTCTTTTTACCTTAGTCTTTCTGGCAGATTTGGCAGGAACTGTCTTCTCTTTTCTCCTGTACTATCAAACGACAATGGGTCCCCGGACATTCGTTTCTCCCGGGAACGACGCTGCTGATGAGCGGGCCAGATGGCAAAAGTAGCGCCAGCGCTACTTTGCCCTTTGCAGTCTCATGTAGTGTCTTTCTTATCTCTCGCGTCCACTCTAGTCTTTTCTCGGACTGGAGGCGTACTGTCTCATCTAAATTTTTCGACCCACAGGTTCCCTCGATTTCCACCGAGGAACTTGTGCTCCCTCGTCACGCTAGCTGTGTTCTCTCTCGTCTACGCTGCAACGGACACAGCTTTCTGTTAAGTCTTTATCTCTCTTGGATTGGAAGAATCGAGAATCCTTTCTGCAGCGCCTACGGACACTGGTCTCAAATACCTCTCATCTCATTCTGCACTGTCCAGCTACGGACTCTTCGCGGCGCTCGCTTTTCGGCAACTCCTGTCTTTGTACGATCTCTGGTCCAGGCTCTGGAGTGTTGCCCAGCTTCTGTGGCCGCGTGGTCTTCCGCCATGCCCCCATCGGGTAACAACAACATGGTAGGTGACTGCTCGGGGTGTTCAATGCGGCTCGCATGTAAAGCATGTTCGTCACATGGGATGAGTCCAACCTTTCACGGTTTGGTTTCGAGCGCATAACGAAACAAAATGGCTTGGATTTCGAAACAAAACGAAATTGCAATCCAAAGCAAACCAAACAAACCAAAACAAAGCAATTTTGCGTCGAAACGAAACGAAATTTCGAAATATTTTTGTTTCAAACACCCCAGTCAAGGCTTCTAATTCTTGGCTGGTTTTAAGATTGGCTGGTTTGCCTATATTAAAGCTTTTCTAAAAATATTTGGAAAAACTTGCTGGCTTTACGTTGTTAGTTACTGGTTTTTATCAATTTAAACTGGCTGGCATTACTTTTACCATTACGTGATATTTCAAAATGAATTTGGCTAGATGCAGCTTTGTTAAAGCTTAGCCTATAAGGCAGGTTTCAAACATTCGGAGGGGACCTCAATACAGTCTTTAATTTCGCAATCTTAATTCCGATTTTTCTTTCATAGACATTTATGTGTAATCGATTTGCGCGAGAACGCTCTTACCATTGGAACAAACAACACTAAAACAAAATTTCTTGCTGAGGGCGAGTTGCCTTCTTTTGGGCGACTCCATGACCCCAATTCTCCTCCTGGAAACTCGGGAGACACACCTGATGTCAGCAAGGTTAATTATTGCTGCAATACAAGTGGCGTTAGTAACGGAGCAAATTCTCCGTCTTCAGCAAGTCTGTCGTCCCAAAAAACAGCATCACTCGCAAAAAGAAAAGATACCAACGACGAGCAGGTAGGTGCTTAATGCAATACACTGCACTTTGTATATTTCATTACCAACATATTTTTCCCTTCAGACGCGTAGAGCATTGGCACGAAAGATGCCGAGGGAACTTCTTCCACTTACCTTGTAGCGCGTTGGAATTGCTGCAGAATATAAGGAGCTGCTAGTCGTATATTTTGTGCCTTCTGATCACAGAAAAACTTTTACGGCCATGTCTTGGAACTACTCGTTCTCAGACCCGCTTCAGAGTTACCAATGCTGCACTTAGACCCGCTTCAGAGTTACCAATACTGCACTCAGACCCGCTTCAGAGTTACCAATGCTGCACTCAGACCCGCTTCAGAGTTACCAATGCTGCACTCAGACCCGCTTCAGAGTTACTAATACTCTACTCAGACCCGGTTCAGAGTTACCAATACTGCATTCAAACCCGCTTCAGAGTTACTAATACTTTACTCAGACCCGCTTCAGAGTTACCAATACTGCATTCAGACCCGCTTCAGAGTTACCAATACTGCATTCAGACCCGCTTCAGAGTTACCAATGCTGCACTCAGACCCGCTTCAGAGTTACCAATACTGCACTCAGACCCGCTTCAGAGTTACCAATGCTGCACTCAGACCCGCTTCAGAGTTACCAATACTGCAGATATAGTGGGACTCTATCATATGCGCTGCAACTACACAAGAAACAGCAGTAATGTGACGCGGGTGTTAAATTGAGAGCTTTTTGCCAGTGTATATGGTGACTTGAGCCCCATGCCAACTATACGCCAGGCCTTTTTCACACTCGCTTAACACATGCCTATCAAATTGGATCTATAAATTGGAAGAATCCTGGACATGCATGTAAAAATGTAATGTTTTCCTGCGATTGAAAAAAATTAATGTTAATAGGATGCGTTTGAACCGCAGACAGGGTGGTAAGAACCAACGAAGAGGCAATTTTTGTCCCTGTCATTGAGCCCAGTAATATAAAAAGATGTATAAGCTGTTCTTTATGAATAGGAATCTGCTGTCAAGATCCAAAAGGCGAAAAGTAATTCCAGTCTAATGAATGGTTGATTTTTGAAGTTATGATTCCATCGTTATGAAAATGATCCTAGGCGATTACAAGTGCTAATATAATGTTTTGCGAACGTACTCTTTCACGTTGGTCTCTTATTTTATTGCGTATCGCATATTTGGCTCGGCGCAAAGAAATGCCTCCTATTCCCAGCTCGTAGTTCGATCGGATTTAAATCCTTTAAGGGTATTTTTTTTCTAAGATATCAAAGTTTTATGCACAAATGATCAGCTGGTGATGCATTTCGTCTTAAACTCCTACCCCTGCCCAACTGTCCAACACAGGGGTTGCAAACTGCGGTCCGCGGAAGAAGGTGACTTGCGGCCCGTGTCCACAAAATTATCAGTCAAACTTGAAACAAGGTTTTTGGTTTAGAAACTAGTTTCTTGAGGTTAATCTTCAAAAAAAACTGAAAAAAACTCTGCACTTAGCCCGCCTGCGAAAACGTTTGCATACTCTAGACCAGAAGTTCCCAAACTTTTTGCCTCGCGGACCCCTTTTTTGTGAATCTGATGCTTTGCGGACCCCTTTTTAGGATCTGATTTTTTATGAACCTCAATTATATGTGACATTACTTTTGTCACCTGACTCACTTTCACTTCTAATAATTAACATTGTGTCACTCGCAGTCCGATTAATCGTCATGCTAGGGTTACTTTTTATAATGTCACTGAAGTGAACAAAAGTTGATTGATTGATTCACTGACCGGGATGAAGCCACGCCCCCAGGGGTCCGCGGACCCCAGTTTGGGAACCTCTGCCCTAGACTAAGGAAGTAGGGGAAAGCATCGCTCGCAACGGCGTTAATACAGGAAAAATTTGGTGTAAGGGTTGCCTCACATGTAGATATTAGTTTAAAACATTTATTTTATAATAGAAAAAATTCGCTGCACTGCAACCCGAAATTTGTTTCATTCTAAACGATATAGTTACCAAAATCGACGCTATAAACTATCAGGTTCAAGCGGCGCTCCATTGAAAGTAGAACTTGTCAGAGATAACTAACCAAATAAGCTTTGCAAATTTTTTTCTACCCGACGACGCGACTGTTGTTGCGGCCTATTTGTTAATGGGGCATTTACGTCACGGTTGGAAGTAAAATTTTTTACTATGTATTCCACTTTGTGTACCTAAATATAATGATTTGAGAATCACTGTTGTGATACTTCGTTCGCCTCGTATTCTATTTCTCTGTTGTGTCTCCCTCATTGTTACATTTAGGAAATTTTTTTGGTGGGTGAAATTGTAAATTCCCCCTAAAAGTTGTCGTCATTTTGCGTTTTCAGGCTCACTTACTGAGCCAATTGTAGACATTATTCACGAGAATTCTTATTTGCTTTGCTTTGTTATTAACTATGCTCTCAATCAATTACGCTGCTTATTGAAGCCAATACTCCTCCAGCTTTTATTTTGATCGTGCCAACCATGTCGTAGATGATCTGTTAAATCTCCGTCGTTAGATTATGGAAGCAAGATAAGTCGTGTAAGTTGTATTCCGCGAGCATTTTAGATTCGTATCGTTTTTTGCTACTGGAAGCGATTACCGAAGTTTTGGTAAATGGACCGGAAAGCAAAATGATTTTATGTTCCTTTATCGTACAATTGTTCTGCTTTTAATTGACATTTATGTAATCTGATTAAGAAATTGTCAGAAATCGCTTCATAAACAGATGCCATATGTATTGAATCAATGTTTAATACAGAAGGGTGCTTTGTATACCAAACTTACAGACTATACAGTACATTGACTAGACTAGCAAATGAATTAGAGCAGTTTGTTTGTTGAGCGAAGTCTGCAATCAGTAATAAATGTCCTGTTTATATTGTGAAATAAACCTCATTTTTATTGCAGAAACATTCGGTTATTGAAGTAAAAAAAAAGATTTGTTGTAAAATCTGCAAACTTCAAGAAATGTACTCTCTCACGAAAATTAGTTGTCACTAAGTTAGTTTTAATCGACGTGGGAGTTTCGAAAATAACCTTAACTGATTTTTGAGAATCCAGTTTTTACTCGTTTAAAGGATGGTTTCCATCAGGCGTAAATAGCATAGAAATTTTTTATTTTTCTAATCAATTTTATGCGCGGTGCGTTTTTGCCCGTAAAATAACTTCAAACAGGCGAACAAAGAATATTTACGCTACGCCGGCAGGTTACGCCTAATGGAAAGCAGCCTTAAGCCGCCGAATTTATCTCATCTATCTCGCGGTCATAAAACTCTTGCGCCATTTTGTCCGATTCATGTTTTTTATTTTTTAAACCAATTCTCTTGGTTTGCTAGTTTTCTAGCTTTCTTCGTGGCTGTGCCGCTTTCCGTGTCCCCTTTAAAATCCAACTCGACCAACATTAGTTTTCGAATTACGACATCCTGTTCCGTTTCACCTGCTAATTTTGTACACTATACCACAAACCTCTTCAAGCTTTTCAATGGTTCCTAACTCTACGGCAAGTTTTCCTTTCGACCTAACTTTACAAATAATCTACCATAAAATGCGTAGATGCAGCCCTGTCTAACTTCACAAAGCCAACAATTTCAACAAAATTTATTTACAAGTGAAAAAGCATTAAAATATTTTGATCGCGATAATGAAAACAGAGCAATTAATAAACTAAGGTAAAAATTATTGTGCTGTTAAATGCTCTTGGTATTGTCTGTGCTGAGTTTTTAGCGTTAGGAAAACTATTACTTTCCTATTTTGTGAATGCGACGTCTATTGTCTCTCTTCGACCAAACCATTTTTATCTACAGGCTTTAGCAAGTTGAAACTTGAATCTCTTATTTTTTTAGAACTGTAATGGACCCCAATCAAAAGTGCCCTGGGTCTCCCATGATATTAAAAACCCGTCTTCAGCTCATGGTTACTACGTGAAAAAATTTCGATAAATGCATCAGGCTACGAAAGCTAAAGGCCTAATAAAGGCTTGTTTCGCGCCACGCCTGCAATCCACGCCTAATGGAAACCAGCCTTAAGACTAAGCGGAAGCGCGATTCACCTAGACCGTCTTTTTTATCGAGTTCTGAATATCAGTTGAGACTTCGTCAAACTGCGAGCAAATATAGATTTGAAAAATTTTTCTTCAACTTAATGGTGGTTTAAGTATCAAACCAATTAATCTCTATGTGATTCAAGTTGTAGCCTATTGGGTCTCTTGTTTTTCATTAAGATTTAAAATTGTTCCTACTTCTGGTCCCGAAGAAAAACAACACAAGCAGGACAATCCCATCGCGAGTAGTTTATGAATGAAGTGAAGATAGATTAGTAACTCCCAACTTTTCAGAGTCCCATGTCATTGAACTATTCAGTTGGAATTGTCAGGAACCCCTTCCAAAATAACAAGATAACGTAAAACCATGCGCACTTTTAACCGATTTAGTTTGGTTTGATTTTTTTTGGTATATGAATAGTCATGTCTCCGATAACTTCGTCTTTCTCAAGAGTCGCTTTTACTTTGGCATTTCGTTGTTGTTTTTCTTCAGACAATACTCTTGCTCCTCAATGCAATGACGTCATCATACAATGGTGGAGGTTCGCAAGAGGCCGCTGTAGAGCAAGAATCAGCGAAGAGAAGTCGCTTGCTAGCAACCAAACCGCTGTCTTCTGGCACGTAACCTGAAATAAGTAAAAACAAATCTTACTTCTATCACTAAATAACTTTGTGTCCCTACTAGAAGCTGGCCATCACATTTACGTCGAGGGAAAAAAAGGACCTCCAGCTAAATGCCATAAAACAAATCCTATTTAATAACAATGAAGCCTTTTCGTCACTTGTAGTCTTAGCTTGCAACGCGCTCTCTTCGGCAAAAACTGGTATAATATTTCTACTGCGGCGGATTCTTACACTTTTAAGAAATATGGACAGCTCTAGCCTACAGATCTTAAAGATCTAGTATATTTCAACTTTGTATCCCTCGAGTTCCTAATTATTAATTAACCCAATCCTTGCAATCTTTAGTCAAAGGTTGAGCTACTTAATAATTAGGAAGCTTGAAAGAATTATTCCTTGCACTCAAAATAAAACAATCGATACACAACATAGAGTGCAAACAGCTAGAAAAAGTGGCTTACAACGAACGCTGAAGCATTGTGACAACCGCATTGAATTAGCAAATAAAAGTTTGAAGCAGGCCTATACAATAGCGTTATCTTCAACATAATATTAGCAAGCGCAGCTGTAATTTACCCTCTTAACCCTTTTTCAAAAAGCAGTAACTAGGACAAATCTATTTCTACGTACGTCACAGGTGCTTGCAAGTTATTTTGAAAGAGACTAGTTCTGATTTTACAAAAAATTATTTTGAAATCATTAACAGATCATCATTTTTGAAATGCATTGCTAAATTTATCCCGGAAATTTTAAGTATTTCAAGACGTCTCAAATATTATTGTTGCAAGAGCTTGACATGACCTCCAGTGACATCTGCAAAGCTCAAGAGCAAAATATTAAAAAACAAAAGCGGCAAATCTCTTACGACAAAACTGTCCATTTTTCGGCCACATATTTAGGTACTGGTTTTAGTTAAGTGGTAAAATCAATTAATTTACAATTCGCCATCATATACGCTAAAAGTTCAGTTAAGTCATACTCGATAAACCAAAGCTCGTTTCCTGATTAGTTGGCATGGATGTACTTTTAAATCTTACAGCCTTATTTTTACCAGGAAGGCTGTAAGATTCTCTTTTTGTGTAATTTTATTCACGTGTAATAATCTAGCAATTTAGTGTAAACCTTTCCGTAAAAGCAATCACGTGTGCAAAGTAAAGCTTTGCAAAAATATCATTCACGCATTGTGGTCAACTTCATTCCATTTTTTTTTTAAAACAAGGCTATGAGGCCTCATATCATTGTTTTTTTAATTAATTATCTTAATCCTAGTTCAATTAGTCCTAATCCTAGTTCAATTACTAGTTCGTTGCAGTGAGGAACAACGCTGGATTAAGCGAGAAAGTGTGTAGACGCACAAAATGCAAAAAAAACAAAAGCCTAAAGGTTAAAAGCATTTGGAAATTCAAAAATGACCTTAAAAGAAAATTCACTTGTATTGTGTAGGAACCCGCGAGGAGGAGACCCAAATTAGGAGAGAGGCCTTGGCCTTCAGGTCGCGTCTTTTTCAAAGTTCTCTAAAACTGATGAGTATACCCTGTTCCTACTGTTTTTGATCTGGCATTGGCGTTGCCTAAATAGAAATAGAGCAGAAAAGCATAAATATAGGTTTGCTTTACAAGTATGGTGTGTTAAATGCATGGTGTGCCCTATAAGTCACAAAAAAACGAGTTAATTCGTTAATAAACGCAATTACATACTTTTCCACGGGTTGTGCCTCTTCTGGCACGCACCATACATGTTCTAAACACGTACCAGATGCTGGCTTGTTTACACTTTCTCCCCACGCCACTTCAGTGTTGTGGTGATTGCTTTGTGAGGAGTGGAGCAATCACCACAACACTGAAGTGGCGCTTATGTTCTGTTTGTTCCTTATTTGGCACATACTCGTATTTCAATGAAAAATTGAAATAATTTTTTTGAAAGTTGTTTTGTTAATGCATTTTGAATATATTGAAGTTTTTTTCATAAACAAAAAAAATTTTTTATTGGTATATCAAATTCATGCATTTAAGGGCTAAGTTCTTTAGTTCATTCAGGAAATTCGGTTACCTCTTTGTAATGTCAGATGATCAAGATTTATGCTTTCTTGAGTGGTTTCAATCACACTGTCGAAGTTGTCTTGATTTTCATTGACTGATTGACAATCTTCTCCTTTATCCAACGAGCAACTCAAGTTGTGGAGAACTTTAGCCTTAGAGACATTACAATTTAGAAAAGGGATTTAAAACAATAGCTGAGTTGAGTTAACTAACTACAGTAGACTCCGCTTAACTGAATCACTTCGGGCAGAGGACTTTTGATCAAGTCAGCCGAATGACCCTGTTAGCCGAAAAGATACAGTACAAAAAAAAACGATCAAGTTTTATTTAGTCTTCAAAGAAAGCCAAGTTATAAAAGAAATAATGAAATGAGAATCAGTAATACTGTAATTGATTTATTAAAACATTGTATTGCTTCTACTGAAAAAAACGCAATATAGTCGTGGCACAATCTTGTTTCAGCAAGTGATCAATGACTGAGACACGTGCCATGCAAATTATGGGATTTTACTGTAAGTTTTGGTGCAAAAGTGATCCGGTTATACGAAAAAAGTGATCCAGAAAAGCGGCGTACATTTACATTGAAAGTGCACATGTGATTCGGAACTTGGAAAAATGATCCAGCTAACCGAATGATCCAGTGAGCCAGTTAAGCGGAGTCTACTCTATTGAATATCACAGTTAAGTAAAAAAAATAATTGTTTTTTCCGCAACAGCTATTTCGCACAATGACCCATTAGGCGTGCGTACAATCTTGTTCAAATAGAATCTGGTTTGAGTTACATATTTTTTCAAGTCTTTTTGTTGTTTCATTGTCTTATTGTTATATAAATCTTATAATTATATATTGTTGTACTATATTTATTGTATTAATGTTGTATTAATTTTTATTCTTTATTATTGCTGAGTAATATATTATTATTCTTACGTCTTGTTATACCGATTCATCGACGGTTTTGTGGTCAAATCGACTTCGAAAGTTACAGTACTGATGGCACGTACAGTAAATTTTTTACCTCAAGTAAACCAAGCAAAAGAGTAACCATAAAAGTGCATTTTTCTGAGAACCCAACCAGGCAGCCTTCGTAAGATTTGAGCGAGCGATCGTGCGATCATTGCCGCAGTAAAAGGCGCTTCAATTCTTTCGACCACGTGGTAGGCAAGACTAAAAAATGCTCCATAATTTAGGAAGTTTCCAACTGCATGAAAGAATTACTTGTAAGGGAACTAAGAAGCTTTTGACAAAATTTTAAAACCTGAATTCCGTTACCAGGTCCCTTTTCTCAATCGGCAGATTCTTTTAGACTATGCTTACTTCAACATCGGTGTAAGTAACAGTAGTACTGCATGAAGGTTTCTTTTCTAGATTCGATGGTTTAATTTTGAACGTTTCTTGTGGTATTTGCTGCGCCGTAACACCGCGCAGTGGCAACTTTCCTTTCATATCGGCATCCAAGAGCTCCATTAAATCCATGTATTCCTACGGCAATGATTAACGTAATTTGCCTTTTTGTAAAGCTAGCTTAAAGAAGCGTATTTTGAAGTTTTCTTTGGTAATGATAAGTTCGTAAAAACGTTTCGAGAAAGGAAATATAACCTCCCTAAAATACCCATACCTACCATTTTTTGTTTTTGCGTAGGTAGATTTTACTAGAATATTTGCCTCTTATTTCTTGTTTAATCTTAGCTTTTGAGATCTTGGTTCAGTAACGCAATTAGAGCAGGCTGACACCCCGGTTGATGTGAGAAGTTCAAATCAATTGGAAAAAAATTTGCCGAGATAGGCCACTGTTTCGGCATTGAAACAATGGAAAGTTCACTGAAAAACTGTTTTGGCTCAACAGATGTCACAGACATATCATTCTCCCAAATTGGTTAATCTTCCCATACTTTTTGAAGCTGAATACAATATCAATTTATTAGTAGACGACTTACATGTCCAGCTTCAGTTTGCAAAACATCACTTAGCTCTTCACAAAGT
This sequence comes from Trididemnum clinides, assembly GCA_963675345.1. Lineage (NCBI taxonomy): Eukaryota > Metazoa > Chordata > Ascidiacea > Aplousobranchia > Didemnidae > Trididemnum > Trididemnum clinides. The sequence goes on along the minus strand of OY776299.1, from coordinate 22,983,248 downwards.
TTTGTAAAAGTCGGCCGCTCCTCTGGTAGATTGGCCCAGCACGCCAACATGGCTGAGTAGCTGAAATCAACAAAATAGTTGAAAAAGTTGTGAACTAGGGCCGATAGCTGTCAACCTCTACCACGCGGAAAACTTATGCAGCTCATCAAATGGATAATGTCTGGTGAGTCTGGGAGACCGAAAAGTGGCCTTACGGTCATTAAAGCAGCAGTTAACCACAAAAATTGCCGCAATCAAAGCAGGCCGTAGCTTAAAACTCAAAATGTAAGCCAGAGCACAAACACCAGTCCCGCCTGGCCATGTCGCAAGGAACATACCACACAAATTGTTGAACTTAAACTTCCAATTGCAAGCTTGAAGCACAGTTCGCCACAGCAAGTCGACGACCTATTACGTTAAGAAAAATTCTCAATCCATGAGATGATTGTTTAAAATTTTTTTGAAACTTCTACATTGTATAGGTATAATATTCACAGCCAATGGGTAATGGGAGGCTTGTTCCTGATCTCAGAAATAATATAATTCATCGAAGTAATCATTCCAATACTCACACTGCATCTGTCGCGTGATCTGGTTTTCCCATTCGAACTCCTCTGCGGAGTTTATGACAAAAATCTTCATCAATTTGCAAACCAGGATAAGGGGAGCCACCAAGAGCGAAAATCTCCCAAAGTAAAACTCCAAATGACCACCTGCAAAAAACATAAGCGATCATGCAATCAGGGTTGTTTTGTGTCAGGCGAAACATAAACAGAATAGTACTGGATTAACACACCATACCCTTAAAGTCTCTAGAAAGCTCTGTTATGCTTAAATTTAAATTTTTCTTGTTTTAAAAAAGAGGAAATTCTTGAGAGCATGGTCTCGTGGGCTGGAGCGCAGTTTTATGATAATGATGGAAGTTTTATAATGATGAGTTCGATTGTTGACAATGACTGAGTTGCTGCAAATTCTTAGGAAAGGCAGTTTATGGAAATTTCTCCTGCTTGTAACAGCCACATATTATGCCTTCTATACCGGTAACTGAAAAGCCAGTCTTGACAACGGTATTTACTTATCTAGCGCAATGGCCGACGGATCAAACACTTTACCGTGACCAGGGGCATTTCAGCTCTCATCATCTAGACGTTTAGATGTGTCCTTGTTCTTATTCTTCTTTATGAGATAATTGTTTCGTGATATTTTATGACTTACACATCACTTTTTGTCGAGTAAATTTTATCAAAGATTGATTCTGGAGCCATCCACTTGAGCGGCAACCTTGCCTCCCCGGTCTTTACGTAATCCGGATCTTTGTAGACGTCGCGAGCAAGTCCAAAATCACAAATTTTCACAACATGATAATCAGCAAGAAGAATGTTACGCGCTGCGAGATCTCGATGGATACACTGGAAAATAGAGGTTACTAAATGTTACGCATGATGAAGAGAGGCTCTTTTACATTCAATTGCTTCTTGTTAAAAGTTATTCAATGGTTCTTTTAGCTTTTTGTCCTTGTTAAAAGATTTTTCCAATATTTTTTGAAGTATATGATCCTGTGGTAAAGTCATGTGTGGTTTGAAATACGTAAATAGTATACTTTTTGAAGAGGGTCACTCCTGCTTGCAATGCCAAAGCTAAAAACGATTCCATCACAATTTGTGCTTACAGCTTCAAATGAAACCAAGCATTTTCACTGCTTCAAGGTAAGAAGAAATATCACCTAAAATGTTCATCAACTCTTCATGGAAATTTCTTTTCATTGTGTATTTGTTGGAAATCTTATTTTCAGTTGACCAAAAATTTAACAAACTGATTTGCCAACGAGCATAATACGCCCGGCTGCATCTGCTACAGCGAGTTTGTTAAAGTTTATGCTGCCGCAAAATCGGGCCAGGTTTAGCAATCGAGACTTTACAAGTCAGGAACATTTGATGCATGAGTCATTATGTGCAATCTCTACTCTGGCAATATCTCCTTTGTTAAGTTTCCTGTATTGGCGAAAGTTTGAAATAAGGAACAAACTATTGAGTTGGTATCAACGACCACAGGCGCCGCAGTGTCGTGATCAAAAATGGAAAACTGTTGTCAGCAATAGGTTGTAGCAAACAACGTATTGCTGTTAATATTTTCTTGTTGTTTGTCAGCTTTTTGACCACAATTGGTCATTGCAGCATGTCATCGCAAAATAAGATTTTCAAAAATACTTTTTGCATGCAAAATTAGTTTCGGCAGGAGTAGCCAAAAGCGTCGTCGAAGTCATCAGGGAAAAAACAGGACCACTGAAAAAGGTCTTTGAGAATTATTCTTTCGTGGGGTTCACGATCCTTTGCTATGTTTCTGCGACCAGAAATGAAATCAACGAAACTACTCGCTATTAGTCTCCCAAATTCAAAATCCAAAACTTTACAAGTACATGAGAATAATTTTAACAGAAACATAGTTTTGTCGATGTATTTAAGGACAAAGAGCTGGAAAATTTTTCTCTAAAGACCGACCCCCACAGTCCATGAAAACGCTTTTCAGGTGGTCGTTTCTTTTCAAACACTTGAAAATGCCACTTTAATTTGTTTCTGGCAGTGCTGGGAGAGAGAAGAGGGTGCACGTGCAGTCGTGCACTAAAATCTGTGGTAAAACAAGTGTCCCAACACCGCCTTGAAGACCTTTTTTTTGGCATTTAGAAAACACTTTACTACTTGGAGAAAAATTATGATTAGGATTTTTTAATCATGGTGCACTCTGGCTGCTACTGGAGAGAGCTACCCTTGCGCGTAATTGACCAATGCCTAATCAATAAACGCAAAATGTTACGGATTATTTGTTGCACGGGGTTACGTATAAAACTCCCTGCATGCATTTTGCACTATTACTTTATGTAAAGGGCGTCAGATTTCATTTTTTCCTGTTGGTAGCATTAAGTTTCCTTAGGGAGTTTTTCTTTGAAAAATGAATCTTGCTGTTCGAGAAAACACTTTTTTATTGTCATAAGAGGCAAAAGGAAACAATTAAAGCTATTTTAAATGCTGAAGCATTGTCTATACATCTAATACAACACGTTACATACGCTGGTAGCATATTACTATGTACTTTTTTAGAAGCCAAAAATTCCATTCCTCGAGAAACTTGTAAGCTATAAGACAGAAGGTCGCTCAACGAAAGCGACTTCTTTTCTTCTTTTTTCTCGTTTTGGTCGTTATCTTTGGTCTCAGACACCTTTCTTGTGCTTATAGCACTGTCTTCATATTCACTGAAAACATGTTTTGAGTGGGCTACAGTGAAAACATAAGCCTACTACAAAGCAGTTTCAAGGAAAATTCAGGTAAATTGAAGAAGTCCAAAGCATGGTAAAGAGATCAGAACAAAAATATTTATTTCTATTTTTTCATTTTTACTCAATTTTAGTGGAGAAAATGGGTGTGATAGAGGCGCCACAAGGCGGTGGGGGCGGTCTACCTGGCTGACACAATTTAAAGGAATGACGCCCTCGCAAACTTTCTATCTTATCAGTAGTTTGCGAAAAATTTTTTTAATTTTTTAGATCTTGAAGCTATCCTTCCCAAGGCGGCCCGGGCGTCATGAACTGCAGAGACCCGTCTGGTGCACGGCCCCTTTTCTTTTTCCATCGAACTACAGTTGTGGTAGTGATTGAATTTTTTCGAGTCCAATTCTTTTACTTCCCACATTTTAAACTTTAGCAAGTTTATTTCCTTACTGCGTATACTGTGTTGTATCATTCCCATCATTTGATACTAATGTATTCTCGCTTCCACATGAGGTCCTACTTCTCCGCCTTTCCGCTGACCAACTCTTCTGATATGAGTCCTCATCCACAGCGAGGAACGCTCCGTCGTCTCCGGACTCCTCACTGAGAAGCCGGTTCTTTTTTTTTTCTCCTTTACCACCGCTCTCATTTCCAGTGTAACAGTGTCGCATGCTTCGAAGGTACACGGACAAGTTGCCATAGCGACAGTACTCCACAAGCATCATTAATGGTCCTAAATAAGTAAAGTAGATAAGCATAAATTCACCATGAGCAGGATTTGAGGGTCGCAATTATGGATACACATACAAACACGTGAGTTAATTCACAAACGTACTTGAAAGGCTCTTGAACTAGGCTTATAAGAACTTTAATTTAAGAAAAATGTAACGGGTTGTAACTCAGCGCAAAAATTAAAGCTATCTGTTTTCTTTGAAATCTTACCAACTTTGGAATAGATATTCGTTCGTGGTGCAAAATTTTAATTCAAAATGTTACTTTGTTAAAGACTATTGGAGCGCGCTGATTGATAAAAATGTCGTATCACACAAAAGACAGCGAACTCCGTATTTATCCTCAAAATTTCGAGTTTTTCCTCATTAGTAAGCGCATGAAAAAAAAACTTTAACATACGGTTACAACGATTACACCGTACAATCTTAGTTTCTAAAATGATCTTCATCCCGAATCAAGTGCCTTTCTGGGCAAGAAATTTGTTGCGTGGCAAAGATATCACGCTATCGTAGCTGGAAATAGTGCAATGGCGTCAACCAAGCTTACCGTCTTTAGTAGTGCAAGCTCCTAGCAAGTTGACAATGTTGAGATGCGGTCCCAAGTGAATTAATATTTTCAGTTCTGACATCAAAGCATTGAATTCACTGCTTCGTGAACCAACTAGAAATACAAAATTACTTGCGCAATCGCAACAGCGAAATGTGCGCCTTCAAGCACCAGATAGGTGTACTTCATAACGTATTTCAAGTAATGTTAAATCAGAAATTTGTTTTTGATCGCTTTGACTAGTCTCAGCCTTGTCTATTCAGCAACAGTGCCAGCAAAAAAACGTGGTTGTGCTTACCCTTCCTTTTCTTTTGGATGGACGCACAACATGAAGAATTACCAGGCTTATACCGCAAATTTAATTAAGATCAGGCTGTGGGAAAGGGGCAGTCTGTTTCGAACCAGTCAAGAACACAAATTGCGAGCAGATAGCACAACTATTGACAAGGCGGGCTGCCGTAGTAAATTCGCCTCTTGCGATACGCAGAATGTTCGTTAATCTACGATTCAAACCCAATGAATTGCGAAATTCGTATTAAAGCTTCTTTTCCTTACGCCAACAAAAAAATTAACAGTCGAAATAGGCTTAAAATAATTCGCAACAATCTAAATTTTCCACAAATTTTATTTGTTTACCTGGTGACTTCGCATAAAATAACTACGCTTACAATCATATTTGCATTAGCACTTCAATAATTTTTCCAACCTATGGGCAGCTTAACATCTGGCATAATGTTCTACATATCTGCAGTAATGCACTTTTACAAATGCCTTTAATCTGGTCCCACGATGGAGATTTTAATATTGCTCCCTACTCCAATGTTATTACAACAATGGTTCTCACCTTTCAACATTTTAACGGCAATGGTTTTGCAGGAAGATGATTTTTCAAGGTCAAATGCAGTTGCCTGGACAACTTTTCCAAACGCTCCGTGTCCCAATGTCTTTCCAAACCGAAGTCGATCCCGAGGAAACTCCCATTTTTTCGGATCGTAAGCAAGGGATTCCGCTTGTTCCTCTAAGGTAAGGTTTTTGACATCTATGATTGGCGTTCGGTATTTTTGTTGCTCTCTTAATTTCCGTTTCAGCTAAAACAATGCGATGCGAGTTAGTAGCGTTAGTGCTAGGCGAGAAGTGAAGGAAAGATAGGACTAGGGCAGCGGTGGGACTAAGTGTATGACTTTGGAGGGAATGCAAAGCCCCTTTTTTGGCTAAGTCGGAGCTAGCAAAAATAACGCAACCAAAGTACTTAATATCACAAATATAAATACGAAAAGATGTGTACCAAGTTGTGAAATAGGCCAACCACCAAATAGATCATTTCTGTAATTAATAAAGTGACCATCATTATGGCACCACCATCTTTTTAGACTTTTTCCCACCCCTAATTTTTGAAAAGAACGAATGATGTACTTTCTTTGTGAGTGTTTTCAGTCTTGATCAGTAGAGTAAGATGGTCTCCATTACGGATACAGGAGCTGTGACCTTCATTTACAATAACTTTCGGTTACTGCTCTTACAAACGGTGAAGTCGGCGTAACCGTCCGAACTAATACTTTATAAATCGGCGGAACTGATGGCTAGCCTTGCCTGGGCACAATCGCACCAAATTTGACCGGAACGTTTTTTCTATTTTGCTTGATAATAGCTTCACAGAGCTACCGGGGTCCAAGCTAAAGCTTTGTGAAAAAGACACGGTTCCTTTTAGCTCTCCTGGTTACGCCTATGGAAGAAACTGGGCGCATAAGACTAGCCAGCATTGACTTGAGAAAGTTCAAGAGAAAATCACATGAAAACAACAACTCGGTGTGAAGTCGTACCGTATGGAAGACATTTACGCTATTTTGCTTAAAAATAGCTTGATAGTAGAAATGCCTTGCGTATTTTCAAACTAAGGAAAATGCGGGGCCCCATTTTCCCTTGGCAGAGCTCATAGACCTTAAACATAGCCAGGACTTTGAATTCACAAATTTAATCAGGAAAAGCAGCCCATCAAGTCATTAATACGCCTGCTGCTTGATACCCAACTTTTGTAATTTTTAAAACATCTCCACTTTGGCATCGCCATCCTTGCGGTTGAACGTAAATAGTGTTTCTGTGGGCTCCACATCTAAAGGAATAAATGAATCGAAATCATGGTAATAAGGGCAGTGCCTATCCTGCGCACGACGTTTTTGGCTCGATTACTATTTAAAGAAACGTCGATTTTTAAAGAATTGTATCTTACAACTACCCATGGGGTGAAACCGGCTGAACCGATATTCTTAATCTCGACGGTTGCCGGTGGTAGCTCTACGAGTGATGCCGGTAGAACCAGGCTATTATCATGAAAGTGACTTTTTAAATTAGATCTCTGCTGTTTATCAAATTAACAGTTGGGCTGTGTCATGTATTGACGTTACGTTACCAAATAAAAGAGCATGTCAAGAGGTAACTTGCTGAGTAGCAGTAGCGCTCATAAATTTAGACGCTCTGTACCAGCCAGCACGACCCACGCAGTGAACTAAAAAGTATTGGGCTAGGGCCTGCAGCTCATACGCTCATACCTTAGGTGCTCTCAATTTCAATATTTTTCTAATAAAATCTGTTCTCAAAACTTCTAAATGCCACCACTTGTGGTAATGCATTCTGCCCGGTCATTATGTAGCAGGAGTGGGCGAACTACTGTTCGCGGGCCAGATCCGGCGCCTTTTACAGCTTAATCCGATCCACCAAACAATTCTCTAAAACTTGGTTCCACCTTTTCAGTTTTACATCTTTCAACTGACTGTATCAAAAACTGCACAAGACCGATTTGTCCACAAAATTTTTGCAAATAGGTATGCTTTCAAAGCCAAATTAAACTTATTTTCAAGGCAAATGTTTAACAATTCTTTTTCTTTCTTTTTTACCCTGACTTTAATGAAAGAAGTCCTTCAAAATGTTAATAATCAATATCGCAAACAATTAGACGGCTTGCACACAGAATTCTGCTGTCGGTTTTCAAACATTGAAAATATTCAGAATTCACTTGAAATTGTTTCAGGCCACCGGAAAAAACTTAAAGTGGGAGTCTAGAAGAGTAGCAACTGGAGCTGGTTGATCTTTTATGTGATGTTGTTTCAAACGAGAAAAGAAATTTTGTACATCACCGAGTGAAAAAAGTTTTCAAAATTGCCGAAGATCGAACAAAGAACGCTTGTATTGTTTGGTGCCACGTCGTATGTGAGTAGATATGTGTCGGGACAAAATCCACTTAACTGAGAAGCTGCTCAGATCTGTTCAGATAATTGCCACAACTATACGAAAACATAACTACGACAAATGGTAAAGGAAACCAATTAATTGCATTGTTCACATTGAAGTAAGAATAAACTTTATCTTTTTGTTTGTTTTTGATTGCTGCTATGGCATCAGTTTAATAAATTGAGATTTGACGCTATTTTAGGCCGCTTGTCAAATTTACACAACTTTTTGACCCGAGCCCTAACATTTTTGCCCAGTCCTACTATATAGGCTATCAATCTTTTTCGGAGAATTTTTGATCAAATGAAAAGAGAAGCTTCTGAAGCAATAAAATCTGGACAGCTTACTAAAAAACCAAAATTTTTACTCAGTTTTGGAATGCGTTTTACTGCCCAAGTTACCTCTTCTTAAATATTTCTTGCTTCAAGGCCGATTTTAAGATTCAGTAAATCTTTTGTCCTCTTTTTGCCTCGTAAATATTAAAGTTAGTTTGGATGGAAAGTAAGAGACGACTTACGTCACGTATTTTCTGCCATCTTCTAACAGCGAGCATTGAGACCAGAACTAGTAAGACAACAGTAGCGATTGAAACTGACATTAGAGAGATCCGAACAGTTCGGACAGGTTCTGAAAGAAGAGTGTGTTCATACAGTATCTCTAGGCATAATTACATTGGCTCGTAACTAGGCCAAAAATATAATTTCGGGAAAAATATTCTCCGAAAAAAAGCAAAAAATGAGTCGTCAGATGCTTTGAAAAAAAACTTTGGCCAAAATCATCGTCAAGTTCTCAAAAACAGCAAAAAATAAGCACTGTTTTCTTAGCAAATAAATCTGAAAAAGGGCTTTAAGTCTTTCACATTGAAACTCACTTTTTGTTATTGAAAGGGCGTGGAATTTATCAGCCACCGGATTTTGAATTACGTTTGGTGCAACAATCAGTTTAAAGTCAACTTGCCAAATCTGGGCAACATCACATCAAAGCATACTTACCTTGAACAATTAACAGCGCTGTATATTTCTCAAACCCGTATTCGTTTTCAGCAATACACGTATAATTTCCAGTAAATTCGCTTTTAACTCGATTCAAAATCAGGATTGACGAATTGGCTGGAAGAAAGCAAACAATGGCGGTTTTAATGCTGCTTGCGTAATTACTTGATGCGGTGGCGTTCAAAAAAGGGAGGGGTGTTTTGGGTGACATTATTTTTAGAGGTAACACTTCAGCAGGTTAGTCAAAAAAGTCACTATCAAATTGGTGATTGGTAAAAAGCCCTTTTTTTTTTAATTTGGGACAACATTGTTACGGTTGTAGTGACATCATGGGCTTGACACACTGCATTATCTCAAGCATGTAATTTTTATCTGGACAGAGGAAGGAACAATCGCTTCAAACAAGAAGGCCTGGTTCGTAAGCAATAGGTTGCAAGTTCAAGGTTTGCATTGATTTCGATTTGTTGTGAAGCCAAAAGGAAACCGTTTAATGCTTGATTGCGCTGCTTTTGATAGAAATGCGCTGTACCCAGAGACAAATTTTCAGTGGGGATGGGGGACATGTCAACCTCAACTTTTAGATTTTGTGTTTATTTCACTTAGTTGCTTGTATTCACATTTTTTAACAGCTGGTTTTATGCACATGACATAAGTTTGTTTCCTGCAGAGTATCTTAGCAAACTAGGTTCATGACTGTGCCAGGAGTAGCCTGCTGGCAATTACTCTGAATAGATCTTGAAGTTGTTTCGTGTTTAATAGCAAAGACCTTTCCAGTAAACAAGAAGTAACAATCAGCAATTTTTTTTTTATTGGCTGTGACTGCTGCTCAATTCTTTTAACTGCGATTCGTGCGATCAGTTTCAAGGTTTAACTTCTTTAATTTTAGCCTTGCACCAAGTGTTACCTACCTACTAATGTTTGGCCTTGGAGCCACGATACTGATGGATACGGGAATCCGGATACATTGCACTGTATCAGAATATCTGCTCCCAAATCAACACGGTATTGATTTTCTTCATTAAAAATTTGCGGCGTTTGTGCATCTAATGATAGACGTAAACAGAAGTTAAAAACAAAATTATCCAATTTGCGAAAACTGTTGATTTTGACAAAACAAGTCGTCCGAGTCTGTCTAACAGTATCATGAGAACCAAAAATCGAGCCAACCTCTAGATAATTCAACAACCAACCTATTGAAAAAGACTAAAAATGAGATTCAAACCAAAGTTTGTACTAACTAGTCGAACACTGTGATCTTGCTCAGAAGTATCTAAATGCTTTTAAGTTTTCTTCAAACAAAGTTTCTTGATTCATCCTTCCCCATCACACCCACAGAGGTGAGGACCGGATTTTTGAAGTCTCACATTTAGGGCGATAAATACCATTTAGCAAGGCTGAGAGGACTTATCGAATTGCTTTTCAATAGTAGGAGCCCCGATTACATACTTTTATTAACAGCTCTTACGTTTTAGCTGTGCCACACACCAAAGGTTTTCAAATAATGGCTCGCGATTTTGTGCAATGGGCCACAAAAAATTTGAATGAGGACCTTTTGGTTTAGAGACCCCACTGGAGAATGAGGTATTTTGTGTTAAATAAAGCGTGAAGACCTCTCTTTTGGGTGATCGATTTTGGAAATTATTTTTTGTAAAACTATGCTCAATAATACTTGGGTCGCGGGACTTGATTATTTTTTGGTTTTTCGCCCAAAAGTATTTGAGAACCCCTGCAACAGACCACTGCTAAACTTATTACCTCGCACTCGAAGATTAATTCTCTCATACAGTGTAGAGCCTGAAGTGCTGATTTTCAGGGCGTAATCGCCATTGTCAATGGAGGAGGCATTTCGGATTACAAATTCACTTCCTCTTATTCGTATACGATTGCTTTCCGCACGTGAACTAAAGACGGTTTCATTCATCCGCCGGCTTCCGTTATACCATTCGTACACTGCTCGTGGTACAGTTTCGACCGTAAAAGATAAGTTGGCAGTTTTACCTCGAACAATACAAATGCTGGAACCACACAAAGCAGAAGGACGACGCTTAATTTTGATGTAAGGCTTTGCTAGAAGAAAAACAACAGCTGTAAGTATCCATGATAACGGAAGGTTTTCAATGGACAGTTGAGGTAAACGATTTTGACTTGCCTTTATAGCAACGATCATGTGATTGCGCATTTAAACCTCACTGAGTAAGCACCATATGGTCTTTGGGAAAGGCAATTTTATGGCAGATTCTCCTGTTTGGCTGCACTGTTTCCGCGGTAGAAATACGTTGCGCCAACAGCACTGGTAACTCCGAAGCGGATCTGAACACTTGGTTATATCTGGTATCCAGCAAAAGGTTTTCTCTTAAATGGGGTCAAAACTACCTTATCCTTTATTGTTATTCTCTAGCTGCTCTTGTCGAATCGAACGTATTGCCAAAAAAGCAAAGGTATTTCTAGTACGACTAAGGGAGTAAAGTTAGTCACATTTTATCTTACCTAAAACAAATAGTCTTACATCCATTTTTTGCAATTTATGCATCATAGTTATCCCAAAAAAATTATAAATGACCATTTGTTTTATGTAAGATAATAGTCATAAAAAATTCTTTCATAAAGTTTTGAAAGAATTTTTCAAATGGCTTTTAGTGTTTTGGCAGAAAAGGAGCGCAAATTTATTCGTTATTGCATGAAAATATTTTTCAACGAAAATACTCAAAATAAAAGTTTTCACCAGGTGACCAATTTCCGAACTCGAACTTCTCTCTAACAAATTTCTTGCTACCACACAGAATTTGAATTACACAATTATGCGATAAACTTGATCTCTTGGAAATGGCACTTTAAAAACGACTTCCTGCACTTTATGGATTCGAAGCAGTAAATTTATCGGAACTGCGAAATCAAAATGGTATTGGAGTCTTTTACTTTGGGCCACCAGCAATGTCCTACCAGCATAAAAAATAAAAACACAAGGCCATGTTGTGATTTTTTACCTTCTACTCTAATTCGGACGTCTCTCGACTTTATTATAACACCTTCAGGCGATACAACATTGCATGTGTAAAGACCGGAGTTGCTGACAGTAGGATCTTGTAGAATTAATTTGCTCCATCTATAAAACGGTTTCTTGGCAATTTTCATTCCTTGAAATTTATTGTAAGGATCCCATTCTCCATTTTCAATCTACAAAATACGAAGGAGCCTAGTTTTACCAAATTTAAAAAAAAAGTACCTGGTAGTTTCGTTTTAAAGGATGTTGAATCACAAATGATTGTGATTTTATGATAAGTCAAGCCAAAAAAGTAACTGGTAGTTTCGTTTTAAAGGATGTTGAATCAGAAATGATTGTGATTTTATGATAAGTCAAGCCTATAGATGGAATTAGTTTTAGTTTTTTTTAAAGTACGGGGCTTTTGTCGGGGTAGGGAACAATCAGTTGCCATGACAACTAAAAGGTTATTCAATAAAACTTCAAGATCTAGCCGCCGTCACAACTAGTCATCCTGGTCTGCTCAGGGGAATTGCACGTGCTACAGCTTTGAGATAAACACGTCGGAGGAATGTCGTCACCAAGCAACGACGTAAATCGAGGAAAGATGCAAATCACGTGATACAAGTCAGAAAATTCTTTACACCACTACAGGGACGACAATATGAAATCAAAATGAAGGTACCTTGTAGGAAGAGGAGTCGTTGGGAAAGTACCAAAGAAACTTGAATCGCACATCTCTGGTAGCATTTATTTTACAAAGAACTTCCAATGTTTTATGCTGAAGAATTGTAGTTTCTTCCACAAGAACTTGGACGTGTCCGGAATTTTCTGTTTTGATGATGCTGCTCTCTAAACAAAATAATCTCGAAGATTTCAGAGGCAGTAATAGTCCCGAAGATTCCAGAAATCACTTGGCTACGTCGCGTAAAGTGATTACCTTATAAAGTTTTTTTCAAAACAAACAGTGACGTGATACCAGCAGTCGACGGAAAAGTGTCACTTCAAGATATCAAAAAATCACAGCTTTCATTAATCACTAATCACTCACCGAAAAAAAACTAGTGACTTTTTTAAAGTAAAGTTTATTTCGTATACCACAACGTTGAGGCTGGTGTAGTATCTACAGACAAAAAATATGGAGGTCCACGGGTAGTTGACTCAAAGACAGTATTAGAGCAAGGCATATGAAAAACAGCCCAAGCAAATAGGAACAATGACAGGCACAGAAGACATGAAAATGTGCCAAGTCGCTATGGTATCACTTGGTTGAACCTCCTCCCTTAATGACGTAACTGGCGAAAAATGCCAAGTGCTATGTGAGGCTTTCAAGAAAAAAGCACAAAAATCTGAATAAAAATTGCAAGTGGTTTAACTTAGAGAGGAGACATGCCAGCCAATCTTTATTAAGGCTTCATAAAATTTGCTGAGTTTCTACATAACCGGTGCACCTAAGATCCTAAAGTGTTCCGTTTCAAGTGGTTAGCAATATGAGCGCAATTCCAAAATATATTTTCGGGAAGGCAGGCGGTTGACTTCTTTTCCCTTCTAATTACGCTACAGTGCCGGCAAGAAAATGCAGTCACTTACTTTTTCTTGACACCGCAATCATAATCCTTTGGTAATCTTTAATTTTTCCCAAGGACACCGAGCACTTCCAAAAACCGTTGTCGTAAAATGTGACGTTTCTGATTCGATAACCAATAGCAGGATCGTAAGTAATCTAATAAAATTAAATGCCATTTACTTCCCATTTTTAAAAAGTGTTGTAGAAATTACAGATCAAAAATATATTATCGTGAAGCCACAGAAAGTCTAATTTCTCAAAGTTTAATTGACGGGCGTGTTGTTTGGGTTGTCGTGCGGTTCGTACGCTTATCACCGTGGTTCAAAATGGCTGCCACTTGCCCTTGCGTCACCGATACAGTTCTACAAATATTCTGCGTGTTCAGTCGTTACCAACCGTAAGTTCGCAGAAAATTCTGGAAATCGTTAGAAGATTTTCGAAAGCCACACGACAGGTGCTGGCTTTGCTTCCTGAGCTTCAACGGGTTAAAATAGTAAAGCTGGTCACCTACCATGCTTTAAAGCGACGTTTTGCCACTGATCACCAGTGGCAATCCATCTTGATGTTGTGAGGCTACGATCTTCAATTTGCGTTCGCGACTGTTTTGAAATAACTCGCCGCTTTTCCCAAGCATGATTGCGAATGGACCTGCGGTTTAGACTCGATTGCTGTTTCGATCCGGGTCTTTATTTCTTGGAAGGAAATGGGGTCAACACAACATGGGGTTTGCGGTTGTGGCGAGAGAGAGGGGCAAGCAATGATGGCGTAAAAACAAAGAATATACGCAGGTGGAGACCACTGTTTAGCATTTAAAAAAACAATATAAATGGCAGTCAGCAAGACATGGCCCACAGCATAAATCAAGTCTAAAAAAGGTCCATGGCATCTTAAAAATGAAAATATTGATCTAGTCGCCTGTTGTGCCTTTGCAACAGTTACGTGAATTTCGCATTAACTTTCCACTCACTCGCTGCTTATCTCTTATTTCGATTGCCGGAATTCGTGCTAGCTGAATAGTTGCGTCTTTATGGCTAGCTCTGCATGGTAGAACTAGGTCGGATCCCAATTCCACAGGAATGATATTTGAAGATGGTAGCATCAGTGAGGTAGAATCTACAAAGAGTGATGTTGATTGAAGTAAAAAAGAGGTTAAATGTTTGTTACCAAAACTTTAGAAATTAGTGAATTTGCCAGTTCTTGACCAAATTTCAAAACGTGTTAGAAGCAACGTTATAGGCTTAGCTATAGGGGAGACACAGGGGTCATGCTCCATACCCAATTTCGAATGCGATCAAGAAGTGACCCGTGCTTCACCGGGTTAGAATTGTGAAGCTGCTCACCCAGCGTGCTGTAAGAGGCGACTTTTGGGTATCCACCAATGGCAATCCGCCTTGTTGGTGGTGGGGCTACCAGTCGACAATTTGCATTCATGACTGGTTCGAAACGGGCTGCCATTTTTTCCCTAGCCTAATTCAGTTAGATTGATGGCGTGAACCTAGATTGTGGTTCGCGCCATACCTCCATCCCAAGGAAGAGGAGGGGTAAACCAACCAACCAACCAACCAACCAAATCAAGAAGTGAAGATCGTCTTTTCGAATACAATGCTCAAAAAAAGTCATTAATAAATTTTCGAAACAAAATGGGGAAATGAGGGTCAAACAGCAGCTATCCCTAAAAAATGGTGATCCAAATATTTGAGGTGCATCAAGACTGAAAAATATACTTTTGGTCCCTCCTCCAAACAAAATTTGGTTCTGACAGCACTAATAAGAGACGAGTGATTTTTAAAAGGAGTTGCTTTTATTTTTGATTGATATAACTTTAAGAGCAAGTCAAGCAGTGAAAAACAATTGGTCGAAACTCTAAAAAACAGGTATGGAGTTTATTTTTGACCGTAGGTTCCAACAGTTAAATCATCAGATTTATTCAAAAAATAATTCAGCCAAATACAAAACCCCAAGTCCGTCAATAAAATACGTCCAAGTTTCACAATAAGTCAACAACTTACCGTAAGCATAAACGTAATATCTTTTAATCCAAGGAGAATTGGTTGAATTTTCTGCTTTCAATGGGATATAGCTGTGATATTTCTTAAGGTGGCTGCAGGTGTAATAGCCGGTATCTATAGCCTTGATGTTGATGACGTTTAAGTTCCGTTTAAACCATTTTTCACGGTTTATATTTTCAACTTTTAAAGTAGAAATCGTGTATCTTTCTTGGGTATTTAATGGTTCCGGAACGGACCACAGTATATCTGCACTGTCATTTTCCGCTTTTCCCATGCACCGGAGCTTCAGAGTTTCCCCAGCTGTGATTTGCTTGATCTTTGTTGAAGTAGTGTTTTCAAAAGCTAAAAACATTTTGACAAATATGAAAGAGGTTTTAACGTTTCAGTCCACCGCTCCACCAACTGAAGCTATCGAAGGATGGACCTCTTTGTAACTTGCAATAGCCGTTACGCACAAAAGATATTGCGTTTGGAAATTTTCCCGGCTAGCTCGGGTGGTAGAAAGCCGCTGAATCAGCCACACAGAAAACTCCAAAACGGGTTTAAACACAAAGCTTTTTAGTCTAACGTAACCGATGAAAAGCTTCCCGTACTCGAAGGAAAAAGTTGCACCTCAACTCTCTAACGCTCGTGGTTGGCACAAAATAATTTGATTCAGATTCTTTAAATGTTAAAATAACAAAAATTAAGAGCTCATCAAAAAAATCTGGTTATTGTATTTTACAAATGTAATCATCGTTTAACGCTATATTGCAAAAATATTATTTTATGGAGCAAATAAGTTTTACCTGATATCAGAAACCACAAAAGTGCTTGCCAAACGCTGCAAGGCATTTTCATCTTATAAACTTAAATATAAGCTGCAGCCTAATATTTTGTCGTACGAATAGAATCTTGTAGATTAGATTTGCGCTTGCAAAAGCAACACTACCACTCCTTTCTCGAATGGAAATTTTTCCAAGTGATGAAGTGATTATTTCTTCAGTCAAATTGCTGTAAACGATTAAAGAAAAAAGGCAATTTGTTTTCCCTCGCAAACTTCCTAAAAAGTTGAAATTTGAAATATCTCATCACAACAAGACATTGTTGTTCAATACATGGAAAATTCCACTTTAAAAAATAGTTTCGTTGGTTCTTAACTATCGTAACAGATCACTGGAAGCACATTTCTGTTACAATCTGTTTCCCCATTAGGCTGATCAGGTGTCTCTACATAAAACAAACACTTAATTAAAACATTGATATTTATTTTAGATTGCACACTGAACTTTTTTCTGACGCTTCAAGTATTTTGTGCAGTTTTATCATTTACGCATGCGTTTTAGTCCAAGACAACCTGATGAACCTAACTGCGAAGCAAGCTGTAGTGTCCGTAATAAGAATGTGCTTCCAGTGAGTCCTCTCATCTGTTATGATAGTTCACATAGCTCTGATATCAGCGTTAGATTACTCTCAACTTTGGACCGAGATCATAAGTGCATGATTCGGTGGCTGTTATACAAATTTTGGAAAGGAGAAACTTTTTCCAGCAGCTTTGGTGTTTTTGTTTATTATAATTCCTTCAGTTATGCTTGATGAAATTCTGTTCCTGATTTTAATAGGTTTCTAAAAGCTGTTACATAAATGAATAATTAGATAAATCAAACAGTAATTTTTTTCTGCCCAGTTTACTTTACACTATCGTAGTAACAGATCAATATATCAGCAAATTTTTATAACCGACGCTAAAAATGGGTTTTAAGAGGTTTACTACGATGATAATTTAAATAGCTCTATCGTTAGATACAAAGCACTTGGCCAATTCGACAAGATTACGCTAGCATTATAGTGTGCTTTAAATACAGGATGTTCCAGAAGTCTTGGACACATTTCACATCCTCATATCTCCTGAACTATAAATGGTGATAGGATGAAACCAACATCCTTTTAAAGCTAAATTTATTAAGATTTTTTCCCTGCTAATGATTTTTTCACATCTTTTCAGATCTTTTTGTGTAGCTTAAATAACTAAGATCAACTAATGGCTTTCACTCAACCAGAAAAGACGTTTTGCGTCCTTGAAATTGCAAAAACTAAATCATGGACACTTGTTCATTGTGCATTTCGCACAAAATTCCGAAAAGAAGCACCACAAAAAAAGTCCATATTGAGATGGCATAGGGTTTGTGAAAGGGCTGGCCTATGGGCTCCCCTTTCCAAAAGACCTGGATGAATGGAAGGCCCGAATAGAGGAAGTTGTTGTAACCATCTACAACGCTGTGCTGAAACGTGTTTGGCAAGAATTGGACTATCTCCTTGATGTTTGCCGTATGGCCAACTGGTGGTCACATTCCACGAAAAACTTGAGACTGCTAGCTTTCAGAATATATCAGATGCGTTGTTATATCCTTGATAGTTTTCGAGATATTCAATATTAAAATGTGCCCAAGATTTTCGGAATACCCTGTACATGAAAGTTTACGAAAAAATTAATATTTATTTTCGCCGATTCATATTTATTTATATTTATAGTCTATGCTTATTTATAATAGCCTATATTGTGCACTCATGGAACAGCTAAGGTGACTTGCAAAAGTTGTTTACCTTAGAAACCAAAGACTTAAACCAGTTTAAATGTAAAAAAGAAATTACAAAAAGAAGTGAAGGGCCAATCAATTCGCTGTAATAACCGCTGCAGCTGCAAAGGAGGAAGATAAAGCTGCTGAGTTTTCCTCAAACCCTGTGATAGTGGTCTGAAATACAATCACAATGACAGCGAAACTATTATGTGGTCTTGCCAGTCCTTAGTGTGATGGGTGATTCTTTGGAAAACAAACAATATTTTTTTTGAAGTGCAATTCAGTTCCGATCAATGATTAATTCGACTTTTATCTTTAAACAACATCTTTTTTATTTGGTATTAAAATCTTGTTTGTTCGTCTTTCATTGTACATAATGCAAACGTTTGTTGGTAAAAATCAGCTAGAACGGAAAAGTAAATTTAACCTATGGAGCCCAAGAAACTGTGACTTTTTTTCTGATGGTATAAATATCACAATTATAAAATCTACTTTTCTTGCTGCCATATGCGTAGAAAATTAAAAAAGTATTGGCTGTTTTGGGGCTATTGATTGCCAGTTGGCGCCCATGAGGTAAGCGCCGCCCAGTAGCGGGAAATGAAAATATATTTTGAATAAACGGTGTATCTTTATAAGCTTTGCGTCAAAACTGACAGTTACGTCAATGGATGCAGTTTTTAAGGCGGTTGAAAGGGCGGCAAATGTCAAATGGGCAATATTACAAGACTATTATATTTAGGACAAGACATGTTGGTGGCAGATATTGCTTCCTCTAATTGTCTGCTTCGTGAGAAAATGACCCGACACTGAAGAATGAAAATGCGAACTACTACGAATGATTGTGGGAAGAGCCCGAGATAGCTCTGGGAAGTAGTTGCAACTCAGAATCAAAGGACCAGGTGAACAGGCATTTTGCAAGCAATGCTAAATTCAAATTACAGATCTGTTTCTTCAGCGTCGGCTGTGCACCGTTGGACGTAAATTCTGCCTACGGTTGTCTGTGAATAAAGCTTTATGCATGCTGTGAAGGGCACTTTTGAGGATAGAACATCCCCCCATAAAGCAGTGGTATTACTCTCTTTTCATGACACTCACAATGGGCTCCAACATTTTAGGATAACATTTTTGGAGATTTTTTTCCCGAAAAACAGTCTTCAAAAAAGTCTAAGTTTTCCATATTCAGAAATGTTTTTCAAAAAATGCAATAACATTGTCTCTCCGGTCACACGCCATAGAAAGTACCCAATGACCATTTCTGAAGATTACTATCTTTTTTAAAGCAAAAAACTTATGAAATCAGTTTAATAAGCGTTCTTGTGAGGCTACATTATAACCGAGTTTTCTGTTTTGACATTCATATGTATATTGAAGTTTGCAGCTTATTTTCACTTACGAAATTGGTTGATTGTATAGAGTTTTAATTTGCTTAGACACAAAACAAAAGTTTCCTGATTATAAAACTTTCGACTGCAGTGTGCACTGAATGAAATGATGCTGTTATGAAATGCAGATGAAAATGCATGAATTGTTTAGATGAATATAAAAATTTGAAAAATTGATTATTTTGAAACTAGCCAGTTTTTTGATTTGCAGTAGTAGGTTAACTTACCAGCCATCCAGTTAACAACCTAGATTTTGTTTATTGCTGAAAAGCGCTTCTGATAACTCACTCTTGTTATCAATATAAACAAAAAATAGCCTACCACGGCGTACGAAATTGGAAAAGGATACAAATCTTGAGATTTAATACACTTCATTAAAATGGTATTTAATTATAACTTTTAAGTTTTTTAAAAACATCAATTTATTTTAAACACATATCAAGTTTTTACTTCTTATTCTGTCAAGTATTTTCTGATAATTGTTTTGGAATCAAAAATCAACTTTGGGAATCGATCTAATGATGATGGTGAGGATGGCTACTCCTTGTCCTCCTGGGAATAACAGCGCAGTGAAAAACGGTAAACCCAGGCCTTACGCAACGGAATCGATGAAGTGAAGCAAGATGATAAAATTACAGAAAGCAGAAGTCATCTCGAAATAACCTAATGTAGACTGATAGCTTCACGACCTACATAGCAAATTGTCGTTGTTGTGCAGTCGACACACGCCTCTTACCACATTCTGATTGATCAGCTTTCCTAGTCTACCCATGGAAACAAGAATACGGGAAAAACCTTGCTAAAAGCGAAGACATTTTCACCAAATATGTCAAGGAGGCAGAATTTTTGTAATGAACTTGTTGTTTTTTTGCTTTTCTAGCTTAATTGCACTGCGGGAATAATTCTCTGTCTTATGAAAATGAGCTTTCTATACAAGGTCCGTTACCTCACGATCTCTTTCTTACTTTTAGTTGAAGCAGATAACAAAATATAGACAGATAAGGTGTGATGCAAAATACAACAAATTTATTTAGTCGCTGAAAATAACAAACTTTCAAAGATGATTCAGAGAGTTTCAGAACAAAAAATCAAACAAGTCCATAGAATAAGTTGGCTTGTTAAAATTTGGCAAAATAGCGCAACTCAGCGTTGTTGCTCTTTCTTTTACATTTCCACGCGATAGCGCCAGCTGCTATAGTAAACAACATGGTGAGAATAACTGCCATTGCGATTCTTCCGGATGCAGAGCAGGAACCAATAGTATCAGCTGTAACAAAAGAAAAATTGTATGCTTATTTTGCTTTAGCTCTTGGTATGATGGAAAAAACTAAAATGGCCGAGTTGGACACACTCGCTCATAAGTTCTCATTCACTTTACTAGCTTTGTTGTACCTGTCATAAATATGCGAAAGTTACGTAAAACAATGGGAGAACACAACACACGTTAACAAAAATAAATGCAAAATATGTTTGACAGATGCCAGCCAGGCTTTTTTGGTCTGTAAGATTTGGGACCAGTCAACGTGGCACAAAGAAATCGTTTTTTAATTCTTCAAGTATTCTCTGCTACGTAACGGGTAAACACATGATAAGTTGCTCCTCATTCGTAACTAGGATGGTTGCAATTGAAAACTACAACTTTCCCTTGTGATCCCACTGGTAGTGATACGAGACTGACTATCTCCTAGATATCAAAATGGCAAGTTGTTTTGTCGACTAGGAAGGGCAAGTTGTATTTACTGTTTGTGACTACATCAGCCATATATGCCGTGCAATTTTTCATGTATTCTTCCCACTCAGCGAAGAGTATAGACCAGAGGTTCTTGAACTTTCTGAAACGCTCCCCCTTGACCACGCCAACAAAGTTCGGGCCTCAACCTTGTTGCAAAATTTAGTATCACGTACCGGATATTGGACACAAAATACCGATGAAGACCTATTTTTTTTGGAGATTATTTTTTTAAAGCGGTGATTTTTCAACGTTTGGTCTCCAAAACACTACGAAAAGCTATTTTTTTGAAAATCAACTTTTCCAAAGCGTCAATTTCACTTTTCGTGCAACTGATACCAAAGGAAGACCATGGCACCGGACCCCCGCTTCACAGTTCAAGAATCTTTGTCATGAATTATTGTAGTTTCATATTATTGGTTTCATATTTGTTTTATTAGCGTGGCGACGTTGGGAATGACTTCTTTAGCTTCTATAGCGGCAGGTTGTCGATAAGTGTGCAAAGAATTAAACAGCTTTATGCAAAGCTGTTTTAAAAGAAAGAAATGCGTTTAGGGGTGTGCAAGCACGCATCTGCTAGTCTAGCTCAATGCGTCACCTTCTCTGATTTTTTCTTCTAATCGCGGGAATACGCTTTCATCGCATTTTCTAGAACATCGCTGCGTTTACACCAGCTTTGTATTTGCCAGCGCTGCTTACGAAGTACATTTCTGCCACCTGCAGAGCGATCAAGCAGGGTATATTGCTATGAAGTGTCTTTCCGAAAGATACGGCAATACAGTCACGTGAGATTGAAACGATTCGATCGTTGCTCCCATGAACCGGCACTCCTACTCACTCTATTACGATGCCGAGTGATATGAAAATATACTCGCCATAATAAGCATATTCTTTTTGACAATTCATATCAGATTCAGCAGTGAATTCACTTGATGTTTTCCCATGAAGCTTTAAAGGTTGATAGCATTGGAACTGAATGTCGGATCCTGGATGCTGAGTTTCTTTCTATAGCGTAACACGATAAAAAGAAATATATACCAGACAAAACTACATAATCCATTAACATGATCAGCACAAACCTTGACATCAATTTTTAGTTGGATTTTTATCACAACATTTGGTCGTAATAATCAAAGCGCAAACCTCATAGATTCACAACATCAGTGCCCCAACATTTTATAATAGGTTACCCAGAAAGACAATAAGATAAATATCACTCCAAGGCTGCATGTAAACTAACTGCACACCATATCGAAAGTTAAAAACCAGAAAGGTTTATATTATAGTCCAAAAATGATATTTTGAAAAAAATGGGTTTTAACCATTTTTTAATTATCTTTGTGGACCAGTACAAAATTGGAGATACATCTTTCTGGTTTTTCTAAATTGAGATGCTTTGACTGAAGTTATAGACATAAGCCTGTTTCTGTACAAAGATTACATGATTCAAATGTCGATGAGTACAATAACTTGAATTTGGTATTTTTGAAGATATACCTTTCTGGTTTTCAACCCTCGATCTGCCATTTATTCGCCATTTGGGAAGACAAGATTTGACTATTGGCCTTTGCTAACGAAGCTACTAAGAGTATACCCGGATATATAATCTAGCGACAACTTCAATCTAAAGTAGAAGATAATGCTCATTAGCGTAAGACTTCTTTGTATGGGGGGAAAGGAACTGAACGCATTTTTGTGTGAAAAAAGACAAAGATCCTGATCCTGGTGATAATCCTAACCCTGAAAAAAGGTAAAGATCCTGATGATTGTGAAAGTGACTACTTCAGCTGAAAAATGAATTGAAAACCTTTTTCTCATGGTGACTATTGCACTGTTCAACTCCAAAATAAGAAGAAAATTTTTTGAAATGCATTTTTCAAAGCGGCTTTTTGCTACTATCAGTACATTTTTAAAATTTCTGTAAAGATGTGGCTCTATCCCCCATAATTTTACGCCTATGATAATACTCATAATTGCTGAAGACAAATAACAAGATGGTTTTAAGCTAGAACTAAGTCTTACCGATTCTACCCATTGTTTAAACGGTTTTAACGCACAAGTGCAGTTTAGTGGATTTCCCCACAAGCTGATTTCAAGTCGTCCCAGGCCAATTTGGGCGAACGCTGAAGATGGCAGCCACTTGAGTTTGTTTCCAGAAAGCTTGATAACACGAAGAGATTTTGCACCACTAAATTAAGTTATAGTTATTTGGACTGTATGTTTTTGTCTAGCTTTTTAACTTAGTGGGCCAAATTGGACTTTTTGAAGTTGGTTGCCAGAGCAAAGCGGTTTAATTAAATACACCTACAGTAAAAGCGGCAGTAGCGTTTAGATGGGGTCATTATTACAAATGATTTGAATACCGGAACAACAGTTCGCTATCATCAAATTAAACTTCTTTTTGTCAGATTGGTCTAACAGGGTGGGCTGAGAGTGTAGCCACCCCCAAAGATGCGGTATGATTTCTGAAAAATGGGGTCATTTGTATATGAAAAAAGTTTTCATTTTCTTTCTAATATAGGTAGCCTAATACAAATTTGCAAAATTTAACAAAAATATCGGGTTAACTCAGGGAATAGCCACCCCCGAAGATGTGGTATAAACTATTAAAATGTGAGGCCTTCAGTACATAAACAAAACTATATGTAACATCTTTAATAAACAGACCAAACTTGCCAATGGCTACAGTTGATTTCAAAACCCGTATGACATGCTTAAACGTCTCCTAGAACTTCACAGTTTTTGTAAAGACTTTGAGATGTTAAATGATAAACTAAAATTATCGGAAAAAGAGTGATAAGAGTTGCATGAGGTTCTGGATTCTTTGGCACCAGTACTCATAATGTGGCCAAAACTTCAAAAGAGCACACTAACATTGGATGAAAGAATTGACAATTGGCAACTAACCATGTCGTCGTTAGGAAAAAATTCCACTCCACTAGCAGCAAAACTAGTGGAATGCATGAACGCTAGAGAAAAATTATCTCTTACTTCACCAATGTTGGCTGCAACTCATCTTGATCTAGAGTACTAAGTGCTCTTGAGCAAAAATCAGTCAAAACCGAGCTTCAAGTCGTCAAAACGAGATTACTGCTATCAGACAAGAAAGATTTCGACTTGTCCATTACACAAAAAGTGCCCAGTAGCAATGCCAATTACCATCAGCTTTCTTTTATGCAGCTGATGCTCCTATCCAATGGAAAAAAGAGGAGTTTGATTTATGCTGCTGCCTCGCCTCATATTGCCTTCCCAATAAACTTCTTTGTTTAAAGAATTACGCGAAAATAGGTTGTACGATTCAATACTGAGCTAAACAAGGCAGCAAATTACTCTCACGTGTTGTCTGGACAATTCTTGCACTTTCAACAACATAAATGTTGGTGGAAAGGCTTTTCAGTGGCCTAAAATTTATATTAAATGATTTGGATAATGTTTTGGCAAAAAAAGTTAGTTGCAGCAACCAATGTCTGAGTAAACTATTTGAGGCTATTTGTGTTTATACAGCATTTAGTGTTCGGTGATTCAATGTATTTTCTTTTTTATTTTCAAGTTCATTTTTTTGAAACAATGCTCTTCTTATGCCTAAAGTAGCGTCCTTTCCTATATTTTCGAAAATGCTAATTTAAGGTTTTGGTGTAACAGGCTTACATATGTGTGGAAGAGGTATTGAATATCAAATGGAAAATTTTTTGTATGGAATGGAATGGAAGATTGTGGGGTATGGAATGGAATGGAATATTTTGCTGATGTGGAATATGGAACATTTCCATTTCATTCCATAACATGCCCTAGTTATGGTGATACCCAACGAAACGAGGCTCTGATTGCTTACAACAAAAGCGATTGTTTTAAATTTTTGGTGGCAGATGATAAAATGGTTAAAGAAAAAGTAGTTTGTTTGTGAAGAGGCAATGACAAAGAAGCGGAGTCATGGATATTTTACACTTTTCTTCAGTTTTCCTTCACGAAAACATCATTATCAAACTTGCTATGCAAACTGCCTTTCAATAATTTCGGTGTTTCCAACTTTGAAAGCTGTTTCCGCAATACTGACATCATGGTCAAGCAAAATTGCTTGATAAATGCCGCCCAACGTAGATCACCTGTAGAAATTCCTCACCAATAGGTACAACAGCAATCCAATCGGTGAAGAATCTCTACTTAAAAATTAAAACTTTTGTGGATTGAAGGAAAGCAAATACTAAATAAACTGGATATTGCACTTGCTACAGATAGCCCCAAAGACGAGACCAATCTTTTAAGTGAAGATGTTGGCATTTGAATTAAGAGCAATCTGTTTTCATTATTTTCTCTAAAATTGAATGGTAATACTGAGTTTGACAGTGTAGTTAAAACCAGCGATAATGATATGGACCCTGAAGGATGAACTCCAACCGGAACTATGTATTTCTCATATTGTAAATGTTTGTATTTTCACTGAAAAATAAATGCACTTTTGCATATTCAAAATGATTTTGCTTGGTTTCACGTAATCAGCTAATTAAAGCAATGACTTAAAGCTTATTACCACTTCGTTCATGCATAGAAGCTCATAATCCGTGTGCATGGATTTCAGTCAGGCTGGGCCACCACGACCGTAAACTACTCGTCTCACTACCAGGCAGCCACGTAATGATTCAAGTATTCCGCTAAGTGTCTACCAAAGGAACCAACAAGTAAAGTTGCCGACTATTTCACCTGGCTATCCTTTTCGGGCCGAGGAGCAAGCAAGCAGTAAATGCCATTTTTCAAAGTCTCGGTATGACTCAAAAAAGGGAATTGAACCCACGTCTACTGACCGCGAAAGGGCGCTCTAACCACTACACCACTGCGTCGCACCAGGACTCTGCCAGTGTTTGGAGCCCTTTGCGAATCAGCAACACAGCAGTCTGTGAGCGAAAACAGCACGATTTTATTCATGCAGGCCAAAAAATTACTTCAATGTAAGCGTAAAATAACCTCTAACCGCCGGTAAACCATAACTTTTTGTTTGATTTGTAATTGAGCAATAAGCAATTTTGGTAGAGTAGAAATACCATACTTTTGAATACCATTCATGTACTAATGGCACTATTTTTGATAGTGTTGTAAGTGCAAAGAACTTCCAACAAACCACGATTTTGTGTTTGATGTGGTAAATTAGCAACAAACAACCTGGTTACAGTGGAAATATCATACTTAATTCACGCAATAATGACACCAAAAGAAAGACCACAAGCGAAAAGGATCTCTACCCACCATTAAATCAGAACTTTTGGTTAGATCTTACTAATTGACTCTCAGTAGTCTGTGTATACTGGAAATATCACACTTTTATACATGTGCTAATGACCCCGTTTAGGGGGTTTCAAAAACGAAAATGGGCCGTTACCCTCGATACACCAGAATTTTTGTTAGATTTTACAAATAAAAAATAAGCAGTTTGTGAATAGTGGAAGCATCATGCTTTCATTCAAGTACTAATGATCCTATTTTGCGGTGGATCATAAGAGATAAAGACCATTACTAGAACCCCGCGACTCCACCAGCATTTTTTGTTAGATTTTGTGAATCAGCAATAAGTATTTCGAGTGTAACAATAAAGTTTTATTCATGTAAAAATGACCCCACTTTTAGGCGTCATGCTGAATCTTGGGTGGATGTGCTCTCTTAATTCCCTCGATATGTTTATAGAATTTTTAATTCTGTAATAAGCCGTCTGTATTGAATACTCGTAGATAGTAATAACAAAAATTGTTCATGTACAAATGATCCCATTTTTTCGCGGTCATACAAAATGGGAGGCCTGACGCCATATCCACCACAATTTTATGTTAGATTTTGTGAATTTACAATAGAAAGATGTTTAAAAAGATGTTGCATTAGTTTTGTTTATGTACCAACGACCCCACTGTTTAGTGGTTTATACCACATCTTCGGGGGTGGCCAGTGCCTTAGTTTACCCGATATTTTTGTTAGATTTTGTAAACTTGTATTAAGCTACGTGAATTACAAAGAAAAATGAAAATTTTTTCATATACAAATGACCCCATTTTTTGTGAATCATGCTGCATCTTTGCCAAGTATTGGGCAGTGTTGGATGAGAGAGCAGTCATGGAAGTTACAGTAACTAAAACTTCTTCTAAATGGCAAAAATTCTTACTGCTTTTATATAATCGTCAGTTACAACCTTTGTAGATCGTTTTGAGAAAACTTTCTTTTTCATCACCGATAACTTGTAAGTTTTTTAAAACCAATTTCTAAACACAACCTTGATGTACGTAAATGGCTGTTTTGATCATTACCTGAAAGCGTTGGACTCTATAGTCTCAATTTGATTGTTTTCGAGTAAAAGTGTTTGCAAGCTTTTGCATTTGGAAAAATGTCTCTTCTGTAATGCTGCTAAACGATTTTCTCGAAAATCCAAAAAAGTTATTTGATCCTGTTCAAAAACATTTGCTTTAAAGTCCTTTTTGACAAAAAAAGGGTAAGGATGTTTAAAGATGGTCTTTTATCTGCATAAACGTCATCATCAAAAATTTGGAGGAAGGTGGTGGTAATAGAAAGATTGGCAAAGTACCTTTTTTTGGTGACAACACAAGCCTTTGAAATGAATCAACATCGCAGCGAGTTTCGAGACATTTTTTTGTGGTTGAGTGAAGACCGTTTTTTTAGAGGGCACTTATGAATTTAATCACAAACAGTGCTTACATAAATATTTAGGCGAAAAAGTAATTAATTCCTTTGTTCCTCTTTTAAACGTTTCAACGCCGGATCTCATAAAACTACAGACCTTCAATCGTTTCGGAGAAGCAGGGTAGAATGGCCATGTGCTGAGTATGTTGCTTTTCTTGAGCCAAGATGCAGTGAAGCCAGGTGGAAAGATCATTAGCGTTCTTTTCTATAGGCCGCATTGCGTTTTCATACTTTTTTAATAAAAAAACTTTTTTTGTTGGAGAATATCGGACTATCTGGGAGGAAATGCACCTCTGAGGAACTGTATTGAGAATGCTTTAGTTGTATCAGGTATGTTACTACACTTCAACTTTTAGCGCCACAATCTGATATAAATTACCGACTCGTGTAGACTTTTTGGAATTGCCTTCAGAGACATGTTTCTCAAAGATACTTTATCGAGATTCAACCCGTTGAAAATGTGATCTTGGAAATTTTTTATTGGGTTGGAGCCAAGATGGATAGTCGAGAGTTTTCTGCAAACAAATAATGCGTCATAGAGATATTTCTAAACAGTTTGCTGCACTAACTAGATACACTTAAAACTGGCTGCGGACTAAGTTATTGGTAGCATCTTGAGTATTGGGATAGAGATAAATGATTTTCCATGAAGCCACATTCGACAAATTTTTTGTTAAACCAAGAGCTAGGAATAATTTAATGTTTGGGAGAGTAAGAGAATTTGCTTTGAGAAATATTACTGCAAAACGACTCATGCTTTCTGTCATATCTTCCATTTTTTATAATAGCTCGTGCATCACCGGGATGGGATAGTGAAACTGCTCATCCAGCATGTAGTAAGAGGCGACTTTCGGACACCCAGCAATGGCAATTTTGTTGGTGGTGGGGCTATCAGTATGCATGTTATATCCATTACCGCCTCGAAATAGACTGTCGCTTCTCGCTAATGGGGTCTTCAGTGGTTTTTTTGGTGTAAATCTCAATCATCGCTTCATGCTGTGCCTTCTTTACAAGGAAGACGAGGAAACAAAATGGCAACAACAAGTGGTGAGATTACAGAAGCAACAGATCTACTTTCCCTAGCAGCATTGTCGCGTTCGAGATGGAAAATTAAGAGAAGGCTGTTTTGAGGCAAAATTTGCTTTTGAATCTCATCAAAAAACCATTGCTTCGACCATTATTTGGAGTCCAGTTTTGCTCATTGAGCTTGAAAATTTTTTATAAAGTTTCTTTGATGTGAGTCACCACACTTATTTATTCGTATACATTTACGATCGTAGATTTATTATGTTCGACAATAGATACATTGTTGGTGTGTGTGTGTGTGGGGGGGGGGGGGGTTGGTAAAATTTCGCTTTGGGGGGCACATTATCTGGTTCCACCCAGAGCGTGGCAAACTTAAGACGCGCAATTCTCCTTTTAAAAAATTAACAAAAATTAGTTGGAATATTGAGAAGTTATAAAACACCGATGACAATAGAATCTCTTCGCCGTTATACCTGTTGAAATGAAATATATCATCCGATAGTGCGGTAATTTGATTTTTATGTAAAGACAATAATTCAAGGTTGGGAAAGTACATCAAGTGGTGTTTTGTAATCGATCTAAATTTGTTGTTGTTTAAGTTCAGCATTTTTACATGATCAAAAGTAGCTGAGTTAGGTACGATGTTTTGTAAATCACCATCTGAAACAACAAATTTTCATGACAGTCTAAAGAGTGAATTTATTAGTAGTACAGCCAAGGATTAGGTTATTGGGTTTAAATAGTGTAATTGCTTACCCAGCACGCGGTAAAAAGAGCCCATTTGAGCGCTCGCCAATGACAGTCAGCTGATTATAACACAAAAGAGCTAGTCACAAAAGAGCTAGTAAAAAATACCCCAAAAGGAATAGCCGCCGAAAAATTTAGTTCAACAAAAGAGATAGTGCTACAAATTAGCTAGCCATACCCTAACTTTGTGGCCCCAACTCTTTTGTGGCTTAGCTATTTTATGACTAGCTCTTATGTGGGGACACGCAATCAGCCTACTTAGCAATCCCATATTTAGAAACAAATTTTTTTTGGAGGGGGCGAAGCAATAAGTAAGCTTAATCATATTGTCAAGCGATCTCAAAAAATATGTGAGCTCAATCATTATTGGGAGGAGATGGAAACAAGAAAAAAACCGTTGGAAAGTGAGAATTTTGCCCATTTTGGAGTCCAAAACAGCATGAGGATGTTTTTCTGGAGAGCAACTTTTTGGAACCGAGAATTTTTTCTCCAAAATGACTTTCTTTTCGCGTTTCTTGCTTCTGTCAAACTGTTTAGGGGAGCATCGCCTTCCCTCTGAATATCGTCTATTTGCTTGTTAGTGGTGGGGTGTTAGTTAGCAAATTGTATTTACAATTGATTCGAAATAGATAGCAGCTTTTCCCCGAGCTTGATGTTGATTGAGTTTACGGTGTGAACTTCAACTGCTGTTCATTCCCTGCCTCCATCTCGGAAAGAGGAGTGGCATGCACAACAACCAACCCTACAGCCGGTTTCTTTGTAGCAGCACGGAAGAACAAAAACCAGCTTTTTTTTGAGCACCGAAAAGTTGTAAGTCTTGTACCTCAGCGCAAGTCGTGATCCCAACGTCCCTGCCGTCTCTGCAATTGTTCTGCCTTTGAGAAAGGCACTTCACGTCAGTTTTCTAAATGGATTCAGTGCTTGCAATTAAAACGCTCTGTGCAAGCAGTACCGGAGATTTCCATGCAAATGTGAACATGATGTTGTTCTATGAATGCTAGCAAAGTTTTTTCTTATCAAATTTTTCGACCACATGTTTATCTATTAATAAAAAAACTTTTTAGAAAGCTTGATTAAGCCAATAGGGAAGTTTTGCACTAGCTTTTTGGAGACTTGTATAAAAATTTTGCCAAAAGATTAAAACTTCCAAAACTAATAACGATGCAACCTTAAAAACTAAAGCACATACTTTTGGCCTGAACTTATTTTGGTTTTATAAAGAGATTAGAGCGCACGCTTCGCAGTCGTTGGACCAGAGATGATTCCCTTTTCGAGCCTTACCAAAGAACTAAAAAATGGTTTTCACAAAAATAAGCAAAAAGAAAGAGGAGGTATGGAAGGCTCTTTGCCACAAGACCGATTTCAGCTTTCTTGAGAATATTGTCAGTCCTCCCAACCCCTTTCAGAAATTTAAAAATGAGAAAAGTAATCACGTTTTATAACTTAAATTCCAAAAATCAAGTCTATTACCTCAACATTGAACCAAAAACGCGTAAAGTAATTTGTCTTTATTTGTGTTTTGAACTGAACACAAAAAAATACTCATTTTCAAAAAGTTGATCTCCAAAAAAGAAAAGATCTTCGGATCTGTTTTGGGATGAAAACCTGGTCAGTCACCCATACAAAAACCAGTCAGTCACCCATACAAAACAAAGTGCTACGCGTTCCGCCAATAACCTCCCGCTTGACGCTTAGCCATAAGGGTAGCACGAAGGGTGAAACTAAAGTTACTCGGTTAAGATTTACAAAGAGTGCAATAGGCCTCAATGTTCTGGGCACGTAGTCACTGTTGGCGCCGCAACAAAGCTTATTTTAAAAGCAGGAGATCGGGAGGTTTAATCTTTTTCCAAATATTTATCTATATCCAACAAAATTTGCACTAAGAGCCTTTTTTTGGGCACCTTTTATATAATTAGCCCTCAGCCACCTATGAAAGATTAAACATATCCTCTAACACTGCAGATTCAATCCTTTCTAGAACAAGTTGATCTTTTTTTGAAGAAATTTTTCTTTTTGTGAAACAAAACCGCTTGATTTTTAGAGAACATTAAATATCCATTATCTTAATTATCGAAAAGTTTGACGAAAATATAGGAACCACTTTTGATATAATACAAGAAACGGGAAGAAAACATATGAATTTTGTCCTTGCATCTCTCATGAAATACAGTTTCGACACTTCGATACAGGCCTACAAGCTTCCGCTTTTTGCTACGTAACCTGTTAAAGTAAGAGCTTTCAATTGCTGGTATCTTTTCAAGTTCTCCAATTTCAACGACTTCAAATTCATTCCGGATATACGAATTTCCACAACATCGTGGCGAATATTTACCGGAAAAGCTGCCATTGCCCCGGCGTTCAAGCAATAAATGCTGGGATTGTTTTTTTCATTAATTTTTCTGCAAACAAAACCGAAGCTTATGATTTTAATCAATAACAAATTGCATTTTTGAACTCGCATCTGTACAAATAATGCAATAACCATTGTTAGCAAACTCGTCTGCTTAACAGCGATATTAAAAGTCTTGTTTCAGATCAAGCCACACTGTCATCCTTGAATTTATCCTAAACATCCGCTTTACTGAATGTTTCCTTAAAATAGCAGTTTTTTTGACATTTTGCCACCTTTGTCTCTTAAAACCATTTATACTTCAAAGCAGCTAGACAACTGCTGCTGGCTTGGCATGTTCTTTTTTTGGTGAAATAATTAAAGCGCAATCCATATACAAGGTGTTTTACAAATGTTTGAGATTTTGAAGTCGGTATAAAACAAGAATTAGTTTTTGTGAAATCGAAATTTCAAAGCACTTTGGTCAGGGAATTACAGCGATTTTGGAATAATGCATCAAGAGGAGCAAAAGTATTTTACGGGAAATTTCTGTGAATTCCTTTTCGTGAAAAACTTAAAAAAGTAAAATTTTTAATGCGGATTTTTTCCATTTTTGATTTTACTTTTTTCGCCTGAAAAACGTCTATTGAACTCTGTTTAACAAAAGCACAAGCTCTCTTTGCTTTTACGGAGGATCTCACGATGGACAGTGGAGCGATTTTTTCCATTTCGCTGCAAGAATCGTGTCTTCAGCGAAGAGTTTTTGTGCTGCCCATTGAACTAGATATTGCACCGAAGCTTTGTAAGAGTGCACTGAAAATTGTGGAGCGAAACGTCATCGAAAAATTGTGCAGCTTTTCGAATCAAATTACCATAAGACAATGATTATTTTTTGTTTCTGAGAATGGACCCTGTTTTGCTTATGGCAATGGAACTGCTGCAGAATCAAATCACAATATATTTAATAATCTGAAACAGACAAGACAAATAGCACTACAATAATGATTTCAAAAATTTTTTGAAATTTCAAGGAAATGCGGAACATTTTGGTAGGTTTGGATATGAGATACGTACTGTATTAGATAGTGTGAATTTTGTCTATTGGCCTAGCATAGTTTACTAACCTCATGGTTTGTATAGATGGGGTTGTATTGTGATCGAAGTAAAGATTGCCTGCTTCATCGTAGCAATAACAAAGCTTCAAGCATTTCCGTGAAGATCGATGAACAACTGGTTTTAACGGTTTTTGTGGTGTTGATTTTGTTGGTTGCTTTGTTGCTAATTTTGTTGGTGGTTTTGTAGATTTTATATGTTTCAATTTGCATTCTAGAACAAGTATCAGTACAGATACGGTAGTACGTTTCATGTTTTTTTTATATTCCACATACGACAGGTTGGCAGTGCTAGTAAACAAAAAAATCCATTTATTCCAGATTTAGCTTATGCTTTGGGGAAGGGCAGGATAGTTGATTCACCAGCTTAACTGTCAGCAGAAATTACTTTTGATTAAAATCGTGCCACCAATCGAAACGCAATGCTGATTCTCTTCCATTGTGAAAATTTAGTGGAAATCCTGCGTTGTTTGGGCACAAACTTTTGAAAAATGGCAAAAATTGACAAATTTTTTGTTTTTGATTAGCTGTGCATATTGATTTGTTTTGAATCCCAAAAAACTTGGTCGAGATTGAATTGTGGTCCCGTAGTAGCCTATGGAATCAGGTCTTAATTGGTGTGTAAGGTTTTTATCACATTATTGAATGGCATGCTACGGAGCAAGTTTTTTGAAAAATATGTTCTGCAGGATAGTTGATACAACCTAGAGTGTGATAGTTGATACACTGTATCAACTAACCTGTCAACCTCTATAAAATGAAATATTGGATGATTTAGGTCAAATTGATTAGTTTAAAAGCTTTACTGGACTTATGAAAGTTAGGTTAAGCTCTTATCGATACCCCAACCTGTCCAAGCTAAAAAATTGGGTTTAAATTTAAGTTTAGGATTGAGGTCAATAAAATTAAAATAGCTCCTAATGCTGTTGGCCTACCAATTGAAACCAGCTTTGTCTTCTTTTGAAATATTTAATTCCCAAACCCGACATATCCACCTTGATTTTCTCAAACCTTAATCTTGACCAAAACTGCAAAACCCTGATTTGTGGTCGTAAATCTATGGGGGCTTAAACTTCACTAGTAGATTACCATTAGGTTAAGCTATCATTCATTTTTTTATTGACAGACTGTCATACCAGTAAGTGAAAAATTAACTTGTCTCTATTAAGTAGAGCTAAATCAACGTTATATCACTCCTGCTGACCTGATTTCAAGCATGCCACAATTCTATAAAAGAACAACCGAGAAATCTGTGAGATCTTCAAAAGAAACACTGTAGCTGGCTGCCAAAGAGTGTGAAAAAGGACAATTGGTTTGGAAAGTTGCTTCAATGTTTAATTTGGACAAAATTACCCTCCATCGGTACATAGAAAATAAAACAATTTGGACCAAAATGTGCTGTTGAATATTGTCACGAATAAGTAAATTTGCGTTGTAGGAATAGTTTTTATATACGTATAGTTGCTGTAATTTGTTGATTTTGTTCTGCCGCGATTATTTTAGTTGTAAGTCTGATTTGTCTCAAGTCTAAATTCGATTTTTATACAGGGTGGGCCGTAAATAACGCACCAAAGATTTAAAATAAATTGTGATGTGAAATAATGTAAATATCTTTTCTTTGGGTATTTTGAGCATTTTGAGCATTTGTGATTGTACCAGCGTGTACGTGTTTCTCTGTTCATTTGTTAAGTTTTGTTTTAATAAAAACGTTTGTTATTATTATCTGAATTGTTTTATATGCTTTGGTGCGTTATTTATGGCCCACCCTGTATATCCGCTGTTGTTCGCAAAAGACCTTTTTTCCTTCGCATTAAGATTTGTAACGCACACACCTCTTATTACGTCATAATGGTTGATCACGTGTTAAGTTCCAGAGTAATCGAGTAAAGTTTGTTTCTTCTCGACGATTTTTGATTGCCGATTACGCAATTTATTTGCGGTGCTTTTTTCTGTGTCACGTGATGTTGTTTTGGACCCCCGCCCAATTTATATATAAGGCGGCGAAATTTTTACGCATTCAGAGTGGCAGAGCAGAGAGTATTAGAGGAGACAAAGAAAACGTTAAGTGTGTTGCTCTGTGATGATTTGTTGTGGATTATGAGCGCGACCAGAATCAAGTGGTTAATTGGTGGATTTAGTTTTGGTCAGTCTCTGATTTATATATTAAAGTGCTTTAGTTTCTGTGATCGACGAGTGGAGGAATTTAAAGTTTTAAAGTGTTATGTGAATATATTTGTTCTGTTCGTGATCGAGAGGTGCGTAGTTCAAAGTATTTTGGTGGAAGCCAATCTTCATCCTCTGTTAAGCTGCAGTCAGAATTAATCACTCGAGCGATATTATAAGTCGCCTCAAATTTAAGAAAAAAAATTAAAGTTGAGATAGAACCAAAATTCTATTGCACGCGACAAATATAATGCTGTCTCTCAGGCTCGATCTATTTTTCCACCTTATATGAAAAAAAAATTTGGCTGCACATATTCAGCAGCTTGCAGACCAATATCACGAATTAACATTTGCAAAATGCAAAGAAACGGAATATGAATTTGCTGTTCAAAACAATCTTGATGCTCCCAATGTATCGAAAGAAAATAAGATTGCGGGAAAAGGATGGTTGTTAGGATTTAAACAAAAACTAAACTTGTCCATCAGAACTCCAGAAGTGACATCAATTGGGTGTGCTTCTGCCTTAAATAGACACAATGTGAACTTTTATTTCAGCAATTTGGCAGGGGTTTTAGACGAATGTAAAAAGCAAGGCAAGTTTTCAACCTTGATACCGGAGTAACTTCGGTTCAAAATTCCAAACTCATCGTCACAGTAAAAAGAACAAGAAAGATTGGATCAATCACCTCAGCGGATCATGGTCAGTTAGTCACATTTGTCTATTTGTTCTGTGCCAACGGGAATGTGATACCACCAATGCTAATTTTTTCCCGGAAAAATTGTCGCAACTATTTTGTTCGTGGTGGTCAGCAAAGTTGGATTGGAAAAGCAAATCTATCAGGCTAAATAAATAAGTAGTTATATTTTGAATACTTGGACAATTTTGCAACACACACCAAATGTTCTAAGGAAAATATGGTGCTACTCATCCTAGACAATCATGAAAGCCATACATTACTTGCTGCAGTTGATAAATGCAGAGAGCTTGGTATAGCTCTGTTAACCATTCCATCTCATACTTCGTATCACTTACAGCCTCCGGATAAATGTGTATTTGGCCCCTTTAAACAGGCTTGTAGCAGTGCCATGGAAGCATGGATTTGATCAAACCAAGAAAAAACAGTTTCACTCTATGACATTCCACAGTTGATGAATCAAGCACAACTAAATGCAATGGTTCCTAAGAATATATTGTCTGGATTTCGATTCACAGGAAGTTGGCCGTGTGATCGAAATATTTTTACGGAATTAGATTTTGCTCCATCAAATGTCACAGATAGAGCCGTGGTTCAAGATGATTCTGAAAATCAACTGACAGAAGCTACAACACCATGTTTCCCAAGTAGGCAGGTGGTAGGTGATGCTATGGATATGCAGAGTGGTGCCCCATTTGGTGATATTGGCAATCATAACCTGCTGAAGGAATCACCAAGCTTGATTGCAGGAAGAATGGCAGTGACCCCACGAGAGAACTTATCTCTCAGTGATCAACTTTTTATATCAAACATTTCTCCAAGCGACATACTAAACATACCAAAGACTGCACCTAGAAAAAGAAACAGAATGCGTGACGACGAGGCAAAACTCGAATTTTTGCTCTCATCTTAGTTGGAAATGAATTGGTAGAGAAAAGCATGAAGAAGACTAAAGACCAATCCAAATCCTCTGCCACAAAGCAACTATTTAGAAAGTGCAAATCCAGAAAACAAAAAGAACAGTTTCCCAATACTTCTGAAGAAAATTTAGACGTTTAATATGATGGTGAATCGAATCTTTCTCTAGATGAGGAAATCTCTGTTAGCCTGGGGGATTTTGTAATTGTGAAGGTAAGTAGGTCCGTCATTAAGTTTTGTATTAAGTATCATTTGGTTATTTTGAAAAGAACTGAAAAAGTAATGATGAGAGCAATGTGTGGAGTTAAGTTGATTGAGAAAAGAAGGAGCCAAGAGCTTATGACTTACGAGTTTGCTGGGTTTAAAGGATACTTTGGATGAAGTAGCCAGGACAAGTGGAGTGCGATGATATGGGCATGTTTTGAGAAAGGTTAGTGGTAAAGTTTTGACAAGAGCATTAGATTTTAAAGTGGCAAAAGAAGAGGGCGTGGGCCGCCGAATAAGACGTGGAAAGGACATGTGGAAGAGCATACCGATCAGATTGGACTGAAAAAGAAGATTCTATTGACAGAACGATGTGGCGTGATGGTATTTACAAACATCGGTACGTCCGCAAGACATTTGAGTATAAGAGCAGGGGAACACTTAAATGTTTCAAGGTCAAGTAAAAGTGCCATCAAAGAACATATAAAAAAATGCAGTTCGTGCAAAACTCAGCCGAATAACATGGGGCAATTTAAAATAATTAGAAAATGCCAAACATCCTACGAAGCCAAAATCCATGAAGCCTTGGTCATCAAAAGAAGCAACCCTGTGCTAAACAAACAACTCTATGCAAACGGAGCGTCAATTTTACTAAATGTGTTTTAATTAAAGATATTTATTTAATCATTTAACCAAACAATTTCCATTCATTTGAAACAATTATTTACAAAACCCTAAATCCGATTAACTCCTAGCAGGCAATTGTTTTTCTTCTTTTTTTATTATCAAATTCTTTGTTAGCAGTGACCAGACAATTACGAAGAGCGTAGAATGAAGCTTTACTGTTTTTTGTCAGAACTATTTCAAGTTACTTTATGTTTTTTGTGTTTTCGTTCAACGAAAGTTTTAATGCTGTAAATATTTGTGCATAGATCCTGATGAGGGCGAAATGTAGCGCCGAAAACGTTTGAATTGTATAAATATATTGTATTATTATGTTCAACGGTGTATTGCTAGTAGCAATAATAGCAACTTGTATTTACAAACTTTCAAGAAACATTAAGTGAATCCGGTCACCTGAGTAAACGCAAACAACACCGGATTTCAAAAATGGATCTCTCTCTCTCTCTCTCTCTCTATTTGGTTAGGTTAATTTGCAAAGGTCTTTGCCAATCTAAAAGTTGGTTTTCTGCTCTGTGTAAACTGGGGTTTCTAATTTAAATCTTGGACAAGCAAAGAGCTTGTAGGCCCATGCCAAAACAAGTAACGAGTTAGTAGGAAGCTTATTTTTGCGCTAAACAGCTATTGCAAAATACCACTGTTTCATGACTGATCTTCTTTTGAGGCATTGCAAGTCAAATGTGACCGAAAATCATCAAATCCAAGATCTTTAACTGGAAAATGGAAGATAATTATTTGACTTATTTCACTTCCACAGATTGCTGGGAAGTCGCGCAGCTTGAGGTACGTCGCTTGCATTGATACATATGATTCTACAGAAGAAGACTACGAAAGGGTATTTTTGGGAAAGATGCCTACCACACTATGAGACAACAACGAGGTCACTTTTATTGTTAATGAAGACGATGAATATTCTTTTGCTACATTTTGATACAATTGCCAAATCCTTTAACTGTAGGAGGTACTTCACGAGAGAGCCATAATCTAAAGTTCAGTTTTGATTTTAAAATAAGGGATTTGGCATTCTGACCATCCACAGGAAAACATTTTCAGGAGCATTTCACCTTAGAAAAACATTTTCGTAAACAGCAAAATACTGAATGATGTTCTTTTAGTGATTTTATCTTGTGTGAGTTTTTCAAATGACAATTTTGATCTTTTTCTGGAGATCAAATTCTTAGCAAAATAGGTTTTAACGAAGTCAATGAACATGCATTTCATTGTGCTTAATTTTCTGTATAGCCAAAACTGGTCAAAAATACAGTGAAAAGAGGCCCAAATTAGGGTGCTGACTATATGTATTAAGTAACCTACAACTGTATCAACTGACCTGCAAGGGTTATCAACTTACTTTCACTTGTATCAACTAGCCTACTAGGGGGTGTTCATGTTTCAAGACATACCACAAGAAAACTAGACAAAGTAGGATCCCACAATCTAATACTAAAATAGCCCAGAAACTGACCTTTTGTTTGCACCATTAAGTACTCTTTAATATCGATTAGTTTTTCAATTTTGCAAATTTAAGTAAAACCAGTATCAAACTCTTGCCCTTCCCCTATTACTTACTCCTGTAAGTTTCTTTAAAATGTAGCTGTAAGTCGACACTAACTAAACAAATGTCACCGAATCACAGAGTATCTTAACCACTGTCAGCCATTCATTGTTTTACAGTTTAGTGGAGCAGAAACCCATTACGCATAGTCATTTACGAATTGGAGGAGAGTGTACTCCAACATCTCACTGAAATCCTTATCGCAAAATATGACTACGGCAGTATACTAAAAGTGGCCTTCGAAAGAGTGGCCGACCCTTTATTTAGAAAGTCATGATGGAGCTAAATTAAGAAAAGTCCTTCAAAAAAGTATGTAAGATTTTTTATTATTTCAACGAGGGAATTGATTTCCCAAATGCAGACATAGGTGTACCTTGCCACGGTTGATCTGCTTTTTGGCACGAAAATTCATCTACTCGTATCTGATGAGATTTCTTTCCGTGATTTCTTGCTGGATTGTAGCATTTAAAATGAATTTTGGTCGACATGTCTTTCCTTTCCACCTAAATTATTTTTCAAACTTTTAGCCTACCAGTACTTCATTTAAACTTAACCTGCACATCATTAGGATTAGGAATTGTTTTGCAAGCAAATCTCATAGGTTACATACGCGATCTGTCCATAGCTTGAACCATTGAAGCGAGCAATTGCAATTTAATGGATTTTCGTAAAGGTCTAGTTGAAGATTTTCATGGTTGATTCCTTTAAAACAACCTTTTTCCAATGTTTTCAAGTCGTTATCTGATAGGTCGATTTCATGCAAATTCTCAGCTCCTAAATAAATATTTGTAATTAGTTTAGGCTACAGCGTAGAGCAGCAGTAAAGCTACCTGGAGCAGAAAATCAAAATTTGATTCTTTTTATCAAATGCTTATTGTTGGAACCGTAACAACTAAATACAATTGTGTTAACGCAAATACTCCCTATCGGAAGAGTCACAGAAAGACTTATAATTTAGCATTATCAAAAAGCTGGATGGAATATTTAGTACACTTTGGGTGCTATATACTCTTAGTTTCGACCTTCTAATCTAAACTCACTTTTGTTTTTTGTCTAAAATTGTTGCAACGAAAACATTATTTTGGTTGCAACGAATATATCATCAAACTAGCTGGATTCTTGATTTCACTTATGGATTCATAATAGTAGAAAGCATCTTTCATCCAAGACTTCACATACGCTTAACATTGGCTGACGAGGCCATATTCTGGGTAGAGGAGACAGGGAGATTTACTCCCAGGGATATGAAAACTATTTTATTTGCGCCCCTCTCCAGAGCAGGTATTTCGTGATTCTTTCAGTTGACCAATATCACGAATACATAAATTTACGCTAGAAGAATAGTTTTGTATATGTATAGTTATTGTAATCTGTTGTTTTATTTTGCAGTGATCATTTTATTTGTAAATCTAAATTGTCTGTGGCCCTAAACATGCTAAACTGTTTTCAAAAAAAGACCTCGTTTCTTTCGGATTTATAAATAAACTTGTAACTCACATCTTTCTGACGTCACAATGGGTGTCTACGCGATCTGGTTTTCTAGCGTATTCAAGTGATTCTTGCTTCTTCTCGAAGATTTTTCTTTTTATTATTATTATTTCTGATTACGTAATTTATTAACGGTGTTTTTCCTGTGTCACGTGATGTTCTAGCAATTTCTAGATTATTTTTCAGCTGTATGTATAAGGCAGCGAGATTTTTTTCATTCATTCAGAAATTGAGTAGTAGATCAGAGTAGAGTAAAAATTAGTGTTAAAAAGGCATTGTTGTATGGTGATTGTTGTGACAGGAATCAAGCGATTATTTTAGCGGCTTAGTTTTAGTTAGTCTCTCATATTTAATTATTGAAGTGCTTTAGTTCTGTGTTTTGGCAAGCGAAGGAATTCGAAGTTGTAAAGTGATTTGTGAATATATTGTTCTGTTCTTGATCGAAAAGTGCGTGGGTTAAAGTATCTTAGTGGAAGTCAATCTTTTCCTAGCTATTGAGTTGCAACCAAACTTAATTATTCGATCGATACTGCAAGTCGCGTCAATTTTAAGATGTAAATTAAGATTGAGATAGATTCAAAACTCTATTGAAACGCGACAAGCAATAACTTTAAAGCAATTGCAAAAGCCGTCTCGTGAGCTGCTGTAACATGTGGTCCGAAGCTTCTCAACTATCATGAGCCGTGGGCCAGTGGAGAGTGGCGAAGTTCTTTCATAACGGTCTCGAAGTATTTGAAAATATTACAGTTTTTCTGTATTTTACAAATATTTCTTAGAAATTAGCAGATTGTCTGATCTTTTATTGATTAGATCAAATGCTCCAACACCAATAAAGTGCATGTGTTTTTGTTGTCTTGTAGGACTATCTCAATATTGTTATTGGTCGTTTGGAAACAATGTCTTATGGTATTTCCTCCAAGACAACGTCAGAAACCTAAAAGTGTGTCTCGAGCTACAAAATGTTGTAAAGCATTGATATTCAGCCAATGTTTGCTGACCGCTGTCGTTTTATATTCAGCAATCTTAATGAACAACTTAATTTACCTTCAAAAGCACCGATTTCAATGATGTTGATCCTGTTTGACCCCAAGTCGAGTATCTTGAGAGCAGTTGAATTTGAGAATGTTCTAGCAGGTATGTATTCTATTTTATTATCGGCTAAAACGAGACGTTCTATACCTGTAAAAAAACACTCAAGTGCTAAAATACTGGACTAAATTATTAAAACAAAAGCCAAAGAACGCTTTAACGAAGTGGTTCTCAAACTTTTTTCGATGTGACGCATTTAAAAAAGATTGCTAGACTTTGCGACGCACCAGGCAGAATCCTAAGGTTTAGTTTGCTGTACTGCGAGATAAATGTGACCCATAATCTACTCAAAAAACTGTCCTTATGCTCCCAAGATTTTGGATTGATCTGTCATCTTCAATCGTAAAATTACGCTCTTCTAAGTTTGTAACTCATCTTTCCTGTTTTCGTCCAACATACAACTGAATGCTTTATTCTTTATATATTTTTCGCCAATTAAGTTAAACTTCTGCAATTTGATTCTTGAATAAGAAGTCAACAATTGTAAAAACACCATTGTGAAAATGCAATTGATTATGGATGTCAGAAAAGAGTAAAAAAGGAATCCACGATCAGAGTTTTTTGACGCAACAAAACCTAGACTTATTGGCACAAAAGCAAATTATCCAGCGACGCCCTTGGAAAATTGAAACCACCCACCGTTTGAGAACCACTGCCTCAACCCATTAATGCCCAAAGCATGCTTTTTCGAAAATTAAAAAAGATTTTGTAAGTTGTTGGTTTCCATCTAAAATAAACATTCATGAAAGAAGTTTTTGCAATTTTTGTTTATTCTTTATATTTCAACTATCCTTTTAAAAGGACACTCGGCACTTCACTACTATTGGGTAGATTTTTCTGG
The DNA here is from genome assembly GCA_963675345.1 of Trididemnum clinides. NCBI lineage: Eukaryota > Metazoa > Chordata > Ascidiacea > Aplousobranchia > Didemnidae > Trididemnum > Trididemnum clinides. The sequence goes on along the minus strand of OY776299.1, from coordinate 22,940,764 downwards.
CGCATTTTAACACGATGTTGTAAGCGCTTTTATAGCAATACATCAATGCTCTCTTTTATTGCAACATATCAACAACATACAAGAGCACTATATGCAACAAAAATCATGTTTTTGTTTATTCTTAAGACTGTTTAACGTCAGTGATATGCGCTAAAGCATTTAGCATGCAATGGCTTTTCACATTTTTGACACATTCTTTGTAGCCTACTTTTTGTGGCACATTGCACAACGCCGTTGCTTTTCAATTGCAACAATGATGTAAGTTCTGTCGTCAAACTCAGCTTCAGCTTGTGCTTTGTATACCACATTAAGCAATGATTTTCTGCACATCTGCTGATTGGCACATTCCAAGTAATAACGCACGATTCTTCTCATTGAATGAAGATGGTCCAATTTTTTTCAAAGATTGTTTAGAAGCCATCTGTCGGTAAATTTTCCAAGCATTGTGAACGGACACGTTTAGTAGCCACCAAAACAACGGCCACTGCCACTTTTTTATCCTAATTCCAGCGTAAAGATCGGCTACACCTTGATCCACGAGATCAACCCCACCCATATGCTTGTTATACAAGGCAATCAGATGAGGTTGGTCAATTTCGATGGATTTCTTCTGATCTTGGGACCATCGTTTTGCAGTGCCCATCGGCAATATCCCAAAGCGATTAGAAGCTACCCTGACAACACTGTTGGTATACCACCTTACCAAAGTTACTCTAGATGTATCGTCAAGGACTTGGGAGACGGCACCTCTTTGCTTTTTTTTTATTGCTTGTGGCTCTATTAAAGGAGCTTTTTCTGTTTTGTTGTGGCGAATGTTTCCTGTTCCACCGATCCCTAGTTTATTCAAGTGTTCCATTGGTGGCAAGCTTGCAAACAGATTGTCGAAAAGCAATCTGTAATCTGCATCTTTCAAAGTTCAGCAATGAGGTCCGCAACAATTGATCCTCCCATTCCAAGATCAGGATTACTGTTGCAGGTGCTGTCTCCTTGATAGCGATCGGCTTGCACCAGGTAACCACATGAAGTACACAAGCACCATATTTTATACCCAAAACGGATAGGTTTGCCATGAATATGTTGTTTCAAACCGTTTCTCTCAAAATATGACCCCATTGACTCATCAACTGACAAGTGGAAAGTAGAGCAACCATTTTTTGTTCAGATAACCAAATAAAGGTCTCATCTTGGCATACCTATTCTCTGGGTCCAGTTGCTTTTTGTTTGAAAAATAAAGACAACAAAGGCATTCTTCGAATGTGTTCCGTGGCATAGTTTCGGAAACAGCCAAGTTATGCGTCCTTTGCGTGTTGTCAGTACAACCTACGCCGAGGTACTTTTGAATAGCCACTAAGCAATAACACGAATGGAACCAAAAGCATTTATTGAGCCGTGGTGCAAAAACTGTAGTTTCCCGATTGCTTTGCGTACAACATGCATTGCTCTGCGATGTGCTCAAGTAGATAGTCATCAAAAATGACTCGAAAATTTCCACCGGCGTTCAAGTTTTTTCATCATAACTCAGTGATGGCGACTTTTCTGGAAAAGATGCTGTGATGTCATGATTGACCCACTTTTTTATCCGCTGTTGCTTTCTTTTTTTTATGGTGGAGACTTGGCTCTTAAGACTCATACATCGTCTTCTTCGGATTCGGAAATTTCACTTTCTTGGTACGCAGTACGAAATACAACTTCTGTGGAAACAGAAAGTTGGCTTGAAGAAAAATAATTCATGCTTTGAGGTTCATCCTCATCGTCACTGTCAGCATCTGAGAAAACAGAATCTGAAGGAATAACAAACAAGTCGGCTTCTGAAAAACGTGGCAAGTTCTCTTCAAGAAATGATAATCGTTCGCTAACGTTAAACCTGAAAATAACCATCAATAAACATTTAGACAAACTCTTTTATATGCAGACTACGTGCCCAGAATCCTTTTAATAGGACACCGATTTTCAAACTAAATCACAAACAAAGTAGAGTCAAGAAAACAAACTTTTTTGTAGCATTACAGACGCTACAGCTTAGTGAGACTATTAACAGCAAAAACATATTTGATGACAAAACTACTTAATCACAACGACTTACTTTTGCTTCTCGATGTATAGCCATTTCGCAAAACCAGAATTTTCCGGAAATTAAGCTTTAAAAACATGTGCGAAAGACAAACTAATAAAATTATGGTTAACTCAGCATTGAAAAACAACTTCTAAGTTATCAAGTCGTAAAACCGGGCAATAAAACGCCTCCTAGAAAAAAATTTTACTACAAACAGCTGTTCTTTTAAAAAGACAGTGGGCACAAATGGGTTGTATAACTGCTTTTAGAAATGACGGAACTTTCACTCCAAAAAAAAGTGCTTCAAAGATGACGTTTTGTGGTTGAAATACCGATTTTGGATGATTCGGAAAAAAACAATTGCTTTTTATTTCTTTAGCATTAAACACATTCCAATCAAGACCGACTTAAAAAAAGTGGCTGCCGAAGAGGAAAAAAGAGTCTGTTCGATGAAAAGGTGCTGGCTTCTGGAAAAAAAGTAGTGTGAAAAAAACATATGATCTCAACAAACAAGAATCTCCGTCTTAATACGGCCTTAGACTTTGTAAAAGCAGATATTGCTACAACTTTCATTTCTCTAGGATAGTTGGACAAAGTAAAACACTAGTAGAAATATTCAAGTATAGGTCTAAGTCAACCTGTCATAGTGGAAACTTCAGAAGGGACTTGCTCCAGTCCACAGTCACGCAGGGAGAGAGTTTGCAAGTTTGAATTTGCCATCCATCCGCTGTTCAATTGTGTTATTGGGTTGGGTCCAATAAATAAACGCTAAAACATTACATTGTTGCGTTAACTCCATCCTTGCAGTCCGACATGCTACTGTAATTTAGGTTTAAACCGGAAGACTGATCAAATCTGGCTAGGGCAGCATTTCTCATTCTGCGACCCAAAATTGTTTGAAAACACAGTTTGCAGTTAACCAGTTCATAGTTTAACTGGCAACAGCAATGATAAAAGTGCTTGGCCTCCACCTTTCTGGCACACAAAGATGGAGGAATGCCATGAAGTCTTTTTCTCAAAAACTCAACTAGCACACTTGCAGGTTTTTCTTCACACTATCCCTTTTGTGATGAGCGTCAAACAGGAAAGCTATAAATGCTATTTTTAAAAAGTATTTGGTAGACTGTGAGCCGATCGAGGTTTGACCCACCAACCTACTACATTGGGGGGCGTAAGCTTTAACCTTTTGATTATCGAGGAAGTGTTGGCATGGTATACAAGTGCAATCAGAAGCAGTTTTTGTTTGTAAAACAAGCTCAAAAGCTGATCTCAATGCTTTCAGGTGTGAGCGCGTGTTTTCACGTGACTGAATTACACAAAGAAAACCTCTGATTACTATGTTCATGCAACCGAGCGTTTACGAACCCATTCGGCCATGGTCGCGTGCTTAGAGCGCCGTCTTTGGAAACAATGATCGTGTTTGAGCCTCACAATGGCTACGTTACAGTGTATTTCATGGTGATTTTCCCTGCTTGGTGTAGGACTGTACCAGCAGTGCTGTTATCTCCAAAGTGGCTCTTACATAACCTGAAAATTTGTTGCAAAAAGAGAATAGAATATGCATACGCTAGACGATTTCTTGTTTGGTATTTTTTTGTTAAGAATAAGCGCAATTCAGCTCGCAAGGATACTACTTTTTTGTACCACTCCATTCTCAGTCGTATCTTTCTAAATCTCTGTGCTTTCATTGTTTTGCTGTACATACATAAAAAGGAATTGATTGATTGATTAAAGTTTTTTGCAAAATTTTCCTGGTTTCCTGCACGCTTGCAGAGCATGCAAGCAGTTCCGTCGCCCAAACAAACAATCACAGGAGAGTAAAGTATTAGCAGCATCATTTTAAATATGCAAGGCGTTAAAAATGCATGTTTGTGTAAAAGGGAATTGTTATAGTGCCTTCGTGATATAGGCTAAGCAACAGTTGAAAGTGTGAATATTTGTAGTTAGGCTTCCGGAAGCGAAGGATCCCAAGTATAGAAATGGGGAGCACTGTATTTTGAAGCCCAGCAGAGACGGCCATGCCTGAAAGAAGAATCCACCTAGAGCTGTGGTTCTTTACCTCTTTTATACTTTGTACTCTTTTATCTGATGAATTCACTGGATTTATTCTCAAAACACTCAGTTGTCAGGAATTTTTTTGCGTAACTGATAAGTAAATAGTAAATTATTGTTGCGATAACATCAAAAAGTCTACACACCATAACGAAATGTACTCCAAAAACCAAGAAATTTAACCCAGGTTGAGAAATGCTGAGCTGGGCTAACGGAACAAAAACATCCTAGTTTAATGGAATTAGCTACTGAAGGTACCATCACCAAATTCTCTTACTTTTAGCTTTTTATTGTGACGAAAATCGTTGTATTTTAATACTGAAATCGAGTTATCAAACAGCTCCAAAGTTTGTAAATTTGGAAAGGTTTTCAAAGCTTTGTCTGGAACAAAAGTGAGTTCATTGTGTCTGCAAAATACAAAAACACCTTTTACAAAGAGAAACAAGCCATTAAAATGATGCAAGCCAACTATGCGCAAAGCATCGATACGTCGATTCCTACGTGAATTTAAAGGCAATGTGATCAACACATCTCCCTAATCCAGTGATTCTCTACCTTTTTGGGCATGGGGCTCATTTCCGAACTAAACAGAGATAGTGGCACAGCTATATTATACTTTTTTCTATTTTCATTGGCGTTCTTCTTATTAGTTAATATTGAAATAGCAAGCTATTGCCTATACTTGGCATACATGCACTGCGGCCCACTAATCGGCCCATGGCCCAAAGGTTAAACCACTACTTTGTGTAATATTTCAATAGTCAAATAGAACATTGTAACTTTGTAGTCTAGCTATGAAGCGTTGTCACAAAGTGCATCAAAAAATCGTTATAACAAGTTAGCAAAGGAAATGCGTAGGTGCTGGAGGTAGACGCTTATCGGCAACATTAGGTAGTTCTTACAGGAAGTCTATACAACGAGTAGTATGCAAAAGCCAGCCGATACGAAGTTACAGAAAGGATTGTAGCAGAACAAAAACAAGTGTTGACATTCATCTTGACATTCTATCGGTACTCCTATGTGAATGTTGACTTCAAACTTCAATTGCACGTTACCGGTACTGTTATGGTCTAAAATGATACTTACGCAAGAGATAGATAAACAACTGAAGAAAGCTCCAAGCCATTGCCGGATTCCACCAGTCTTCTCAGTTTTACGAAACCCATTTCAAGTTTCTCAAGTTTTTGCAAAGGCTGGAGCACGTCGACTTGTATTTCAGACAAAATGTTGTAGGATAGATCGAGCGATGTCACATTCATTAAATCTTGATCTGTGAAATTGATGCTTGTCCAATTCAAAGCACTGCAGTTGAGAAAAGGCAGAGGTATCGTTTTCCATGGGTTACTGCCAAGTAATATATCTAGGGTTAGCTTTTTAGACAGAAACTTTATAACGACGTTGCTATGAGTGGGATACTATTTTTGAGTTAGCTAATTTTGCTCGTGGAAACACAATGGGTGGAGCAAGTGAAGCGGCCGCTCCAAGTCCCCTTCAAAATTGATGCAAAGGACCATTAATTCCTGAAGATATAGTTTATCGTGCTGAAACTTTCAAGTGTTAGCAAAAGTAATGTAATTCTTTCTTTAGTTTTTTTATAAGGAACGTTAGTTTACCGCTAGTATTAAATCACTAGGCCGAATCAAATGTCTTGTAAGACTTAGCAATTCGATACAATTTTGGTAACAGAAGTAACCCAGTCTAAGATTTCAATCAATACAGAGTTTTTTCGTAGTGTATTGCCAATTGACCATACCCATTAGCCTATTCTTAAAAATTTAGGTTACTGGAGGAAAAAATGTGGCGGAGTTGTTTGCTTATTTGTATGTTTATTGTATTTTTTTCCTCCATCCTCGTAGGATGGCGGCAGCTACAATCAAGTTGAAAAAATAGCCCAGCATTGCTTTGGAGTTTCCAAATTGTAACATTCTACTTTTATTGCTTAATCAGCGTTAGTCTTGATAAAGTGTTAAGTACTAAGTTGGGTCGGATCAAAGGCAAGTAGGGTCAAAGTTATCAATATTTTGTCCTTAAAAATACACCGCGTGACAATCGCTTCTGCTTGATTAAAACAAAGCTGGCCTATCTGAAGCGGGCCTGAACAAATAAGTTGTGGTACAGTCAACTTCGGATATAAGAGATTCAGATATAAGGGATTTTCGCTTATAAGGAACTACGCACAAGGTCCCAAATGATTTTCAATATAAACTAATAAGTCGGTTATAAGAGAATTCGGTTATAAGAGACTGATTAAGCTGGTCCCGGCGGATCTCTTATATCCGAAGTTGACTGTATTACGTTAGTGTGGACGGTGTTTTTGTCACCAGAGAATAAAACGTTTTCAAAATTTTATTCGTTTTTTACCTGGAAACAGGCATCTTGGTTGCTTTCTTAACAATGTTACATCCATTTTGAATTCTTTGTGTAAGACTACTACATAGAAACCAGGAACACACAACAAGAAACACAGCTATTCGTGATAAGGCAAATATTGTAGCCATTGGGCATAAGTACTCACAAATTGCTACTTATAACTAATCTAAAAGGCACCTAACAAATTAAGACAAGCTTGATAAAATTGTGAGTTTCAAATTTAAACTTATATAAATTGCCAAAGATATTTTTTTATTTATGAATAACAAAAGAATAAGTAATCGGGAATCAAACTCTCGTTTAGAAAATTTTATTTTACTGACACCGTTGCAAATTAAACAAAAAGCAGTAAACTATTTGCGATGCTAGTATAAAACGTGATTTATGTGTATACATCTACGGGTGTCAACTGTAAAGTAAAATTTTGCAGAGTTTAGGACAAATCATTCAGCAACGAAAAAGTTTTTCCTTTCCAAGTACAAATCATACAGCAAAGAAAATATTTTTCCTTTGCAAAGACAAATCATTCAGCAATGAAGCATTTTTCCTTGCCAAGGACAAATCATACAGCCGCAAAAACACAATGAAGCGCGGTCTGTAAAATCGCGCTATTTGTATAATAGCGCTTCGAGCAAAATATGTTCAGAATCTTTCGAAGTAATTTGGAAGCGGCGATGCTCGGTACACAATAGCATGTGTTAGTTATTTATAGGTAGACCTAGACATTGTTCTGCTGTTAACCAAATCTTGCCGCTTCTAAATGTGTGGCTGTATGATTTGCTTTTGGAAAGGAAAAATTGTTTCGTTGCTGTATGATTTGTCTTTGGAAAGCAAAAACGTTTTCGTTGCTCTAAGATTTGTCCTTGGAAAGGAAAAATTGTTTCACTACTGTATGTATTTTTTAAAAAGGAAAAACGTTTTCGCTGCTGTATGATTTGTCCTTGGAAAGAAAAAACATTTTCGTTGCTCTATGATTTGTTTTTGGAAAGGAAAAATTGCTTCGTTGCTGTATGATTCGTTTTTAAAAAGAAAAAACGTTTTCGCTGCTGTATGATTTGTTTTTAGAAAGGAAAAACGTTTTCGTTGTTGTATGATTTGTCTTTGGAGAGGAAAATTTGTTTTCTTGCTGTCTGATTTGTCTTTGACAAGGGAAAACGTTTTCGTTGCTGTATGATTTGTCTTTGAAAAAGAAAAATTGCTTCGTTGCTGTATGATTCGTTTTTCAAAAGAAAAAACGTTTTCGTTGCTGTATGATTTGTCCTTGGAAAGGAAAAATTGTTTTGTTGCTGCATGATTTGTCTTTGGAAAGGAAAAACGTTTTCGTTGCTGCATGATTTGTTTTTAAAAAGGAAAAACATTTTCGTTGCTGTATGATTTGTTTTTGGAGAGGAAAAATTGTTTCGTTGCTCTATGATTTGTCCTTGAAAAGGAAAAACGTTTTCGTTGCTGTATGATTTGTCTTTGGAAAGGAAAAACGTTTCGTTGCTGCATGATTTGTTTTTAAAAAGAAAAAACATTTTCGTTGCTGTATGATTTGTCTTTGGAAAGGAAAAACGTTTTCGTTGCTCTATTACAGTAGGCGCTGCTTATTATGACCACGGATAATATGACCAGCCGCTTATTATGACCAATGTGGTACGGTCCGGAATTTCTCCATTTCAAATTCTCCGTTTAATATGACCAAATTTCGGATAATATGACCAACATTTTCTCCATCTTTCTTGTTACAGTACAGTATTTTTTCCCGCCACGCACTTATAACTTCGCCTTTTCAACATATTGTTACACACTCTACTAAATTTTACCGTCACTTGTAGTGTTAAAGTACTGTACTTTGTTCTACTGCCAACGTCACACTGTTACTTCGGGTAAACAATGAATTTGACGGTATTTGGACTTCTTGTGGTTTACGGCGTCGATTCAGGAGCTGTTATGGCGGTTTCGGTTTTTGTAACCATTCGGATATTATGACCAAAATGGTCTGGTCCCAAGGTGGTCATATTAAGTGGCGTCTACTGTATTTGTCCTTGGAAAGGAAAAACGTTTTTGTTGCTGTATGATTTGTCTTTGAAAAAGAAAAATTGCTTCGTTGCTCTATGATTTGTCCTTGAAAAGGAAAAACGTTTTCGCTGCTGTATGATTTGTCTTTGGAAAGGAAAAACGTTTCGTTGCTGTATGATTTGTTTTTAAAAAGGAAAAACATTTTCGTTGCTGTATGATTTGTTTTTGGAAAGGAGAAACAGTTTCGCTGCTGTGATATGTCCTTGGAAAGAAAAAATTGTTTCGTTGCTCTGTTATTTGTCTTTGGAAAGGAAAAACGTTTTCGTTGCTGTATGATTTGTCTTTGAAAAAGAAAAAACGTTTCGCTGCTGTACAATTTGTGTTTGAAAAGGAAAAACGTTTTTGTTGATGTGTGATTTTGTCTTTGGAAAGAAAAAACGTTTCGTTGCTCTATCATTCGTTTTCAAAAAGGAAAAATGTTTTCGCTGCTGTATGATTTGTCCTTGGAAAGGAAAATTTGTTTCGTTGTTGTGTGATTTGTTGTTAAAAAGGAAAAACGTTTTTGGTGCTGTATGATTTGTCTTTGCAAAGGAAGAATGGTTTCGTTGCTGTATGATTTGTCTTTGGAAAGGAAAAACGTGTTCGTTACTGTATGATTATTCTTTCAACAGGAAAAACGGTTTCGTTGCAGAATGATTTGTGTTTGGAGAGGAAAAACGTTTTCGTTGATGTATGATTTGTCCTTGGAAAGGAAAAACGTTTACGCTGCTGTATGATTTGTCTTTGGAAAAGAGAAACGTTTTCGCTGCTGTATGATTTGTTTTTGAAAAGGAAAAATTGTTTTGTTGATGTATGATTGGTCTTTGGAAAGTAAAACATGTTCGTTGCCGTATAATTTGTCCTTGGAAATGAAAAATATTTTCGTTGCTGTACAATTTGACCCAAATTCTACAAAATTTTACTTTACCAAATAATTTGCACTTGGCACACCATATACCTTTACTATTACAAACAGTTTAAGAAAACTACAAACAGTTTATCAATCACATTGGCGGGCGGCCCGCGAATTTCTAACATTCTTCGGCACAATCAGACTCTATAGATACCTGGCATTACTTGATGGAAGAACGGAATCAAAATGCTAGATCAAAAACGAGCAACTGCTTTTTTCACTCAGACGTGACCGTTTCGGCAGTGCTCTCAATGGTTCTAAAAGGCATATTCTGAATCTCTCAGATTGTGACTTATCTGACACTGAAAGTTTTGTGCTTTCGCATGGTCTTAACTTTGGGTTGCCGCCCAGGTATTCGTGCAAAGAAGAAATCTTCGCCGAATTTGAGTCATTGTGGGCACAGCTTTTACATTACAGTGTCAGTTCTGTTGAAAAACGCACTGCTTTAAAAGCTCGACTCGGCGACCTTGCACATTTGTATTGTGACAGCACGATAGATTCACGTCACTTGCTTTTGTGCAATCGACAGGTTACGAAAGAACGATGATATCATTATCATAAAACCTGAAAAAGGTTCCGGACGTTGTCCTTTTTAACAAAAGTGACTACGTCGATAAAATGAAAGAGTTTCTTGATGATCAATCGAAATTCAAAAGACTTGGTCCGGTCTCCAGCAATGACAACACAGACAGCATTGAATCGCGCCTTCAGAAGCAATTGCTTGACTTAGTCAAAGCCGATCTTATGCCGAAGTGTATATGACGCAATACGACCAACTGGATCGCTAAGACCTGGAATACGTGGTTTGCCGAAAACACACAAAGAAGGCAATCCACTTTTCCTAATACTGTCTATGACAGGTTCGTCCCATCTTGAACTTGGCAAGTGGTTGGCTGGCCTATTACAACCTGTGTTGAAGCGGTTTTCATCACATTGCATTTCAGATTTTTTACGTTTGCTAAGACCATGCAAAATCTTGACATCGGCTCTAATGTCTTCATGTGTTCTTTTGATGTGTCCAGCCTGTTCACTAACGTTTCCCTTGATGAAACCATCAAAATCTGTTCAGATGCCCTTTACGACGATTCTGATTTACAACCACTCATTCCAAAGGACTGTTTGTTGAATTGATGAAGAGCGCTACATCCTCGATTGAGTTCAGCTTTGATAACATTACGTACAAGCAAACAGACGGAGTAGCTATGGGATCACCACTTGGTCCGGCTTTGGCTAACATCTTTGTTGGATATTATGAAGAAAAGTTATTTTCTCAAACGCAAAATCCTCTAACATACTTCAGATATGTTGACAACACGTTTTCCATCTTCGATCACGAAGCTGAAGCAGATGAATTCCTAACCAAACTCAACTGCCTTCATCCATCCCTGAAATTCACCTTTGAAAAAGAAAAAGGGAAATATCCACCGTTTCTTGATATTTTGCATCGAAAGAACAGATATTGGCTTTGAAACCAGTGTATAAAACACGTAACGGAAACCCACTTTCACCGGCCAGTATTTACGTTGGGAGTCCTTTAGTCCTCTCAAACGTAAAATAAGTCTAATATCTACATTGATGCATCGATCCCTAATGATTTGCACCAAACGTAAACTCAATGGAGAAATAGAACGGATCAAGAAAATATTACTGGACAATGGCTATCCTAAAAACGTCATCAACACTCAGATCATCAAGAAAATTGCTTAGTTTTCCACGCTTAAGCGATTCGGCCCAGAAAAGTGCCCGGTGTACTTGAGGGTCCCTTGAATTGGTAAGCTCTCCACCAACTTGGAAAAAGAAGTCAAAACCGCCTTGGAAACCTGCTATGGTTCCATCAGCACCGGCTTAGTCTTTACGTCTAGGCGCATGCTGCCTGTGGCCCACAAGGATGTTCTATCTACCACTCAGAAAACTTTAGTCCTATATGAATATAAGCGCCACTGTGATAATTGGTATGTAGAACGAACATCTCAAGGGCTACAGAATCGCATCAAGCAACGTGTTCCGCAATGGTTAAGACAACAATTGACCGTCCACGCCGATCTCAATCACACAGATCGTGCCAACAAAACGACACCAAACCGGATTGTGACTCTGCCATTGGTCAACGTCTTCTAGAAAATAATCAATGTGCATTAAACTATGATAGCAAGCGGTTTTCAATCCTCGCCACAGCACGCAGCTCTTTCCACCTCAATCTTTTAACCCTTTAAGGATCATAAGATTCTAATTCATAAAATTTGAGACAATTCATTAATTATTTGGTAACAACAAAATTACAATTAATTTCAGAAAAATGTTTATTACGTCATAATGATATAACAATTAACAATCATGTAACATATGTATTACGTTATCCCTCAAAGGGTTAAAGGCTGCTTATATCAAGACCCAGCGCTCGGTTTTATGCAGAGAGAAAAAGTGCATTTACGCTCTCAAACTCTTTCGATAATCGCGGCATTTGGCCTCCTGCTGCGCTTTCTCCAACAATCTCTATTGCGAAATCTTTCTTTGGCGCACTTTACAATACTAGCGCTACCATTGGCTCGTCTTAATTGCCTAACGTCTAAATTAACCACATAAAACACGTACTCGCTCTAGATCTTCCCTTTTGACGCAATATTGCTACCAATGAGAGCGTCACGAAAAGCTTATAGCTCAAACAGCTTTTTTCAAAGCTGTATTGTAAGTGGAAGTTGTTTTAACAAACGCGCATCCGCAATTGTTGCAAGCAGGCTAATTGAAATCAGAAGCACAATGTTTTTTGTGGCAAAATTGTTGAGTCATATATTTAGTTTATTTCCACTTGCCTTTTTAGGTTTGGCTGCCATCCCAAATCATCAGGATCGACCACTTCTCTGCAACTATGCTTCCTCATATCTATATCCTGAGCATCGTAAAGGTTCAAAGTTCTTCATTTTATGTGATCCTTCACATGTTTTCCTTCACTACTCCTAATAATTTTTCTTTCATTTTTCCTGTTTTGCATTTCCCACAACTGTTTTTTTAGCACACTTTCAGTCATTCCTAAATATTCACTCACTCAGGATGCCCCAACTATCTCAAGCGGTGTTCTTTAGATATTCCAAAATATCCTCGAACCTAATCACTCTCTTAACACACGGTTAGGAGATTTGTCCATAAGTATTTTGCCACAAAACAATTGGATCATTCTCATTTCCATTGAATGCATTTGCTTCATGTGCTTTGTGTTCATTGCCCAACATTCAGTTCCACGCCAATCACTCTTTTAACACATGCCAGTAGCATATAATGGCTCATTTGGCGTCAATTGCAGAGAAGAAGCACACTAGAGGTCGGCAAAAAGTTAAAACTATTTTGTAGATGACGTCATTAGACGTGTTGTGACGTCATGAGTTTGTAGGGGATTTTTGTTGTTTAGATACTGAATGTGCTGTTAATTCGGGAGTTGATATTTATTAAGGTCCCTAACCTAAGGTCTATGCGAGTGAGCTAACCCTAGGTCTGATCCTTGGCCTAATTCTAACCTTAATCGTGAGGCTGTTGAGAAGTTAAATGTTTGGCTTTGTATGGAGCTATCTGAGTCACTAGAGATCCGTAAGGAGTCAATGTTGATGATACTTGTCTAAATTTATCCGACAATGGTTACATAATGTTTGTGCGACTGTGATACAATCTTTGCCTTGTTATTGTGGAGTTTTTAACATTTTGTTGTTGAGATCTTTCCAATTCCGTAGCCTATTTGTTTCCAAAACATGTTCACAGGATTTTAAGACAAAAAGATTTATCAATTTAACTGTTTTTAAGCTATTCACGAGGTGCCTGCATTACGTAATTATGCTGTCAGCGTTTCAAGCAGACACAGTAGTTCGTATCGTACAATATCCATTTACGAGACCGTGCATTAATCGTAAGGATTAGTTTTGCTTACTTGTATGACGTCATCAATCCAAACATCGTCTCAGAATGAGACAAAACTAATTGATCTGCACCATGAAAACCTAAGGTTATCTAAACACAACTTCAAACCGGTAACACAAATCAGCTACATGCTTTACTTTAGAATCAAAATGTTCTATTTGTTATTTGAACGGTCTTGAGTTCGATTCTATTTGACAGTGATTTTATTTGATACTAAAAACCTCATGCAATCAATGCTGTTGTTGTTTAGGCTTATCATTCAAACAGGTCTTGTGATGAATTTCATTGTCGTACAGACCTATTGTTTATTTTTACAGATATCATATTACTAGATATCAGTTAAGAGTCAAGCAGAATCCTTGCATGTATGTCGTTGTGAAAACATGAAATCTGAAGTTCGATTCCTGATAAAGTTTTCGTTTTAAAATTATATAACATTTTTTCATTTTACTTAATATATCTAGTTTCAAACAAGTATAGACTAAAAATGATAGAATTTACAACGTTTAACCAAATTTTGACAGTAAGCCTGCTATTAGCAACTTAATACTATTCTTCCTAAAGAACAGTGCACACTATAAACCGGTGAGGAGAGAACGCTTGTGATGTGCGGATGCTCTTTACTATAGTTGCCATAAACCAGTGTTTCCCAACCTTTTTGCCATCGTGTACCAAAATAACGTCATGCGTTGAATGCGCGTACCACTAATTTATTTTAATCAAATTTGGCTGTAAGACTGTAAAGCATTGACAAGTCTAGATCTAACCACTTGAAAAGTAACGCTAAAAACCTACAAAAAGCAATGTTAGCAAACTTAATAATAAAAAACAGATACACAAAATAGATTTAATGCGATTTTTGACTTTGTTTGTTGTCCACCAAACGATCGATACGCGGTTTAATAGATTCGCTGACGGCACATCGAAAATCGTGCTGAGGGGCAACTAATCGGTTACGCTTTTTTGATTTTATGTTTAGAAAGGTCGAAAATCCTTGCTCACATTCCCACGTTGATGGAAATGTTAACAACTGTAAAACACCACGAGAGGCCAGCGTAGGGTACGATGCAGCAAAGTCAAGCCAGAAGTTAATAGCGGGACGATCTCTATGTCTTATCTTTGCCTCATTATCCTCTTGCAAATCTATTACTTCTTCCTGCTCACCGGTTCCAACAGCCAAGTCGTGTGGATTAACTGAAAAGGGATTTGTTATGTATTCATAACTGGCCGCTTCTGGAAAGTACTGTTCCAATTCCTCTTTAAGTGATGCAAGATGACTAGCGATTTCTTCAGAAAAAGAGCACTTCATCTTTAAAGATGACAAACATTTGAACATCTCAAGTTGATTGTTTTCTGTGTTCTTTTTCCACAAATGTAATTTTCGAATGAAAGCACCTAGCTTTGAAAAAAAATCTACAATTGTCCCATCTCGTCTTTGAAGCGACAGATTTACGATATTGAAAGCTTCAAAAATGTCTGAAAGGTATGCAAATCTTGGAACAAATTCGTCGTTTTCAAGATCCTTGGAATATGGGTGACCCAACTCTTTAAAAAGCAATAGCATCTCATTCTTCATTTCGAACAGACGTTTAGTAGCATTCCCGCGAGAAAGCCAACGGACGTCGGTGTGATAAAGAAGGCTGGTATGTTCCGAGCCTAAGTCTTCACACAGCTGCTCAAAAAACCGGGTATTTAAGGCTGATGCCTTAACAAAATTTATGATTTTCACTACTTGTTTTAAACAAGCTAACGACTGCGCAGGCAGCACTTTTGTGCATAGGGCGAACCTATGAATAAAACAGTGAACAGACGTGACATTCGGCGAAACAGCTTTAACATACGACTGAAACCCAGACCTACAACCAAGCATTGAGGGAGCTCCATCTGTGGTACACCCAACAAGATTTTTCCAGTCTAGTCCATTCTTCTTAAAAAAACTATCCAAGATATCAAAGATATCTTTCCCTTTCGTAGTTGTAGAAACTTCGTGATTCAGTAGTAATTCAGTTTTCATTATATTCGTCTGAGCATAACGGACATAAACAAGTAATTGACAATGATTGGTAATATCTGTTGATTCGTCCAATTGTATTGCAAATCCAAACTTTGATTCCTTTATCTCTGCTAGTAGTTGGTCGGCGATATCATCTGACATTTCCTCAATTCTACGCTTGATCGTATTATCCGAAAGGGAAACAGCATTCAACTTTGCGATTGCTTGCTCTCCGAAAACTCGCTTCACTAAAATTTTAGCTCCAGGCAGAATAAGAGATTCTGCAATAGTATGAAGTTGTTTCTGTTCGGCCACTAAAAGAGCAATCTCATAAGAAGCCACAACCACATCTTTTCTTTTCTGCTGCATTTGGCCCGTTTTATCCATACGTTGACGCTTAACGTTGTCAGCCAATCGCTGAAAGTAGCTCTTGTCTGCGTTCATTTTATTTGGGTGATTCCTTTCCAAATGGCGCTTTAGCAAACTAGGCTTCATAGCCGCATTACAAAGCGTTTTTAGGCAAACCACACACTGTGGTAGAATTTCGGCGTTGTGTTCAATTGAAGTAAAGCCATACTTAACATATTTTGGATCATAATTTCGCTTGGACATGACTAAAGTGGCCAAATTTAACTTTGCGTATGCTATTCCTTAGGTTTGCCAAAATTACTAAACAAATTTTTGCGATAACTTGCTGCACGTGCTACAATACTCACTGTGATTCAAAAGTTTCTTGATATGACCAAACGCAAGAACGTTCTTCATTACGTCATAGATCTTATTTACGGATGATTTAAGACTGCAAGTAGCAGATTATGCAATTAACACTTTAGCTGCCGCAATACCAAATATCGGGTTTCGCGCAGTTAATTAAATAGCGTGCGCGGCGGTACACTCGGAAAGCGCTAATTATCACCTGCAGCAGCGAAAGTGTTAAACTATGGTGTACTAGTTGGAATAGAATATTACAAACTGAAAATAAAAAATTAACCTTGAAAAAAAATAATCAACTCGCGTACCACCTGATAGACCTTCGCGTAACCACTAGTGGTACGCGTACCACCGGTTGGGAATCACTGCTATAAACGCATAAAAGTTGCTGTTGGTTGTCAAGGGTGACATAAAACTATGTTATGAAACAAAATTTTTGTAAAATTGAAGTTTTTTTAATAAAGATATGTGAGAAGATTTGAAACGCATTTTCAAATAATCATTTTTACAATAATTTGGATACAATCAGTCCAAATTCAATTTAAGTTAATTCACACAATCTAATAATTTAATTCCAAACGTTAAATGCTTGAGTTGGCTAACAAATAATCACAACATTATTTTATATCTCATAAAACTTTATATTATTAAATTCTTTTCTTTTGAATGAGAAAAATTACTTGTTTTCAAGCAATATCAAATGTGCAGAGCTCAAATCTAAAAAAACACTTTCTTCTATCAGGTCAAGTTTTTTAGTTATTTGCTTTTTTAGTCATTATTAAATTATAGATGCATCTGTTACTGCACAATAGCACGCTTTTATGTACTCGCATCAACTAAATTTCTGTGACCTCGTAAAATTTATTATTGGTTTCAATTGCAGAAAGTTTCAAGCATATGACTAAGTCCTGGATTTCTCCATAATATGAAGTATCTATATATAAATTAGTCTTCTATGTAGACACTAAATCTTTTGTGTATGTATAACGCTTTTTTGTATGGACTTTGATAAATGCAAAACCTGATTAGAACAGTCTCAGCTGCGCTAATTTTATGTCTTATCACATGCAAACATAATAGCGTAACAGTTTACTTGAAATTTTATTGTGTGCAACAGAGTTTATGTTTATAGCTAAACATTCAGCAAGAGATAAAGTACCAGTCGTATGCTTAAAACATTCGATACTTACTGCTATTGTACTATTACTATACAGTAACGTTATGACATCACAGACGATTAATGGATGCGAAAAAAGCGTTGTAGTTTGCATTAACAGACGCAGTTGTACAGCAGTAATAACTAAACTAGCGATATTAAAACTGAAAAATGTTTAAAATCTTGACGTAATAGAACAAAACTGATCAAAGATTCTAAAAATCGGGTTGATCAGTGTTACAGATCAGATCCCGACAGCATTGACGTTAAAAAGAATCTTGCTTCACCACCTAAGTTTCTTACAACTTAGTGGGCTAAGTATCTAATTCTTTCTCTATTAAACCTCATCAGATATTGATCGTCAGAGACATTTTGGTCGAAATTCTGATCACATAAAACCGTGTTTTGAAGAAGATGATATCTGAATACGACCTATTATTGAATAAAAATAGCTTTGAAGACTTGAAATGTTGTTTTCAAAAATTGATTTTAGCAATAATTGTTTCTTGTATACATTGGTTACCTATGAATTTCGGTTAATAACACAACATCATGTCTTAATTCTAAATATTCTAATGCTTAACCTGATTAGTAAAAACTCAAAAAACTTGATAATATAATGGATCAGAACCGATAGCATTTGACATTGAAAAAAATCAAGGCGACACAAAAACTGTGCTTTTAAGAAAACGTTTTGTGATTTTGACGCCGTTTTTGATTAAAACAACTTTAAAGACTTAAAACACTATTTTCAAAAGTTGATTTTTACAATAACTAAGCGATAGTTTCAATTTGATTTAGGTTAATTAACACAACGTGATATTTTAATTCTAAACGTTAACGATTTTATCACATATTACTGCAATCATTTTCCTCCAGACACACTAATCTGCATGAACTACCCTTTTAATTTACCCTTCACAATTACCGTTTAACATAATGATTGATCCCAAATACTTGAATTTAACCACTTTTCCAAAATTGTGTCATGTTATTTTACCATCGCTCTGCAACCCTTTCCATTAACACACAGACATGCCGTCATGCTTCTATTAAAACCCAGTAGATACAGATTGTTCATGCCGTCAACCTAATTGAAATTGGACTAGGGGCAAGATGGCAGCCCTTTCGAACCAGTCATGAGTGACTGGTAGCGCCACCACCAACAAGGCGGACTGCCACTGGTGGGTACTCAAGAGTCACCTTTTACGACATGCTGGGTTAGCAACTTCACAATTGTAACCCAGTGAAGTACGGGTGGGACACCTGTCGGCCACATAAAGGTGAAGGCATCCCGTTAAGTGCCTTGCCCAAGGACACAAGCAAGCTTGCCGGCTTGTTCTACACACTATGCCTTTTTTATGCTGAGCACCGAGCAGGGAAGCTGTGAATACAATTTTTTAAAGTCTTTTGGTATGACTCGGCTTAGAGAATGAACCCCAGGACTACCGACCACGAAGCGGACGCTTTAACCACTACGTCATCGCGCTGGGATTGAAAATTATTCGTCATAATAATTTTGTTTCACATAGGTAACGTATGCGCATTGAAAAAAATGTTAAAGTTGTGACGGTGATTCTCAGTTGACAATTTTGGATACAAAAAAATGCCATGTTTTGATGATTTTTAGAAAATTTTGTTCTGAATAGTCTCTAACAATCTGTATCTACTGGGTTTTAATAGAAGCATGACGGCATGTCTGTGTGTTAATGGAAAGGGTTGCAGAGCGATGGTAAAATAACATGACACAATTTTGGAAAAGTGGTTAAATTCAAGTATTTGGGATCAATCATTATGTTAAACGGTAATTGTGAAGGGTAAATTAAAAGGGTAGTTCATGCAGATTAGTGTGTCTGGAGGAAAATGATTGCAGTAATATGTGATAAAATCGTTAACGTTTAGAATTAAAATATCACGTTGTGTTAATTAACCTAAATCAAATTGAAACTATCGCTTAGTTATTGTAAAAATCAACTTTTGAAAATAGTGTTTTAAGTCTTTAAAGTTGTTTTAATCAAAAACGGCGTCAAAATCACAAAACGTTTTCTTAAAAGCACAGTTTTTGTGTCGCCTTGATTTTTTTCAATGTCAAATGCTATCGGTTCTGATCCATTATATTATCAAGTTTTTTGAGTTTTTACTAATCAGGTTAAGCATTAGAATATTTAGAATTAAGACATGATGTTGTGTTATTAACCGAAATTCATAGGTAACCAATGTATACAAGAAACAATTATTGCTAAAATCAATTTTTGAAAACAACATTTCAAGTCTTCAAAGCTATTTTTATTCAATAATAGGTCGTATTCAGATATCATCTTCTTCAAAACACGGTTTTATGTGATCAGAATTTCGACCAAAATGTCTCTGACGATCAATATCTGATGAGGTTTAATAGAGAAAGAATTAGATACTTAGCCCACTAAGTTGTAAGAAACTTAGGTGGTGAAGCAAGATTCTTTTTAACGTCAATGCTGTCGGGATCTGATCTGTAACACTGATCAACCCGATTTTTAGAATCTTTGATCAGTTTTGTTCTATTACGTCAAGATTTTAAACATTTTTCAGTTTTAATATCGCTAGTTTAGTTATTACTGCTGTACAACTGCGTCTGTTAATGCAAACTACAACGCTTTTTTCGCATCCATTAATCGTCTGTGATGTCATAACGTTACTGTATAGTAATAGTACAATAGCAGTAAGTATCGAATGTTTTAAGCATACGACTGGTACTTTATCTCTTGCTGAATGTTTAGCTATAAACATAAACTCTGTTGCACACAATAAAATTTCAAGTAAACTGTTACGCTATTATGTTTGCATGTGATAAGACATAAAATTAGCGCAGCTGAGACTGTTCTAATCAGGTTTTGCATTTATCAAAGTCCATACAAAAAAGCGTTATACATACACAAAAGATTTAGTGTCTACATCATTGGTTTTCAAACTGGGAGGCGCGCCTCCCCAGGGAGGCGCAAACTATTGTTAGGGGAGGCGCAAGTGTTAGCCACAACATAAGCCTATAGCATAACCCGTTTAATTGCATAATTAACCGAAGTGTTAGTTGCAAAATCAAGTGAGGTTATTATTCAAAATTGTTAGCTCGCAAGCAATAAATCTAAACCAGTATCCAAAGTCTTGCTTTACTCATTTCTGACATGCTAGGTCATTGTGACGCCCTAATGCGATATGATTCGTATTATCGAATGATTGCTCGTTAGTCGATAATGCAATTGCTATTAGTCCACCTGCTGCCCTACAAACTGCAGTTATTTATCTTATTTAATCAAAAAGTAATGGAGAAATAATCAAAAAGCAATGTAATAAATAGCATCAAAATTAAAATTTAATTTTTTTTAAAACAATATATTAAGAATATTAGTTTAAGAAAAATGGATAAATTTTTGACTGGTTATAAGAGAAAATCCAATAGTACCGGTAATGAAAATAGTGATGTTGGCACTAGTAGCGAGAGTAAAAGGAACAAACAACAGAAAGGAAGCACTGCCAAGAAAAGAAAATACGACCCATCCTATTTATCCTTCGGATTTATAAGTGTTATTAATGCTGAGGTAGAAAAACCAATGTGTTTGCTTTGCTCGAAAGTTTTGGCTGCTGATAGCATGAGACCCGGAAAATTAAAGCGGCACCTTGAAACTACGCATTCTGATTACGTTGATAAGCCTAAAGAATTTTTTCAAAGAAAATTGGATGAGTTTACTAAACAAAAGCAGATGCTAAAAGAAGTAGTTCATTCTCCATCAAATGCATTACTAGCATCGTACTTAGTGTCTTACAGGATCGCGAAGTGTAAAAAACCACACACAGTAGCAGAAACTTTAGTCTTGCCAGCAGCTATTGATATGGTCAAAGTAATGTTTGGAGAATCATATGCGAAAAAGCTACCGCAAATCCCGCTTTCTGATAATACAGTTAGCAGAAGAATTAATGATATATCTGAAGATATTTGCGATCAGTTAGTTTCTAGAGTGCGTACTTCAAAATTCGCGATACAAGTAGATGAAGCAACTGATGTAGCCAAAGACGCACATTTAATTGCCTATGTTCGATATGTTGAAGAGACTGATGTCATTGAAGATATATTATTTTGCAAACCCATTCCTGAAAAAGCCACAGCCAATGAGATTTTTAATATAATTGACGTTTTTTTTTAATGAGAACGACATAATGTGGAGTAATTGCGTTGGGCTTTGTACCGACGGTGCTCGGTCAATGTCGGGGCACAAAGCTGGTCTTCAAGCACTTGTTAAAAAGAAAACACCTGACGTTCTTTGGACGCACTGCATGCTCCACAGAGCAGCTCTCGTATCCAAAAATATATGCGAGGAACTTAACAACGTTTTTACAAACGTAACGAAAGTTATAAATTACATAAAAAACAGTCCATTAAAAGTTAGACTGTTTGCAAAGCTGTGTGAAGATATGGGAGCTAATTACTCGTCGCTTCTGTACTATTGTGAAGTGCGCTGGCTATCTCGTGCAAAAGTAATTCAAAGGGTACTTCAACTCAAAGACGAAATTGCAATTTTTCTCGATGAAAATCATAATGAGGACTCGAACATGTTTAGGGATGATAATTTTATGGTTAAACTCACTTATTTGGTTGAAATTTTCGGAAAATTGAGTGTTTTTAATAAGTCAATGCAAGGACCACAAATACATTTGCTGATGCAAAAAGACAAAGTAAAAGCGTTTGTAAAAAAGTTGAATCTGTGGAAAGCAAATTTGCAAAAAAACAAACTTGACATGTTTCCACTTCTAAATTCATGCACCCGAGTTAATGTAGAAGCCAACAAAAATCTGTTTGTCGAACACTTGAATGGTTTGTTACTTCATTTTTTGAATTACTTTGATGATCTTGATTTTACGAAAGATGCATGGATACAGAATCCATTTATCGACGAAGAAGATGATGATGAATTCGGATTGACAATTATTGAGAAAGAACAATTGATTGAATTATCTTGTGATACTGCGTTGAAACAGAGATTTCAGAATGTGTCTCTGGTTCAATTTTGGTTGAATCTCAATTCGGAATATAATGCTTTGTCAAGCAAAGCTTTAAAAATACTGCTGCCATTTGCAACATCATATTTATGCGAAACAGGATTTTCTGCATTAGCTGCAATGCAATCGAAATATCGAGCTTGCTTGATTGTAGAAAAAGAGCTACAAGTAGCCATCTCATCAATAACACCGAGATTTAACAGCCTTTGCGCTAATAGACATGCGCATCCATCTCATTGAAAGACAAAAATAAACGTTGTTATTCTTTTTATGTTCCATAATTCGTGTTTTTATAATTTTATAAAATGAGGGGAGGCGTCGTATGATTGAGTATTTTTAAGGGAGGCACGGCAACACAAAGTTTGAAAACCACTGGTCTACATAGAAGACTAATTTATATATAGATACTTCATATTATGGAGAAATCCAGGACTTAGTCATATGCTCGAAACTTTCTGCAATTGAAACCAATAATAAATTTTATGAGGTCACAGAAATTTAATTGATACGAGTACAATAAAAGCGTGCTATTGTGCAGTAACAGATGCATCTATAATTTAATAATGACTAAAAAAGCAAATAACTAAAAAACTTGACCTGATAGAAGAAAGTGTTTTTTTAGATTTGAGCTCTGCGCATTTGATATTGCTTGAAAACAAGTAATTTTTCTCATTCAAAAGAAAAGAATTTAATTATATAAAGTTTTATGAGATATAAAATAATGTTGTGATTATTTGTTAGCCAACTCAAGCATTTAACGTTTGGAATTAAATCATTAGATTGTGTGAATTAACTTAAATTGAATTTGGACTGATTGTATCCAAATTATTGTAAAAATGATTATTTGAAAATGCGTTTCAAATTTTCACACATATTTTCATTGAAAAAAACTTCAATTTTACAAAAATTTTGTTTCACAACATTTTATGTCACCCTTGACAACCAACAGCAACTTTTATGCGTTTATAGCAACTATAGTAAAGAGCATCCGCACATCACAAGCGTTCTCTCCTCACCGGTTTATAGTGTGCACTGTTCTTTAGGAAGAATAGTATTAAGTTGCTAATAGCAGGCTTACTGTCAAAATTTGGTTAAACGTTGTAAATTCTATCATTTTTAGTCTATACTTGTTTGAAACTAGATATATTAAGTAAAATGAAAAAATGTTATATAATTTTAAAACGAAAACTTTATCAGGAATCGAACTTCAGATTTCATGTTTTCACAACGACATACATGCAAGGATTCTGCTTGACTCTTAACTGATATCTAGTAATATGATATCTGTAAAAATAAACAATAGGTCTGTACGACAATGAAATTCATCACAAGACCTGTTTGAATGATAAGCCTAAACAACAACAGCATTGATTGCATGAGGTTTTTAGTATCAAATAAAATCACTGTCAAATAGAATCGAACTCAAGACCGTTCAAATAACAAATAGAACATTTTGATTCTAAAGTAAAGCATGTAGCTGATTTGTGTTACCGGTTTGAAGTTGTGTTTAGATAACCTTAGGTTTTCATGGTGCAGATCAATTAGTTTTGTCTCATTCTGAGACGATGTTTGGATTGATGACGTCATACAAGTAAGCAAAACTAATCCTTACGATTAATGCACGGTCTCGTAAATGGATATTGTACGATACGAACTACTGTGTCTGCTTGAAACGCTGACAGCATAATTACGTAATGCAGGCACCTCGTGAATAGCTTAAAAACAGTTAAATTGATAAATCTTTTTGTCTTAAAATCCTGTGAACATGTTTTGGAAACAAATAGGCTACGGAATTGGAAAGATCTCAACAACAAAATGTTAAAAACTCCACAATAACAAGGCAAAGATTGTATCACAGTCGCACAAACATTATGTAACCATTGTCGGATAAATTTAGACAAGTATCATCAACATTGACTCCTTACGGATCTCTAGTGACTCAGATAGCTCCATACAAAGCCAAACATTTAACTTCTCAACAGCCTCACGATTAAGGTTAGAATTAGGCCAAGGATCAGACCTAGGGTTAGCTCACTCGCATAGACCTTAGGTTAGGGACCTTAATAAATATCAACTCCCGAATTAACAACACATTCAGTATCTAAACAACAAAAATCCCCTACAAACTCATGACGTCACAACACGTCTAATGACGTCATCTACAAAATAGTTTTAACTCTTTGCCGCCTTGTGGTGACAAAACAAAAACAGCTGTTTGGTCTCCGCCGATCTTTAGTGTGCTTCTTCTCTGCAATTGACGCCAAATGAGCCATTATATGCTACTAGTGCCTTACAAAACTACTTTTTAGTATGCGAGAGAGCATAATATCCCAAGTAGTGATGGGACGAGTACTCGGAATCGGAATCGAGAATCGGAAATATCGGAACTTTTTCTGGTATCGTAATCGAAGAATTTTAATCGAATTTCCGATTATGAAAACGATTTTTTGGAATTCGCATGTTTGCAACTTAAATTTTTATTGCGGGTAATAATATAAAGTATATACTTGTTTGAAGCTTTAAAAGAATCAGTATATTCTATAGATCTTAATATTTAAGGAATCAATATTTCTAAAGAAGAAGTTGAGAACATTTAGAGAAGAAAGAAATCGTAACGCTAAATGGTTGTGTGAAGAATGAATAAGAACAGGACGAGTTTGATACTTGACTAACAGACTTCCGCCTCGAGTGGAGATGCCAACTTGGCTGTTGTCCCGCTGAATTTTTTGCTTTTTATAATTTCTTAGCTACTAAACCTTTGTAATTTTAACGTGATGCACAAAGATTAGTTTATAAGAGCTATAAGACGAAAAAAATACGCATACAATATTTACCACATCCTTTACCAAAAATAGGTACTGTAATTCTTATAAATTCGACCGTTGGCGGCTCTCTCTTCATCTCATTCTAACTGACAACCCCTCTCAGTTGCGAGTGACAAGTGTTCTTCCGTGAAAACTCTATGATTGACGGGTGTTTGTTACAGTTGTTATTGCTAACAGGTGAGCTTTAGCACTCATTACATTTTGCAATATCAGAAATCAAACGCTTGTGCAAATATTGGACACATATCTCAGCCAAACAGTTTTTATCAGAAAAGCATGGCACTTGTTCGTAATCAGAAATTATATTGTTCTTATTGATAACGCTAAGATTATGATTTTGAATCTATGACATTTTAGTGGATAAGTGAAGGCGGGTTTGCCCGTATTGTTAGATATTTAGAATACCGTAGTTCCTTGGTTTTAGTTCTACTTTCACTGCTTACACACTCACTCACATATATATACATGTATGGATTTAAAAATCAAATTAATGGATGCATTAGTTTATATATATTCATACATGCATAAGTCTGTATAATATCTACATTAATAAATGGATTCTTAGACCCCTGTGTAAAATCTGCTAAAAAGTATATAGAGTAAACACATAGGATTTTGATAAACGAATATTTTTGGAGGGTGTGGTAAAGCTTTTCTGGGGTGTTGTACATACTATACATACAGGCAAAAACATACATTACATTACAATCTAAGAATATTGGGACTTGAATATGAATAAATACCTTCAAGGAATTTACTTGAATATTTTTTTTCTAAGCATTTACCCTTTTCATTTCATTTTATTATATAAGAAACTTATTTTCTTTTTTGCTATAACAAAACCATTTATGTTCCTTCTGAATGCATAATTAATGAAAGTACTTTATCGGAAAAGTATTTGTTTTTTAAATCAGCTTTAGGGTCTAAAAATAATCATAAATTTATTGCATGCATTGGAATCGGGACTCGTATTGGAATCGGAATTCTAATAAGGTATCGGGACTCGTATCGGAATCGTTATAAAATTTGGTATCGTCCCATCACTAATCACAAGTATCAGAGAATTTTTCAAATTTTTTTCAGGCAGCTCGTATCTTTGTTGTCACAGCCTTGGTAGTGCTTTCTTGCTTCGGAAGCTTGTCTCCTGTGTGACAAAACCTTTTAACAATCTCGATCTTATCGTATCCCAAACTACGCGTTGTTAATCTTCTTCATCAATGATATTAGTTTTACATTAGCCATACTCGGAATTCGTCTCTCTCATCAACCTTCCTTTGATATTTGCACATCTTTTGTGTACCTATTATTCGCAGATTTGGCATTGGATTTTTTTCTTGATCATTCTGTTCTTACATCTTTGACATGAATATACAGTAGCTCTGGCTTCCTCTTAAGATAATTTTGTTCCAATTTTCCTTGGTTTGATTTTATTTAAAATTTACTTTCAACCTTCAATTTTGAAGCCTTTTTCGATTCAACGTACTTCTCTTCGACTTTTTTCCAATTTTTTCCAACAAGGCCTGAATCATCTACACACAAAAATTCTCTTATTGTTTTTACCAACTCATCACTTAAAACATCTATAAAAATTGCAAAGAACAGTGGACTAAGTACTAAGTTTTTACGTACCCCAACTTTCACTTGAAACCGTTTTGACATTTCACCTTCAAGTTTCACTGATGTTTCTGCTATTCTATACATCTCTATCACCGCTCTCATATCTGGCTTCATGACACCTCTCTTTCTTAGTGCCAACTCAATCGCTTCTCTGCAAACACGATCGAAAGTTTTCTCTAAATCACGAAAGACAAAGCACAATTCCTTTTCGATTTTTATGTATTTATTGGTTGTTTCACTGCTACTGTAGAATCCATTGTATTTTTCCCAGGCACAAAACCTATTTGCATCCCGTTGATTTCAACTGTCCATCGGATTCTCTCTTCAAAAACTCTTTCCACAACTTTAATTATATGTTCGAGCATTTTCAGGCTTCTGCTGCTGGTGCATTCCTTGGAATCACTTTTTTCCTTGTACAGCGGTATTAACACACTCTGTCTCCGACTCGTAGGCATTCCCTTCCCACTTATCATGTCATACCGGACTTTTACCAAAGTACAATCAACAATGCACACCGGAACCGCTTCAATTGACAAACTACTTGACCAAGATGCTTTACTTTTTTTGTTTATTTTGGACATTGCCTTTTTCTCTTTTTCACTTGCTATTTCCTCCACAGTTCCTGCGTTTTGTTTCAATTCCAGTGCATTATCCCACAGATTTTCGTCCTTTAGCAATTTTTCACAATATTGCTTGCACAATTTCAACCTACCTATCAACTTCATCTTTCACTGTCCGTCATAATTTTTCTTGCAGAAACTACCGGCATCATCTCTTTTATCCATCGCATTCATTTTTGCCCTACCATAGAAATACCTCATCCTTTTTACCATTGTCATTTCCTAAATATCTTTTAATTTTTTCTTCATTTTTCCCTGTATGGCCTTTGAAACCTGTCTCTTAGATATATTTCTGTACTTCATGTACACTGCTCTTATTTTTCACTTCTACCGCTCTTCCATCCACCACCAAGTTACTTCGCGAACACTCTTGAACGTTCTACATACTTTCTTGAAAATGTTTGCCCCTTTTCTGTTGCTTTCAGTACTGTAGGAACCCTCCCTCCCTTCCTTCCACATGCCTCCGTTCATGTGTGGGCCTCAAAGAATACTGTTTGAAAAAGTTGTTATGGAAAAAGAGAGTTTTCAATTTTAACATGGATTGAAAACACGTGAATTTTGAGTTCGAAATTAATTGATGTCCAAACAAAAAAAGTCAACAACCGTAAGTTGCCGACCAAAAATGCAATATTATTGACTTTTCTTTCTTTCTTCATAAAACCTTTGTTCGAAAAGGCCCAGCCCAAACTTTCGGAGGAGGCTCCTCACTTTGGGTTGACGCTCTACACGTTGATCTCATCACATTCTAAATCTTCAGCGAGTACATTACTTGCCATATCTCTCAATGCTTTTTTAATATTTCTTTTTTGTAATCTTTAAACCTTAATTCTGTTCTCCTTTACGTTTTGCTCATGACAGGTTTTCTGAAGTAAAACACCAACAAATAATTGCCGATGTTGCATCATTACCTCCTCTCCTCGGATTACCTTCACATTTTTTATGTTTTCCTTTTTGACCAATGTAACCAATTGCTGTTCGGCGTGCACCAGATTCGTATTTTACCTGCATATCCACGTCTTTTTTAAAACATGTGTAGGCAATCTTCAATCCAAAACTATCTGCAAACTACAACATTCTCTTTCCATTATCATTCCCACGACATTGAAATCTCGAAAAACTACTCATCTTCCATCTACTGTCAGCATTTCCTCACAGCTATTATCAAGAAAAAAGTCCTTCTCTTCAATGCTACGGCCGCGTTGGCGAGCATGCATAAACAAAAACCAAGTGTTTCTTGCTCGATTGCAATTACAACCACTATCATCTTTGCATTGGCATGTCTGACCTCAATCACATTTCTCATCAAACCTGGAAAACCATTACTTCAACCACAACTTGAGCAGCAAGATTGCCTTTCCAGAATAACTTAGAAATTCCTTCACCTCCTGTTATTTTTCTTGTACATGATTTTTGTATCTCACTTCCTGCGACCCAGCCACATTCATTTTTCTTCTGTTCAACGTATACCCCAGTTTAACAGTCCTTCCGATTAATGAATGCTTGTGAAATAGCTTTTACTCTTTTTTAAGGTAAAGTGTTATGGCTAATAGAGCAGGGGATGTAGCCTCTTAAGCCCTGTTTGTCACTTTATGTTCCATGCATAGTCGAAAAAGATTTTATTATGAACAAATAATAAATAATTACGTGTAAATAGCACAGATGGCTCAAGGTGCATATAATTTGCTGCAGTTGGTACACATCACAGCCAGCGTTTGTTTTTTGGTTTCTCGTCTTTGCAGCACTTTTGTGCTGCAGGAAATTATTGTTACACTCTGCGACCAATTGGGTTGTGATAAAATGTTGACAATTCTTAATTGATTTTATTTCCTGCAGCGTAGGAAGTTATTAGCGGTCTGCATAGCTTAGTTTACTTCCGGTACACGGTAGGATCTTTGTAAGAGCATATCTTTTATCAAAGTGCAATTGAAGTGAGGGAGTGCACTAAAATTTCAGACGTTTTAGACGTGTATAGGTTGTTCTCTAGAAAAGTGAAGACAAATTATCTTATCAACAATAAAGACCTGAGCAAAATTACTTTTGTTTATCTGTTTTGGCCCGCTCATTTGCACTCTAAAAGGTTGCAGGAAAAAAGAGTAAAAATGTATAAAACATATGATGCCAAAGATCCGTTTCCAATTAACAAGATATTCGAGCATAATCAGAAACATGCTTTGCTTGTTTTATTGTGTCAAAACATGCGCTCGCACGCAGAAGCATTTATCGCTATTTTTTTGACGCTATGAAACAATAGTGGTCTTTATGATCACGCTCGAAACAAATAGAATGAAAGTAAACGGCTGTGTTGTGCTGTAGCAAACTCGGCTGCTTAATGTGAGACAACAGTTAAATCAATTCTAATAGTTTAGATAGTTCCGAAAATTCTGCAATTCAAGCAGTTTAGATAACATCAATATAATTTTAATACTATATCAATGCAACTACTATCATAATTCAAACATTGTTACAAGGTAGCCATTTTCAGAAATCAAACAACAATTCAAGCATTATTGCAATTTAAATAACAGCCTATTATAAATGCGACAGTTCAGACAATTCAAACATATTATGACTTGAGCAGTTCAAGTATTATTACAATTCAAACAGCATTACACTGCAAATATTATTGCAATTCAAACATCATTATAATTTAAACAATAACACAATATAAGCATTGCTGTAATTTGAACAGCTCAAACAATTTAAATATCATTAAAATTCAAACATTATTATCATTCAAATAATTTAACCACTATTAAAATTTAGAGTTTAAACAAGTTAAACTAATTCAAACATGCAGACAGTGACACTGTTTCGACCTATCAGGTCTCTTCAGTGCAGTTGGTGACCGACAAGAAGCTAGAGGCTTTTAATAAAGCATAGCTTAGACCGACACACTTGAGGGATCTATACTAGATCCACTTGGTGGATGGTCTGTCAGTACTCTGCAAAGCCGTATCACTCGTGAATGAGTGGCGGTTGTCGCAGGTGCACTAAGTCTAGCAACTGCTAGAACAATAGTGCTGTCACAGCCTAGTGGTCACAAGGTCTTACATGTATAGTAATGCAAGAGGCTAGCGATGCACATAGCAAAACTGCAGACAGTGACACTGTTTCGACCTATGTGACAGCACTATTGTTCTAGCAGTTGCTAGACTTAGTGCACCTGCGACAACCGCCACTCATTCACGAGTGATACGGCTTCGCAGAGTACTGACAGACCATCCACCAAGTGGATCTAGTATAGATCCCGCAAGTGTGGCGGTCTAAGCTATGCTTTATTAAAAGCCTCTAGCTTCTTGTCGGTCACCAACTGCACTGAAGAGACCTGATAGGTCGAAACAGTGTCACTGTCTGCAGTTTTGCTATGTGCATCGCTAGTCTCTTGCATTACTAATTCAAACATCTTTGTAAGTCAAAAAGGATTGCAATTCAACTTTATTAAAATCAAAAAGTGTAGCCAACTTGGACCTTTTTAAAATTCAAACAATTTAAAGCTATTCAAACATATTGCAATTCCTGCATGACTGCAAATTAAACAGTTCAAGCAACTCAATTATTTTTCAAATTCAAACAGATGCTACGACTCAAACAGTTTTGACAGCTCAAACATTACTACAATTTAAACAGCGTATATTACAAATGCCGTCACATTTGTAGATTTAGACAAATTAAACCGCAGGTTCTCAAACCGGAGCCCACGTACTACTAAACGGGTCTGTGAGGAATTTCAAAACAGTCTGCAACAACTTCTGGTTTTTGAGTTAAGTGCTGACTTTAGTGGCCTCAAGCACAACTGAATCTCTTAAGGAAAAAGGTTATCACCGTAGTAAAGAGGTCCAAAGGGCTCTCACCACAAGTGAATTTCCCTAAACAAAAGCCATCATCATAAAAAGAAAAAAAAATGGAAGCCTTCCATAGCTTTAATGTCCAGAACAACAAATCACGATAACATAGTAAAGTTTTTTCTATCTTCCCTTCACCCTTTTAAAATTCCTCGGATACACTGTTGTTTTATCGAAGAGTTGAGAAGGATGAAAAACACCAAATGTATTTACAAATTTTTGTTAATTTTGTGGTAATTGACAACTTTCGACTTGAATATCTCGATAGTTTTCGACTGGATATAGTTAAAAAATCTTTATTCACTTAACTTCTTAATAATGCTTTTTTCCCCTTGCTAGTTTTGTAAAGCTTTCTCTAAACCAGGGGTGGGCAATTGTTTTGGCTTTCGAACCACATCGCGGTCACGGATGCTAGCTGAGGGCCGCACTGTTTAACGAACGCATTGGGAGGGCCGCATTGAGGATTCAAGAGTTGGTCCAGGGCCGCATTCATCATTCGTTAGTGGCCAAGGGTTAGTGCTTAAAATCTTGCAATAGCTGTATGCCAAGCAAAAGCTTGCGTTCACTTGAAATTTTGCGTTAAATCTAACAATGTCTCATTTCCAGTAGTGAAAATAAAGGTGTCTCTAAAAAAAAAGGTCATTACCCTTGGATTTGACGGAAAATGCGTCAGTGCAAACCAAAGGTTGCTCTTATAATGGTAGCTTCTAAAGTCTTTGGCTCTGTAATACGGCAAGTGTTCCTCCCCTTGTCATCTTAACTCATATATATGCAAGTTTCAAAAAGTGTTTGCGGGCCGCACTCTGCCCACTCCTGCTCTAAACTAACTGCAGACTTGTGTGACAGGACTTACTTAAGAATGAAAAAATTTTTGTAATTCTTTAGCTTCGTGACGTGAGAGTTCAAACATCGCAAAAAACGAAGAAAAATCAAAATCTTGTTTGTTGTGATTAATCCCATCGACGATCAAATTCGTGAAAGGAGTCAGAAAATCAAACTTTTTAAAGCTCGCATATTCGGAACGGAAGCCACAAAAGCTTGCCATTAATTGACTCATCACCTCTCTACGTGATGTTTTTGACACTATTCGTTTATAAAGAACCTTGATTTAACTCAAAAAACGGTCAATTAGCTGAGTAACATCATGCCATGCGTCTACGATACGCTACAAATTATTGCACGCTGTGTAGGAAGTTTTAGAAAAATACAACTGCTCATTTATATATATTATTAAAATTTCGTGCACAGTTGTATAATGCAGAAAAAGCACGCAACCATAATATTTTACTCATTTATGAACTTAGGAACAAACGTTTTCGGCTTAACGTTAGCCCTCGTCAGGTTTTCTAAATAACAATAGCTAATTTAGCTTTACGTTACGGTTTTCAAGTCGAGAGTCCAGAAGCACAGGCGTAGCTACGGACGCTAAAGGGTCATGCCACCCCAACATTTTCGAGCCGACGAAGGTGAGAGCCTGAAAAAGATCACCAATGGCAACCCTACCAATTAACACCCAGGTTCTGTTAGTAACTACAAGAACACAATTTACTAACCGAACACCTCACACCCGAAAATCTCCAAAAACCGAACTTTTATGTGGGAGTTGAGCGCGTCATAAAAAGTTGTATTGGGCGCGCAAGCAACTGATGTACGTGACTCGAGTCACGTAGGTGCTAGGTGGCAATGCTGGCCAGGTCGGCGTACCAGCCCGCCACTTACTCGTTAAATCGCAGGTGTGGCCCAGCACTCATAGTGAACAGTCCTGCGTTTTGTGGTGAACAGATGCGAATTTTTGCTCTTCGTTGTTTTCTCCTTAATTTACTTTGAAAATTATGTAAATATTCAAAAATCCGAGAAAAATCTAAAAACCGAGAAATTACTGGTTTCAAGATTTTCGGATATTGGATTGCGCATCTGAAGTAGTGCGTTAACCATAGGTGAAGCCAGAAGGAACGATAAGGAACATACCCTCCCCAAATTTTTTGAACCCGATTCCGTCACTTGTTTCAAGAAAAGAACAAAATTTGGTCGGGTTGCACGCTGGAATTTCATTTTCTTTCGATTACCTCTCAGAATTCGAATTTTATATTACTTCCTTAATTTGTCATCGAAAAAGAGAAAAATTACTTAGTTTATTGCATAAAACTGCTGCTTGATTACAATCAAATTCATCTCATATAACTTGAAATAAAAAATTTGAGAGTGAAAACAGTAAATGGTGGATTAAATATTATAATTTTGTTCAAACACTTTTAAGATATCAAAAATTTCTGGAAAAAGTTGGACCTACAAATGTTTTTTCCTGGCTATGCCCGTAGCTGCCAAGGTATGCAGGCGAGGAAGAAGCTGCTGTTGAATTGACAAATCGCACTTAATGGCGTTATTATAAAGCCCATGCTTGAGCAAAAGCTTTCTGTGGCGACTTAATTACCAGCCAAAAAGTGTGACGTGTTAAGAGAAATTTGTACTTTCTTTCAACTAAAATAGAGCGCGGTTTCATCTCCAAAGGTGAAGCTGCGTCGTAAGCTCAAGTTCGCGAACCACTGCAATAGCACGTAACTTGAAACATCACTAGGTAGCAATTACCTTGATGCAGCAGGATTATAAGCACAGTGTCGTAAATCCTGATGACAGCCGCCTTATGGTGCTTTCGTTAGTCAAGAAGAAAGTTAGCCTAATCTTTATCAATTTTATTGTTCCACATATAGAGCTAAGTGATGCTGTAACATAATTAAGAGGAGAGTGACGAAAAGCATTGATGTTCTTTTTGACATCTTTAACTTTGCTATTTCGTTTACTTTGACACATTTTTAAACAGACTTGTTTTCTCTTCACCCAATTTTGCATTGCAATTTGCAGTCACCAGCCACGTCAATTTCTGTAATTTACCTCTGCAGCAACTCGTGCTTACTTGAAAACCGTACGATCACTTAGCAGTCTTCCAAACTCTCTTTTGTGTTTGATCAGAAGTTCCCATCATCTATCCAGCAGGCTTGAGCGGAGATATTGTATAATGTTGTTTTATTTTTTACAGATCTATAGCGTGCTCGTTACATTTATAAAAATGAAAGTTTTATTCCGATTTTATGGTATGTGCTTTTTTTGCTTTTCCATTAGATCCAGCAAAATCACCACTACTTTAAATTACGGATGTCAGCTGATCAAATTGGTGAACGAAAGCAAGTCATTAGCCAAGTAAGTTGGTAGGTGTTGATTCAGTTGAGTTAGCAGTGTCACTCGTAAGACTCCGCATGTCTATGCGAGCTCGCGTGCGTGCTCAACAGCGTGTATGTGTGTTGTAATAGCAGTTTTCTGTTACGCTATACTGCAGTATAAGTCCACCCAAACCTCACATTAGGATCAAATTCGACTTTTTCCTGCACTGCTCCTAAGTGCAGGTCGGAGTTTTTTGCAAAAAGAAGCGAGTTGTAATGAGCGTATTTTCAAACAAAAAGTACTCCAACATACGAGCGCAAGTTTGTTTAGCTTGTTAAGAAAAATTTGCTTCAACAAGCATTGTATTCAGAACGAAAGATAAGTGCGCTTTCCATAAAGTTTCGCGGTTTCCTGCATCAAAGAAATTGCTGGTGTCACAAATGTAGGGAGAATCGGAGGTGCACGCAATACGGACATCTATGCCTGAATGAAAATAGTTTCGATCAAGTCCAGCCGCTATGTCACCACTGCTACTTAATGGAGAATAAGTATATCACGGTCTTAATTGCGAGGGAATCGGCAGAAAAATTTTTAAGGGACATAAAAATATAGGCTGCAGTAACTTGCTTTCCGTTTGATTAAATTTAATTCTATATCAGCGTTCAACATAGGCTATATTGATTTTTTTAATTCCAGGTCGGCCACGGCCCCCTTACTTCATTGAGACTAGCGTTGTTTTTCGGAGATAGATTTCGGTTCTACTTTAGATGTATTTACGTATTCCTCAGTTTTATTACAACCTTAACTATAGACCAAATTTGTTTATTACTTTTTGTCGTTCTGATCAGCAGTTTTTTCATCAATTGTTTGTTTTTGCTTTGATTGACTTCACTTTTTTAGACCTTGGTATCAGATTAAATATCCTCACGTAGCATGTTCTGATGCAAACCAAAGTACTCTCATGTTGAACTTGTCTAATGTGGAAGAAACGAAAAGCATTTCTTTATCATATCCAATGCTCGATGACTTTGAGATAGATCAACTAGTTAACTTTCCGAACGTGACAATGTTGGAAGTGAACGCCAATCGACTGCATGAAATCAAATCTTCAAAAAGTAATCTTGTACTTGAAAAACTTGTTTATATCAAGATCATGTAAGTCAATATTACAGTAGAAACGACATTGTGTAGGTCTAGTTATATAGAGCTCTTTTGGTCTCTAGATGCTAGATGCTTTTGTGATCTCTAGTGTCGCTGGCTTACAGCCACGAGTTTGTTTGATCTAAGCCCGCTCTGTTTTTGCAATGTTTCTCCCTTTGGAAATGCTCTTTAAGGCTACGTCACCTGCGTGGTTGCAATGCTTGTGCTAAAATTGCTGCATGAGGAGCTCGATTCTAGAAACTTCACTGAGGGTCTGAATGAAATTACGTTGGATTCCATTAGGATATTTTTATTAAATCTTTTTGAGTTGTTCCATCTATCTACAGAATTTTATTCACCGGTTCCTTCAAAGCAGTTTCAATGGAGGACTACCATGGCAACATGTGGGTGTTATTCAACCAAACTGCAAGCAAAATTTTGAACAAAATAGGGGCCACTGGTTGGTGACACCCAGAAATCGCCTTTTCAACATTTATTCTTCACATTGGAGGGTAAAATCTATCTCAATTTACAAGCAAGATTTTTCTGTGACTGAACGATTAAATATAAAACAGTAATTTTTCTCGACTACAAATGCTTTACTCTTGATCTTAGAGTCAATTTTCTAGAGTCTACTTGGAGTTAAGCATGTGTATCTGCTGTTTATAATTGGTTCTGTTCTATTTTAGTCAGTCGCATCTTTTAACAATACCAAACGACGCGTTGAAAAGTTTTCCAAATCTGAAGTATTTGATCATATACAGCGCCTTTTTGAAAGGAATTTACAACACTGATTTCAGATTCAATTCGAATTTGGATGTAAGTTTTTAGCTTAATTCAAAGCTGCTCTAAATAAATATGTGTATTTCTCAACCGATTTTCAACTTACGGATTACTACTCGATTCTACAAGCATGATCCACGGGCGACTGCATAGTTGTGTCGAGAGGAAATCCCACGGAGTACTTGTAGATTTAATCCGGATTTTTTAGAGTTCGAATGTTTTTTAAATGGTACGTTTGATAAACAAAACGCTATCACCGTTCTCCTCAAAAAGTGCACAAGATTCGCTTTCAAGAAGTTTATCTCCATAAAAGATGTTCAATTCGTAAAAGAAACTAAAATTGATTTTGGGAAGTTGATCGTCATAAAAGAGTACCACAAGCCCCCCCCCAACGATTCATCTTCTTACGCCACTGGTTTTGACCCTCAAAAACTTTAATACCAATCATGAGTCAATCTTTCAATGCTTC
Organism: Trididemnum clinides; assembly: GCA_963675345.1. Taxonomy (NCBI): domain Eukaryota; kingdom Metazoa; phylum Chordata; class Ascidiacea; order Aplousobranchia; family Didemnidae; genus Trididemnum; species Trididemnum clinides. Next base: position 22,904,093 of record OY776299.1, on the reverse strand, counting down.
TGTGTACGCCCAAATATTTTATCTAACAGCTCTAGCAGTGATGTGTATCCTTACAATAAAATGAAAAGCAAACATACCTTAACATGAAACTGCTGCTCTGTTGTTTTGACACGCAAGTAAAATGCCGCGAGAAAAAACTTGCTCGTCAATTTTTTTTTTGCCATACTGACACGAAAAAACCGCTAGGCCGTCTAACAGCTAGATGAATGAGTTACAGTGATGAGCGATTTGGCCTGTGGGTGCAATACTGGTAATTGCAATACAACTAGTAGGTGTGCACTGTGCCTTCAATCCTAGTAACTCCAGAGCGGGTCTGAATTTAAGTTTTTTCACTGTATGTGTAACCGGCGCGATGGTGCAGTGGTTAGAGCGTCCGCATCGCAGTCGGTAGACCTGGGGTTCATTTCCCTTGTCGAGTCATACCAAAAGACTTTAAAAAAATGGTATTCACAGCTTCCCTGCTTGGCGCTCAGCACATAAGGGATAGTGTGGAGAACAAGCCGGCAAGCTTGCTTGTTGTGTCCTTGGGCAAGGCACTTAAACGGGATGCCTCGGTCTTTATGTGGCAGACAGATGGTGGGGCCAATCAGTCTACCCGTCGTGGTGGCCCAGTCTGACGAAAGACATGCAAACCGAGCATGAGCTCATACGCGTGAATGAAACTGTATGTGTAACAGACAAAACGTTTTTCCTGTAACTGGAGCATTAGATTAGATTATGTAAGTTAACTCTTATCTAGGGACCAACGTGATTATTATTTTGCTGTCTTTTCCCTTTTCTTTTTCCTTTAAGCATATAAAGAATAAATACCAGTAAATCTTAAATCTTACTATTTTTTAGCTTCTTTATGTCAAAGGAAAAGATGTTTTATCATTTGACGAACACTGGATAACGAATGTCAATTTAACAAACTTAAGATTGTGGAGATGCAACGTTGAAAATATTCCGAATAATTTGTGTGCTATGCCTAGTAAATACAGAATAGAGTATCTAACTTTGTGTTCTAAGGTCAATATAATGTGTTTTCATTCTTCAGATGCGCAAGCAGCGATATTGTCATTCAGAATAAGACAATTGCTCACTTTGGCAGATGTTTTCCCTCAGTCAAATATTTTGGCAAAAAATGTAAATAGGTCCAAACTCTCTAATTTGTGTCCCATTGAAAATGGTACAAACAAGTTTTTTATCTAGAGAAACATTTACAATTATGTGAAAACTGTTGTACCCCAAAATCCCGACTCTGTCAGAAATTTATGGATTCTTTAGCGATTGTTCACACAATTTTCGGTATTTTCAAGTTTCAACGTTTCACTTTTAAGTATTTCATATTAAATATTTTTGATGAACATGTCTTCCGGTTGAAATCCTCCTAGAACGGGGAATTATTATAAGAGTCTTTTCCACCCAACTCATGGTGGTTCAAACCACTCATCCAAGTCTGACTTTATCTTGAAAACTAGATGCTATGCAGAATGCAAACATTTGTCTTTAACTAAAACAAAATATATCATGAAGTTCTACGGAGCTTTTAAACGCAACGGTTCTTTAGCGCCAGAACTTAATGGACATAATATGTTAATCATGACTGAGTAAATTTGGTTTTATATTTCGCATTAAGAAATGTAAATAGTTTTAACAAAGATCGTTTTGACAAGTTTTGAAACTTGCTGGATAACTGCAAGTTATTTTTGTCGTTGTTGTTATGACGCCAGCGGCAGCTATGCGCCAGTAGTATAAGTGCGAGTACTAATCTAACTGAGCTAAAAAATTTAAGTTGTGGTGTTCTTATTTTAAAATCTTCAAACCATAAAAGTCCGTTTCCGTGAGAATGATGTTCGAGCCAAAGATGAACCAAGAGGGAGCGCTATTTATAATTTTGGGTGTACCATGCAGTGCTTAATTTTGCTTTATCAGGCAGAGAATCGAGAGAATCACAAGCGTCTTTGTTTGTTTCTTTGTGTCAAAATATGCGCTCACCCGGAAACCTATGGTTTTGTTTTTGCCGAGCAACGTACTAATAGGAACAGGCCTTCAACAGTGAAACAATATTGTGATGATTTTAGCGTTGACCACTGCTGATATGTCGTACAACAGCATTATCAAGCTGGGACCTAACACGTTTGATGGATGTGATAGATTACAAGATCTTAAACTGGCATCAAATAAGATCACCAGTGTTGATCGAGACGCTTTTCAAGGTACTGTTTTCGTTATTTCACTTAATTATTTTTTTATCTTACACCCTATTCCAATTACTTTAAATTCTGTTTTTGGTTTAGGAGCAAGTAGTCTTGTTAGATTGGATCTTTCAGATAACCAGATCAGAAGCTTATCAGAAGGTGTTTTTAATTCGCTTGTTTCAATTGAACTTGATATCAATCTTTATCAAAATCCAATCCAATGTGACTGTTCCATGAAATGGCTTCAAGATTGGAAAGCTGCCGTAAGTATTGACCGCTTACAACAGCGATTAATGTTATCCACAAAAAATTGATGGGACCAAATCGTGTGCTGGTCGAGGTAACAAGCATTATAAAAACTGAACAGTTGAACCAAGTTTTTATAAAAAGTTTAACAATGATGAAACAGAAATATCTTCAAAAAATTACATAACACCGTATTAATCATTAATTTTTTGTAGGTTTTGTACTTTTTATGTCAAAATAATACAAATACTTAAATTAATATCTTTGCAGTTTAACGAAGGCCGTCGGTATTTTTGCTCACTCTGCAATCACACTGGATTACTCTAGTGATAACCGATTTTCGTATAAAAAATTGTGAGGCGCCCTCCGTAAAATTAAAAATTCTACAAATTTGTGTAAAAATTTGTTACTTCAAGATATGTTACCTGTTAACAAAACAGGAGGCTCCCCCGTAAAAAAATGAGTTCATTACATTTCATGATTTTTGGGAAATACGCTTACATACTGAAACTTGTACAAGAGAAAAATAGTTTCAACTTCGTACCATATTTAAACTGCGACACAAAATCCAAGCAATAAACTATTATTTCAGCGCCAGCTATAGTATGTAAATCTCACACAAATGTATTATTAGGAAAATATTGAATTGAGTTCAGTAAGGACCTTAATATAATTTTTCAAAAAAGGGCCCTGATGTAGCTTTAATAAAAAAGGCTCCCAAAATCACCATCATCAAAAAAGACCCTGGTGCACTTTTATTGGAAAAAGACCCTGATATATCTTTGTTGAAAAGGAGCCCCAAATCCTGAGTGCGTCCCATAACTTTCCCAAGTTGTGAAATATTTTCTATACAAAAAAGGTTTTCTTCTCGTTTTCGACAGACTCTTTTTTACCACTCTCCCTGGTACACGTGCACCCTGCGACTTCCCTTTATTCCAGCAATGGCTGAGGCTAGCACAATTTGTTTGGGATCCAGTACTGGGTTATACATTTGCCGCCCTGAATACAAAATCTCTAGAGCTAAGTGTGCTCCGCTCGCTCCAGAATTTTGCTTCCTACCACTTATTTTTGATATTGTAGATACTAAGAAATGGAGTTTCAACTGGCGTATATTATCATTGCACAAATGATTTGTTAAACACAACAACGACCAGTAGTTCATTGGAAGATATTCGTTGTGATTACAATCGATCAGGTAATTACTGTATATCTAGCTTGAGGTATATCAAAAAGTATCAATTCATGTAAACATTCTGTGGCTAATATTGATGATGATCGTCATCATCCCTCATCTTTTCTCCAATAAACGTTAAAAAAAAGTCAACGCTTGTGGCGGTTAACCCAGCTAAGAATGTAAAAGCATCTCAGTCGTAAATATAAGCTGGTAGCCCGGACACTTTCAAAGCGCACCACCAATGATAAGTGACCAACTGTTCCTTCTTATAACACGCTGGATCAAATCGAAACCTTCTAACTCATATAATTAATTATGACTTGTAAACCAACTTGTTAATTCTTTTTTTTAACTTTTGAGGATTTAGAGCTGGCTTGAACAGTTTTTCTTCGTAAAAAATAAAAATAGCCTTTTTTTGAGTTTTTGTTCAAAATTTCGAAATGGTTAGAAAATAGTTGCCACGCATCTTTCTGGTTTTCCTAACGCATTTGTTTACATATGTTATTTAGAAACCAATTCTTCGACATCTCAAATTTGTCCCCGGTCATGTGAATGTTATGACAGTTTTGGAAACCAATACCGTTCCAATTCATCTCAAGCGATAAAACAGCAAAGTTACGGAAAACACCGATGGTAAATATTTGTACGCGTTATGAAAATCGCTATTTAACGAGGTTGTATTGAAACTAAAACAACTGGAAAAAACCGCTTGGCCGCTCAAAAACTCATTGGTTGAGTTGCAGAAGCAACTCGGCTCGACCAAGGCTTGGAATTGAACCAGTTGAGTTAGCGAGTGTAACTGCAAATCAAGAGGTTTAAGGGAATCTCTAGGGCTACTGCTCTACGACACTCCTAAAAGAAAAAGCGTGTCAAAAAGATGCATGTAATGTAAAGGTTCATGCCCGGTTAGAAACTGCTACTAAATATTTTTTTAATTAATTAAAAAACTAAGCGCTTTGGCAGCTGCTGTCATTTTAATCAGATAAAAATCGAAATAGATTGAATAAGATTAAACTGCACCTTGGGTTTCTTCTGCTCTCACAAACTGTGAAGAAATTGTGTAACCCAGCGACAAAGACTAACCTTGCAACTTTTCAGGATGAAAGAAGGGAAATTTGAGCACAAAAACACTGTTGAATGTGGAAATACAAATCTGCAAAAGTTTCCAGTCCAAGATATTCCTTCTAATACCGAATATATATTTATGTTCGGCAACAATTTTACTACACTGAACCTGAGTGATTTGAGAAAATTTTTTCACTTAAAATATCTTGCTCTACCAGGTTGGTGAAAAGGTTACATGAGGTACGATTTTCTGGCAAAAAAAGTAGGGTATCTTGAAATAATTCTCATTTAGTCCTCAAAGAGAAAAAACTTTTGCCAGCTATTTGGGGACTCCACGAAACATTTTCGCATTCGTAGTTGCCCTCATCAAAAGGCGCTGTGATAACCCAAAAATGTTTAGCTTTGCTTCAAAGTGTTCAACATAGTTGCTCTGCTGATTTCTGCTACTTTCTGACAATAACGTACATTTACTTTTTTGGGTCGCTAAGCTGGTAAATGTTCTTTTTTACAATATTTTCCATTACAGGAAACAACATCAAAATCGTAATACCCGACAATCAATTGAAAATTCCATCTCTCACCCATCTTGACCTACATTTGAACGATATTACAACACTAACTAACAAATTATTGATGGCTTTTCCCGATCTCAAAGTTATTAATTTTCATCACAATAAAATTGTCAAGATTCCAAGCGATGTATTTCTTTTCAACAGGTTTGCTTTAAATTTTTTGTAAGCATTTAAATTTGTGCGACGAGCTGTAAGGTAGAAATAAAAGTAGAGTTAAGTAGGAGCGCGATCCTATTTTTGGAGCACAAGCGGAAGCGTCGTTACGAAAGAGCTTTGTCGCTCCCGCTCTTTTACTGGCGCAAAGTTTCGTTTTTTCCATCTCGAAATTCTATAGCTGACAAAACTGTTAGTTTATTGTTTGCTTTCCATGAATTGGTAAAAAATACAAGCATTTGGAACTTTAAATTTGACGCAGTTTATCGGTATTTCACTCTACCACACTACAAAAGACGTTTAGACTTTTTCAAACATTTTCGCAGACAAAACATCGTCAAAATACAAATGGTGAGGCGCGAAAACTCTTTGTTAGTTTGGCTTGTGTTGTGAACAGTTGTAGATCGACTAATTTTACCTAAAGAAGTTATCCACCGTCTGCTGATCGCAGAAGAGTTGACTCGTATGCAGTTCGCTCTATCAAGAAATTCAAGACGCAATGAAGACTAAACAGAGACGATTGAGCTCAGAATGTCAAAGTGCAGCAATTGAAATTTAAATTGCTATTTGCAGTTGCAGGGTTTATTTAGGGCTACCATCGCGTATCTGGTTGGAGTGTAGTGAAATAATAGGAACCTGTGGTGCGGTCAATCAGTTAGATTTTACTTCTACAATCCAACTTAGCAAAACTAACGCTTTAGTAAGTGAGTGGGGTTTTAGTAAATTGCAACAACTAAGTGCGAACTTTGTCAACAACTAAGTGCGAACTTTTTACTACAAAGAAAAACAAAATCAGTAGCGCGTCCATATTGAAAGAAACGGACTGTGTTTTAAGGAGAACGGAGGAGGGTACCGCTTTTGCTTTTAAAAAGTAGCGAGAGCGTTGGTAGTTTGTACAATAAGGAGCGGAAGTGCTGCTATTTCTTTTAAAGCGACTGCCCCCATGGATAAGAACGATGAGGGGCCTTTACTTTCCCATATTTTGGACCTGTATTTGTGTCGACAACGTCATTGTGTCAGATAGAGAGTCAAACCCCAGACTTTGGTTGGGCTACGAGCACACTGACTAGGTCCATGTTACTGTGATGACCTTGAACACTCTGTACGCTGCTGACATAAAAACGTGTCTGCTATTATATTATTTAAAACCAATTTACTAAATGTCATCAGCTCACTTTAAGTCTTAATCAGAGATGTTAGATGTTGCATAAGATTGTCAGCTCTATAGAAAACTTCTATAGCTGCTTTAATTTGCAACTTTAAATAATAAGCCTACCCTACATTATTTAGTTGATTAGTAGGGCAACTTTTTGTTGCAATACAAAATTGAAAAAAGTTTACTGGTTTTTAACGAAAGTTGCTGCTAAAAGTTGGATTTATTCGCATGACTGTCAAAGCACCGCTTTGGGCATTGGGGGCAAATTGTCGCTTTCGAATCTCTACAAAAAATGTTTGCGTTTTTTTCAAGGGCAAAATTTTTATTTTCGAATAAAGTTGTTCCCCGAAAAAATTGTTGATTTCCGAAAAAACGGTTTTCAAGTTTTAAATATCTACAGAATTATCTACCGACAAAATTTGGTAAAGGTTGCTAATTGCTGCTCAAAATTTGGTGAAAGTTACGGTTAAGAGTTGTACTCTAAAACGCAAAAATTTGCTTTATAAAATTTTTTCAGAAGGAATCTACCCGAAGCTGTTACGAAAGTTTCCCAGTAATTAGAAGAGCCTTGAAAAAAAATTGAAGTTTTTGTTTGTGTGATTTTAGAAAGCTAGAACGCATTAGAATTGGACCAAATCCTGTGACATCATTTCAAGAAGATTTTCGTGTCACTCGTCATCTTACCACAGTTCTACTGCACAATCTTTCTTTAATTAACATCCCTGGATCGATCAGTCAAATGGTGAGCAATCTTTGTCGGAAAAGCATAATTGCTCTGTTTCCTATAAATAATATTGTTCTATGAAAATACCATTTTCAATTTGACGTTGTTCAATTTGACGGACGTTCAATTGACGTTGCTGTTTACGAAATTGGCATTTTGCTCATCAAAAATCATCAGAAAACGTTAAAACTTGAACCGAAATGAGAAGTAAAACAAAAAAATTAGTGGCATCTAAATTTTTTGGTGAGATCTTTGTACTTGGAAAAAGAACAATGTCCGACATAGGTCACATTATTTCTCTGAAACACATTTTCAGGCAAGTCCAAGTCCTATTTTATTGCGCTTGCCCTTGTCCGACACAAAATTTTGCTGTGAAACTAGTGATTCCTTGAACAGTGAAGATGAATTTAAAACACAAACCAGTGATTTTCAAAATCCAACTTAATCGTAAAGAAAAACATAGAAACGGTATTAAAGAAAATACGTTTGATATTACCGAGGATGTTGGAAGATTAGCCCATTTTGTCCCTTGGCTTATTACACCTAATGTACAAGGATTACCCATGCCGTAGAACATTTAACTTGTACTAGTCTGCAAAACTTCTAGTTCAAGTCGGTGAAAAATCTACAAGTTTAAGTCCAATTCTCTGGTCTGATACATCCATGCTAAACTAATTTCAAAAATTACTGCTTAGGTAGGGTAATTTATCGCATTCACAATCAGTCTTAATTTTGAAACGATTATTAGCATAAATTTGAAAAAGATGGTTGCAAACGTTGAAAAATAGATCACTAAGCATAGCTTTTCGAAAACAATTCAGGTTATTTTTAAAAACATTATTTTTTATAATTTTTCGTACACAAGCTGTTCAAAATTTAGTACGATAAATTGTGGGCGCAGAATAGAACAGTGGACGCAGAATAAGAGAGTGATGCCGAGACTGAGAGAGTAATGCCAAGACTGAGAGAGTGATGTCGAGACTGAGAGAGCGATGCCGAAACTGAGAGAGCGATGCCGAGACTGAGAGAGTAACGCCGAGAATTTACTAATCAATTGTTAAGTAAAAAACGGCAATTAAAACCGCCAAAACACTAAATATTTTTAACTTCTGTAGAAGAACTTGCATCGTTTGGAGCTGGATGATAACTTCATAACAACAATAAAGAATGGAAGTTTTGCAAGTTGTTTTTTCTTGAAGTTTCTTACCATTCGAAATAATCGATTGACAATCATAGAAGCAAACGCTTTTCGGTGAGGTTAAAAATATATAGGGTCTACTCAAAAAGAGGTAATGTCACTATGCAGTACTAAAAACTTTAATAGGTTAGATAGAATTTTCTACGTCAAAATGCGTAAGGAAAGACATTCGCAATTCTTACGACTTCGACGTAGCTCGATTGAAAGCTAGCACAACCTTAAAGTTGGTTAGATAACTTTTGTGTATACTTTGTATGAAAGTGGTATCGTATGATGTTGTTGGTCACCATGCTGGGAAAACGCGTAGTCGAGCTTTTCAAACAATGCAGTTCAGTGTTTTATAACTTTTTTACGCCAACCCCATTTTTGTATCAATAGCAGCTATACGACTCACCGTCTGCAATAATGAGGCCTATATGGACACCTTTATCTTTGATTTTGAGACAAATGAGTGAGATCTTTTTGAAGCTTTAGACTGCAGAAAATAGTCGTGAATTCATAAACAGGAGTGCGCAATCCTTTGCTCAAGCGGACCAAATTTACTCGAAGGAATCAAACTGCTTTCCGTAGTGCACTACCCTAAGTCTTTTGAAGAAGATCTTTTTTCAAAGATCGAACTCAAACGGGCAAAACTTTTTACGATCACCCATTAATCTTTGTTTTGAGATCATCCTGGAACAAGAGCCAAAAACTACGTCTTTTCGCTGGCCGCTACACTGTAGACGATCATGATTTGTTTGAAGAGCGTGTAATCAACATCCACCATCCACGTTCCACCACAATTTTCACGACTCATTAAATTTTGCGATTTCCATGCTACGAAACCCTAAAGTAGCCAGTTACACTTTTGTCCTTCGATTTGGAACACAATGTGTAATGACTAAGACTGAACTTTAAAGGATGTAAAGAAGCGCAAGAGCTGATCAAGCAGAAAATACCTTTTGTCTACGGCCACTGCTAGAGCTAAATCTCAAGCTTAAACGAGGAGGTATGAATTAAAAACTAACCAGTTTTTCGATTCAGAGGCATTGCAAGCTTGTATGTATTGGATTTGTCCTTCAACAATTTATCTTTCGTGTCCGCAGCCACTTTAAAAAACATAACGACAGAAGCACACGAAATTGTTTTACTGGAAAATCCGTTTACTTGTAATTGTAGAATGAAAGAAACGAAATCGTGGCTCGATTGGGTAGGTAGCATCTTTTTTGGAGCTCTTGTTTTTTTTGATGCAACGCAGTTTTATCAAAGCTCGCGACAGTAATGCTATAAATACAAAGCACTTGTAGAGATCTTTTTTGGAGTTTTCAAGCAAGCTTGATTATTTGGTTTTTCCTTCGACATATTGACTGCTTGTTAGAATTTCCGAGCAGAGAGGACAATCGTAAAGCGAAATAAAATATCTAGAACTTATGTCACTCGTCCAACACAAGATATACTGAGAGCTCGGAAGACTCCAAAAGAGATCAGATACACTACCACGTAGCGATGGTGAGTTTCAAACTCACGGTTGTTCGGTGATGGCATTGGAATCACGTTGTTAGTTTTGATTTGGGTTTGGAAGCAATTTGTATTATTGACAAATTTAAGCATCGTCACTGGTGGGCTGCGTTGTTGGGTGAACTGAGTTTTGTTGTGCCCAAGTTCTGAGAAGAGGCTTTTTTCTTTAGCTGCGCTTGGTAGTAAAAAGTGAAGAACAACTTTTAATGTTGTGACTGACGCCGTAGAATTGCTTTAAGGTTACGCCTGACTTTTGTCGCGATAACTTTAATGGTTGGTAGCTATGTTAATAACTGTGTGCCCTACATCGTGGTTGATAACGCGCTAGTTACAGCGTGGGAATATTCAATTGTTTGCGTTTTCAGCTTGAACTCAACAATGATATTCGAAGTATTCGATTCCGATGCCGAGAACCTCCAAGACTGCGAAACAAGATATCTATACATTTGAAAGACAAAGATTTTGCTTGTCCAAAACATTTCAACGGAACTATAAAACCAAGCACATCAGGTTTAATACGGTGTAAAACACACACACACACACACACACACATATCAATTAACTTGGTTTTGGATTTGACCAAAAATAGGCCCTTTTACTTCGAGCTACAACAGCTTGCCAAATCAAAAGAGTTAAGATTTGAGTTTTTGCTCTTGGAAAATATTATCTAAAATATTTACCACTTTGCTAATAAATAAAAAAGTTTGATTTATATACGTTACCGATTGCGCCGTAATTGAAACGGTAAATCAATCTGAGGGTGGGAAACCTGTGATACCCTTAAAGCAAATTGGTGCCAGTTTCCACGAAAAACTTGAAACTGCAAACATTTTTTAAATTCTAAAATGGACATAACGCCGTATCGTGCGTATTTATTGTTTTTTACGCTCTGTATGAACAGCTATAGCATGGCTAAGCTGTTTTGATGATAGAGAAAGAGTCTTAAAAATTGATCATGGCTTTCAGAGAACCAAATTGTGAAATCTGCAAACAATTCTTTTTCTCATTTTGAAGTCGAAAACTTTTTTTGAAGTCATGTCTTTGAGATTTGAAAGACTTGGCGCAAACCTGCTATTGGGTTGGTGTTTTTGCGTGAAAGTGAAGAAATTTTTTCTTTTTTTTGGGGGGGGGTATGTTAATTTTTCGAAAGCAAATTTTTTGGCCAAGCAAAGCCGCAGCGTCAAGATCAAAGAGTCGCGGGTTCCCGCCCACTGATCTACTTGCAGGTCTACTCCTTGCATTGGGCTTTTCCGCAACAAAAACTGCAACAAAGCAGGGGATTTGAACATCGTAAGATGCATTTTCCAAGGCAATAGCAGCTGAAAAACTGTGCAGGCATTTAGCCAGTGATGTAATGTTGTCATTCCAGTGAGTTACCCCGTTGATACATAGCCAACTGTAATGCAGGTTAGTTCCATTTTTCTAACTGGTCTCTACTCCTTCTCTTCTTTGGAAAGAAAGTTCCGCATCAAGTGGATATTCAGGTCTATGCTACAAATCTAATCAAGATTAGGCAAAAGGATTTTCACACCAAAAATATTAGCTTATCATCTCATCGTTTTTGAAAAATGTTAATCAAATATAAATATGTTTAGAAATTCATCGCTCATCATCTGGCATAATTGCCGTGGCAGTAATAGTTGGAATCTTTTGCTGCTCATTCTGTGTCTTTGCTATAGTGGCGTTCAAGAGAAATTATATTGGATTCGCATCTCGTCAGAGAAGAGGATTTCGGAGAGCTACGCAAAACGATTCGACCGCTATTCTTAAAGATATAGAAATGACGTAACACGTAAACAACACGACAGTGTAAAGCATGGCACGAAAATAAATTGTATGTTGAACGACAATATCTTTGTTGTGTATCACGTTTCTATATGTATGGTGTTAGAGAGCAATCAGAAACATGCTTTTATTATGTCGAAACAAGCAGAAGAACTGAACATTCGTTTCACCATGACGAAACGAACAATGAATGCCTGTAATCAAGCTACGATCAAACATCGTGCTGACGAAAACAATCTTTTTCGTGCCCACCTTTGGCACTTGAAGTGCATGCAGTATCTCCATCAAAAAACATTCTTTCTTAAGCTTGAAATGGTTTGTATCATACAGTATATTCTTCACCTGTCTTGGCATTGTCACACAATCCTGGTGATCAGTTCAAAACGAAGTTAAATGCAGAAATTTTTTCCAGTCGCACAATAAAAAAATCGACTTCAAGTTGGCCACGGATTTTTCCAAGTAATGTTTCAACAGCAATGTCTAAAAGTTGATTATCATGCGTTCTTCAAGATAAATAGATCTAAAAATTAACTGTATGGGCAAAAAATTGCAGAACATTAGGTTACCAGCATCACATAACCTTTGTAGAGCTTTTTTTGGAGAGAGTTCAGGACACCTGTCTTTTTTCAAGTGGCCTCTGTAGCAACTCACAACCCCCCAAAATCATTCAAAATAAACATTGCTTGAATCACCGAGTTCATGAACTATTAAAAACATTTTCATTCGTGTTGTCGCAACCATCTAGTTTAGAGCACTGCATTTTTTTGTATAAACTGATTTTTTGCATTAGTTTGCTGATTTCTTTTCCATATTTTCCGAGTAGATTGATGTGCAGCGCCTGCATACAGTTTTGCTACTTCTTATAGCAGTCATATGGATCTTTTTGAAAATTATATCAAAGTTACGGGTCGATAGAATTTTTGTTCTTACAATGGCATCATAAATCACTTCCATTTACTTTTTAGAATGAAATTAAACTAAAGAAAATAACACATATCACAATGTTTGCTGCTTTTGTGTATAATTTTCATATTACATGTTTTCATGATGCACACTCCACACAAAACCCGGCATTCACCATGCTATCAAATCTTATTGAGCTTTCACGAATCCTTTTAGACTGACAGACTTTGAGTTGATTTCCCAGGGTTTATTGGAACTCCTGCTTTAAAAAAAAGGCTAACAGTTATAAGTTATTAACAATGTTTACCGTCAAAAACTCTTCAATTTTTCGAAATTTAAGAATACAGTTTTGTAGCGTAGCATTTCATGGACATGCTTGAACACAGCACTTTTTCCATGCTTTATCAGCACGTTTGATGTCAGCAAAATTACCTACAAAACCTAAAAGTAATTTAACAAATAATTACAACGGAATTAAAAGTGGTTTGAAACAAAACTGATTAGATTTTGCCAACGTAATTTTTACTTGACTCCGCATTACGTTTGTCACAATTATGAATCGACGTGAATAACAGCTTAGAGAACAACTTTTTCGCATGCTATTGAAAGTATGAACCTCAGTGTTTCAGTATGCTTGTATTTCTATAGTTTTTATGGTTTAGTGTTGTATCTTTAATGCAATTTAGGAGTCTTCAATGCAATTCTTCCATGTCTTCATAATTTTCTCGTTGTTTGGCGTAACTCAGCAGCTCTCCATAGCGCCGTCTAAAGGCACAGCGCCAAACGATAGCGCCAATGAGAATGGTAAAAATAAACGTCAAAATGACACTGAGAGCGATCTTTCCAGCAATGTTTGGCTCAGTACAAACAATATCTAAAACGAGATAAAAAGCCATTAGAAGCAGTATTGTAGCAAAAAGCTTTAAAAGCGTACGATTTTCATTAAATTGAGCTGCATCCGTCAGCAGTGGCCATGTGGTGGCATCATTAGCCACGGCAGGAGCTGTTCAACGTACAGCAGTATTTCAAATATGAATTTAAGGGAATTATCTCCAAAAAAGGTCTTTACCATTATTGGCGGGTAAATTTGATTGGAAGTTCAGATAAAACAATTAATATTCCAAATTGCTTCGTTTCGAGCCCACCCCATGTATCAACAGTCTAGTGCAGTCAATGGTTCCAACTCGTGTAAGTGTGGTTTGATTCGATGTTCTTCTTACTGTAAAAGATCTTGTTCAACGCTTATGCTACGTTGATGTTGTTGCAGTAGCAAGTTGCAGTACAAGCCACTCGTTAATCAAGTGACTAAAACTAACTCACGGCAGCTTGCTGTTTAAAAACATGATTAGAATGGTTGGCTTGTATTTTTATCGTCCGCACGCAGTAAAACCACCACGCTGAAATATCTTTATGTCGGACACGGCTCTGATGATGCTGCGCGTAGCTTTCTCAAGCCGGGAAATTGCCCCAGAGCACTTTTTGCAAGGACGCGACAACGTGATCATTGTGTGACTCGAACGCAGAATCATTTTCAACGCAAACAGCGCTTCTATTTATCTAAGCTGATAACTGAGATTTAATGTTTACTTCGTTACTGGCTCTTGTATAAAATGTAAATACAGTAGATACAGACGTACTCTCGTGCAATTTGATTTCGCCTGAAATATAAGCACCCCACGAAGCTGTCAGTTAGCCCGATAAAGTTAAAGCTGAGAAAGCTCGTGTGGGTATATAAAGTTAGCCTTGACAGGGTCACTGATACTTTTAGTTATCCGACGTCAAAGGTAATATCGTCAACAATTCGATTTCATTTACCAATCCAAGATCATTTTCACGCGAAATCACTGTTCTCCGCATCTGTAACGCCTAACTCATGATATACAAGGAAAGCTGAAAAAATTTCAGACAAAACAGGATTCATAGCTTTGCAAAATGATTGAAATTACTTAGGTTTTACCGTGCACAAAGGGTGCGTCGTGAGCTGAACAACGAAATTCATCAGCGCTCAGTTGCTCCGACCGCCGATCATGCATCAGTAAAGGCTGATCGCATTGAAATCTTATCTCCGTCATCGGATCGCTTGCTACTCGCTGTAGAGAAAAAAGTGTTCACGAATGACCTCTAGCGCATAATATTTGGTAAAAACAACCGACCGACCATGTGGTGAAAGATTTTGAAAATCGCCAATATAGCTTACGTATCACCAGCACCACCATATTTTCAAGCGCTACGAATTTGTATTGATGTATGGTATTTGCAGTGCTGTAAGTTTGGTCAAAAGTTATATCAAAAATTTTTGGAGATTCACAGTTCCTCATATTTGAATTTACAATAATACCTGAAATAAGACAGCGAAAACTCTAAAACGACTTAGTGGAAATCAGGAAGCTGTTGGTTCGCATTCTGACAAAATTTCCTTAGCCTTTCACTCTACTTTTTCATGGCAAGAATACTGGATAGGTGAACAGTGACACTCGGCATTGCTGGATAGGTGAACAATGACACTCGGCATTGCTGGATAGGTAAACAATGACACTCAGCACGGCTGGATAGGCGAACAGTGACACTCGACATGGCTGGATAGGTGAACAGTGACACTGGGTATGGCTGGATGGGTGAGTAATGACACTCGGCATGGGTAATTGATCTTCACAGAATGTTAGCCTACTTGTTTCTACATTATTAAGGATCGCCATTGCGTAGAAGACAAAAAGAGATTTGTTGTTATCCAAAACTGGGGTTATTTATTTTCAAAATGGAGTAGTGCAAAAGACTAAAAACGATTCCCAATTTCCGGTAAGAGCACCTGACCGGTAATGAGAAGGCAATGATTTCTTATCCCACTGTAAGCGTTTTCAATCTTTCGCTCTGCTGCTTGGCGAATATAAAGACACTAACATATATATTGTAATGTGCATAAAGCAAAAGATAAGCGTTTATAAAAGGTTACATTTGCTAGGAAATCAGTTTTCCTACAGACTGCTTGCAGGCATTATGACGTTGCTTACAACATGTAAAGAGATCAAAACAATAAACGTTGTTAAAACTTACTTTTTCCACCCATTGTTTAAATGGCTTTAATTTGCAATCGCACACAAATCGATTTGCCCATAATTCAACCGTTAGCCTTTCTGGATTGACGTTGGAAAACACAGAACCTGGCAGAGTTGTGAGAAGATTTTCAGTCAGATCAAGAAAGGCTAGTGCTGACGCCCCTCTGAAAATAAAACCCAAAAATAAGTATAATCCAACCGGTAACTACCGAATAAAATAGCTTCATTACTGAGATTCACAGAGCTTTACAGATTTCTTTTTGCAGTATCTTCTTTTTAAGTTTTTGACTTTTCAAAGTTGCAATCATTCGAAAAAATGTTTTAGGTCGAACCACATTTAGATTGAAAAGAATCCAACTAGTTTGTTGCGTTCGCTTCAAAGATGGCGTGGAGAATATCCGGTGTTTGTCGCTATAGTAGCTTGGCTCACATTTATTAAAAAGAACTCAAAAACAGAGCCTAATTTCAACTTTTCGAAAATAAAACAAGCATTAAAAATTTTCTTTCGGTCTGATTAACAACAACCAAACTATTCTCGGCATTTTACTTAAATGCGTTTGCTTCCACTTTGGAAATGCGATTGTTGTCCAATGCAAGCCTGTACAGATTCTTGTTATTGGAAAAAGTCGAGTTTGGTATCGTTGTAATTTGGTTGTCGCTCAAATCAGCGTAAGTGAGGTTGACCTGCAAATAAACAAGATAGAAGCTCGGCACCTAAGCATTTGAATAAAGTTTCTTATTCTACCTTACGCTTAGAATGCTAGTGCAATTTGACATTCGGCCAGAAGACACCATAGAGAGCAATCGCAAGTATGGTTTTATTTTTTTAATGGCGAAAAGCGGGTTTAGTATTTTATGTGCGCGGGGGGGGGGGGGGGTGGTTTCGAACCACGTACCGATAATAAAAGAATTCCTCTCTTTCAAGCTTCATGCGTATGGAATCGTGCCTTAAAGCAGTGGTCGGCAAACTGTGGGCCGCGGCCCAATTATGAGCCTTTGAGCAGTTTTGAGTGGGCCGCGGCCTATCTACTGTTATTTCAGTTTTATAAAGTAGTTGTAGGCCGCGTGATAGTCGCAGCGTACATACATTGTAGTTTAAAAGTCGGTGTGGCGAAGAGTTGTAGTTTCGGCTTATTGTTGCATCACAGTTCCATTGCCTGTCGCTTTTTAAAATATTAGTAGCAACTCTTGCGTTATACAAGCGATCGATGTTCTTGTTTAACATTTGCAATCAATCGTTTTGTCGTAATGGTTTTAAACGTGGCGGGCTTTCAATAGCAATTAAACGACTGATTTGGGCCACGATAGAAAAAGTTTGCCTACCATTGCCTTAAAGAACTACCAAGCGAGAACGAAAGCCGGTTTTGTTAACAGATGAACAATACCGGTCTTCTCATAAGTATTTGCTACCAGTTTTCCGCACTAGCAGATATTAAACCGCATATAAGAGATTTAAGAAAGATCTTGGCATGTATTTCATCCATATAGGTCGTTATAAAGAATACAAAAGTAACACTACCCATAGCAATTGATTAATGCCAATGAGCAAATGCTCTATTTGCTATCTCAAGTCAGAGTGAGACGCCGTTGTGAGTAGGTTGTTCGCCTTCAACATGAAGGAGAAGAAAGCCCTTTTAATTCCGAGAACACAGCAAAGAAACCAACCGAGTTTTTTCCTCACTAATCTTTTTGTGCTAACCACCAAGTGGGGAAACTGTAAATACTATTTGTAAAGTCTTTGGTATGACTCCACAAGAGAATTGAATTAAGGTTTATCGACTGCAAAACGGAAGTTCTATTAGTTTTTACCCTTGAATTTCATGAAGTAGTTTAGTATCGAGGCTGACCTTCAAGGTATTCACCCTCACCAATCTTTCTCCTCCTCCCACAAAAGTGTGCAACAATCATGCATTTATAATGTTTTCCCTCTTTCTGGGACTTGTTGGCCTATTTTCGGAGAAGTTGTCTTTATCCATATGAATTTCACAAAAGCACTTTCGAAATAAGAACATATTTGGCTTGAAGAATTTTCAGAAAAGCTTTTAGAAAAGGTAGAAGCTCTTTGGAAATTTGCCTGTCTTTATGTTTACCATAGAACGTTTTATCATTTGAGTAAATAACAAAAGAATAAAAGCAGAATTTTTTCACGTTCTTATGTAAACATTTTAGGATGGTTATGAGGTCATCTTACAGTTTTGAGCAAAATAATATCATGGCTGACATATTTTATCGTTATTGACCTACTCACCAGTTCCCTTAAAGATTTGGGAATTTTGGTCAACGACATGTTGCGTAAAGAAAGACTTCGAAGGCTCAATGTCTTCATGAAATCTTCTTGAAAGTTTTTGACTGGATTCGGACCAAGATAAAGACGCGTCAATTTTCTAAATTTACAAATTTGAATACTCAATTTAAGTCACCTCAAGGTTGTTTTAGCATGGAGTGGTGCGAAAGCTGAAAACGAATGTGGTGTTTGAACTCATAGCTTCTTAACTACCGGTCAGATGCACACCTTTGGAGATACATAACAAAAAGCTCTCGCACTCCTAACTTGTTCTAATAAACTTAGCACCCTGCTGCTTAGTGTTTACATGCTAAATTGAAACAGCTTTGCAATAAGACGACTTTGATTCAATTGTCCTGATTTCAACTCAGCAAGCGGTCGATTGGGTTGATGCACCGGTTTTCGGCTGTCATGATCAAATGATAGAGTGATCAAACTTCGAAATGACTGAGTAGTTGAGCTCTTGGTGAAGACACGCAACGGCAGCAGAACGAATTCTACAAAAAACAAGTAAACCAACGAAAAACCAAGCAAATCAAAGCGAATCGTTGAGCTTGAAAACCCCGAAACAGGTCGGAACTATCGTTCATGTTTGGAGCTACTGTCGCTGTGGTGCGAGGATTGAGGATTAAAGCAACACACCCTACAAACAACAACTGCATGTAGTCTATTACACGAAGAGTTTTTTGATGTTGTTGGTTGATTGGCCTGAAAAAGGTTGCGGCCTTTCAGCAACAAAATGGTCTGTACCGTATATGCCTTCAGCTAAACTATAGATGAAGGGCTTTGTTGATGCAAATAAAAATCATTTATTCTGCGTCGTTAAGGGCTGCATTGAAATAGGGAAGTTCATCAGAGTTCATGGAAAAAAGCCTTGACATCAAATTAATACCTTTTTTCAGAAAACACCCAAAGAATTGAGAAATGAGCTATATGTGGTCCTTTTAAAAGAAGATGTCACTGGGCCCGAAGTAGGTTTAATTTAATCCCGCGATCTTGCCTGGAGATCAACTTTACCAACGTAACGTATTTTGCCGATTCACCTGTTGAAAGCAAATAAATCTTGAGGTATGGTTTTCAGAGCGTTGTTGAAAAGAGAAATAGTTGAAAGATTCGGAAAGCTGATCAGTTGCTTTTTGTCAATTACCGAAATGTTGTTGTAATGCAGCAATAGAACTGATAAATTAGGTAATTTAATAGTGTTATCGCTCACAATACTTCTTATCTTGTTTCCTGTAAAAATAATTTAACATGTCAAAAAAAAAGCGGAAAGAATAGAGCAAATAAGAATCATAAAGTAATGCTAGAGGCTAGCGATACACTTAGCAAACTGCAGCAATTGTCGGACACCAACTACACTGAAGAGACCAGATATGTCGAAACAGTGTCACTGTATGCAATTTGCTAAGTGCATCGCTAGCCTCTTTCATTACTATAAGAGCTTGTGACAGCACTATTGTTCTAGCAGTTGTTAGACTTAGTGCAC
Organism: Trididemnum clinides; assembly: GCA_963675345.1. NCBI lineage: Eukaryota > Metazoa > Chordata > Ascidiacea > Aplousobranchia > Didemnidae > Trididemnum > Trididemnum clinides. The sequence continues at coordinate 22,884,617 of OY776299.1, read as the reverse complement.
CTGCGACAACCGCCACTCATTCACGAGTGATACGGCTTCGCAGAGTACTGACAGACCATTCACTAGCATAGGTCTCAGTGTGATGGTCTAAGCTATGCTTTATTAAAAGCCTCTAGCTTCTTGTCGGTCACCAACTGCACTGAAAAGACCTGATAGGTCAAAATAGTGTCACTGTCTTGCAATTTAAATAAGAATCACTTTATTGGTTCTATGAGTTGTGTAAAGCTTTTTCGTAGAACAAGGAAAGATCCTTTACGGTTACAATAATGTTAGATTGCTTTGCACCTGAATATCCAGTATAATGCATTTTCAACCCAACAGGTGTAATTTTTACCCAGCTTAATGCTTTTTTAACTCAAAGTGATGCTTTTTTTGACGAATGCAGAATGGCAATTTGGTTAGCCGGCATGATCTATTTTTTAGCCCATGGTGTTATGTGTTTTAACCCAAATTGGTTCATATTGAACACAGTGTGGTGCATTTTTTAAGCCACAAAGCTGCAAACGAAAACTTTCTGCGATGTATTTTTTCAGGAAAACAGCAACACACTCACGCTGGTATTGAATCCAAAACTTCATGATTTTAAGCCAGAACCTTTATTACGGCGATGAGCTTTGCGGTCAATGACACTTTGTGATTTCGATTTCAATGAAAACGCAACTAACAGCCAAGATAAATCAAGAAGCTCAAGGAATTTTGATTCGGAAAAGAAAGAAAATGCTTTATAAAAACTTTGCACCATTTAATCTTGAGAATTGGGGACCTTAGAGTTTTGTAAAAGAGGCAAAGATTTTTCTTTATTTTTGAAAGTAAATGAAAAAAAGACTTCAAGCAGTAATTTTTTTCCGTTTTCCGATATTTTTAGGAACTTTGAATCATAAATTGCTGACGGATGAGCATTTCGTGGGGAGAGAGTTTCTCTCCTCTTCTCACACATACTACATTCTATTACATTACCGTTTAATATCAGGGTTTTCAAATTCTTGAATTTTGATAATCCTGCTATGTAAAACAGTGATAAACGGTTTCCACCCAGCACTAGAGTTGCAACGTTTGATGGAATAGCTTGAGGTAAACTAGTATATCCGGTATCAATGCAATCGACTCTGGGAAAGTTATTGGCTCTCCAAGATGACCTGCATAAGAAATCAAACAAATAATACTGGTAGTTATATTACATGATACGCAACAGGTCGTACTCCCAACTTATCAACTGTTTAATGATCTGTTTTTGCAATCTTCTTCTAATAAATGTCAATTCGATTCGCACGTTAGTGGAGATGCTAAAGCAACAGCGTCACCGAGTAATGAAGGCTCGAGATGGGATGTATGCTCCTCTCAATATTCTGGACTTTGAGAATACTAATGCATGACAGCGTCACGGTAAGCGAAATATTAATTTGCTACATGCCATTTTTCTCTCAACATCTTTCTTCTAGTTACACGCATGGCAGTGAAACGTTTGTCAATCTCTAGATGTGAGATGTAAAAAAAAACAAATAATTAAATAGTTTAATCACATGTCAACTTTAAACTTGTTTTTCAAACTGTAAACGCACCTTGAAAATGGACCCGTAATGACTCGAATGCTTCAGACAAACAAAATTTTAAACCAGTGAAGCGTCTCAAGTCATTAGTCAAGATTCAAAATGTGCATATACTGCATATAGACCAAAGGTAATCTCACGTTGCACCGACAAAGATGCACATCTAAACAGACCATCCTATCGGTTTTATTTGACACCATGAATTACACCAAATTTACCATCCTTTATATTGTTTGCTGGTTTGTCCAGGAGGCGGATAATACATATTTCTGTTTTCATCCCAACACGTGCACTTCGAAGGGCAGATTGTGGGAGTCTTAAATGTTGTTTTTTGCGCTGTTTGTGAGGGAGATGTTGTGGTTGGCGATGTCGGCGATGTCGGTGAAGTCGGTACAACAGGGCAATCTTTAATCAACAAACAATTTAGCTTTTGGAGTCGCATTTTCGCAAGGCATTTAAGTATCGTTCAGGGAGATTGGGATTTAATTCCTGTCGGAAATTTAGAAAAAATTAACTTTTTTGAAGGTTTTACGCTCAATGACAGTTCATAACCATTTTTTATAAATTTTCTTTTTTAATACATGCCTCAACCTCTCTCCCTCCAAAAACAATTTATGTAACAGGCTTGCTGCAGCCAACAGACTTGTGCACAAGTTATTGCCGTAAAATCTATTTACAAAGTTCCAACACAAAAACTTACATGGATGCTATTTGTGAAGGAAAGCTTCATGCAAAAGAACTTTAACAAAACCTCTACCATTTGGCATTTTGGGTATCATTTTGTCTAGGATTTATCAAAGGTTTGGCTTTGAATAGATGTAGATTTAACCTTGATTAATTTTACAGCATCAAGGCACACTTTTACTAAAAAAAAATAATGTTTTTGGCGGTCTTCCTTAAAAACAATCACATCTCTTCCGAACTAATTAAAAATCATTTGGCTGATAAAATATCTCATTCAATTCACCTCCGGTCCATAGTTTATCATCAGGTTTGCAAGCGTAATCCTCAATTTTAAGTTCTCGAGACTTCTTGCCATGAAGCCGGAGCGGATTTTGGCAAGCGAATCTGACTTCAGTTGGTTCGTCATACTCTTTAATCTATTTCAAAATATAAAGAAATAAAGATTGCTGTTCCTTGTATAGTTGTCCAAACAAGCCTTGCAAAGAAACATTGAAAAACTAACTGATTAAACAAGAGAGCATACTCAATTGAGCTCAAACAACCAATAGACACCAGCCAGAAGCTGGAAATGACATCACTAAACTGTTTATAAATGCAGGCCCGGGTTACAATAATACTAAAGACTGAAAAGTCAATTGCACAAAGTTTGAAACGCAATTGGTAATTGACGGTAAACCACCAGTGTATTTAGGGTGCATTGTACTACCCACTCCTCCTCCTCTCGGACTTAACAATAAAGCAAAAGCAGCTCAATTCGCTTGTTAGTGACCTTTCTAAAAATAAATGGTCTTCCCTTTTTTGCCAAAATTACGAGTGATTTTTGAAACACATATTATGTTCATGATTCTCTCTCAAAAATTCTTTGAAATATATCTAAATATTTTTACAAGTTTGCAACCTATATATGTAAAGATGATTGTTTGGGATAACAAACTGATGATGCCTAGTGTTGAAAACAAATTAGTATAAGTTGGCATTATTTTACACATTAGTTTCTACTTTAGGAGACCAAACACTTGATTCAGTGATTGCTAGCCTACTTAGTCTAGGTCTTGTTTTCAAGAACGTAACCAGACACGTTTGAGCAAAAAAAAGCAACTTTTTTAAAAATGTGTTGAGTTCTTTCACAGTGACAAATTCTTTCGCCGCACCAAAATGGGTTCATAAATTATTAAGATGATCTCTAAAAAAAGGATTTAATAAAAAAAGGAATCCACTCTTCCAGTAAAAGTTTTTAATACCTAGCAGGAAAATGGTTCTTTCTGTTTTCATCCCTGGCTATACAATACATTCGCCACGATATTTTGCGTCACAAAACAAAGGATTTAAATCAGCAAGACTCACTTGGTTCATCCTCTGTACGAAAGGAGCCATGGAGCAATTGCAGTTGATTGGATTTGCGAACAAATCGATTTGAAGATTTTCTTTACTGATACCGTCGAATATTCGAGCTGGTAGCGTTTCAAGCAGGTTGTCCGAGATATCAATGTAGCTGAGCTTGATAGCGCCTAGATTGATCATAGCGCAATCAGTTTTTGATTTCAAAGTTGATTTTACGTTATTTTTATTCCGACATTTTCCATTGCGAGACGAGCTGATTCACTATATATCTACCACTACACGCTCGCTTTCGAACCAAACTTTTTGCTAGACTTTAAATTACGGATAACTTTCTTGAGAATTACCAATAGTGTTAGAACGACTAACGTTCCACTGCATTTAAAGTCTTTGATTTTGCTGTCACATACAAAAGCAGAAAAGGCAACAAATATCACATCATTGGTAGTAAACAGTATCGCAAAATTAAGTGAAATATCTCTTATCCATTAAATCAGATCACCAGCCGTGAGGGAGCCGGGAATTAAGCGGATGAAAGCCACGTGCCTCCTTAAGTTTTGGTTTTATAAGGCGCAAGGTAGCGACTAGTGAATATTGATCACAACACGACAAGCAAAGAGTGACATAACTTCTTCCGCATTATTTTTCCTGCCTCCACGCGTGAACATCAAGAAGTTAACAAGGAATCAAAACCCTTCTGATCTCATAGAATGGAATCTATTCTTGAACAAGGGTACGTGAAAAATTTTTGAGAGGCTTGCAACAAGTTAAAGTTTTTAAGTGATGGACAAGCATTTAAGTAACCCACCATACTTTATTCTCCTAAACAAAAAGGCAACCAGAGCGAACACCGCCCGTTTGTGCTAGATCTCAAAAAAAGGGTTTCAGTTTGATGACTACGTTTATCAAAAAAGTGTCCGCCAGTTTAACAAGCTCGAAGACTGCTATAATAGAAGGAGTTAAGATGTGCAGAAAAAACAACTTCGCCCCTAACGGATTGATATTTGTACTAGAATACGTCATTCCGCTCATATGTCTTGTTTATCTAGTAGGCCTGCACTGCCAACTGCTTCTTTGACAAATAATAATATCGTCAAAAGCCAAACAGACTTTTTAAAGTTTTTTAAGCCTTAAGAAAATTAAAAACTATGAATATAAAACCAAAGATTTCTGTAATGCAATTACATACACTCGGCAAAACGAAGGGGCCAAAGTCAAGACCGAACAAGGGTCTGAAATGGTAAAGGAGCAGAGGTGAATTGAAAGTAAGCAGCTGCCTAGGGTACCTTTTTTTAGGACTCCTACTTGAAGAATAAGGAGTTTCCCCTTTCCAGACATGATTGAAATTTCTGTGATAAAATCTCTGATTTCGAAAAAATTGGCTTTGGACAAGATGACCAGTATCAGAGTAGTTACCCTCTGGACATTTACCCCCGGTCTCTTGGGTTAGAGTTAGGGTAAGAGTTATGGTTAAGGTTAGAGTTAGGGTAAGGAATAGGGTTAGAGTTAGGGTTAGGGTTGGAGTGGAGTTGGAGCCCGGGGGGGTATATTACCGGATATATGTGACCGGGGGTAAGTGTCCTAGAACCAAGATGACCTACCCCAAAAAAAGATCACCACCCTAACTTGAATTTCAAACAGGTTTTTTATGCCTACGACAATGTAATCTCAACGGGAAAAACAATAAAAGATTGTCTTCAGAGTGAACTTGGGCAGTTGGAGTGCTACTTAGAATTCTTGCCTCAGGCTCTAAAAATCCTTAATCCACCACTGTAAACGAGCCTCTGTTGCTGAGTAATAGGCATGCCAAGCCCTGCCAAAACTTGGTTGGCGCAAACAATCTACGCATGCATGCACTATGGTGATCTTTCGCGATTTAATGTCAACTTAATTGGTGCACATGTGCAGAAGCAAGTATCAAAAGATTGCCATAGACTATGAAAGTTGCCATAGATTGTACCTTGAAATGCCTTTTCGTCGATTCTTTTTATTCCATTTGAAACGATGTCAAGCATGAAGAGTTTTGAGCAATTAGCAAATGAATTTGCAGGTAAGATGTCAAACTCATTTCCCGACAAATCGAGATAAAATATACCTTTATACAAAATCAAAAAAGTATTAAAATGAACGAATTAAGCTCGTTTCGAAAGCACGATCAAACGCAGAGAAACATGTTTTGTTGTGTCGAAATACGCGCTTAAGCTCTGAAGGACTGAGCGCTTGTATCAAAACAATGAAACAGAGGCCCCATCTGATTACCTTCAAGCATCATGCTAATAAGGCAAAGGGTTTGGTTTTTCTTACCTTGTATCTCAGCGATCTTTTTTGGTATTTTTGTCAAGCTGCAGTTTGCCAAGTTTAAACTTCTTAGCTCCAAACTTGTCATCCATGTATCATTCAAAGTTTCTATTGGATTGTAACCAAGCATAAGATGCTAAATACAGAACGCAGCATTGCTATGATTGTTACTCAGGTGTGTAACCACGTGGTAAAAGGGTTGAAGTGCCCTAAGCATACTCCTCAAAGCCATCAGAACTCTTTCTTGTAGACATCCAAAATTTCTGCCTCGAACATCGAGTAGTACGTCGTTCATTATTAAAGGTGAAATTTGCCTCTAAATCATTTTTGAAGAAAACTAAAAAACTTTCTGGAATTGCCCTACCCCTCATCCCTTACAAAAATCTTGGTTGCAAGCCCGCTGGAAATTCATGTTTGTCTTGTCTATATGGCTAGACCTGTGGCAAATATTTTTAATCGGAGATACATCTTTTTGAAGTTTTTATCTGCTAAGAGAATGCAATTACCGCCAAACCCGCCAAAGACCGCCAAAAACCAGGCCGCCAAAACCAAGGTCGCCCAAACCAAGCATTTTAACTAAAAGTCTTCGGCTGGTTTGGCTTTTAATTTTGGGCACTGCTTTCAATTTTGGGTTTTGGTTAAATAGAGGATATGCCAGTTTATCATTGTAATCTGCTATAAAGCGGGCCAGTGCCTCAGTTGAGGGAAATAGATTTTCATTTTTTGCTGATACAATGCGGGTCAACAAAAAAAGGACTGCCTGGTTAGCGTAGTGGCTAGAGCCTCTATTTTAAATGCATTGCGTTACTGGTTCAAACCTTGACCGGCCACCACCTAAGACTTCAAAAATGATATTCACAGCTTTACATTCAGCACGAAAAAGCTGATTTGAAAAAGCCGACAAGATTGCTTGTTGTGCACATGGGAAAAGTTTTTCACAGAATTTCGATATCTTTCTGAGGCAGACGAATAGTGGAATCAAGCATTAAACCTGGCGAGGTTACTCAGTTTGACTATAGTTAAGCAAACAGAGCATATTTCAACTGTAGGCTATGCATAAAGCAAAATGATGAACCTACGCTAAGTTTTAGGTTGTACTTAAAGTCGTCGTAAAATATCGTTCGTATGTTGTTGTTGTTCAGAACCAGAGCAGTTAAGCTCGGAAAGCTTTTCAGTGCTTCATTCGGAACTTTATCAAGTTGATTTTGGCTGCAAAATAAAATGCTTTGTGGTTTTCAAAAAGTGCTCTCGATCTTATCTTGCCTTGGCATGAATTCTCCTTTTCGAAAACTATTCAGAATACAAGTATGCTTCCGGCAGTGGTTCTCAAACTTATGCCCATGCAAGATTTTAAGGTACTAAAGCTTGAAATCTCATCAATAATAAAACTCATAAACTTAGTGAATACCGGCGCGATGGCGTAGTGGTTAGAGCGTCCGCTTCGCAATTGGTAGACCTGGGGTTCATTTCCCAAACCGAGTCATACCCAAAGACTTTAAAAAAGGGTATTCGTAGCTTCTCTGCTTAGTGCTTAGCAAAATAGGGATAGTGTGGGGAGCAAGCCGGCAAGCTTGCTTGTTGTTTCCTTGGGCAAGACACTTAAAGGGATGCCTCCATCTTTATGTGGCAGACAAATGATGGGGCCAAGCAGTCTACCCGTCGTGGTGGCCCCAGTCTAACTGAAGACTAGCAAACCGAACGTGAGCGCTAACGCAGTGTAGCCTATATGTACATCTTCCAGCATAATGCTCACAAGAAATAGCTCATACGACGAAGAAGAACTTATTGCAAAATGTGGCACACGATAAAAACTTCCGGCGCATTTTGGCGCTGAGGGTTGCTCCTTTTTAAAAAACAACCTAGAAATTGACCAAGCGCCAAAATTACTTGTGTCTTTGCGGTTGAAGATCTGTTTTTCAAAAAAAACACCCAAAACACATTTCTTAAAACCGTGCAGTAAAATTTGTGAGGCCCCATGATTGGCCAAGGCTGTTCTGAGTTCTGACCTAGGGCATGACGTCAGCGTCTTATAACTTAAACGCTGATGTTCAACGTTTTTCGAAATGGCTGATGAGAGCGAGAGGACGAGCAAGCAAAATAGTTTGCTTGTTGGTAGTTTGTTGAAACAGAATTATCAACTTAGCGTGGATTAAGCCAATATTTGCAAATGGCTAAACGTTGAATGAAGATCAACAACGCATAAATGTAAAGTGGGATAGTTAATTGGCCTATGAATTTATACTTTGTTTTCTAAGATTTAAAGCATTTTTGACAATAATTGCAAATTTGACGTCCGATCAGGCTTCAATCGCCTAGAAGACGACAATTGAAAAAGACCTAAAAGACGACAATTGAAAAACAGCTTACGAGAATTTAGGTTCGAATCAAAAAGCTTGGCGGCAATAAAACTGCGGAGCATCTGCAAATTCAGCAGCAAAACCGAACTGAGTAGTCAGCTCGCAAAAAAATCAAAACCGATTTCATCTAGAGTGCACGGTCAGTCGCGGATTTTTCAAACTGTTATTAGTATTTGGAAGAAAAATTTAGCGCTCTTTATTCCTCTCACAATGATTTCAATCCTTTCTCAAGCATATTTTGGCTGGACCAAATAAAAAATAAACCAAGACTCACGCAAACGATAGGTATATAACTTTGTGGAGTCGCAAATTGTTTTGGGAAGGGAGAACTCTTTGCAACTTGTTGGATTTGATTTCAAGTTTAGTCAAGTTGACAAATTTTTCCAGATCGTCAACGTGAAACTCTATGAGATTGTTATAGGAGAGGGTGATGCTCCTGGTGTCGGCAATCACTCCATCAACCTCAAATCTTGACTTTCCTACACCTGAACAGTTGAGATGTGGTAATGGCATATCCCACCAATACCTGCGAAACAAAAATATTTATAAAAAAATTAAATAGTGAAGCAAAAAGATGTTTTACAAGATTTCTTTTAAGCTGCAACAAATGGATAGAGAAATGTGGATAAAAGAAATGATATGTTACCTAAAAATAGCAGAATTAAATCAGCAATCCATTTTCAGGGAATAACAATTTAAAAAATTAAGACCATTTTTCAGTGCTCCGTTAATAATTTCTACATATTTTCAAAACTTTCATTTATTTTTTGATTAAAGGGAACGACTATCAAACCAGTTTTAAATTAAAAGGAGGGGTCCGGTGGTTGCACCCTAGGCAGCTTCCAACATGGTCATCCCAAATTCCAAAAATTCGCTTTAATTCTGGATTATTTTTTAAAAGAACATAGTTCTTTGTAAATCTTTGAAAAAGTCACTTCTTAACCTGGGCGTCCCATCCAACCTCTAGCAATGTCACTGAAGAAAGACGAAAACTTTTCGTGTTTAGAAATGGGTCGTGAGAAAAACTGCATGACATCTTTCAATCGAGGTTGCCACTGGTTTGTACTCGTCAGCCAAACAGCTCATAATGGGTGACAGCACTTACGTTGATAGATTTGTCACATTTGCTTTATATCTCGTTAGTACACATCCATTATCTAAAACTTGCTCAATTGTTTTCTCCTCTGCGACAGTACAGCAGAATACTGCACAAATTATCAACAATTTAATTAGCGTTAAAACTGTCATTTCCACTGATATGCTACAAAACTTAATAGCAGAAAGTAATTCGAGACTCTGAGTAATAATAATGACAATTTATAACGCCCTTACGCACATGCTAGACAAAATATCCAAAATCGTTAGAAAAGAACATAAACCAATGTTCTGCAAGAGTGTGCTTCCTTTGAACCACTTTTGGACATAGATGTGAATAAGGGGGCAAAGAAGATCATGTCCTCCAAATTTTTAAGGCCCTATCAAGGCAAGAAGCTATTTTCGAGTAAAATGGCAACAATATGTTCTCGTCAAAAAAATCGTTTTTCTTGGAAAAGGGAAAAAAAGACCCCCAGTGGAACGTACAATTCCAAAAAACGGTCACCAACCAAAATTGAGAAACAAAAAAATCAAACAAATTATTTTTGGTCTCTCCCAATCGTTTTTTCTGGTCATGCTAATGCTTTCAAACTAAAAAAAGCTCCAACAAACTCCAAAATACTTTAACTCTATTCTGTTCTCTTTTGGTTCAATTTAGTTATGTTTAGTTCATTTACGTTCGTTCTATCGTTATAGACAAAGTAGATTCAAATATGGTTGGATTTTATTTAAATCTTTTCCAATGACTGCATACTACATCCTGAATCGATTTAATGTACGATCCTCTTTTCAAACTAGTGATTGCTACTTCCCCACAGATACCTTGCCCTAGGTAGATCCAATTGTCTCTGTAGTTATTTGTTACTGCAGTATTAAATGACCTACTTTTTCAACTATGTTTGTGTGCCCTAAAGCAACTATATCCAAGTTAAACTGATGACGTTAGAACAGACAAAATAAACACATTTTCGCTAAAACGATGAGATCAGCTCCATTCCAAATATTTGGTCGTACATCTTGTTCTCACAAAATCATTATGTACAAATTGCATTGTAAGCACGCTTGTTCAGCGTTGTTGTTCTTTTCATTGACCACCTGTCATCCATCAGAACAACAATGAGCTTGAATAAGTATTCTGCTATAGGAACATAGAACCATTTTCCTATTCATGAAAGGCATTGTGCTATGAAACCTCTAAACGCCTATTTTCGGCAAAATTTTGAAAAGCCTTTAAAAAAGGTCTTCAGTAGTTTAATGGTTTATGCCCCCCCTCATTTTTAAAAATTCTCGCTAGCGCATGAACCTGGCAGTAAATACAGTTTTTTCTTACTGACTCTGGGCTATCTTGAAGGGACAAGAAAACGAATTCAACAGCTGCGTGATTGCTGTGCTATTACACCATTCATCCTAACTGCACCTTTCGCTCTTCTCTCCCTGAGTGCTGTTTTTTGTGACCTCATGCCCAAATAAAAAAAGCGCATTCAAACATTGAACCGAACCCATGATTTCATGATCGCCAAACTATTTGAAAACACAGATTTTTTGGCTATAAGATTGTAATTAAATTAGTTTTCAGGCTTTGGAAAAATTTGCATCTTTAGAAGGGCTTATTTCGATATAACTTGACTGAATCTTTTTCACATTGCCTGTTTTGTCGAAAATCATAAGAAAGCAATCGCCAGAGACACTTGTAGTGTCTCATTTGGCCTACCATGTAGCTGCCAATAGCTAATTGCACATTTTGATAGACCTAACATTTACGTTGGTAGGCTCACACTAGCATATGAATGGCAAGCACGAGGTAAACACAAGCAGCATTTAATGATTAACAAACAGCAATAAGATTAAGAGCGACTTTCTGTGTTCTACTGCAGTCGGATGGATGAGCAGCAGCGACTTTTTTGATTAAGCGGTAGCTCGTGCATAGGCGGCGCCAGTCACTGTATGGCACAACTTTAAACAGAGTAGGCAATGTTTCAATGTTTCTTACCTAATCTAGGACTTCCTCAAACAAAACTTTATCACACTTTTCCAAATTGATCATAATAACCAAAGCTTTTTTAATTTCTTTATCACAACCGAAGCTAGCAGCCGATATCAAAAACCTTTTTGAAAGAAACTTGACCTTCAGCGAGAAAATCGGCCCTTGCCATAGCCTGAAAATATTTTTGCGTCCTTTAAAATTTAAACCCAAAGGGAAAAGTTAGGTTTGATGCTTTAGCAACGAGCTCACGTATGGTAACATGCAAATATTTTAAAATAGATCGACGTCATAATGGCGCGCGTTTATGAAGAGTGTTACGGTGTTGGCGAGAGGCGTACTTAAACCTTGTTTGTGAAAGAACAAAAAAATAACTTTGAAAAATTATAAACTCACGTCATACAAGTTCATTACCCGGCAGGGCGTACAATCTCACTGATTTCAGCGATTTGTACTTTCCAAGCACCTGACGCCTGTTTTTGAAAAAAAAATTCATCAAGTCAGTCTCCTGTGCCCCTAAAAGACAATTTCGTAGTTCTGCTTCTTTAGCTAAAATAGACTACCGTACGCAAGTTTGATCCATACAGTTAACAAGCACACCTGCACTATTCTTCAAAAATGACTCATGACGACCGTATGTTATGCTGCAAGCCGACTTGACCTATAGCGGTACATTTGCATGTCTAAAATTTATGCTAACCTTTTCAAAATCGTACACGTACCACGATTTCCGTTTTGTGCTTATTTCTAAGATTTGTGCATATATTCAGAACCAATGTTTTAAAAGACATTGCCATACCGGTACTCATTTCAAAGATACGTGCATATTTTTGCCTTAAAATTTCATTTCATCAATTCGATCATTTCATCAATTCGATTGTTTTGGCGGAAGATTGGAAGCTATCGATCTACTCGCTAGCAAGCTTTGAATTCGGATGCATCGACGTAAATGAGCTAGACGTGCACGAAGGAGCTTACACATTTTTTTCGAAACCAAGTTAGGCGTAACACCGTTAACTCTATCAACAATAGCAAATTACGATCGCAAATCCCTTTACTCGGTGGCTTCCAACCTTTTTGCCGCTATAGAACCTTTTAAGCAAATTTTCAGTGATGAGGACCCCTACCTAAATCTTGCCTACTACGCAATTCGCACAGCATTGTTTTTTCATATACTACTCAACAACTGTAGCAGAGTTGATTATGATACGCTGTAGATATTGAAATGTGTTTATGAGTGCTGCTGAAAATACTTTTGAAGATAAAATTAAACCAGTGCAAGGGAGCGGTACGGAAAATATCTGGAGGGGAAGACCTTTTTCCCGAAATGTATGAATATTCTTGATGGAAATGTTCAGCCAAAATTATAGTATTTTAATTCAGATCTTTTGATTTTTCAGAATATTTCACCTTGAGTTTCATGAAATGGCTTTGATTGCAACCTATAGGCCTAATTGATTTTATACAAATAAATTAAATATTTTTGTTTATTGATGATGACAAATAAAATCTAAATTTTGAAGAGAAATTGAGAAATAACAATACTAGCCCTATAACTCTATCATAACGCAAAAAGCGGAAAAAATATTTATGGCTTGCTTAAAAATAGCGTAACCGATCCAAGAAATTTGGAGGAGCATGAATTTTTGGCTCCCACCCCTTTCTCAATCGCTGGCTACGGTTGTAGCGGTTACTTAGAAGAAAATTAATAAATTGTTTATCAAGAAATGTCAGCTGCGTTTGAAAATTGACGAAAAACAGCACAGGAAATAATGATTATGTTCTGCTTCTATAAAAAGCAGCGTCATAAACGGATAACACTTTGACCACAACAAGGTTTTTTGCCTGTAACCGGGAATGCTTCAATTTTTATTGACTATGAAATAAGCTGCTGCTACTACGTTTTCTATGGAGCAACAAGCGGTGAAAAGCTCTCATAGCAAGGGAGTATGTGATACTGGACAAAGCAACTTTTGAATTTGGCCCCACTCACACTTATCGGAATAAAACATCTATTGTCGATATCTATTTTAATTTTTGATTGTTCAGTGACCATTGCATGTAGTCTACTAATCGATGGCTTGGTAAGACACATTATATTCACGACTCTTCGATTGTGAAAATTAAGTGTACAAACTAGAAATAAATGTAAATGTTTTACATTAAGGCAATCACGGACCCCAGGTTGGTTACCACTATTAAACTAAGCAAACTGCATTAACCTATCACTCAAATTTTACCTGCACCTTTATTCTTATTTTTTGCTATTTTGTCAATTATGAAACGTGGAAATTTTGCAGGCAAATCGCTGGGGAAAATTGACAAACTTTGAAGCTATTTCGCAGCGGTACGCAGACAATAGAAATCTTAAATGCAAAGTGTCACTAGTTGTTCCGACGGGACAATGCTGACTTCACTATCCAATAGTTTGCTCAGCATATTAATTGCATATTTAAGGCATATCGTCGAATCATTTATTGCAATTATCATTATCAAACTTATAGTTGTTAATAATACACGAGTCATCAAAAAGTCTAAACAGACTGCTATGGTAGTATTCTTACCCACAGCTTGATCAACAGCCATTGATTACTTTCTTTATGTTGTATCTATTAAAGCAGTAGACCTAGTACCAGTTCCATAATTAGCAGCTATTTGTTTTCTAGGGGGAGGACATTTCACAAAAATTCCATAGGTCATGCCACACCCTTAGAAGGTAATCAACCCTTAGGTGTTCTTTTAGAAAATCATCGTCCAAAATTTGCCCAAGTTGTTAGGTGTCATTTCTTTGAAGCAGGCTAAGCAAAAAAATTGTTTTGGAAGAAGTATTTGTTGCGGACTTGTTTTAATGCAGGGCCAAATAGCCTGTGGCCGTGCGTGATAGGTCGAATGTTTGAGTACATTTTTCAAAGATTTGAAATCAATCTCCAATAAGTAAAAAGGCGATCACCGTTGCATAAACAGAATAAAATGTCACTTTAACTCTTTTGCTCCGGCGATCATCGATTAATGATCTCGTGTTTTCAGTGTTTACCTCAAATTTGTTTAAATTGAGTTACAAAGTTAGTTTAATAAAAAATCGATTTGTGACTTTATTTTTCATCCGATTTTCATAAAATTTTCAAAAGATCACGCTTATTTCCTCACGCATCGGAAGATGTATAATTTGTGCCCTAATTCTTGCATTTTTATACCCAAAAAGGGTTAAAAAGACCAACAACCTAGTTGCAGACGACAAAATCGGCCAAATTCTTAGCAATAGCCAACTACGCTAAAATCAAATTGAAATTACATCTTTACCACAATACCAAACCCTTTATCATTGACACAGTCTGAAAACTACTCTTTTGGGGCATCATTTGATAAAATTTCAAGCGATAATAAGAAATTTTACTTTTTTGAATTTCCAAATTTTTTAGGGGTCTCAAACCCCCCCCAAACAAATATATTAATGATAAGTAGATAAAAGTAAAGTTAGTGCGTAAAAAGTATGATATGTTGCTAAATAGCGGTTACATTTGAAAGCTTGGGAAATTTTGCTTTCTAGCAATATATAACTTTAAATAGTTTAGACTAAGTGGTATATGATATTTACTGATCAAAAATGAGTACTGTACATCATGTCAGTTCAAAACCCCCAAAAATTTTTTGACTTACCTTCACTAAATTATAATTTTTACAAAAACTACACCCTTTAAAAAGATAAAATAAATTGCAAATGTTTCACCAATAAAGTCGACATTTTGTATCAAGTTTCCAAGGAGACAAAAACTGAAATACAAGTTTAAAAGCTAGCAGAAGTTTGGCTTCTCTAAATCAAAGTTTGCTGTATCCCCCTTGTTTCTCAACAAATGGGAAGGGTGTAAACAAGCTGCTGTTTCATTATCAGTGACAGCATATTCTATTTAAACTTGATATTTTCTGAATCTTGAAGAAATTCCCTGTTCAAAAATATATAATGTTACATGGTTTAGGCTAACCTCTAGCAGATAATAACTGATCATATTTTAGGTACTGAATTTAAGTACCAAAATTTGGTACCGGTCGGTACCGGTCAAAAAAAAGGTCATGTGCCTCAGAAAATTGCAAATTGTAGAAAACCTAGGCTTTTAGGTAAGTTTTGAGTGATGTACCTTGAAAGCTTATTTCCTTAGCATCATCTTGCAACCATTTCTAAAAAAATTGGTAGAAAATAAAATCTGTAGTGATCTTTGAGGTGAGGGTACCTCTTTAATTTTGAAGACAACCCCCCCCCCAGTTGGGGGGTTAATTTGCATAAAATTTGCATATTCAAAAAAAATGTTTTTTTTCTATTTGAAATCATCAAGAAATGTAGATTTCAACGATATATCACACTTAATGTAGAAGTAAACAGCTGAGTAATGATTTACAAACAAACTTGAGGTACATAATTATGATTAATTATGATTGATTATGACAGTTTTTCGCGTTGCCACCTTACGCACGACATTTTTTTTGCTATTTTCGCGGGAGCGAAAGAGTTAAACGAAAAATCAATGAGTTCTGCCTTTAGAAAGTCAATCTCAAAAAAAAAAATAAATGAATAAAGTAAACAAAAACGTCTTTGACTTTGGACAAAAAAACAAAAAAATTTGAACATTAATTTTAATGAAAAACAGAAAGTTTTGCTTTGAAATGATTGATCTCAAAAAGATAAAAATCTTTACTTTATTGAAACAAACAGAAGATTACTGATCTGGTCTCAGAGGCGGCTGTGAGTGAAACAAAAGTTTGCAATGCAGCCTTGAATAGCGAAAAAATTGTGCCACTCTTTTTATGGTACAGTTAAGCAATGCTTATTTCTGTTTTTGTTTCTGTTTTTTGTTCGTTTCGTGAAAAAGGATATAAAATAGTGTAAAGACGTTAAGACAAAGAAGCAACCCAACACAGATCCTTTGGAAGAGCACCATATGAAGGAGAGTGCCCAACAGTGCTCCAGGGGCCTACAGTGCTCTACCTTAAATTTCCCACAATGCCTTTTAATATATCTTTCAGCTTGGTTACTAGCATGAGCAGTAAACTAAAAACACCAGCAGCCGCAATGTCTAAGCCAAGGGGCGGCTCTCAGCATTTAATTACAAGCGAGATATGGTTTTCAGGATAAAGAATAAAAAACAGCAGAGTTCATTTTCTGATGATTAAAGTTTTGGGTGGTGAATTTTCTAAAACACGTTGAAACTTGTTTTTGTTAACAGAAGTATTAGGCAACATTATCAGCTCAACATATCTGCTATAAAGACTGAGGTCAAGACTGTAGATACCCTTTTGTCTCACTTGACCGTGATGTCTACGATGTTTCCTTGGAGGCAAAATCTGATTAATTTGATTGCGGCGTTTGGTGTAGCACTGGTTTATTTTTTTATAATGAGCAGGCTTGAGTGGCAGTTTTCTGAAATTTCATGGCCCTTGTTTGTATATAGCCCATTTATTCTATACTGGCAGAATTATCAAAGTCCTGAAGCGTGACTTTTTTAGATAATATATGTATGAACCAATTATTGTCTATGGAAAAGTTGCGCTATGGTTCAGCTTTTCGTTTAATTAAATTTGCAAAACTTTAAATTTTGAAATAGCTGTTCTGTGTAGTAAGCGATACACAGACACTCAACTAATAAACGACATAGAGTATGGGCACTAAAGGAATCAAGGAGAGCCGTTGTAGGACATCGCAGCCTTACAGTGTCCCAATTTGACCTCATGTTTTCATTACGCCATTGCAGAAAAAGTAAGAGCTATATATTGTACATTTTATGTGCAATTACTAGAGAATTCAAATACGAGAAAAAATATTTTTAAAAAGTATAAATTTTGGTCGAAACAGGTATTTTTGTAAAAAGCGGGGCCCTATTGGGCACTTTTCCCCGAATACTTCCACCTTATCTTGTGGAAGCTTGCTGGCTCAATCGTGCATATTAGGCCTACTAAACGACTACCCTAATCACACCACCAAATGCAAATATAACCATCCTCATTCTGAAGTTCTGACAAGCTATTGAGCATTCAATTCCATTGGGTTGGTGAGACCAGCACTTAAAAAGTATTGCCGATCTAATGGCTTTGCCACAATTGGTAAACCTAAACAATTTATTTTGGTATTGGTCGTAAATCTATCAGTATCATGGACAAGCCCTCAACCAGAACTGTTTATATCTGTAAAAAAAGGCTCATTTGCAAGAGAATCTATAAACATGCCTTAATCAGCTTTTCAAAAGCAGAAATATTTTTAACATTAGCTAATAATTAATAAATTAATGCATACTATGTCAAAGAACATGATTATGGAGGGCTTATCTCAAATCCCAAAACTCGCATCCTACTTAGAGAATGGTACCTTGTTAGAGTTAAAGTTTGACACCTAAAAAATGGATTAGAACCCTTTTGCAGATTGCCTGTAAAGCAAAAGAATATCTTGAAAGATAATGACTAGAGACCATTGCTCCTCATCTGACACAAGTTTATTTCCGCTAGATACAGGCGTAACCATTTAGCTTGAAAACAAAATGTTTTTATCAAGCATTCTCTTGTATTCGACCATGCAACGCAAAAAAACTCTGGGATCAAAAGATGTCTGAAACTTGTAACTCTCAAAGCTGTAAATCATTCAGTTTTAGAATATGATATTCATTCAGCTGCCACTTCTGAAAACATTAGTAGTATAGAATGATTCATTTGGCGAGGATTGCCGAGATTTGGCGGTGGTGTTTCTAACCCTAACCCTAGCCTTATGTAAGGAAGCTGACGCTAGGTCTATCAATTTTTTGTGACCTAATTGTAGTTCTAAGGGAGCTAACCATAGGTCTAAGGACACTAATTTTATTTGAAGGAGGACCAAGGGGCTAACCATAGATCTAAGGACACTAATTTATGAGAGGAGGTCTGAGAGAGTTAACACTAATCTGAGGGAACTAATTTCACCCTAACACGATATGGATGTCATTAGGTTGTAGAATATTTCAAAGAGTATAGTGCAATCCTTGCCGCCTTATGATTTGACTTGCCCTACTTGTTGAACAATTACATATTGGTTTTTAGGGTGTTATTCCTGCATTTGTATTTCAATGATTTAATCATGAGGTAATCGATTCTGTTTTTAACTAGACTGTGGAAATGTGATTGCATTCCTATTGCGCAATCCCATCATGACGTAATCGATTCTATTTTAATTCAGACCATGGGAATGTACGGTAGTTGCAACCCTATTGTGCAATCCATCATGATGTAATCGATTCTATTTTAAGCCAGCTAGTTATTGTATTCCTATTACACCACATTTGCATCATGACGCAATCGATTCTCTATAATACCCCCTACTCATATAATTTCTCGTATCACTTACGACTTAAATGTTTGTTTATTTGTTCGATTGTTCCTTGCAGTTATGACCCTGCAATCTCCTTTAAACTGGCAGTTACTCTTGAGTTTAAAATGCTTGTTTATTTATTGACGCTACGTCATAGCTTAGCAACACCTCTTACAACCCAATAGTTAATGCTGATTTTATATGCAGTCACCGTTTGAGAATTGTATGAGAATAAATAATCAAGCTCTTTCACATCCAACAATCTATCGTAAATTACGCAAGCTAATGCAAAGACAAATGAAAGTTATCTATGTTACATATTTGTGGTAAGGACAATATTAAAATCACACTACGTTATGCCATGCTTGGACAAGAACAGGTTTTTCTCTTCTTTACGTCACTATAAGACAGATCTTCATACATTCTGTTTATTAACAAAATTATTTTTAGTATGTGTTAGTAGTGCTGAATATTTTAAAAATTGTATGGTTTAACAACTCAAGTAGAACTAACAGTCTAAAATTCATTTTAGAATTCAAACAGTTATGCCGCATAAAAATTATAATTAGTTATTAATAAATAGAGTGAGATCTTAAAACTTTTTTACTTCAAACTTGCCTTGTAATAAAGAATCCAGAGGGTGCCAGCATACAAAGATTTCACGAACCAGTCAATTTAGACACGTATTGCTCAACTTTACTACGTAGATCTTAAAATTGCAAAGCTTTCGCTACCTACTAACCACGTTTGTTTGTGGTTACCCCTCCTCTTCCTTGGGATGGAGGTACGGCATGAACGGCAATTCAGGTTCATGCTGTCAACCTAATTCAAATTAGGCAAGGAGAAAGATGGCAGCCCATTTCGAACCAGTCTTGAGTGACTAGTAGTCCCACCATCAACAAGGCGGACTGCCACTGGTGGGTACCCAAGAGTCGCTTTTACGACATGCTGGGTAAGCAGCTTCACAATTGTAATACGGTGAAGTACGGGTGGGACACCTATCTGCCACATAAAGGTGGAGGCATCCCATTAAGTGCCTTGCCCAAGGACACAACAAGCAAGCTTGCCGGCTTGTTCTCCACACTATCACTTTTCTATGCTGAGTGCCAAGCAAGAAAGCAGTGAATACCATTTTTTAAAGTCTTTTGGTGTAACTCGACATAGGGAATGAATCCCAGGTCTATCGACTGCGATGCGAACGCTCTCACCACAACACCATCGCGCCGGGATACAGTTAACCACGTAGTTGGCTTACTAGAAATTCCTAAAATAAAAAATCCTGCTTAAAGCTTGCATCAAACACTGAATTTGAAAACTATTACTATACTAGCAGATTTCCCCGTCGTTGATCGGGTAAAATGTAAAGACTGATTAAATTTTTACATTGAATAACCATATTTTAACTCTTTCGATCCCGCGCGGGTATAATTACCGGCAAGCGATCTTAATGCGTGCGCTCCCGCGACAGTATATATACCGGCAATAACAGAAATGGCGGACATGCGCGCAATTGTTTGCGTACATCTCGTTCAAGCAAAAACGTTTATATACAGGGGGGTGCAAAAGTAGGTATACAGTGATTAAAAAGAGAAACAAATACATTGCACACTGTGTTTATTATACAAACAAAGAAATTTCCTTTAATACGAATTAAGAAGCAGATTCAATAAGAAGGACGTGTAATTAAAGACCCTAATCTCTTAGGTACTCAAATTGTTTGCCGTCAGCATTCACACACTCCTCCAATCGAGAACTGACACTCATTGACACTAAAGAACAAAGGTCTTCATTGGCATCAATTTCCTGACAAGCCTCCAAAATGAACTGACTCATGTCTTCAACAGTGCGTGGCCTGCGCGCGAAAACATTCTCCTTAACAGTTCCCCCCCAAAAAAAGAAGTCCGTGAGCGTGGCTGCCATTCGATGGGTCCCCGGCGCCTAATCCACCTGTTGGGAAATTTTGAGTCAAGTAGTGTACGCATATCGAGTGTAAAATGAAGTGGTGCCCCATCTTGCTGAAAACAAAAGTCATCATCTTGGTATTTGTACACGTACCTGCTGTATTATTGTATCCTCTAACATTGTATCCTTTGCTTCAGCATATCATGTCACCAATTTTTCTGATGTGATACTACTGTATATCTACTTTTGCACCCCCCTGTATAAACCTTTCTAACATTCTGTTTGTGGTTTGTAATTGAATTTTTACATTGAATAACCACATTTTAATATAGTTTGAATAAATATAGGCTCGTAGCCCCCCATAGACTATGTAAAGACTGATTAAATTTTTACATTGAATAACCACATTTTAATGTGTTTTCATGATTTTTATTTCATCGTACAACAGTACAAATAGGCCTCTAGTAGAGCCCCATAGGCTCGTAGCCCCCCATAGACGATTCTGATCGAAATCAAAATACCGCAGATTTACCCGTCGTTGATCGGGTAAAATGTAAAGACTGATTAAATTTTTACATTGAATAACCATATTTTAATATAGGTGGAATAAATATAGGCTCGTAGCCCCCCATAGACGATTCTGATCGAAATCAAAATACCGTACTTGGCTTCCCTGGAAAAAGTTATATAAGATTCATGTGTTTGTTTGTATCTAAATGTCTCCAGTTTTATTTTGTTGATCGGGTAAAATGTAAAGAGAAGGAAAATAAATATAGATTTACCCGTCGTTGATCGGGTAAAATGTAAAGAGAAGAAAAATAAATATAGGCTCGTAGCCCCCCATAGACGATTCTGATCGAAATCAAAATACCGCAGATTTACCCGTCGTTGATCGGGTAAAATGTAAAGACTGATTAAATTTTTATATTGAATTAACCATATTTTAATATAGGTTCAATAAATATAGGCTCGTAGCCCCCCATAGACGATTCTGATCGAAATCAAAATACCGTACTTGGCTTCCCTGGAAAAAGTTATTTAAGATTCATATGTTTGTTTGTATCTAAATGTCTCCAGTTTTATTTCTATAGCGGACAGACAGACAGACACACATTGAGTTTTATATATATAGATAATGTGTGCTTAATGAAACAAAATTTCAAGTTTTTTTCAATTCTAAGGCGTCAGTTATCGCACCGTAGCCTTTACACTGCTATTTCTGAGTTCAAAACAAAACAAGTGACCTCATACTTTTCAACTAGCAAGCATTTTTGCATTATTTTGAGTCATAAACGTACTGTTTTGTTGCGTTCAATTTAACTTCAGTCGTCACGAAAGATTACTAGTTGTTGTGTCTACCCTACACTTTTTGAGGTAACGTAACAAAATTTGGTTGAGTAAATGCTGCATATGTCACGATTATGTCAGATTCTCAGCGCGAGTATCGCGTGACAACCACACATCAAAGTGTCAAATGAAAACCGACAGGAATAAAGGGAATTATCAATATTTTACAAGTGTAAATGTAAGAATATTCTAAATTGTATGAAATTTTTATGATTAAATACAACGTTGATAGGTTTTTGTGGATTAATTAATGTTTATGTGGTATTCACTAGGTAGTAAGTCAAATATTTGTTTTGCTAATTCACTAAACTTTTTTGCGAAATCTCTGTTGGCAGCAGCCTACGTAGGGAGTGTGAGATTGCGGGAGTACTGCTAATGATATATACAATGGTGCTACCTCTCCTTTTCCTGCACTCCTCCTACTCTTTGTGATAAATACTGACAATTTCATAAAAACCTATCAACGTTGCAACTACTAGGATGCAACTACCGTACATTCCCATGGTCTGAATTAAAATAGAATCGATTACGTCATGATGGGATTGCGCAATAGGAATGCAATCACATTTCCACAGTCTAGTTAAAAACAGAATCGATTACCTCATGATTAAATCATTGAAATACAAATGCAGGAATAACACCCTAAAAACCAATATGTAATTGTTCAACAAGTAGGGCAAGTCAAATCATAAGGCGGCAAGGATTGCACTATACTCTTTGAAATATTCTACAACCTAATGACATCCATATCGTGTTAGGGTGAAATTAGTTCCCTCAGATTAGTGTTAACTCTCTCAGACCTCCTCTCATAAATTAGTGTCCTTAGATCTATGGTTAGCCCCTTGGTCCTCCTTCAAATAAAATTAGTGTCCTTAGACCTATGGTTAGCTCCCTTAGAACTACAATTAGGTCACAAAAAATTGATAGACCTAGCGTCAGCTTCCTTACATAAGGCTAGGGCTAGTGTTGAGATTAGAATTAGCTTTATGATTGGGGTTAGGGTTGGGGTTAGCGTTGGGGTTAGAGACACCGCCGCCAGAACCTTGGCAATCCTCGCCAAATGAATCATTCTATACTACTAACACTTCTTGAATTCTTTCTCTAAGATGGTTCTTAGTTTCTCGTCAACTTTTTCATATTATCTTGTTAAAATGGCGTTTCTCTTCTAGTGATTTTTCACTTGGGAAACATCCAGAAATCACAAGTCTGTAAAGTAAGGAGCCTATTAAAACAAACTGCTCATCGTTTATATTGCTAGATAAGCTTTAATTACTTGGGCAAAATATGTGAGCGCAATTTCGTGATGAAGCCGAAATTTTTTTGCTGCCAATCTGTCTGGCCGCTTTCTTTGCACAGCATCAAGAAGGCGGCGTAAAATCTTCAGATGGAATTTTTTGCTGATTGTCTCGTCTTCTGGTGCGCATTCGTGATGCAGAGTGTGGTAGGAATAAAAAAAAAAGGTCATCATCCTTTTTTCATGGCGCCAAACCTGTAGTGCTTTTTGGGGGCGTGGTAATTTCTGATGCTTCCGTTGTAAAGATTGAAACTTGGTCTTTGAATCGCAAGCAAGATCTCATCATAATTATGTCGGTCTTCATAAATTATGGGTCATGATTTGCATAATCCAGCACATCCTGGAAAGTTTTCGTCAGGATTTCTTTCATTTGCTACGCCAGCAATTTGAACACGAATTTTGCCAACACTCTTGACAGGAACAAATCACTGAGTAAACATAGAATGAAGTAAACATCTGCTTATTCACACATCTCAGACTCTTTTTCCTACTATGATTAAACGATAATCTTCCAGTAGGCTACTTTTCGACGAAACTCTTCCAATCATCTCCTCCATTTGGATCATGAATGGCCTCTATGAATGTGGTTCACTCTGCTTAGACATTTGAGCATTTTCAAAGCAATTAAGCAACTTCTTTATCCTAGTTGAGCTTAAGGCCTCCACGTCAAAACCCAGCTAACTTTTTTTTAAGTTGCAGCAGCTAGACAATGGCCAATTGCTGTCGGCAAGACTTAACACATTAGCCTATTTCTGTTTCACGAGTTTTGTCATTGAAATCCAATTTTCTTGAAAATAAAAAAATTGACGAGCACGTACAATACGCTCGAATGCTTCGTATAGTGAGAATAAGGAGACCGATTGGCTTAAAACGCGTTACAAGTGCGCAATCAGACCAGCTGGTTTCATGTGGCATCATGTTTGATGCAAGAAAAAAGGTTAGATATTTTTTGAGCAGAAGTCAAATGTATAAGATGATTCCATCAGGCTCCAATAAGATTGTTTTTGATCAAACTCCCAATTCGATAAACAGACGAAATTTGCTCAAATTCAAAATGCGAATTCAATTTATAAGCAACACTGGCGGATAATCAAAACGGATCATTGCCATATCCGTACGTTGCAATCTCTCAGTAGGTAAAAAAATCTATAAACTACGTGTACTTATATTATGCTTGGTACGACAGGAGATATGAATGAGCAGTTTAGATTTATGAAAGTGTTTCGAGGGCAAGGCTATGTACTGTGGGCTAGCTTGTTTATAAGCAAGAATTTTTTTGTCATGATGTTGTTAAAGAAATAAGCGAAAGAATAACCTATTGAAAATCAAAACGTAAATATTTAGGCTGTAAACTTGTGTAAGGAAATTAACCTCAACAGCACTCTTATAAACCTATTGTCTAACTGTAAAGCTGCTCGCATAATTCATACATGGCATTTTTGCTAGTGGAAATGCGACCTTACAGTAGTTTTTTTCTCAAATATTTTTTCTTTCGGTCATATAAAAGAAAACTTGTCAGTTTTGTTAGAACTTCGTTTATGATCAGTCCTGCTTTGGAGTTCAATGTTATCAATACTGCTAACATAGCACATTTTTACTACCAGCAGTAGAACTAAGCAGCAGAAATTGCCCTAATATTCCCTTTCCAAATCCACAATACTTGATATGTACTGAAAAAAGTGTAGCTGTGAGTGATGTGCACAAAACAAGACAACACTAAAATATGGAAATCCAAAATTACAGAAACACCAAAATTCATATTGAATTGTGGAATTACGGAATTACAGAAATATAGAACTCTCAACTAAAACATGAAACTACTGAAATAATTTTTTTATGAAAGAAATTAGCCTACCAGATTACAGAACTATGGAAAAACTATTCACCACAGAAGCACGGAAATTGCAGATACAGGAAAATGTATGTAGATTGACAAAAACTAAAGATATAACCTCCTATTTGGTAAAATGAGATAATTGAGTTGCTATGCATTTCTGTAAACTTTCATATTTCTATAACTTGCATACCGGTAATTTATTTGGAGTTTTTCCTCTATTTTTGTAAGAATTTTTGTATTTAAGTGTTACCCTATCAAACAAGTTACCTCATACCATAAGGCTTTCATTAATTTTTTTCCAGCATCACATGTGGCTTACAATGAAAGTAAACATGGTAACTCAAAACTAGGCCTTTCAGTACTTTTTATGATAGGAAAAAATTTTCAGTACTTTTTATGATAAAAATAAACACTGTATTTACAGTTTACCTCATAGATCCAGGCCAACTAGGCCATAGTTTGCAGCTGTAATTAAGTGTAAAATTAGTTGAACGCTGAAGCCAACATAATGAAAAGTACATTGCTTTCTTTTGTGTGTGTGGTTTTAGTTGCTACTAATCAGTTTACTAATGGTCATGGTACTGCTGATAACATGGATCCTACAACAGATCACAATAAAGAGCATTTAAAAGAAGATTTAAATGGAGTAATTGATAAGAAAATTGAGGATATGACTAGTGAAGAATTACAATTTCATTATTTTCGACAACATGATTATGATGGTGACAATATGCTTGATGGAAATGAAGTGGTAATGTCATTATTGCATCATGCCAAAGAGAGTTCAGATCCTAATGCAAATCCATTTAAAAATGATGAAGAAATAATAAAGGTTGTTGATGATGTCCTCAAGTTTCAAGACAAAAACCAAGATGGAAAAATATCATACCAAGAATATATCACTCCATTTAAAGCTGATGAACAACAAGTCCAAACGTGATAATAAAGAGTAAAACCTAATCCCTCATGCTAAATGTTTGCTTAGTAATAGTCTTGTTCCTTTTGAGCGATACAACATATCAAGCAGTTTGAAATATAATGCCAAAAACGCACGTTAAATAAATAGTTTAAACAAAGTAGTTTAAAGGCATTAAGCCCCCAACTTTAACTTTTGAATATCATTTATTGTAGACAATAACTTTCTAATTAAAAATTGTTACTGCAACGGTTTTTTTTATCAAATGCAAATTAGTATTTAATGTGTAAATCACAGTTTTCTCAAACAATTATGGTGGCAATACGCTGAGAATAGTCAGTATTTTTGCTTTATGATGCTACATTGCTTTGCTAGTAATATATGATTTGTATAAGTTTAAGTTATTTTGTCATTGTTTGTGCAATTCTTTGTTTCTCGGTAGTCAATGAAACAGAAATACTTCATTGAGTTGTTCATATGCTGATGATTGTGAGGCAATAGTGCATTACTTTTATAGTATGATGTATTGTTATTAAAATTGTTGGCCTTTGAAGTCCACAACAAAACTGAAGAAAACAAGTTAGTATGCAAACTTTCTTTTTAAACATTGAAGCCGTTAACCACACTGTATACATTTGCTATTTTAGTTTTAGCTATTTCTTTTTTACTAAACTGCCCCAAGGCTCGATGATTTATGCTTTTGCTAATTCGGTTTTTGATCCGATAATTACTTACAACTTTGTATTAAAACGCCACCAAAATTTTTTCAATCAACAATCTTATTTTTGATTGTCACAGTTCTTTGATTGCTTTGTATTCGTTAAGGTTTAGTGATGTTGTTTAAAAATGAGACTTTGTGCCTTTTTTTGGTTTATTTTTTAATTGCAGTCTGCCAAACAGTGATGTGTGCAATGAAATTTTGTAGAATGTAATGCAAGTGATGTAACAAAATTTGTTTTAGTTTAGGAGTGTAGAAAATGGGACAATTTCAAACCTTGACAAAGAAAAAAAGCTCGTATCACTACAAAGATAGCAACACATCTCAATTTATTACTGAGCTCATCATGGTTCAAACCCTAATCTTATTCAAATGAAATTGTTTTGTAAATCAAAATCTTAATATAGAAATAAATTTAGAAATGACTTTAGTGATAATGCGCAATGCTTAGCTCAGTGGTGTAGCTAAAAGCGATTTTTGGGGAAAGGGGGCGAAATATATGATGTTTGTTGGATGATCTTTTTTATTTTTTGGCGATCAACTTTTTGGAAATGGTTGTATTGCTATCTCCGGCACAACACAAAGGTGAAGACCTTTTTTTGAGATCTTGATTAACTTCAAAGAACTTGGGGGCATGGATCCCCCTAGCTATGCCTACGATTTAGCTGCGTTTCTAGTGGTGTGGGTCTGGTTTTCTTGGTTATAATTTGTAATTGTTTTCTTTTTTATGCTCCCATATATATTTGGAGCAGTAAAGGACATTTTTTAGTTTTGATTTGAGATTTCTTTATTTTCTGCCATAACCGAGTGTTTTTGTCGGGTGTTCTATGTTTCAATTGCAATTGCGTACTATATTTGGTTAATAAAAGCTTGAGGGAAAGTTTGTTTTTGACGAAAAAAATATTAGCTTATTTAGTCGTAATTGAAATCAAAATGAACATTATTTTTGTTGCATAATAATAGATAACTAAAACGACCTTGTAGGAAAACTGAACGGCAACTGAGAGGGTAACTGAAAAGATTGCAAGTCGTTTGCTATTTAGGGCGCAATGTGTCGGCAAGGTCATCATGTTGGCTGGAGGAGTTTTCACAGTGGCAATGTTCACGGGTTCAATTCTCACGATGGCTGCATTGTGTTCTTGGAAAAGACCTGCTTTGTTTAAATGCATGTGGTATAAACGCAGTGCATCTTTACAACTGGGAACTCCAAACCAGATCTGAACCCAAGCTGCTGTTGTATAACCAACGAATGGTTTTCCTGTGACCGGTGGAAAAAATATCTTTCCTGCCTAATCCTTAATTGCTGGATTACATGAGTGTTGCGGCAGGGGATTGGGAATGGTACGATTAACTTTTGAAGAAAAGTGCAGTACAAAATTACAAACGATTTCTTCTGGCGTAATACGGTACGGAAGTACGGCGTTTTTTACGTATTATATTCTTCCCGGAAACCTAATCAAAAGGCTTGCTTTGTTAAAACCAGAAGTCACTCAAAGTTCCAACTGTAACAAAAATGGCATTATTACAGCGTACGCTCTACTTGGGCTTAAAAGAAACACTAGTGCTTCAGCGTTGCAACACTTAAACCTTTTGTTTGCAATATAATTGAACTGGCTTTCAAAAACATTTAAACAATTTTCTTTGCGATTTGTTTATTCGTTGGTGTTTTTTGATGATAAGTTGATAACATCAATATATATCAGTGCTGTTTTGATTGTTAAGTCTTAAGTGTAAATTCAATTGGTACATTATCAAACTGATGTCTTTTACTATTAAATGAAGTACCGGTAATTGGTTAAAGGTTGGTTGAGTTACCCGGTTTTCTCCGGAAGCGGTAAAATTAGCGTAGCCTTTCTATTTTTGCTGCTATTGCAGCACACATTTGCTGTTACGTAATAACAAAAATTCAGCTAAATAATTAGTGCGAAAAGTACAGTATTATGGTACGGAAAAAATTTCCTACCGTACTATTACGGAAGGCATTTTAGTAAAGGACGGAATTCGGGTAGAATATTTTTTGGAAGTAGGGAAAACCATTTTATATCGCACCTAATTCTCTGGTTAGGGGCAAATCAGCCTGTATCATGGTACTTGAAACAGAAAAACAACGTTTTCTGAAGAAGCCACCAAATAGGTAAAGAAGCGATTTGACCAAGGCTACCAAATTTCAAGAGCAAACTTGTTTTGTGAAGACTCGCTCAAATTAAGGGCCCTAGTTTTGTTGGCAATGACGTCACTAGGAAAGGCGGTCGCCCAAGCTGACGCTGTTTTGAAAACACTCTGGTGATCATCAAAAAATAACAAACATCTTTTTATATTACCGGTATTACTGAAATCGCGGTAAATTTACTCTATGGTTTTATTACCAATACACCTAAAATCTTTTTGAGGTTGGTCAGGCCCTATCCCGAGGAAGCATTCTGGCTTCCTTTTAAATATGATTTTGAGTACGACTGATATCCTGCATAATCATTGAAGACAATAGGCCTACATCTAAACTTGTTAGCTTTTGATCAAATACATTAAAATCAGTTTTGCCAGGACTAGTAATCTTCATTGAGTAATTGAATCTACCCCAGTTACGGCTCGTAAAAATGTTTTTTTTAAGTTGAACGCGAGTATATTAGTTTTGCTTGAGAGAATGGGTTGATTTTCGTTCTCTCCATCCTGAAGACTTTCAGTTTGGAAGTGGTGACGCTAAACATCAAGCAATCAAAGTTCGTTCACAAGCTTACTTTGTCGTTTTTAATTTTCCTATTTTGCTTATGTAACTTAACTAATTGCTTATGCAGCTTAACTGAATAAACTTATGATTCTGTCATACATTTGTGTAGGCTACATCAGCAGCCTTCAACCTTTTTGCAATATCGTCGCCTTTTTGGAGCTCTGGGTCAAAATCGTCTTATTTAATTAGAATTATTTTTGTAAAAATGTTATTTCTTTTACGAAATGTCGATGCAACACACTTTGAAATTATCACAAAACCAAACGAACAACTATAAGCAAACATAATTTATTCAAAAGCAGCATGTTTGAGCAAATACGATTCTTATGCCTGATGTTTTTCTGAATGACTACTACAAGCTGGTAGCAAGTTAGACACCTTGAGACGCTTTGGGCTCTCCCCAGTGTTGTTCCTAGCAAAGCAATTGTGATGTTTATGGCGCATTTGTTGTCCTTTGCTAAAACCTTCCTCACCAATAGCAATAATTTTCCTTTCTCCCACAGTTCCGGAGGACGGCCACAGCACTTGATCCAAACATCCGGCCAACCATGAGTGTGAAAAATGGCGTGGGCTTCTCTATCACTTTGGCTGTCCGCAAAACGTTCTTGCTCAGTAGGATCGCATTCGCACAACAGCATGCTATTTGCAAATGGTTCTACGGTATATAATCCATGGGAAAACTTGAAGCTCAAGCAAACTTTTAAATCGAGTGTTCACGTCATGTCGAACGCATTTTAGGGGTTCAACGTAAACGCGCAAGTGGTTGTCAGTAACATCTTCTGACATCATTGACATTGCGGGAAAGTAGCAGAAGTTTCTTCTGCTCAGGTTCTGCTGGCAAAGTTTCAGTTTATTAGTTAGGCCAGGTATAGTGGTTTTGTATTGAACTAACGTAACTTTTTTACCTCAAAGATTATTTGTTGCACCGTTGACTTTATCGTAAAAATACGCCGAATAAACTGATATCTTGCCGGCATGAAATTACATCTTTAGCCAAGAGCAGATTCTTCTCCGAGAAATTACACTCTGCGGTAGTAAAATTCGATGTGCCGTAAAAGAGATTCGATTTTTTGGCAACTAACGAAAGTTGGATATAAACGAGGAAACGATCAAATTCTTCATTATGAACGTTCAATTCATAAAGAGCAATGAACTACTGAAACTTCATCACTGCATATCAGTTTAAGATGATGAGTTATTTTCATCATTTAAGGTCACTCTGAATCAAATTAATTATTGAGTTAATTAAATTTTATGGGAACAATGTAATTGGCGATACCATACCGGTACTACCAACCCACAAAAACTTTGTTATAACAGCTACAATCGAAAATGTTTAATAGGTGTATGACATAAAACTACGACCGGTGACAGGGTTTATATGCCTTGAGACGTAATGGAGCTGTCTCTCAGCTGTTGTTGCTCCCAGGTCACCCTTGGGCAAGGTATAGCACCTGATAGCCTCTCCTGTTTGGGTTACAACATGACAGTTTTTTTTATTTTTAATGTATTTTGCGGCACTATGCTTTTCTTCGTGCGTGTTTTTATTTATCTGCTACCTTACGGGAGTGATGGCCATGCCACTATATTCAAGATTAAACCAAATTCTTTTCATATGCATGTATTGACATATATCGTTTTGCCATCGTCTTCTTTTTTTTTTGTCTCCTGCTGTCAAATTTATCTGCTATGTATGCTGATTTGGACAAAACTAAAACGATTGAGTCATTGAAAAAAATTATATTCTGTTTAATGCTGAAGGCAAACAGAGCAACACTTTCTTCGCACTCGGTATCAATCCGCGAAACTTTGTCTCAAAACCTACTCTGAATATCATCAAGAAGTTTTATTCCTGGTTGCGAATGAGCGAACTTAGCCTTACATA
Source organism: Trididemnum clinides (assembly GCA_963675345.1). Classification (NCBI taxonomy): domain Eukaryota; kingdom Metazoa; phylum Chordata; class Ascidiacea; order Aplousobranchia; family Didemnidae; genus Trididemnum; species Trididemnum clinides. The sequence continues at coordinate 22,853,372 of OY776299.1, read as the reverse complement.
AGAGAAACATAAAAAGTTGTATGTTCGATGGAGATGGCGTAAAGTCAAGTGTAACATACTTCACAAGATATGAATGGCACCTTATTCTACTGTTTTGTCATGGAAAGCCGTTGCTTTTCTTAATGAAATCATAGCTAATCAGTGGCGTCAGCAAGGGGGCTCCTATGCGCGACCCCTTCAGGAACAGTAAAATATCTATTTCACCAATTATTTGCCAAAAATAAATCCTCGCGGTCCCCCTCAGAAAATTGTGGAACCTAATTGTGGGCTACCATGATTGAACTGTAGCACGCATTTGTACAAATTTAGCGCTGTGAACTCTCGATCTCTGAAAATAAAAAGGTCTATACTGTACACTTTGGCAAAATTTAGACCACAAACAAACTCGATCTCCAAAAAAAAGTTCAATACTGCCTGCCCGCACAATTCTAGGCACTGTGTTCATGGTTCGCCGATCTCCAAAAATAAATGTCTCGCGCCCCATTCAAGAAATTTCTGTGTACGCCCCTGTAGCTAATAAAATATATTATAACAATCTCAAATTTAAGAGAAATTACCGCACTGTTTTAATGTGATTTGTCATTGCCTTTTAAATGACTGACTTACGCATCATCTAAATGTAAGTAAGCTACATCACATTAAGCGTGAACGTTTTCCAAGCAGTTTTGGCCAGAAGAGATTGGTGAGTTATTCCGAGCGGTATTCATTGGCAAACTGAAATTTATTCAAATCTAAGTTCATATCACGTTTTTGATTTTCTAATGAATACCGCTCGGAATAACTGTCGAATCTCTTCGGGGCAAAGCTGTTCGCTAATGAATACACCTTTCAAAAGTTCAAGTATATTTAAGACTAAGTCGTAAAACTGTCTATCATTTAAAGAAGCCAGGTGGGAAAGATAATTAAAGAAATATTATGCATTTAGCACTTTCTGACAAAAAACGAATGTTTATGACATTATATTACTATAAGAAGACATTGACAGCGATTACAGTTATAATTTGTATTCCTATATTCCGCCCCCTTGCAACTAACAATTTCTAATGTGACTTTTTGCCCATGCCATGTGTGTGTGTGTGTGTGTGTGTGTGTGTGTGTGTGTGTGTGTGCGCGCGCGTGTATGTGTCCTTAAATGAAATCTTTTTGATACAGGTATTGCTGCATTATATTATTTTGTATTGCATCGTTTTTTGAACACAATTGCAAATTTGTTGAGTATTAAACATTTTTATTATTGTGTGTTTCCACAGCTGCCTGATGAGAACCAACAAGGTCGAAACCGGTCGTGGGGTATTGACATGTTGTAACAGATTGTTGTATGGTACTGCATGATGTTGATGATCATTTTTGAGAAAAATTTCTGTTTCTACCATAGCGATTACATAAAAAGGTTGGAGTACATCAAGGCTGGTCACCCGCGGCGCGCGACATAATAAGTTCGTAAGCAAACTTTCAAAATTTACTTAACATTTTGTTTTATACTCAAGTAGATTACGGCACACGGTATAGTTGGGAAAAAACTAATAACTTTAATCCAAAAATAACAGCCAAGCAACTTGTCATTATTTGCGTTGAAAATGGCATCAGTTGAGGGCCGAAACGTTCGCAGTATGTTTTTAACAAGTTGCTTGGCTGTTATTTTTGGATTAAAGTCAAGTAGATTTGCCATACAAAATAGCAATATTGTAACAGTTGTTTCGGGTATAAGCTTACTAGTCAAAAACGCTTATCCCATACTCTTTAAAAATAAACCAATTTATCAAATTTGGTATAAATATGTACCAGTGGGCAACACATCGGGCACTAGTGATTAATTTTCTCCACCTGTTGTTGCACGATATATATCAAAATCAAAAGATTTGTTACGTCACCAAGCCTAAACTTTCAAAGTTGCTGATGTCGGACTTCATTTGCAAAATAGGCATACCTATTACCCGGAAGAGTAAATACCGAGACGAGAATATAGTTTTTGACAGGCAATGGACAATGCAGTTTTTGTTCATTGAAAGTAATGGGAAGCCTTTATGCTTTGTCTGTCATGGAACCATAGCTGTCTTAAAGGAATATAACCTCAAACGCCTTTATCGAAGCCGACATGAAGCCAAGCACAACATCAGAGGCCAAGAACGAGAAGATAAGATTAAACAATTGACGACGTTAAATCAAGTTTTATTATTGCTTAAGACATTGCTAAAAATATGAAATCTTTTAGAGACGGAGATTTCATAAAAAATTGCATTCTACATGTAGCGCAATGCCTTTCTCCTAAAAGTGTAAATAATTTCAAAAGATTTAGTTTTTCAAGAAACGCAATCACCAGAAGGGTAGAAGAGCTTTCTTGAAACATCGAAAGCATTTTGAAAGAAAAGTTGCGCACTTGTGTGTTTTACCCACTGGCCTTGGACGAAAGCACAAGTCAAACTGACACTGCTCAACTAGCTATGTTTGTTCGGATGCTTGATCGTAATGTCAATATATTTGAATAGCTTTTGAGCATAGCTTCGTTGAAAGATCGTACTACAGGTGAAGATATTTTTAAAGCGTTTAAGAAAGCGATGGAGTTCAACAATTTGCGTTTTAAAAATCTTGCGAGCGTTGCCACAGGCGGAGCTCCTTGCATGATCGGTCAATATACTAGTTTAGTAGCCTTTTTAAAAAAACAAGATGGAGTGGATAGAAATGCATTTATCAATTACCACTGCATTATTCACCAAGAAAATTTGTGTGCAAAAACTTTATGATTTGATGCCGTCATGAAGGTAGGTAATGGTATTGTAAAATTTATTTGAGCAAAGGCGTTAAACCATTGTAAGTTCCAAAATCTTCTAGGGGCCGAATGGGAAGCAAATCATGGCGATGTGATTTATTATTGCGATGTACGTTGGCTGGGTCGTGCTATGGTACTCAAAAGAATTGCTAAATTAAAAACGCAATCTAAGAATTCATGACCATGAAAAATAAACCAATTTTTGAATTTGATGATCCCCAGTTTATTGTACATAATCACATCTAGCCACTGTCAACCTCAAACTGCAACAAAGAGGACTGCCAATGCCTGTTGTTTTCAGTTATGTAAAGCATTTCAAGCTAACTAAAATTTTTCGAACCGTAGGTTGGCAACAAATATTTAAGTAATTTACCAGTAATGGCTCACGTGAAGTGCAAAGAATACGCACCGAATTTTGTGAAGTGCATTTCTGAATTGCAAAATACGTTTAATGAACGCTTTCATGATTTCCGTCTACAAGAGCAAAATATTATTGAAGCCGAAAATGCACCTACAGGGTTTCAAATGGAACAATTGGAATTACAATACCACGAATCTATCAAAAAAAAGTTTGATGAAATTCCGGTAGAAAAATTCTATCGCAAATATGTGCTTTCTGAAAAGTTTCCCAAGTTCAAAGAGAATACAGCGTTAATAATTTTTCTATTTGGTAGCACGTATGTTTGCGTACATATGTTTTCTCGAATAAAACATATAATAAACAAGAATAGATCTTCTATCTATGATGGTCTTCTCGAGCATTGCTTGCGCTTGGCCACTACATCCTTGGCAGCTGATAATGATTTTTAGTTCTAGAAAAACAAAGTCAAGTGGCTCATTGACATTAATTTTTTTGTAAATAAACTTGCTTCTTATGTATTACGTAAATTCTTTTTCTGTAAATTATGCTCAAAAACAGACTTCAAAACCTTGTACATGAACTTGATTAGTGCTTCTTCTTAGTAAACAACGTTTGTGGCCTGCGATAACCTTCTTCATGCCAAAGTGGCTCCCAATAATTAAAAGGTTGGTCAGTCCTTATGCACATAGTATACATTTTTGTCTAGTGTTGTCGTTTTTTTGTGCGGTTTTGTTCGTTTTTTGCTCTCATGTTATTTTTGTACAAAAACTTTCATCCGCTTAAATATTGATATGATTCAACAGTATATGTTGTTGTTCCAATACCCGCTTTTTTCCGCATAATACATACCAAAAACGTATTTGATTTAGCGGAGTTACAACAAGTTACAAGAACTTTGGCCTTCAATCCTGAAACCCTTTTTCAAATAGAATGAGCAAGAAAAAAATACAAATATAGTAACATACAACACGAAAAGCATTCTATCTTAGCAGCACTTTTCTAGTGCAGACTACTGGACTACCCTAGTCAACACAAGACATTAACCAGCTAATAACAAAGACACTAAACTGGCACATGTATAGGTTAACGGAAGACTCCACTCCTACAGCATTCTTACTAATCTGCTAACTAACCATCACAATAGACTAAAATTTATTGTAAAAAATTAATTACTTATTCTAAAGAAATTATATCTCAAAACATAGAAAACATTTAAAGTTCTGTTTTGAAAAGAGAGTTAAAAACTTCAACGTATTGGTCTCCGTCAATCTTTTTCCGTTCAAAGATCAATCCAATAATAAATTCCTACCGAAAAAAAAATATTTGAAATTATTGTGGCAACATCCCTTTGTATTCCCGCAACTGGAAATCGTTTTAAATGCATGCAATAGTTTGTAGGGTAAAACTAAAAAGTTTTAGTGTAGGATACAATAAGAATATGTGGCAATTGTTTTAACTTAACCTCCTAGATTTTCAGTAGTCTTTGCTCACAGTTTAGAGTTTTTGATCAACTTATGTGGTGCTGGTATCAGGTTTGGTAGCCTAATGATTGATTGATTGAATCAGCTAGTAGTGAGCAGCTGAAACTAACTTCAGTGTAGACAAATTGCTAGGCTTTACTACAAACTGGTAAAAGCCCTCAAAATAAAAAAATACTTGAATTATTACAAGTTATTAGTATTTTTTAGTTTATTGAAATCATGTTTCTGCTCATGCTTTTACCTTGTTACTAGGGTACTGTACCTAATTAGGCTATAGCCTATTCTTAAAATGTAAAGTGTGATATTTAAACGATACTGGTTTTAGTTACCCTTTTGTACGTTACAAAACTTCAAAAGCTTTATTTTTGTTGCATGGTGGTAATCGTTGCTTGCCGCATTCACTATGGAGAGGACAAGGGGTCGTGGAAGACGAAGAAAACATGGTATAAAGGACATTAGCAGATTTACTGATTAGTTATAAACCAGTTGTAGAACATGGTATACAATAAATAAAAATGTTTAAGGTATAAAATGACAATTTTCATGTGTGGTAGCTTAATGGTATTTATTATGTTAAGCTACGTTTATAGATAGTATGCAGCTACCAGTGTTTTGCTGTCAACAGCATAACATATCCACAAGCTATTTTGCTGTACACAATTAGTGTATCTTTAAATAGCACATTTGCTGTTTAGCACACAGTGGTGCTATGGCATTATGTTTAGTATTGCTGCATTGGAATATCTTGGTTAGGTGTTCAATTCTTTGCAAACATCAGTGTTCAATGAAAAAAGGGGAATACACTAGGAAGTGGGAGTAGATATGTAAACATATGGGGGTGTTTGCTGAGGATTAAAGTTTTGTCAAGTCACGTTTTTAAGTTTTGATAGAAATTGACCAATCACATGTGTTCAATGACAAAATAGATTCCAAGGGTAAAATACCATGCGCAGCAAAACAGCCTCTCTCTTTTAATTACTACCATTACCTGTTTTCAATGTCCTAATTGACACTGTACATGTCTATAATGCCCATGATGAAGGGTTGAGGTTTGGGTTGGGATTAGTTCACATCGTGAAACAATGCAGGCATTACCAGTACAAGGTGAAAAGACTTATTGTTAAATGCTAGTAATATTACTTTTACATGTGTATTGAAACATTAAAAATCATTAAAAGACTAAATAGTGTTGTCAACTAGAAATTATAGTTTTATTGGTATTTCACCCTGTGGACTATTTCCATGCTAGCATAAAGATTTGCAGACTCAAGCATACTAAAAAATAAAGCAAATTGTTTTTACTTGTTACATCAACTTCCACCTACCGTGTCATCAGAATTTTTGTCCTTCAACTTGTTTGCAGTTAAAATTTGGATCAATAGTGGTCAATATACATCCAATATCTCAATTAGCAAATGCTACTGTAGTATGAGACGCTGTCATACAACCATAAATAATGGTGTACAACTGTATAGTTATGCAACTGAAATATTGAAATGTGGATTTACAGAAATTTATTGTAAAAAATGGAATTACAAACTACAGATTACAGAAAAAAGCACCAACTAATTCACTGAAATTGCAGAAGTGCAAAAATTAAACAACCTATCTTATTAACTCAGTTATTGAATACTAAAATACATCATCATTGTTAGTTACCATGCCTGGACCAACCTGCCACAAAACATGATTTTTCCATTTCTTGATCTGTTGCCAGTTCAAATATTTAGTACCATCCAACCTTTCCTATATGTAAAAATCCTTTTGAATTGGTTAACAAACATTTTTCTTTTATGAAAACGTCTAACGTTTATTTGCTCATGTAGCTATATGTTCTATTTTTTGCTGTCTTGTTATGTGGCAGAAAAATTTTACCTTCCAAATTTTGATTTTTTTTTACTGCTCTCTTTGTTGGTTTGTTTGTTTCAATATTTCTTGGTTGGCTTTGTGAGCATTATATAAGATTCACTGCATATGTCAGAGAAACATCTCTGTTGCATTTCGTTTGTTTTTAAGTTCCTTTGGCAGAGTTCAACTTTCACAGCCATGTAGCAGAACTGGCCAAATGTAACATTTAAGGACTCAGACATGAGTGATTATGTTTAATTTTTTATTTGTCAGAATTTTTTGAGGTTATAAATTAATTTTTGATCTATGCAATTCTTGAAACTCCATTTCTACACCTACCATTTTTTGCAAGAATGAACTCAAAATATTCAACGCTTTGCATTTGTGTAATTGGCTTGTTGGTAACCAAAATATCACACCAATGCCCACCCTTCTCTTTGGCAATCACCATGCATTTTGTCTTGTCTTTATTCAATGTCGTTCCCATTTTTCTGCATTCTTCTTTGACTTGTTATTAGTCTCTGAAGTTTTGTCTGCAAAATTGCAATCAGTGCGTGTGATCTGCATATCAAATATTGTTTTTATTTTTACCACCAACTTTGATTCCTTCAGGTCTTCCATAACTTTCATTTTGTTTTCCAGTAAATATTAAAAGAGGCCTGGTAAAAGGACACCCTCATCTGATTCCCTTTTTTATTTAGATAGTGTACGTTTCTCCATTTCTTACACATACTGATGCACGTTAATTATAGTGCAAATTTTGAACGAGACAAAGGTCTTGATTATCAATGTTGATATCCTTTAGCATCTGAAACAATTTTCATGATTTATGTCAATCAAAAGCCTTTCTATAATCAAGAAAACACAGATAAGGCCTGTGGTGCATTTCTATTGCTCTTTCATTGAACATAAGTTATGTTTCTTGCCACTTAAAATGCATTTCGTATTACTTTATCTACCATAAACCCATATTGTTTCTCTGCGATTTCTGCATTAATTTTTTCTTCATTTGATGCATGCCTATTTTGAGTGTAAGTTTAGTGATATGACTCATAGTACCTATTATTCTGCAGTCTTTTCATTCCATTGCACCAGCATTTTTAGGTAAAGCAACATGAATTGACGTGCACATATCTTTTGGAAATTGACCAGTATATTATATATATTTTTAAAGTTTCAAAAAGTACCTCATTCCCAACATCACTAAGAGCTTTCAAAATTTCTGCAGGAATTTCATCTGATGGTGAAGTTTTTCTGTTTTATAGTGGTGACAGTACTCTACTTTTCTCACTTTTTGTTATGTCTGGGCCAGTTATCAGTTGATTAAAAGTGATTTATGGGGTTGTTCTGCTGTTGTCGCTGTGCAACTCTTGAATGTATTCTCTCCATCTTTTTTTGAACTCGTTTTCTTCATGTATAACTTGTCTTTTTTCATCTTTTAAATATCTTACCTATGTTACATTTTGTTTCTTTCCCTCGTGCTCACCTATTTTTGATGTGTCTCTTTTGCACTGATAGTAAACAATCTTTCAACCACAAGGCATTTTTGATTTAGAAATTCCACATAAGCAGAGTTGCACATGCTTTTGATTAGCTTGTATAATTGTTTACATTCACTAGAGTCTCTTTAATTGTTTTTTCTTTTGTTTAATGAAAGCTCTTTTATCTGTATTCCAGCACTGAGCTTTCTCCTGTTGAATTTTAGGTAGATTGTTATTCATTTCTTCTATTATGATTGTCTAGGTTTTATCAAATAGTTCCTCCGATAAATCATAGTGTATGTCTTGTATATTGTTTAGTCCATTTCTAAATTCTTGCTATAGTCTTCTCATATTCTCACCTTGGCATGAGTTAGTATTGTACCTTATTTTGTCAACTGTTTCTGACAGAACTTTATTTTGGTACAAACAGTTGCAATCACAGGTACATGATCATTTGAGCAATCAGCACCTGGGTATGTTTTGACATATATTACGCTGTTCCTAAAACGTTTTTAAATTGCAATATAATGTACTTTATTTCTTATCTCATCTGTTGGCGGAGATTTTCACATCCAAAGATGACGAGAATGGTTTTGGAAACAAGTGTTTAAAATAGCCAATAGTTTTCTCTGCACCAATCCACCAAGATGACTCCTTTATCATTGCAGTTTCCTTATCAATATTGAACAACAACTTCTCTGTTTCTCTTGCAAAAAGATCTCTTATCACCATCATAACTTTATTTTGTTTTCACATCTGTACTGCTTGATTGAGTTGGTTAAAAAGCGTTTTTATCTCTTAATCAGGGGAATTTTTAGTTGAGACATGCTCCTGAACAATACTGAGATTCACCCTGAAACCTAAGTCAAGAAGGATGATTCTATCAGATACCACCCAATGACCCATGGTATCCTTTTGCAGCTTTATTGTCTAGCAAAAAACTCGCATCATGTTCATCTTTACAACTCCCAGACCATATAACTTTACATCTTTGTTTGACAATTTTACCTTTGCTTGCCCATCTCATTTCAGCCACTCCTAGAATATTCATTTTTTGTTATCCATTTCTAACATCACATTATCAAGCTTTCCTTTGTGATGCATGAATCATGCATTTCATGTCGCAGTCCTCTGCACATTGTATTGTTTTTGCCTAGTAGTGGAATGATGATTGGGTATGACTTGATAAACATCAGGATCCCAACACAGCAAGGCACCAGTTTGGAGTATGTTAACCTTTACACTATTAACTCTTAATTTCTTTTAGTGTTTATAGTGACTAGGCAATATATACCACGATGATTTGCCATCCCCAACGTTTAGCCAGCCCTACTTTTTCCATCTGATACCAACGAGGAAGTATGCAGTAGGGCTTGGATCCTTGGATCAAGGGACCAGAAAAAATCTCACTGACAAAGACCAAAATTAACAGTCACTTAATTTAATTGTTTAGCTTTGTCCAATTGAGTGGTTATATTTTTGGTTTTTACATTTTTTTTTTATCAACTGTAAAAAATTTCCATATTTTTGCAATTTTTCTATTTTAGTTGGTAGTTTATCTGTATTTTCATAACACTGTACTTGGTGTAAATCTGCATTGGTGTATTTTAAGGTTGCCAACTAGTTACATAGGGTTGCCATCATTCCACTGTTCTTTGCCACAGCATGGACAAACTGTACTAGAGAACTCACCCAAATCTTTATACAGATTTGAGTGAGCCCATGGCTTCTAGGTTGAGAAACACTGGCTTAAACTGAGATGTTCTTTATCAAAAAAATAATCAATAAATGAAAAAGCCTTCATAACGTATAACTATTCCTAATTTCCTCTGTTCACTATCTTTGCAGTCACTACTGATCCCGCACCACACTGTTAGTGTGGAGTGCATCACAAAATAATGTTCAATTCAAAATTTAAGTTAATACATCTGCCTGTGTTGCTGAATTTTTCCCAAGTGAATCAAAATTTTTGTAAAACAGTAGACCCCGCTTAATAAATCCACCTCCATATCAAGTGTTTTGAATTTTAATAAGCAGTGGATTTTATCACTGGCGCAAACATTGGAGGCAAATGAACAGAAAATACAAGAAAGTAAAGCACATTTATGAAGACTCATGTACAACACGAAAAAATCAGAGCATCATTAATTGTCTTGGTGGAAACCTTTAACGCGATCATCTATTTTGTTTTTAGTGAACAAAAAACATTGGAAAATGCCTGCTATGCTACGCTTCTCAGAAAATGATAAGTAGGCACTTCATTTGCAAACAACATGCTTTACTGGGTATATAAAAATTTTTAGCAGTTCGGTGACCAAATATGGGAAAATAAAATGAACATTATTACCAACTACTAGATTTATAAAGTGGCTTGTGGATTTACATACCAGCATTTTTTCGGTGTTGAAATTCCGTCCCCACTCAATTTGAATTTAATGAGTGGTGGATTTGTTATCCGTGGATCTATGAGTTAAGCAGAGACTACTGCACACATACTTAGATTTTTTTTTGCAAATATTGAGTGCAAGCCAAGAAAATGTGCTTGCTTGCTACTGTCTGGGTATCCAGCCCAATAACTGAAGAAACACATGGTGCTAGATATCTAGCACAATCCAAATACTTTTGTTGTTTGTTTTCAGTGATTTATGAAGATATTGTTCCTTCTACTGATCTCCCACCTTTGGTTGAAGGCGAACTTCGTTGTTTTCTTTTTGTCACTATTGGTGAATTGGTTTGGGGGACTACTGCCACCCATAAACTTCCTCCAGCTTCCCCTGTGTATATTCGCCTGCGATGGTGGGGTGAAGCATCCAATGGGACATATTTTAGGTAATTGTGCTTTTCTGTTGCAAGCCAAGGGCAAAGTTTTACACTGCTTTTATATGCAGGCCACAGTCAAAACGAGACAATCGATCAGCAAAATGCCGAGCTCAGTTTGGCATTCGTTCAGGGCCGAAACAAATTTCAGCATACTTCAATGATATGGGTTCAATCACTTTTGATATTTTATCAAGTCCCACAAGTCTTCCGATCGGTCGGGTATTGGTAGGTATTTTGACCAAGAACATTGTTTTAACTAGTCAATAACTCATTGTGAATAATAGTTTAACTCAAGAAAATGCATTTAAAGACCAAGTTAACTACGGTGTGTACACTTAGTAATATCTCACCTTCTGTTGTAATGCATTTAGCATTAATGTTCAAAGTTTTGCAAATTTTATATCTGCAAGGTACAGAATTGTGCATTTTTTATTTAGGTTCCAGGTGTTTCATCTTTAACTTCTAGTAATCCAATTAGAGGTTTCTTTTCTATAATGTCAGCATCATCTCGAAAGCTTGGTGAGCTTCAAATATCAATCAGTTTTAAACCACTTAAAGCTGCTTATGAAGATTCTAGTGATAACATGACTGACTGTTCAATTTCAACAAGGTAAGATTAATTTAATCGCCTATTATTATCTGTGACTTTGAGACTTGTTCTATTTTTTCGAGTGCAACCACCTAAAATATCATGTGGAGCCAGCAAAATATTTTTCCTCCGGATGCATTTATGTACCGGTACCGCTGATATGTTTTGATTGAAAAATCTGGCGGCTTGGTTCACTGGATATAACAATTAACTGAAGTGGAACACTTAGCTGTGAAAAGCTAGATAGGCTAAATTGGTCAATGACTAGAACTCCTAGTTATTGCTGAGTTTGCCTAGCTAGTTTTTTACTGATAGAATACTTTACTACAGTTAATGGTGTCCAGAGTTTTTTTTACAATAAAATTCAGTTGAACTTTAAAATGCCTATTGAAAATTCGGTTATTGCATTATTGTGTTTATCATTCATGTTTGATTACAATTGCACACAAACTATTTTGTTCGTCCATCTGCTGAGCAATTTATTACTGTTTAGATCTCGTAATGCTAGCGTTGGTGGTTATGGAAGTCGACAAAGCAGCTTGTCTCGAGCTTCGAGTGTGACATCCACTAAATCTAGGAGCAGTAGCAGAGGGTAATTTCATTATTTGATAAAGTACTGCAGTGTGATTAAATTTTTATTTAGTTGATAGCTTAGCTATTATCGCTATTTGGCCATGTTAAGAAAAATTTGATTGTAGTTCTTCATACATCGGTATCGACGAAGTGTTTCTTTTGATAAAACTGTGCCATTTATGGCCTTGATTGGAAACAAGCAAAAAAGTTCCCGGTTTTCAATGCGGAGCTGGCGATGACACTGTGCAACACAGATTAAAGTGCTGACCACTAGATGAACCTTGTTCCAACACTGATCTGCGGCAATTTAACGAGAATGCCAGACGGTGTGTGGAATTGTGGAAAGCATCAGTATAAGCAACACCGGAAGATTCGAATACGTACATTGCCTTGATTGCTGTTTTGCTAAGCGCAGTGTAGTTTCTATTTAAAGCTTTTTTGTTGGTTTCCAAAAATGAGTCCAATCACCTTGACTTTAATGGTTGCATAAACATTCAAGTTCGTACTTCACAGAAGTATTGCAAGTAGAAGCAGAAGCAGCAGCAGAAATAGGAACAGCAGGAATACACCTAACACTCGGTCATCTAGTGGCAAGAAACGAAAAAAGCAACGCAGCAGAAGCAGGTCCACGGAATCCAGAGCTTCCTTGGATGTTTCAAAGAATGGTAAGAAGTTGGCGGCATGTATCAGCGTAATGAAGGAAATATTGCTTAATATCTGAATATTTTTCAAGCTCAGTTACTATTTATTCTTTAAATGTTACAATGTTGCAGAAATACCAACACCTCGCGGGATCGATGCGTTGCTTGAACATAATGGCCACAATCTTTATACTATGAAAGGAAGTGGATCAAGAAAAAAGAAAGGTAAAATAATGGCTGATTGACAGGTGATGTTCTGTCTCGATATTCGGTCGATCAATTGATATTAATCTTAAATTCATTCAAAAGTAGCTTGGCTGTAGACAATTATAAAGTGGTTGCTATTGTTTATTTTTAAGATTTTTTTCTTTTTGATATAAGTCTTCAGTGAAATGATTGTGACTGTCCTGAAAGGTTTCGTGATTAATTTTAATTTTCCGCGCCATTACGTTGATTCAAAATTTAAATCAATTGACCCTGAGCCTGGATTACGAGGTGGAGTCGAAAGTTAGGCATTTTCCTATGAGCAAGAGCTAATCGACGCCGAGTATGGCGGCTAGAGTGTGCATTTGGCAGCGACCTGGATTCAGTTTACATTTGGCAGCGACCTGGATTCAGTTTACATTTGGCAGCGACCTGGATTCAGCTCTTTTGTCGTCTAGAAAAAGACTTGAAAAGCAAAATTCACAACATTCTGCTTGGCGTTCAGCATGAAGGATAATGTGAAGTGTGATTTTATGTATAGAACCTAAGCTTATCACTCAGCCATAAATTTAAAGATTGCAATGGGCCTCGGTGGTCTAAGCTATAGCCGCTGTTGGTGCCACAACAGTGAGAAGCCAAAGTCTGTTGTTAATGCGATTGTTCCAGATTCTATTCTTTTGTCGATATGCACTTGTCATTGAATGTTTTCAGTTTTATATTCTGTACAAATTAATTTCAACGCTTTTCAACTACAAACTAGAAAGTTGTTGTCTCTCTCTGGCTATCGAATTCGTTGATAAAGTGACGTTGTATCCAAACAACTTAAATAAGTGAACGATTAAAAACTTGATATTGTGCAAACGTGTAATGGTGCTAGAGCGGTTGGTATTACAATGCTCCAAAGCTGGTGTAATGCTTTAATAGAATACAGCTCAATAGCTGGAACAGTTTCGTATTGGCCTACTTCAAAGCGTCGTCATGAATACAGTCATGGACACATAACGTTACTAATTAGAAGTCCATGACACTGTATGCGTAGCTTTTTTTCTTAATTGGCACAGTACAGGGAGGGAGTTAGAAATTCGCAAAAAAGGGATGGCTAGTAATTTAAAAGTTGTTGCATAATCATTTTACATTTCTATGTTTTCTTATAATTTAAAATTTTTACAGAGAACGACATTCCCATTCGAACCACAGTGTCAATGGCAACTCCTTCAGAAAATGTACATGCCGACGCTATTAGCGGTATGAAAGTTTAGCTTGTTAAAATAAGCCAGAGATATCAAAAAGAAATATGCAAGAATTAGACTATTAGTGTTTTTCAAATTTTGCAGTATTGAATACGGCGACTTTTTATTTAAGATTGGGTGTGACTAGTTTGCTTTCGTGCTAGGTGTTTAAAGATTTCATGTCTTCCAAGTTTGTTTAATTTTAACTCAGAGCTTTTGAAACGTGGACGAAGATTACGAGAAGAGATCAATCAAGCTGGTGTTCAAAATCATCCTCGTTCCTCTCCTCAGCTCTTGCCTGCTGCTCCACAGAGAGCTCTGGATCAGGTCTGTTTGATTTTGAAGCATAACATTTGCTTTAATTGTTTAATTTTTTGTTCCAGTTTTATCCTCCGGATTTTTCGGAGAGCAGCAGTGGTTCTAAGTCTCTAGCAAGCTCTTCAGACTTCTTTTTGTACAATACTTTAGACAACCATCTGGAATAGAAAATCATCACGAAGTAGTTTCTTGAGGGCACAATAAAACCAGCTTTTATTAGATTTAAACGCTCCATCATTCAACCATGGTTGCCGTAAAACTGTCTTTTTGCTTAATTTTTAACGTTTCCTACTTCCTTCCATTACTGTGTACATTGTTAGATTGAAAAAACTCTACCAGCTCCCGTAACAACAACATCTAATTCAATAAAATCTCCATTTCCAACAGCTACTGTAGCACAGATCGTTTCAAAATCCAGGTATGTTCAAGCAATTTTAGTAAGTACAGCACGAGCATATGTCTGGATTTTCAGTCAAGGCATATCGCATCGTTGTTTAATTGCAGAAATGCTACGATTTACTATTGTCGATAATACTTTATCACAAAAGATCACTGTATTGATAAATGCCCTTCGTATCTTTCATCAAGCACAATAAGTCATTTCTGTATTTTGCGTTTATATTTGAAAAAATGAAGTCGCCGTAGTGTAGTGATAACAATCTCAAGCTTTGAAACAACTGGTGGTAGTGTGAAACTTCATTGATATACTTATGATATTTGTCAGGAAGAGCATTCGAAATCTAAATTACGGTGTTCCAGTTGAAATGCAGTTCAAAAGCGAGCATATAGTGTCATCCGCACTATACCAGTGGGGCCAAACCGTACTAGAAGCAGGTAGAAAAGCCGCATAACTTGGATTTAAATAGATTGAAAGCATGAAGCCAGATAGGCTGGTAGCATGTTGTAAACTCAGCTTATTTTTAGCGTCAAAAGTAACGCTGATATGCGGATCCTGGACATGGTTTTCAAAGCGAAAGGCATAAAGAGCATCGACTTCGCTACCCCTGATATGTCCGCTGTCAGTTCTTCGCAATGCAGTCTTATATCGGATCTCGACGATCCATTGCATGATGAATCATTATTACAACATCTCTTCTATAACCAAACAGTATATAGTTCTTGTTTTACAATATATGTTGTAAATTATCTAATTTAATTGTGGTTTAGTCATGCCTTGATATTTTTTTGATGCAATGTAGAATTCTATTGAAGCTTTGAATTAGAGTTTATGAAGCTTTCTATACTTTTAATTGTTGGTACAGTATACAGTTGAGATGTAATATCCAATTGTGATTTTGGGCTCCTTTGATCATGGTTCATTGCGGATGTGCAAAAATAAAGAGAGTTACTGCTAGGTTGGCAATGCATTTTATTTGCTCGAAATGTAAAGAAATAATGAAAGGAATGGTAGATTTAATCGAGAAGCTGGGCGATGAAATGATGACAGTGAATAGATTTTGTTATTTGGGAGACAGACTAAATGCTAGTGGTGGTTGTGAAGTGGCAGTTACAGCAAGAGTAAGAGTTGGTTGGGTAAGATTCAGGGAAAGTGGAGAGTTATGTTGTTGCGTACGATCAGCAATACTGTATAAAAGCGAGGCATGGTGTTTAAAAGAAAATGAAAAAGCAGTTTTTAGGAGAACGGAAAGAGCTATGGTGAAAGCCATCTGTGGTCAAAAAGTTGTTGACAGAAAGACAACTGAAGAACAGATGGACATGTTGGGGATAGAAAGAAATTATAAACCGGTTAGCAACAGCGAATGGCGTGAGATGGCATGGACATGTGCTGAGGAGGGATGACGATAGTGTTTTGAGGGTTGCTCTGAATCTTGAAGTGAGTGGCAAGAGAAAGTGAGGACGACCGCAGAAGACCTGGAAAAAGCAAGTGGAGGAGGAGACAGAGAAGATTGGTTTGAAGAAGGACGATGCCCTGAATCGAGCAAAGTGGAGAGATGGAGTGCGAGCAATTGCAGAAGGAATGGGGTGAATCCGGCCATCTCTGTTAAGGGGACAACACCGGATAAAAAATGAATAAATACTACTACCACTACTACTACTACTCGATTAGATTGAAGTTTTAATTTTTTTAAATGTCTTTCAGCACGGGCAAGTTCACACCAACATAAGAGATAGAAAAGAGACCGATGTTACTTTAAGTAATGAGGTAAGTGCTGCGAGAGTGCTAGCCGTAATTTTTGTTTGGTTTCTTGGTAATTTTGTCAAGTGGTGCTTAAAATGTTGTGCACGGCTTCCCTACTTAATAGCGCTCAGCACGAAAAGAATGGTGTTGGAAAAACCCTCGGTACCCTTGCTTATTGTTCCTTCTACCTTTACGCGCCAGACAGGCGGTGTGGTCGAGCAGCCCACTCGTTGGGGTGGCTCGGTCTGACTGAAGACATGCGCAGCATGAGCTCATACGTAGGAATGAGGTGGTGTTTGCATAGGCACTAGATAGGCCTATCACGTCCGCAGCTTTTGCCCGCAAACTGAGCACTTTTTACAACTGTAAACAAGATCCAACTGCAATGGGAGATTTCAAAATGTTTCGGTCTCTCAAAATACTTCAGACAAAGAGCGGCTGAAGATCTGTTTCATTAAAAACTGGCTCTCACACGACTACTGCTTGGTGATCAAATGCTCTTTTTGCAGACTCTCAACTCAACTTATCTTCCTGATGCTGTTGCAAGCTCGAATTCACTAGTCACTAACCAGCAAGTGGCATCAGCACTATCTCAACAAACCGTTGATGTTACGAAAAAGCTGGAATCCGTAACGACGGCTCGCGTCACCATTCCATCTCTGCAACTAAGCTCCCTGTATTTGGATGAAGATCTTGTCCAAAATAGAAGAGAAAATCCGAGTAAAAAAATAGAAAAAGGGAAAAAATCTAAACCACCGTTATCCGCATCTCCCGGAACGAAATTCCACTGCGGGTAAATTGAAGTGTATTGAGAGACAAACGCTTTACCTGCTTGATTTCTGGCTTCGTCTTGGTGGTTATTCAACTAAGTTATGTTTCAGTGAGTAATGTCCACCCTGTGGAAGACGAAGCCAGTAAGCTTGCTGGCGAAACACTTGTATTTTTGATCAACTACTGTTTGAGCTAAATATACAGGATGTCCATAAATTATCGCTATATTATCTAATATTCAACAAAATTTTATTTTTTGAGATATTTATTTTGTTTTGTTTTAGTATTACGGTAAATACGTTTTTAGTTTTATTAGGTTTATTAGTACTCTTCTACGTGTGTACCATCACCGCTTTAACAACGCGTTTAAAATCCCTGGCTCTGAAATCTGAATCGAGCTTGTCGAGCATGCTCATTACAAACTCTTTGTCGCGACTTATCTTCTGGCTAAGGTCTAGTAGTAACTGCACTTTATATACGTAAAGTTGCAGACTTTTATGCAAAACTATGAATAGTGGAGCGTAGTATCTGTGACTGCGAATTGCCTTTTTTAGGGCTTCTGGTATGTGCCGCACCCGCAGATTAAATTTCTTCTGATGTTTGAGATTGGTCAGCTCCCTTTCTTTGCAGCCAACTACTTGTCTTGATAAACTTTTTATGTCATAATCGAGTGGTAGACCTCGCAGGTAGCTCTCTTCCATATTTGTCTCTAAAATTTCGCTGGGCTTGGATGTCTGACTTCATCTCTAGAAACCAGAAAACACATAGGGCTTTTTTCCTGCGGAGTGCTCATTTTCATAAACTCCACTTTTGCTGCTAGGCTCAAACCATTGCGCTAAATCAGTAAATAAATTATAATTTCAAACTTGGTTATTTCAAAAGTAATTGTCAAGGGAGAAAAACTTTAAGTATTTCTTTTTGCAGTGAAACAAACCAGTACATATATTCCAAAAACTAAAATTTTGTTGAATTTTTGAAATTGTGTCCATACAAATTATGAACACCGCTTATTTGCTCTGTTCACGGTAAGGTTCCCATCTTGACTATATGGTGATTTATCACGTGTCATAATGGAAATCAATTGGTTGTTAGTTTTGTATGTTGAAGACAGCATGATGATTAGCACGAATAGCTTAAGTGTTTGCTTGGCAGCTTGTCTTAGCGTGATAAAGCATTGGTTTATTATCATGAGATTATGATTTCTGCTTTGTGCTTTTGGAAAAGTCTAAAAGCGATTTCCCGTATTTTATTGCTATAGTTGTGGTCAAAGTACGCTGTGCCAGCCTGTCATCAATGCCAGTGACTCTAGAAGGTTTTGCCCTGAATGTGCTATGCCAGCCGTTCTCAACGATTGGGAATGCTGATACTGTGGACCTTCCCACTTAATAACCTGCCATAGTTGTTTGAAAATACCAGAAAAAACGATCCCTACTCGCAGATGTTTGTGGTGTTTACTCAGACCTTCCGGTTCTCCTTTTCTCAATTTCAAAGCCCATTGCAGTGAAGGTCTGTTGCGGAACTCTCAAAAGGTCTTCTGTGTACTTACCGTCGGGAAACCTTTGTGTTGTAGTATAAAGGTTTGCGTGACCTGGAGATGAAAATGTGCAATTATCTCTTGTTTTCAGGCAAACTTATTTCGTCGAATACAAATTTCCTCACACTGTCTTGCCTCACAAGTCCATTGCTGTTACGACTTCAAACCATGAAGTTACTAGGGCTGCATCCCGTAAATTCACAAAAAGTGAGTATTGACTTTAGCTGTGGCAGAGAGCTTCATGATGTTAGGGTGACGGCAGCACTAACTATTACCAAACCGACATCGATCAGGCATAATGCGTTTTTCATCGAAAATTTAAACTCGGTTTTACTACAAAACTTGAGTCAACAGAAAACACTTAATGTTTTTGGATAAGTTTCGACTCTAATTTCAGTCATTATCAATCCATCGTAAATTGATGATGCCTTCAGCAAGAATCGAAGCATCGCTAAAATGCGGGCGTTGTGTTCTTTTGGCCCAATTTTTTTAATAAAACCGTTTTAAAGATCTATTTGATGGGCAGTTGTCAATCACTATTTGCAATGTGTCTGTCATTGTGCTAAAATTCATCAGACGCTGGTTGTGCTGATTTTTGTGAACTTGATTCTTGCTGAAGACATCATCGATTTATGATGGATTGATAATGACTGAAGTTAGAGTCGAACATAGTCGCTGTCGTGTAGTGGTATTGTTGCGGGCTTCAGAGCAAAAGGTTTGGAGTTCTAAACTCTATATAAACACCACCGGTATTCGTCAGGAATGGCATCCAGAATTTAAAGTGCTACGTTGCTCCAGCAAAAAGTCTGGTTTGAAAGCGAGTGTGTAGTGGTAGACATACATTGAATCAGCACGTCTGAGCCTGCGAAACGCGAGAATAAAGACGTAAAACCGACTTTTTTTCGTTCAGTTATGAATTTTAGTACCATTTCCTATGTTTTGTTTATTCTTGTTATACAGCATAGCCGATATTAGATAGTTCATGATGTACTATTGAGACGAAATCATTGTAAGTTTTGATAGACTTTACAACTGATATTATACGTTTTTGAATACTTGCTGTTACGTCAATTGATCAATGTTTTTAAATGTTATTGTTGTTGCATTTCTTGCATAAGAAAAATATTGAACAGACGCAAGTAAGTTAACAAACGTTTTCGCGAAAAGCATTGCGCTTTCATCGGCATAAAAATTGATTAGCAACACAAACAGTAATAATACAGTGAAGACTGAACAGCACTTTACTAATTTAACTACACAGTTTTGATGGTCACTGGGGTATTTTACTTGCCTTTGCTTTACTTTGTTATTGATGTCGCTTAAGTAATTTTTATATTGCTAGTTCCAAGTGGTTACTATCGATAGAGAGCGTCTTATAAGCGAGAAACAAAACAACAAAGCGAGTCCTGAAGGCGCGAGGCTTCCGAAGGAAGCAATGCTATTGAGAGATATTTATAAATTTACAAAACCATCCCTAGACGCGTTTCGTCCTTTTGGACTCATCAGCTGGGCTTGCCAAGGGCCAAGATATCTCCCCCAATAGCATTAACGTTGACTTTTATTAAACAATGTAACACAAAGCACAATACTTACGTGCCGTTTACTTTTGAACGAGGCTCGTTTTGACGTACTGCTAGCCGCTTAACTATGGACTAAAACTGATATCCTTATGTAAAGCTGATCACACAAGCAGTGATTAGGCATAAAAAGGTCTTCCGAAGGTTATAAACTAAATGCGGTGCTTTAAGGCATGGCTGGTAGCACGTTCTGCATGGCAGCGAATCTTGGCGCGCGACGAGGCCAGTACCCACGACGCGGGTTCGAATCCCACAGACGCGCTGCATTAACGCTGACCTTCAAGAATACAATGTACGCGTAACGTTGAAAGAGTGCTTAACTGATTTCGGTGGGTCCCAAATGGCTGCACCGCGGCTTATATAATGCACTGCCGCCAAGAGGTCAACCACTTCGCCTATTCTACCCCGAGCTACTTAATCAATATTGGGTTGACACCAAATCGGCATATTCTTAAAAGCAAGACGTGCTAGATGGAACGCATGAACAAACTCCGCGATCTGTAATGCCCGTCTATGCATTACATGCTTTGCCTATGCTGTAATACTGCTGGAAATATTTTCTAAAACTGCTACCTCTATCTTAGGTTAATTTGACGTACTGTAAAAATGTTTTTTTCCTATATCGTCGGGGACGATCAGCATTACGCCTAATTCTATACTGAGGCCAAGCGCGGCTTAGCTCTTTTAATTTTGTCGAAGTCGCAAGCGGCGCACGGCTAAGCCACTTTTGGCTTCAGTAAAGGCCAGTCTTATGTGGTGATGAAGAGAGTGAAATATCCTAAGCGAAATTTGCTCGGTCGTGAATGTGTTCTGACGCTAAAAATTCGTAGTAGCAGTAATAGCACCAAACAACGGCTCAATATTTTATGTTACACATGTTTATGCATTCAATATTTAAACTTGTGTAGAAGTACAGATAAAACAGTAAAATATTAGTTGTCGTCAGTTAAGTTTTTTCGTACATTTATTGGAGATGCTTCAGTTTTATAGCCGTTAAACTTTAAATCTGCGTGCAGTTTTTACAATTTGCATTGAACTTGATGTAGCGAGAAGCAGCAGTGTTGGAGACGTAAATTTTCGTTCATATTGAATATAAATTGGTTTTGTAGCCGGTCTAGTGAAGTTTGAGCATCAGTCTGCGTTCAACATTCGCTTCAATCCTGCCACGATAACGAAATGGTGGAACGATCAGTTGGAATTTGTTGTATACCAGAAGAAGCCAAAAGATAAGAAAGTATGTTTAAGTTCACTATTTTCAATTTATCAGCAGTGGTAAACTGCAGCTTAGCATTTTTCAAGCTAGGTTAAACGATGGCGTCAAAAATTAAGAACGATTGTCCAAAATAGTACACGTACTTTTCACTTCGTTTCATCTTCGGCCATTCATCAATTCTTAGCGTCGCTATTCATGGTCATACCTTGACGCTGCATATCTCTTCCTGCTTCAATATGATCAGATGGTAAAGATCCCTTCTTACCGTTTGGCAATCTTGCTGGCCGAGTAAACACAGTATAGTTATTTGATGCTAATCTTTAGTAGAATGCGTGTACCATACTTAAGTAGCGAGTAATTTTCTGATAGTTGATGTGGGTTTTAATTATGGTATCAATATCCTGCATTAAGTTCTCTTTCCAAAGATTCACATTTACTTTTTTCAATGTTACAAAAAAAGTCTATAAAAAAGTAAATCTTGTTTTAGAACATTCACAATCATGTGTGAGGCAAAAAAATAGTGTCAAAAAAAACAATTGATTTTTTGCCCCAAATGCTGTTGAAAATGTGAAGCAAAAAAAAATTAGGATCAGTACGCGGAATATGTTTCACACTATGAGTTGGTCTTTATTGGACTATCATTGGCGGCCAAGAGTCAAATTGTCTAAGAAGAAGCAGAAGAAAAACATTCAGCAACAACTGTGTCACGTAAAAGTTCAGATGATTGGAAAAAATGTTTTTTGTGTGATTTTTTGGTTCAGTATGTAAAATCAACCTATCAGAAAAACAAATTGCAGCAAACAAAAAATTTCGGTTGGCAGAAAAGCTCTTTAGATACATATCTTTAGCAAAACACAAACATTTTTCATGTAGTATAACAAGTCGAGGGGTAAGAAGATTGTTTTTTTTTTCCGACTACCCCCTTGATTTTTTTGCCCCAACTTACTATAATGACAATTTTCAGGCGAGCATATTGGGAACTGGATCTCTACCGTTAAAGCGCGTGATAGATAATAGTCTTTTATCGTATTCGGAAAATCTCAAAATATCACCCAAGTCCAGTGATAAATTGTTCAACAGCAAAATATATGGGATATTAAAGGTAAAACCATTTTGCCTGTTGTAGTTTTGGTTTGTAGTGTCCAGTTTTATCCACTTGTTATTTTTGATCTAGCAGAGTATATAAATCTTGTGCCTGTCTCTGTTGCCTATTTTTTGTAATATTTGTTTTGGTTGTGAAATCAAAATTCCATGGCTTCATCAGATTAGAATCGTAAAGCTTTTAACCCAGCATACTAAAATAAAAGACCTCAGAGAGCCTACCAATGGCAGTCCGCCTTGTAGGTGATGGTCTGGTAAAGCTATGATAGTCTGATTCGTATTCACGACTAAATCGAAATAGACAGCCGCTTTCCCCCAATATAATTTTGATCGGGTTTACGGTGTGAACCTGAATGCCGTTTATTCAACCGGCACAATGGCGTAGTGGTTAGAGCGTCCGCTTCGCAGTCGGTAGACCTGGGGCTCATTTCCCGACTCGAGTTATACCAAATAACTTTTAAAATGTTATTCACAGCTTCCCTGCTTGGCGCTCAGCAAAATAGGGATAGTGTGGGGAGCAACCCGGCAAGCTTGCTTGTTGTGTCCTTGGGCAAGACACTTAACGGGATGCCTCCGTCTTTATGCGGCAGACAGTTGGTGGAGCCAAGCAGTCTACCCGTCGTGGTGGTCAGAGTCTAACTGAAGACTAGCAAACCGAGCGTGAGCGCTAACGCAGTGTAGCCTATATATACATCTTCCTGCATAAAGCTCACAACAAACGGCTCAAACGACGAAGAAGCCGTTTGTTTCGTGCGTCCGTCTCGGAAAAAGGAGGGATTACCCACATCCTCAACGTCTTTAACTGCTAGATATATGTTGTAAGTTGGCACATATTTACAGTAAAGTTAACCATTTTGTCTCTCATGGAATTTAAGGTGTCTTTGAACTTGAGTGATGGCAGCAAGACAGCATTAAGCGAAATAAATACAGCCATGGAATCAAAGTCAACACAAAGTGCCAACTCAGCAACCAGAATGATAAAAGAGAACCAAAGACTTGAAGAACAAACTATTGACACCCAGTGAGTTTTCGTGTATTAAAACCGTATAAACTTTGCTTGCTCGATGCATTTTAGTATTCAACTTGCAATAAATGTCTTTCATGTATAACCAGTTCAACTGCAGTTAAGAGACCTCTAATGTGTACAATAAATTAAAAGGGCTTGTTATAATTTATTTTTATTTACATTGCAAAATTTATGCTAGTCATTTCACAGGCGTGCAATTTTTTTTTTGGAAAGGATGGGTGGATATTAAGCAGTAGACGCACAAATGATGGAGTATCTTGTCAACAAGCAGACAGGCTATTTCGGATCAAAAATTTGTATTTTCAGTGCTGTAGTTCATTCCTAAAACTTACTTTCAACACCGTTTGTATTCGTCAAAAAGAGCATTTAGAATTTAAAATGTTGTGTTGCTCCAGTAAAAATCTGGTTCAGACACCCACTGAACCAGTTTGTCTTAGTCCTGCAAAAGCCGAAAAAAAGGAAAGCCAAACCTACTATATATATTTTCAGTACAAAAACGACAATGTTGCAAAAAAATTTTTGAGTTTTACAAACGTTTGTGTTAGACGTTGCAGGAAAGAAGCTTCGCCTAAACCTTCCCCACGTGTATCCATCATCCAGAATCAGGTTCAAAATCAAGAAGATGAAGTGTGTCCTCGCATCGCTACTACTGTTTTATATCTGTATATTGCGTTGGAAAAAGCAAAGAATATACCCGGTAAGCATTACACTGTTTGTTTTCTCTTGGGGCATACGTTACTGTACCCTTTCGAGAATACTTCTTACCGGCTTTTTTTATGAAATGCGTTCCAGCTAAACTTGATTGCGATCTATGTTCTGAATTTTGATTTGCATTTATACTTCATTGCTATGAGGTTCCTGCAGTGCAAATTATTTCTGTCACAGTGCATTGCAACGCGTTATTTTCAGCAACAAAAGTGCAAAGTGGTCCAGGTGTCGGAAAATGTTGCGCCCCTAACGTGTACTTAGTTTGCCGAACTTTCGCTTCTGATGACTGCATGACTACTCCCGTTATTTGGAACAATTGCAACCCAAAGTACAACTTCACTCAGGCAAGCAATATCTGTTTTTTGCCTTTTTTAGATAGCAACAAAGGCTGGTTTCCATTAGGCGTAGATTGCAGGCGTAGAGTGAAAAATTCTTTGTTTCTCTATTTAGTTTTATGCGCGGAGCGATGACCTCTGCGCCACGCCTGCAATCTAAACCAGCCTTAGCACGCACAACGCGGTCTGCCTGGTCTTATCTAGTATATTGATAAATGTTCTGCATCCATTGGCTTCTTTCATTTTCTACTTCACGTTACTATGTAATTACATGTATTGTTCTTTGGCTTGGTGCCGGGAAAAGAGAAAGAAATGTCAACTGTTTTGCTGATTAATGTAAGGTCCACACTTTGCCCAGCTTGCAGCTTTACCGTGGTAGGTCTTGGTGTAAAGAGATTAAATAAGTAAAATACGTTGTTGAAGCACCCTGGCATTTTAGTTCTATGATGTTGAACGATGTATGTTCTCTTCATGGGCAACATACTTTGTTTCATTGAGTCGAAATACATACGAATGCGCAGATGCACTTATCACTTGTTTTGTCGTAATAAAACAAAGGATGTTTCTGATTACGCTCCAGCTTCATGCTAACGAACCCGACCTAAGCTTAATCAGAAGGTGCTATGCGCTTGCTAATGAAAGTCTAGTGCAAAGCAAATGATAAACTGTAAATTGTTTGTCAACTGCTTAAATTAAGCAGGTCATTGCCAGGTACGATGTTTTGCTTTAGGTCGTCTGAATGCTTTCTGGTTCAGTGTACCGGCTTTGCAACTTCCTAGGCAGTGAACCCTCGATTTAACATTACAATTTATATTTTTGTGCTTCAGATTATTCCTGTCAAAATCAACAGCCAGTTGTTTTCTCGACTGCGAAATAATTACGTTGTTGTTGAAGTGTGGACGAAAGTTCCTTCAGAGCAAAAGTTTTCCGACAAGCTAATGGGACTCGTAAAAATTCCACTGCAGTTGTTTTATCAGTCGCTGAAAGATTCGGACATAGCAAGGTATTTTCAAGCACACGCTAATAGCATGTTTACCTTAAATTAGGATTTGATGCTCCGGCCACGGGTAAACCTCTTATTGGCTATGCTAAAACATCGTTTCGTGCTGATCGACTTAGGAGTTATCAGTGCTGCTGACACTGCTGCAAAGTCCACAACGACGCGGTTGTATGAAATTTCATTCAAGTTGTGTTTTAGAAGCTACTGGAAGCTTGTATCAATGCTTAGAGCTTGTAGTTGAGATCCAAAACCGCTGAAAATTACTTCGGTACTTCTTGGCAATGTAATGTGTTTCCTAAGATTTTTGCTTCTATTTGCGTTATTGTGCTTTTATTTATGGCAGAGCTGTGTTGCAAGCGGACTACCCTCTCGTATCAGTGGATGGTTATCAGTCTGTTGTGGACGTTTTTTCTGGACAAGAAAGAGGCCAGCTTAAAGTGATGCTTGCTCTTGGTACTCAACTGCAGGTATAATGTTTGTTCACTAATTGCAGCATTAACCGAAATGATCTATTTTCGAACAGACGAATTCAATTAGTTTAGCTCGCACAATCGGCGAACCTTTTTGTTTAAGGATATGTGCCTTAAGACATAACTTTCATAACATGATTTCGATATTTGTTTTGGCCTCTTGTCGTGGGGAGTGGAGTCTTGTGAGGATGATTGCCCACTACCTATTTGTCACATAAAGCTGGTGGTATTCCTAAATCAAGTGCCTAACTCAAGGACTTAATAAGCGAACCTACCGGCTTTTTCGGTACACTGTTTCTTTCGTGCTGAACGTCAAGAAGGGAAACTGTGAACGTCGCTTTTACAGTCTTTGGTATGGCTTGACAAGGGAATTAAACCTAGGTCTATTCACTGCAAAGCAAACGCTCTGACCCCTACATCACTGCGTCAATTGCATTCTCTGAATCAATCTTGTATCATCATCAAAATCTTTCTAGTGCTTTACCGAGTTAGATGAGTGACGTTGCTCTTTCAGCATGTCGTAAGAGGCGACTTTTAGCTCCCACCAATAGCCAATCTGTCTTGTTGGTAGTGAGGCTACCATAGTGCTATTTGTATTTATGGCGAGTTCAAAATGACCTGCTATTCTTTTCTACATTGATCTTGATTGGGCTTGCGGTGTGGACGTTACGTGTCTCCATCCCAAAAAGTGGGAAGAGCAAACTACAAGCGTGTCTCCAGTGGTGCTGTTGGACACAGCCTTGCACGGATTGAAATTACGCGTCACATATGGCTGTTCGCTAAGTTTATTGAAGCGTATTGCTGCGTGAAATGTGAAGTGGTCTTTGATATTTTTCAGGTAAATGCTCTGCGAAAGATTAGATCATCTGATGATCAAATTCCAGACCACCATTTAGATGAAAAGGAAGAGGAAAATGAGGTCCATAAAAGCAAAGATGGAATGCATTTTTTTGAAGTCAGCATTCACGGAATAAGAGGTTTTACACCTCTTGAATCACAGGTAACAAATTTCTAGGTAGCCCTTTTGGAAAGAATAATATTATCAACGCTGTCGAAGTCAAAAACTGAAACTGCATAGCCTTTAAAGAAAAGTGTTGGAACCTCGAACGGTTGTGCTTTCGAACTTCGCAATGAGTAGTCCCCTTGTTAAAATCACTTTACCAAGGTTGCTGCAGTGAGAGGTAATCATTACGGATTTTGGAACAAAAGGTCTGGAGTTAGTAAGTTCATGAAAGCACCATTGGTATTCGTGAGAAAGAGCATTGGGAATCTGAAGTGCTGGCTATCTTCAACCAAAAATCCGGTTTGAAAACGAGTATACAGTGATGGGCATACATTGCATCAGCACTACTAAGCCTGCGGAAACCCGAAAAAAAGGATGCAAAATCGATTGACTCATTCAAACAAGCAGTAAATTTATTGGAAGTGTAATACCAAAAAATTGAAGTGGAATGTTGTAACTTGGAAACTCAGAAGCACGTCTGGATGATATGATTGACGTGTACGCTTAGCACCCACTGTAGTGGTTTGCAGATAATTTTTGGGAAGAGATTATTTAAGTTTGATTGCACAAGCACGTAAAACAGGTATGGGGAGAAACAGACTGCTTCGTTCAATATCGTTTTCCCACTCAACACAAACTGATTGAGAAAGAAGATTCAACAGACGCAAATACTGAGAATGATGATGTACAAGGTGATTAAATTGATAATAGTTTTTTAATCATCGTCTCTGAAGAAGCAATGGCTTTGGGCTGGCAATGATAGTCAACTTTACTGAGGGGTTTGATTGCAATTTCTATGAAGCAACTTAAAAAGTCTAAACGATTTCTGTGGATTTAGTTTTTCCTGCTCGTTGACAGTGTGCGGTTCTCTATAATTTTATCTTAGCAATGTACGTTGTTCATATAATGTACAAAAAACCAACCATACTTGTTTACTGGTTATTTGCGGTGCTAATGTTAAAGCAATCCATGTTCCCCAAAAAGAGTATCATATGTTTTTTAAATTTCTCCCTGTTAACGAAAGCTATTCTTTCTCACATTTCTGTTCGGACCTGTCTCTTCAAAACAATTATTGCTTGTTTAATTTGTTCTCAGATTCGATCTCGCTTCATACATACCGTTCTGAAACAACTTTATGCGTTCCCAATCCTCAGTTCAACTACTCCAAGAAGCATCAACTTCTTCCTCCTCCATCTATCCCTGTGCACAAGCTGCTGGAGACGTCATTGACGGATGTTGGGAATTCCCGAAACAGTGGTCTACAGTTTGAAGTGTGGTCGAGGTTTTACTATCCGAACGTTCGGGATCAGTTGCTCGCAAAGGTAGGTATAGTGTGATATGTTGTTTTTGTTGTTACTCGACCATAGCGAAAGACCATGGAGCTTTGGGGAGGTTGGACGAAGGTAATAAAGCCCTAGAAGTCGGCTAGGGATTTAAGGGTTTGAAGGAAGGATCCTATATACCTCGGTGTGCGTGTTTGGTTTTCTTAAAGGGCACAAAAAAAGCGTCGTTGGTTAAATCAAAGTTTTAAAGCAGGGCTTCCAATCATCGAATGCTGGAAATCGATGATTCAGAAGTTAAGGTGCATGACCTGGCGACACATTGTGAAAGTTTGGCGTTGTTTAAGTCGATATAGTTATCAATACTCACGGATGCCGCAGCCAAAAAATCTGAATCGAAGAAGCTTTGGTACAGTTCCGTCTGCTTGTACGGTTTCTGTCATACTTCGGTGATTGCTTACTGTTTGGAAATAGCATTTTTTAAATGATTTTTTTATAAAACGCCATAGCAAGCTTGCTGAAATATGGTTGTTGAAGCACTCGCATTACTTTAAACTACTTACATGTATATATTTTCTAGGGCGTTCTTTCTGTTGCCAAGCTCAATGCTTTGGTTACCATGACGACAAAGAAAGTCTCGGAGCAGACCTATCAAGTACCTCTTTCTTACGTAGATGCAGATTCGGGCGCTCAATCAGCTGGAGACCTCATGGCCACAATCAAATACAAGCGGTCCAGTACAGGTATGTAATGATGAGGGTTCATTTAGCACAAGCATCCGGTCGCATCATTACCGGCTATCTTTCCTCCTCCCTTATCCCTGTTTTCTGAATCGTTTTTGCCTCTCTTTGTAGTCCCCTTGAGTCATCTCGCACTGTCTTCTTAAGCGCCAGTTCTTTGTTATTCATCCCTTTTCCTATTTTAGGATTGACGAGACAGGAAGTGAACCCAAAGTTTTCCGAGTTCTTCTAAAGAGGCTTGGCGACCACTCATTCACTTATACTCTTCTTCTTTTTAGATTTTCCATGCTTTTCTTTCCTTCTTGGACCCCGCTTTTTTCAGTGTAAAGCTCACTCTTTCTACTCCTTACCCTTACTCTGAACCTTCTTTTTTTTCTTGAAGGTGCTGCTCTTACCCACCTGAGCTCTTTCAATTGACGATCTCCTGATCAGTAGTGATGCCTTTGTCTATTTTCCTTTCGATAAAAGAGCTCCGATGTCCTTGCCATCTGCTCACTTTGTGGTGCTGAGGCCACTCTTGGTGTTCGGCAGGCCCAATGCCTTTTTCCTTTTTTTTTTGCTGAACCCTGCGCCATTCTGCAAGCTCTTCGCTGGCTTCTTGCACCCACAACAAGTCTGCCTCTTTTCTCAGACTTTCAATTTGTCCTTGCTACACTTTCATCTTCACGGTGTTTTTCTTTCTCTTTTACACTCGTGGCACATCTGGCAAGAACTATCCTGTCTCTCCTCCTTTGCCATCAGACTTTGTTGTTGTTGTTGTTGTTGTGATTACCCCTCCTCTTCCTCGGGATGGAGGTACGGCACGAGCGGCAATTCAGATTCATGCCGTCAACCTAGTTGAAATTAGGCTAGGGGAAAGTTGGCAGCCCATTTCGAACCAGTCTTGAGTGACTGGTAGCCCCACCACCAACAAGGCGGACTGCCATTGGTGGGTACCCAAGAGCCGGCTTTTACGACATGCTGGGTTAGCAACTTCACAATTATAACCCGGTGAAGTACGGGTGGGGCCACCTGTCTGCCACATAAAGGTGGAGGCGTCCCGTTAAGTGCCTTGCCCAAGGACACAACAAACAAGCAAGCTTGCTGGCCTGTTCTTCACACTATCCCTTTTTTTACAGAGCGCCAAGCAGGGAAGCTGTGAATACCATTTTTTAAAGTCTTTTGGTATGACTCGACTTTCGTGCGTACACTCGTTTCTTGCGGGTAACGACATGGCCAATGAGTTGGCCAGACGAGGTGCGCTGCTTCTACCATCTACTTTCCTTTGTAGACTTTCTCCTTATATCTCTCACATCCCCTCATCTCTTGTTTCGGGCAAGAGTCGTACTGTATCATCAAAAATTTTTAATGCACAAATCCTCTCTGTATCCTGTGAAGAAATTGTACTTCCTCGTCACGCTCGCTGTGTCCTCTCTCGTCTTCGCTGCAACGGATGCAGCTTTTGCAAACTGCCTCTATATTTGAGCATTTTTCGTACAGCGCCGTACATTTTCCGCAAGCCGTGGTTTGAACCCGAAACTTGAGATTGATAGCACACGATGGTGCCGCTTGGCTACATCCGATGCAACGCGATGCTTGATGCTTTCAACCAACAAATTTCCAACAGAATCGCAAGAACGCCGTATATAGTTTTACAAAGCTACTAAGTGGTTACATTTTAAGGTTGACCCTGCTACTAATCAGGCCAACCTACTCTTTGATTGCTTTGCTTTGTAAATGTAAAGATGCTGTTTCACGCCTTGCCTCTGTCTCAAGAAGGAGGAAGAGTAAATCATCAAGATTCAATGTTCGTGATCCGCCAGCTACACTCTTATCTTTTCCTATACTATGATAATGATGATTACTCTTCCTCTTTCATTGGAGAAACGCACGAGCATCTAGCCTTTTCACCGCCAACTCAAGCTAGCAAGAGCACGTTGATTAGGTTGAGGAAGCGATAGCTATTTCAATTCGGTCACATGTACCGAATGGCAACCCCACCGACAGCAAGGCAGACCGCCGTTGGTAGGTACCCAAAAGTTGCCTCTTACTACATGCTGGATGAGTAGCTTCACTGTTCTGCTGCGATGAAGTAAGAGAGGTGAAAGTATCGGTAAGATTGGAAAAATGATTTTAAACCCAATTGACACCGCTCGATTGTCGAGTGAGATGTGATCAGTAAATTCTCTCGTTTTATCGGCAAACTAACTAACCATGAATTGATGATTTTGAGTAACTAAAGGGCATCATGGAAACGACAAAAATAGATAAACTAATAGGAATAAAAATTGATAGAAACAACCGATGTCATTAAACTTGTCAGCACTAACAGTAAAGCAGCTGTGTAGTAGCAATTGTTTCCGACTTGTTGTTGGAACGAAACGAAAGTTGTGGCGATTGAAACTTCTTAATAATTATTCGTATGGAAGGGCATCCGGAATTTAAGGTGTCGCGTTGTTCCAGCAAAAAGGGTGGTTTGATAGCGAATATACGGTGGTAGACGGACATTTAGTCAGCATGCGAAAGCCTGCAAAAAAACGAGAAATCGAGCAAGGAAATTAGTAGTGCTTAATGGCAACAGTTGCTATGTAGTCGTTAGTTCAATATTTTTCTTTCATTAATGCTCCCAAGTTACGAAGTAGAATGGCAACTCTAGGATTTAAATTGTTGTAAAACGATTGTATTTACGACAAAGATGTTCGTGTGGCTTAGCGATCTGGTTTCGACAGGAGCTGCTTTTGCATCTTACATTTTCATTTCAGGTTCGAAAAGTGACGCTTCCCAAGGTACTTTGCCTTTCTTTCGAAATGTCAAGCTCCAAGTAGCCGTGCTGCGGGCGTGCGGGCTTAAGGCTGCAGCGAAATTGAAAGCAACGCTGCTCGATGACAGTGATCTTAACTACTCGGCTGAAGTCGGACTCAACTCCTTTGTTAAAATACAAACATCCTTTCTGCCGTCAAAGGTAGGTCGCTGCGGGATTAGAAACACTGCGGGATTAGAAACACTTTAAACTTCAAGCTGCTGACTTATCAGATAATATCTTGTCAAAGCGAAAATTTTTTGGTTTGTGGCTACGAATCCCACTGCTCGATCTGTTTTTAAACTGGTAGGTAAACACGTAGATAATATTGTGTTTTTACTCTTCGTTTGGTGTACTGTAAAGTGTAAACTATGTGCCATCTCTACCCTTAGTAGCTGTTTTTGTAACATTTGAAAAATGAAGCGGTTCGGGTTCTCTTCGGTAATATACTACGAGCACAGTATTTTTTAATGTAAAAAATAAGAAAAAGTAGTACATAAAAGGAATATTGTTGCAAAACTACTGCTTTTTAAAGAGTAGGCTGTTGTCCGTATTAAGTTGCATTTTCTGTTTTAGAAACCGCATGCTACTCGTTGTGTTGCTCGTTCCTTCTCTCCTGATTACAACCACCATATCGAGTTCGACCTTCCTGTCATTTCCTATTCGAACAACGACGACCCTATTTCGCTGGCAGCTCAACTCGCTTCTGGGGAATTTCTGCTTGAAGTTTGGCACAAGTATGAGCGATTGGTGACAATATTTTCTACCTTAGGTTATGGTGACGACAAAAACTTGTTCGACTCGTTGAGCGGAGAAGTTGAGAAACTGCGGAGTGATCCTACGACCTCACCCTCACGGTAACACAACAGCACTCGGAGCGCTATACTCTGGAGGCTTATGGTTAAAAGTTTGACTTGCGGTTTATTGAGCCACGCCAGTTGAAAAACAGGTGTCACTTGAAAGTGATTTCATCAATTGTTTACCTACTTTGTTTATATAATGACTTTAAAAAAAAGAGATCGATTTTATTTATTTGAACTTGATTTTCAAAATATTTACTCCACAACTGCTGATGTAGTAGATGCTACCCCGGTAGTTACTGCAGTTGGCTTATTTCGCAGTGATGAATTCCTACCTTATTTGCTTTACAGGCCCGTTGTAGAAGATATTGAAGGAAAAATTAAGCCTTTGAGCGATGCTTTTCTTGGAAGGATACAAATCCCGACCTGT
This sequence comes from Trididemnum clinides, assembly GCA_963675345.1. Classification (NCBI taxonomy): domain Eukaryota; kingdom Metazoa; phylum Chordata; class Ascidiacea; order Aplousobranchia; family Didemnidae; genus Trididemnum; species Trididemnum clinides. The sequence goes on along the minus strand of OY776299.1, from coordinate 22,820,152 downwards.
GGTCTGCTATACAAGACGACAGGTATGTTATTACTATGGAAACTATGCAAAATTTGCAAACTATAAACGAGGCTGATTTCAAATATCTTTTTAGTTGTACGACCCGCACTAGAGCAACCGTTATCACTCCTCGGTCAATATTTGTTTTTCAAGACCAAACAAACGCATTAAATATCACTTGCCGTTTACAAATGTTAACCTTGGAGCGCATTTGATACTAAATCACTTCGTGATATATTCCTTTTACTGGCTCTGTGATAACATTTTAACTAGTATGCCTACTGTGATTTAGTACTAGTGTTTTCGGTCATGAATAAATCGTTAGCAAGCTAGAAATAAACCAGTGTTATCGGTCATGAATAAATCGTTAGCAAGCCAAAAATAGCTTTAAGTACAGACGTAGACTTATGTTTTCGATGTCGCATATAAAGCGCTTTTAAATGCGCTTAAAATGTCCAGCACCAAGTTATTGGGTTTACTCGCCATTATGTTATTAGTTTAAGATTGGGGACAAACTATTAAGAAAAAAGAATGTTTTTAAACTGTAAGATACGAAAAGAAAATAGAAAACAAAACGCTGAAGTTTTACCTGATCTTCTCTAGGACTGTTTTTAGTGAATAAACACTACAAAAACGTATGAAGTCCACGTGCTGGAACGAAAAGCTTTAACGCTTTGTTATTTGTTACCGTGATATTTTAAAATCCTTTTTGTCGCAACGTGTCAACTGATTCCCTTTATGTTATTGCTTTCTGTTTAGGTTGCAGTGGTTGGTACCCTATCACCAGCATGGAATCACTCCAACATAACTCTTCCAGCACCGTTGGAGCAGTTGAGGTTGCAATTTCATTTTCTTGCCGCAGTGATCTTGATTTGATCCTCCGCTCTGCAAAATCATTATCCTGGTCTCCTGCTCTTAAATCGGACTTGAACCGACTCCTAACTCCAGATTCCTCTGGAGTCTTAAAACCAGTTGAAGATGCGGATTTATTGGACGACTTGATAACATCCAGCATTACCGTAACAAATGCATGGCTTCCAAAATTTCTTTTAACCTACCCTGGATCCGATGAAATTAGCAAACATGCAAACATTTATCTTCGGTACAAGTTCTACGATAAAGACACGGCCGTGTCTAGCATTTGTCCGCTTTCTAACGCCTGCGAACGAAAGACGTTCAAACAGCATGACGTGTTTCCGGTCAAGCTGGCCCACCGTAAATCGTTTCTGTGTCGAGCGACCCAACCATTGATTTGGTATTTACGGGAAGAGTCCCTTGAAATCCAAATCTGGTTTTCCTTGTCTCGAAGCAGTCGTACGCGAAAAAGGCCGTTCAATGCTGACAAGTTGCTGGGCACGGCTTACATTGACCTTAGTTCAGTGCTGGTTGGTGGGTTGCATCGGCAGCAGCACATAAGCGGTCTTTATCCTCTATTCAAAGCAGGCACCGACGACATGGGAGACGCTGCTCTACGAGTGTATCTCAGTGTGAGTCCTGGAGACCGCACTTCGTCGTACGACCTTGAAACTGCTGACGACACATCCGGCAATATATCGGACAATCTCTTCAACTCCAGTCAAGATTCGGATCGCACTGTTACTGGCGACGCAGCTTCGAAGGTTGCTGAAAGTCGTGATCATTTTACGGCCATTGTATCGGTCGAGCGAGCCATGCATTTGTCTTCTCTTCCAGCTAATCTCAATCCGGAAGATTATCCTAGTTGTTATGTTACCTATCCGGTGGTTTCTGGTGATAAAAACACTGTTGAAGCTACCAAGGTGGTGCATAGATCGTCGTGTCCTGTGTGGAACGATGCCAAAGAAGTGACTTTAGACAAGAAGATTTTTGACAAAGAATCTGGCAATCTGTTGTTCCGTGTTTGGCAGCGTGAAAATGCTGAGCAAACCTCGGGTGCAATAGAAGGATCTGCTGGAAAAAGCGACAAAGTAATTGGCTTTACAACCGTTGATGTCTCGGTCTTGCAAGCTGGCTTCCGTGCTGTTAACGGATGGTATAACATACTTGATATTCACGGTCACTGTCAAGGTCAAATCAAAGTGGCCGTGACCCCTACCGAACCACTTTACGTCACTAGCAAACCCGTTGACAGTAGCTCACATGAGTTATCGCAGGTACCCAGTTCACCAAGCAAGGGAATTCTACATTCAGTACCTTTGCTGGGACCTGTCCAAACCCCATCTGGCAGTATGTATTACCCTGGCGTCGCTACAGCAGTCCAGGCTTCGGCCACATCGACGAGCAACGTCATCAAGGCTCCACCAATCAGCACACTGCATTCAGTTCCCGAGACGACGATCAGCGCTCCCATAAACGTAGAGGTTTTACCTCGTTTGGCTTTATTTCAGCATGACAGTCACTCTGCATTGCAAAGTGTTTTACAGCGGCAAATGAAAGAGCTTGATCGTATTAAGGATGCTTTTCTGCACAAGCGTTTCCTTGACTCCGGCAGTCCACAAGATGTTAAACCAGACACTGATCCGGGAAGGAAACTTACTCCAACTCCCTTGTACGTAGCAGAGCAGTCATCCTGCGCATCACGCGCCAAAGACCTTTCTTATTCATCCGAAACGTCTACTGCTACTTCCGACTCGAAAGTAGTGAATCCTAGTGCAGCTCCTTTGGAAAAAGTTTTATCAAATGATAATTTTTTCCTTAAACCTGATTCAAGTACTCCTGAGTCGGCGAAAACCAAACCTTCTGTACATTTGTCGCTTTTAAAACCACACAAAGACAGAGCAGAAGCATGTGACGGAGCTATTCTCAGTGATAATGAGCTCTCTGATGTCGAATTTATACAACCTGTCAATTTAAATAGCGACAGCTGCCTATTTCTAAGCACTGAAAACTCTCGAAAATATGAAGTAAATCATGGAGATTGTCCTGAACTAAATCGGAGAGATAATGAAGTATATTCGGTAGATGATCATACAGGAAATTACAGAGATAAACATGTAGGTAATCTCGAAGATGATCATGAAATGATTCGCGGATACGATAATGAAGTAATACACGGAGAGGATTATGAAGTGAATCGAGGTGATCATGATAAAGTGAATCTTGATGATGACCATCTTGAACTAAATCGCAAAGATCCTCATAAAATACATGAAAATCGTGACGGAGAAGCTGATAATAATCCTAACGGTGATATGGAAGATCTAAAATCCTCTGACGCATTTGACGTTTCACCACAAGTTGACTCCGGAACACACCTTTCAGATCTTAACAACACAAGTCTCTGGCTGTCCGCCTCCTCCTCCCACCATGATCCCGCAAATACTAGGGATCAGCCTTCAGATGTTGTTGATTCTTTTCATCAAGATTTTGCGTCACGCAATTCGGATGTAAATTCATCTCTTGTTGAAAGAGTCGAGCTGGAAGCTTGGGAAGAATCGGATGCAAAAAATGATCAGGAAGAAGAAGATACTATAAAGTCATTTACTTCTGGAAGCTCCCAAGATCCGCCTACTTTAGAAGAATATCCAAGAAGAGATGACGTAAGATCTTTGGACGGGAGTGAAGGAGGAAATGTGGAAGAGGAGAACAGTGGAAAAGCTCCTGCAGAATTTCCTGAGTGTAATGATCATTCGGAGTCCTCCGAAGAAGAGAGAGCTGTTGTGAATGAGTCTGCCTCCAATCTTCCAGAAGATCATTCGTTTCGTCCTAAATCAAATAAAAATGATAAGAATGTTGATTTTGAATCTTCTCTTCAAACTGAGCCAAAACAAGTAATAAAGATTGAAGATTCTCCTGCGCTGCATCTGACCAATTTTTCCAACAATGCTCTCGCATCAACTTCCGAAAAATCCACATCAACTATTCATCTTCCTGCAAAGTGGTCAAAAATTCCTAGCTTTTTTCCACCGCCTCAAGATCTCATTGCATCTATGAAATCTTTACAAGCGATCACCACTGAACAAAAGGTAACTTGTGCGTAATTGTGATATTTATCTATGGTAGGCTTGGAGACTACAAGCAGACTAACATGGAGTGAAAAGTGATAGGTTCAATGCTTGTGTATATATGCTATTTCATGACAAATTACTGCTTTTGTTTTTCTGTAATCCACATCGTAAAAGTTGTGTTGCAAATAGTTTTTTGTTCTTGAATATATTTGGTAATAACTACTTGATACAAATTAGCGTGTATGGTACACTAAGCGATTCGCGGTTACGTGCATCCTTTTTAATCTCCAGTTCATTTAGTTTGCCTTAAAAGGAGCAAAAAAAGCTTTTGCTCTTTGTGGTCTTGTTGCAACCTAGATTCGCAACATCCATTTAATTTTTCAGCACAAACTTCTCAAAAATGGTGAAAATAAAGAAAACTCTGCGGAATGTGATAAAATTCAACCGAGACGAAAATTCCAAAAGCCACCGTCGTACACAACAGAACAAACTGAAAGACTGGCACGTATTTTTAGCACTAAGTATTCGTGATAAAAACTAAAAAGAGGCTTTTTCGTTTTTGTCTCATAAGAAAGATAGTTAACGTTTAAATCCAAATAAGTTAACGTTTAAAAAGTGTTTTATCCTGTTACCACTGAAGTAAGGTTTCGGTTTTTGAGAATGCGTCCAACTTGTGGTGGCTCAAAGCGTTTTGATACGGTAAGTTGTAGAGCATCCCACTTTTTGTGCGAAAAAGGAGGCGCTTTTCATTGGCAAGTAAAGTTCTCAGTTTCAAAACGTACCTTAAACCCTGCAAAATCCTAAAGCGTGGTATAAGTGCATTGTCCTGGTGATGCTAGGTGAGTTTTCCAAACGAAAATACCAGAAATTGTTTAAAAAAAACAAAAAAAGTAAAGTCATTTTTAGCAATGGGGTTGATAAAATCAGGACGTTTTCATAGAAGTCTTGCTTGCCAAGTAGATATTGCAAAAATTACCGTTTGTCTGGTGTGTTGTGGTCATTTGTTTTATAGTTTTATATATTTTCCGTCCTTTTTATACAAATTTTCGTTGCTTTTTCATACCAGCTGAGAGCAATTCAAAGATTATTGTGCCAAAGTTTTTATTTATTTATTTTGATTTAGTTCTTCCGTTGTGTAGTATTTTGAGGTCCTTCAAATTTCTGTTTCCATTCGTGCTCTTTACATAAGTACGCTGACTCAAAAATTTTGTTTCTGTGATGTAAAGCGCTTGCTGTTAAGCGAATCCTCAGACATCCAAGACCTTTTTTGCCTTGGCAAACGCTTTTCAGCACTCGCGCAGCAATTGGTATCTCTTCACAATTTTATCGGTTGCTATGTCTTTTAGTGCCTATCAAGCTTTTTTGACTGTTCGATGGCATATATTTTGAGGATTAGTGGTCCATCAAAATTACAAACTACAAGCAATGAAAATCTTATAATATTGTTAATTATGGCTTCACATTTCAAAAAACACTCAAACTTTGTGGTCAAGTTTTAAACCGGAGTATTATGTATGACCGTTACTATTCAAGGTCAATTTGAAAGCGCAATCTATTCTGCAGTCCTCTATATACTACTTTACAACCTAGAGGAATTCTCAGACCTCAATTTATGAAACACCGTTGTATAGAGTGTAGGTGGAAACTTTTGGCGTGCTGCTTTTTGTGTTGAAAAAATATTCTGTTTTGTTTTTAAATATTTCTGGAAGATTGGCCAAGTGTATTTACTAGACCATTTTAAGCGTAAACTTCAGTTTACATTGTTGGAATTTTGCTCGATCGTGCCTCGTACGGTTGATGAGCTAGTTTTGAAGATGCGTTTGCATCTTTCTGATTATGCAAATTTTCACTTTTAGGTGAACGTATGGTTTGGCTTATTGTGCTGTTTTACAACTAACAGACTGTCTTGCATAATACCACGAATGCAAGTATACATCGTACATATTTCATTTACACCATGGTAATGAATGTTTATCTTTGTTTTTGTCGCTATTGTTTTCTGCAGATTTTCATGTGCAGGCCTACTGTTCATGCTTGTACTTATTATTTACACAACCGGCTGGTGATTTATCACACCAAAAAAATTTATTTGTGAAAATGTAGTTGTCATCACTTGCAATTCCAGATTTTTTCAACTGGGAGTGGGTAGGGTACAGAAGCAGGAAATTTTACTGAAATAGCTTCACCCCATTTTGAATGTGTCTTAGGGACCTTTTGCAATATTTTTTGCCTAAATATCTGAGATGGATACAAAAACGGTTTGACAATTGCCCCGGTTGTGTACAAAGAAAATATCCACACAGTTTTGCAGTAGGCAAACAGTAGTAGTAGTAGTAGTGTATTATTTTAGTGCATTGATGTTGGTTTTATATAGTGGTTGCACTTTAGTTTTTACTTCTTGAAAAATAAAAATGTAGTTTTGTACGATTTGATCTTGAAACGATAAAAGTACCACTGCTTGTGTCAAAAGTACACACTCAAGATCTGGGCATCAAAAGATTATTGCCCAGTGTTAATCCTTCCTCTTTTTTTGGACGCAGGCATGACATGGAACTGATGAAGATTCAGTTAAAGTGAAAGCGGCAATTCATTTCGAACCAGTCTTAAGTGGCATAAAAATTGCTGACTGGTATTCTCATCACCAATACGGCAAACTGCCATGATATTAAGAAGCCGCCTGTTGTGACATGCTGGTTGAACGCTGAACTGGTTTTGTTTTGACACGGATGCACTCAGTTCCATTGCTGTGGCCGCCGTGCTCCTTCGTGTGGAGTCTCTAAAATTTTCGTTTTTCTTATGGTAGAGGGATGCAACTTGCTGCTCAAGTTCGTGTCCCGGGGTTGATCGTAAATCTATCAATTTTCTCTGCGAAAAATCGATCTCCAAAAAAATGGGGGTTTAAATGTTCAATTTGGATATAAAATGCGCTCTTCAAAAATATTGTTCTCCAAAAAAAAAAGATCAACACCTTGTGTTGAAATGAAAATTCAAAAAACCTGTGTTTAGTGTATAATCTCTCGCCCGCGAAATTTTCAGCTAGTATCCAATTTGCTAGTTTAAGACAGGGGTTCCCAAACTGGGGTACATGTACCCCCAGGGGTACATTTTGACTTTTCAAGGGGTACATTAGATAAAGTAAAAGGATGTTCTTTCCAGAACTTCTACTCTGCCTTAAAATATTTTTGATCACTTGATGTTAATAATTTGAAGACCTGAGTTTAATAGCTCCTTAGGACGTGATATTTTCACCTTAGTAAAAGCTTCAACTAGAACTATAGTAACTACCAAGTACACTTTGGTACTTCACATGACTTATTTTGTCCAATCACAGCATGGAAAGCAAAACAGCTTCGTTGTGCTGTTGCTAATATTTCACCTGGTATTGATTAATAAGCTTGTTGCTAAAAAGCAGGCTCATCCATCACATTAGTTAGGATTGCTGGGCTTATTCAGCCGATATACTGTTGGTTTGATTGTAGCGTTTGTTAAAGCTTGGATTACATTGTTGCGAATAACACTGTGTGCTTTGGTTAGTTATCGTTAGTATTAATTACGCAGCTTTTTCATATTAAACTAAAATAATCAATTTTAAAGTTTTTAGCAAACTTAGAAAGAATGTAATGGGTTGTCTAGCTATAAAAAATAAGTTGTGCATCAGAGCAAGTTGAGCTTCGCAGCCAAAAATATGAGAAAATTTTGGGGGTACACGAACGAATCTATAAATTGTCCAGAGGGTACCGATGACCTGAAAGTTTGGGAAAGCCTGGTTTAAGAAGTTGCATATTTTGAAACTATATTATCTTGTAACAACATTTTACGCAATTTAATAAGGCAATCTGTAATCTATTGCCTTTTTCTAACAGTAATACAAAATTTCCAAAACTACAAAATTTGCCGCCGTAACAAATCAATTTTAATCTGCATAACATTAACTATTTCAGTGTCCCTGTTCTTTGATTTGTGCCCTACCACTGTGTTTGTTCTGGCACCGGTATTAGGTGCATTCATTATGTGTTAATGGTTACCACCCTTATCCGTAGGATGAAGAAACAGTACATTCAGGTTTGAACCACAAACTTGAACGAGCTTAGAACCTGTTGATCGGGTTTGGAGAAAGCGTCGGCCATTTGGAATAGTGCAGGGTACTAAAGCTCACGCTATTAAGTAGTTGGTAAATGGTCTAGTCTCGCAATTGTCTTATACAAATGTAATGACAATTTATCAGTATCACGAAGATTACCTTTCCCAGAACATCAATAATTGAATCTTTCTCTTGATCATCGTGCAGCTCTCAACATGTAAAAACAAATTCTAACCATAGACTGGTACTCCTTCAACAACAACATGGGACTGTTCAAATTTTCGTGTTTTTTGCCAATGTATTTTTACCCTTAAGGCCTCTGTTGCGTCACAAAAATAGGCAATTACTCGGACTGAAAGTGAGACTATCAAAGTTGATGTACAAAACATCCAACATTCTACAGAGCAGCTGCACAAGCGTCTGTGGAAGTGGAAGTTTTTTAAATTGCCTGGCTCCGGTTTAATCGAGACTGCAGTGAATCGCGAGTTGGATTTTCAAAAATTTAAATCACGGAACCGACGACAGGTTACTGCCATTGCTGCGGAGCCGCAAGAGCTCTGAAAAGTAGTATTGGTAGTCATAGCAGGTCTCGAAATTCTAGCACTGTTATATCCGTAACGTCAAACAGTAAGTAGCGTGCAATAATCGGAAATAGAATTTAAATTGTGCAACTTTATTTTATTACTAGCCGGCAGAGGCCTTCCATCAGTAATGTCCGGGTTTAGTATTTCGGTTCAACCAGCCGAGCCAGCTTCACCCATCCGGATCTTCTGTGAGCAGTAGCAAAAAGTTAAGGAATTTTATGCCCTTTCACAATTCTTGTACACGAAATTGTGATCATCGTGTTTTCTTAATCATGACTGTCAATGCTCACAAAGAATCTTGTCACAAATTATTGTTAATACTTGTGAGGGAGCAGGGATTGTACATAATCAAAACTGATTGTAGCGGCAAAATAGTGGTTGGTTTCACAATTAAAGAAAAAAACTATTCAATGGTTAGCCAATTGGTGCAGTCGCTTTCCTAGTTATATTTGTGGTATTAAGCTCCTAATTTGTTTCCGGCATAGCGACAAAAGCGGCTATTGTTCTCTCTACATTCAGTTTTACAAATTGTTATGATTATGGTATTATGTTGATTTTTTTCATAAACTTTGGAGTTTATTACAATGAGGTAGAGTGTAGACATAAATGCTACCACAAGCAGCATATCAGTATAACTGAAAGTGTCGGTTCAGCCGGCCAAGCCGGCTTTACCTATCAGGTTCTTGCATTTTCATCACGCGTATGAGCTCATGCTCGGTTTGCATGTCTTTCGTCAGACTGGGCTACCACGACGGGTAGACTGCTTGGCCCCACCATCTGTCTGCCACATAAAGACGGAGGCATCCCGTTAAGTGCCTTGCCCAAGGACACAACAAGCAAGCTTGCCGGCTTGTTCTCCACACTATCCCTTATGTGCTGAGCGCCAAGCAGGGAAGCTGTGAATACCAGTTTTTAAAGTCTTTTGGTATGACTCGACAAGGGAAATGAACCCCAGGTCTACCGACTGCGAAGCGGACGCTCTCACCACTACGCCATCGCGCCGGTTAGGTTCTTGCATGAAGAGTTACCAACGTTTATGTGTTTTCTGCACATAAGATATTTACGATTTTTTGTGCTCCTCTTCCTAATAGAATACCTCATTTCAAGATCCTGGCTATGCCTTAGGTCTATGTGCTCTGTTCATTGCTGACACGAACCCAAGGAAGCTTTGCGTTTCCCGTAGTTTGGAAGTAGGGATTACATTTCTGATATTAAGCTATTCTAATGCAAAAGACAAAACTGTCTTTCTTGTGGTGTGATTTGACACAGTGACGCTGTTTTCTTTTGATTTTCCCTTAAACTTTCTCATGTCCTAGGTGGCTACGCATTATGTAGCATGTTTTTTTCTTCCTGCTTGACGTGCCCTGGGAAATTCAAAGTGTCCTTGCTTTTCCTCAAATATTTGGTTTGATTCCGGTCGCTCTATAAAGCTATTATAAAACAAAATACCAATGATGATATGTTCCATGTAATGCGATTCAACACAGTGATGTTAATTTTGCTTTCGCCTCAAACTTTCTTAAGTCCTTCCTGGCTACGCATTATCAATCACATTTGTTTTTCCTTGCTTAGTAGGCTTATGCCCATAGAATTTAAGTAAGTTCTTACTTTTTCCAAATTTTTAGGTGTGATTCTGGTAGCTCTTTAAAGCTATTACCAAGCAAAATAGAAAACATGTTTCTCCTAAGTATGGTGCGATTTAACCCCGGCAGGCCATACTATCACCCGCGCCCATTTAAAACGTATCAATTAATGCAGCTGTGCCAGCTTAACCGTACAAACATTTGTTAGAGTAACAACAAAATGTTTTACTAAATATAAGCCATGGCTCCTGTACATGTAATGGCGATCATGTTGGTTTATTAATCAAGACTAAAAGTATTCAAAAACAAAGAACGATGGCACAAACTACCATTCGTAATTTTTAAAAAAGTATGGGGGAGATAAAACATAATCGAAATTGATGGCTTCGCCTAAATGGACGTCGTTTTGACTCATAAAGAAATGAGCTGTTTTGTGGTAGGCATGTTCGACGATTTGGTGGGCTTGCTTTCGTATTATTATTGGTGACATTAAGATTTTTGCCTGCGCTGTTTGCTTTAATTCGGCCATAGCATGAAAAGGGGTCCTGCCATTCCTTTAAGTTGTGCAATCTATTGCAATAGGCGCCTATTAAGCTCTTATCAAACAAAAACATTTCCTCTTAATCCAGTGTTACAGATTGATGCTATTATTGTTTAATTTTAATCGTTTCTTAAATTTCGGATTGCCTCTAATCCAGACCTCCCTACTTTATATGAAGATTAGTGTTTTGTACCGATAGCCCTATCCTTGCAATAACAAATATCAGTAATGGGCTTTACCATTATTTATGTGCGCTATCAAAATGATAGTGAATAATTTTGTTGCCTCCTGCTGTTTCCACTAAATAGTGGCAAGCATTGTGATGGCATTTAACATTATGACCTCACAATGCGTTTTGAGCCATTATTATGGGGATTGCTACTTACCACTTCTTCGTCACTCTAGGTGAATTGATATGAAGTAACGTCTCTGACTACGTGCATGTTCCATGGCCCTGGCATAAATGCCGTTATGCAAAGAGCAAACTAATCCGAAATAAAGCACTTACAGTTTAGCTATAGCAGTAGTGGGAGCCCCCATCAATAATGTCGAGATTAAAAACGTCAAATCAGCTAGCTGCTGCGACAGCCTTGCCCAATTGCAAGGGAAATTGCTTCAACTTTTTAATCATATGTAGCTGGACACTTACATTTTGTTGCAAACAATAAGAAAGGACCACCTTTACCCTATCGTCTTTTTCTTGGATGATCATCAAGTGTTTTGCTTGGAGTACGCTACATTTTAAATTTGCAGACTTTAAGTCTTTTGAATAATTTGATTGATAATGCGAAAGATCCATGCTATCGAGAAAGAATAGACAAAATTTACCAAAGGATTTAGTTTTTCTAGAAATTTAAATTTTGTGAAGTGCAGGCAAAAAAATTTGTGTGTTTTTAATCGGTAGACTACATTTTATAAACAATTGAAGACTTGAGTTTTTGATGGATCTTTTTGAAAACGTCGACAGATAATGCAAAAAAACAACGCTTGTGAGGAAAAGTAGTCAAAATGTATCAAAGAACTAACTTTGTTTAACAATTTCAAGTTTGTTAGCTCTAGTAGGATAATTGTACAACTAAAAATAAAACATTATGTGTGGCAATCAAGTTTTGATCAGCCATTATAAACTAATCCTTTGCCTCAAGTAATTGAAGTAAGATATTACTGGAAAGGAAATTTCCTAAGCTTTCACAGGGTAGTAATTGTTAGTACTTTATTAAAACGTTTTTCCATTAACGTCACCTGTTTTTACTGAGCTCACCAGTTTTGGGAGGAGCAAAAAGTTACACCGCAGATATCAAAGCTCAGTTTTTTCAGTATAGAAACTAATATTAATTGTACATTATACACACTATCGAAATCGCATTGAAATAACCGTTAATTTGTTGAAAAAAGTTTGAAAATCAGTTAAAAAATGAGGTCACAAATCAGTTTTTTAATAAACTGATTTTGCAGAAAGGGTGCAATTTTTGAAAACATTTTGATATTATGGTAGCGAAGATTTGTGTTAATCGTACCAGACATGTTATGACATCATAAACCCAGTTTAAGCGTGCAAGCGAAATAGAGAAGAAAAAATGCTTAGAGGCCTTGAAGTGCTTAAATAAATAATTGCTCGTAGCATAATCAAATAAACATCAATTGTGGTAAAGTTGTTTCTATCAAAAGCAGCTTATTAATATCTCCTGAAAGAACGTTTAACTGCGTTTCTACGATGAGTACTTTTTGAGAAAAAACAAAAAACAGATTGTTCAATGAATCGTTGATTGTGACGTCATTTTAGACCCAAAACAAATGAAAGTTTTTGAAATGTGGTAAGTCGAAAACTGGTTTTCGTTTAAGAGAAAAGCTGTTGTTCTCTGTCAAGTAGTGCAAATTTTAAAACAATTATTTTTGGTTATGACGTCACGGATACCCTTATGACACTCACCAGGGGGTGGTGATCAATCGTGCCAAGTTTGATGCTTATACCTCCAGTAGTTTCAGAGGAATTAAAACAGACACACAGAACTGCGCTTTATATATTAGATTTCTATAAAATAACGGCCAAAACTTTTCGCTCCTAGGGTGCGATTATTTATTTGGTTTAGTTTTAATTGATTTTCCTTCAAACTGTGAATTTCATCGACTTTCCATAAATTGTTACCCTGAATCAAGGTCGTCATTAGAAACTTTTTAGGGGAGGCGTAAGAATATAAGCTGCTGCAATTTGCTTTCCGTATTTGTCAAGTTACTTTTTCAATATTTTAATTCCAGGGGGCTCATCCCTCATTACCAACCCTCTAGTTCTAAAGAATAAAATTAAGCTTAATTTGATTGCATAAAATTAATTTTTAGTTGCGATTAAAGCCATTTCATGCAACTTACCTAGGAGGCAGAAATTACTTTATGTAAAAAACTAAAAACGTAGGTTAAACTTTTATAATTTTGGTCAAAATTTCACATTTAAAGTACGGTATTAAAGACAATTGAAAAATTAGGTCCTGCCCAATTTATTTTGGTGGATATGCCCTTGACCTCCGGCCCCTGGTCTCATATGGTTAGTGGCATTTGGCCCAGTTAGGCTAAAGGTTGCACATCCTTGCTGCTGAATGATTAGTCTACAACAAAAGTTTATCAAATTTATTTGCAGACACCTCTTGTGCAAAACCACATTGGTCAAGTCTCTATTCCACCTAATCAACTCATATTTCTAGTTCGGTAGCAGCCACCTCTGCGTTTAATTTTTTGTTATCCTGCAGTGGGTAGCACAATCTTGCAACCTTTCGTTCTTGCAGCTCCAAACATGATCTTATTCCGAAAAAAATCAATATCATGTTCATATATAAAACTTTTCAGCTTGCTACCGTATATATTTGCCAAACAAAATAAAAAGTTATTTTCTACGTTTTCTGCGACAGGTAGTCTTCAAAATTAATGTGACTCACAAAGCTCATTATAAATTCTGAAATGACGTCATAATTGTAGTAAATTTTGTGCTAAAATTTGTGCATTTTTTTCAATTCTAGTGATTAGGCGTGTGATTGAACTTTACTTTAAGATAGCCACAGGCTCCTTAGCCTGTTGTTTGAGTAAGGGATTGGGAAGAAAGAAATAGGCTAGTTCGTTATTCAAGTGGAGAAGTAGCCTACTGACAACATGAGTGTGAGTATGATTCCTATTCCGCGAATGAGAGGAAAGACGCCCCGGCCGAGATCTAGAGGCCCAAGTCATCTTACATCAACTGATTCAAGCAACTATACTTATGGGAGTACGTTTTGTTTTGTGGATTACTTAAACTACTGTAGGGAAATTTTGTGGTGAACATTGAAGTTTAGATCTAGTGTAAAATTAGCATCTACTTTTACTCAGAAGTATTTCGCGCATTTAGGGTGTATAGGTGAGAATAAAATAAAATTTAGGCATTAGCTGCTGTAAATCTTTACCCAAATCCTGATTAAAATACAATATTACTAGCATTTTGACAGCAAAATTCACAATATATTCTGCAGTAAACTACCTCCTCGCCGACCAGTAGCCTATGCTTCTAACTGCTGATTGAATTGTTATAGCGGTGTAGCTGCTGGTAATCTTTAACCAAGGGTATAACTAGAACTGCTTTTATCCAATGAGTGCTTCTAAGCAACCTAAAAAATTGTGTGTAGGATTGTAGCTGTTCACAGCAGTGTTTTTATAAAACGCAAGACTTTTATGTAACATGTTGACTATCAAATAAAAAGAGGCTTTGGCTCTTAGAGAAACCCAGAGAAACAGATATCTTGCTTGCATTAGCCCGGTCTTGTGTGGCGTAGAAGCAATGATTTCGGTCTAAAAGCTTTAACATTGTAGGCTATGCAGGTAGCCTACTTAAAGCGATAAATACGATTGTGGTTTCGAATCCTATCAAATTTTCATAAATCTTGCTTTTTAGCTTTTACCACTTTTGATCTGTGGTTAGCCCAACCTGCCGCTTACGTTGCTGGCATTTTAAAAAGCTAGAAATTAAACGAACTTGCTTTCTAAATGTATGAAGGTAAAGTTTTGCAAAAACGAACCTAAAGCTTACCGCTTGATGACGCAAATGGTTTAAGTCGATTATTGTTTAAAAGAAGCGCAATCACAATTGGATTTGTTGTTGTTTTACAACTTTGAGAACTATCGCACCTTTTTGCGTTCAGGTGGCCCTACCTTCAGTGATGATGACTTTGAACACTTAAGTCCAGCCCTCAGCCCTTCAAGAGAAAAAATGAATTACGCTGAAGAAGTTGAATCAAAGAAAGCACAGAATACAGCTTTTGCAACGCCTCAACAAACGACACCGCCATTTACTCCACCGTCAAATCTCGATGAAGGCGACGACGTAGAAGCGGAGTTAGACATGTTCAATAAAGCGATTCACATTTCAAATATCGACGAAGTAAGCTGTTTTCGAAAAAAATGCTATAAAATTACAAAATATTGTATAGTCCACCATAAAAGGGATTTGTTAACGCAAAAGGAAAGAATTTTAGAACCCTTAGGTTGTACCTCGTAGCTTTGAGAATGTATGCACTATACGCAACATAGGGCAGTGTATTGACTGCTCATGCTCATTTTGGGACCGACAAGAAAGAAGTGTTAAATGTATTTATGCAATAGGCGATAAATCAGTCAATGGCGTAGCCAGAAAAAAATTGAGAGGGGGCCAAATTTTGCAACTTTTAATGTGACGTCATTTACTTATAACGGCATTTTGCCTTTCGTGAACTACGCTCGTCGCTACTTTAAAAACTGCTTTACAAAACTGAGGAAGTGCGAATGCGATTTCACTGATCAAACGTAGTTTTATCAAGAACGGCTTTAATAGTTCAACTTCAACTGTGACGTATAATGCACTACTTAACGAATTTCAAGGAAACCACTCCCACTGGTAGGTTGAACGTTCTGATAAAAGAAGCGACGTCTTTGTAGTAGTCCGCATCGCAATAAAACAAGGAAGCGCTCAGCGAGACGCTTATTTCTTCTAATCACCATATCTTCGATTATCAATTCATCACTCGACTGCGACATAGAAGAAAAACTTCGGCGATATTTAGTGTGTAAAACGTACACATCTTGTTTTATATAATTTGAAAGTTTAAAAACTTAAAAAGTCACGCCCGACCCACCCCCTTGCTAAAAGTCAACAATAAACTCTAATGTACTGCAGAGGCGCAAAAAAATTTATGTTTTTATTTTTTTGATACTGTTTTGTAATTTGACTTAAAATTCAGGGGAGGGGCATGGCCCATTTGTCCCCCCCCCCCTGGTTACGCCTATGAAATCAGTGCTTCTCAATCTTTTTGATGTCGTGGACCACTTTTCGCCGAGACTTTGCTTTGGGGCCCACTTCATAAAAAATTTGTTTCAGAACAATCATTTATTCCAGGAAGGAAGTTGCTACAAAACAAAAGAGTGTTTAGTTTATAGTACATTCTTAGCTTTCGTAATTCATAATTTAAAAAAAATCTTTAATGTATGGCAGAACATTTTGCGGCCAACCTGAAGGACCTTCGCGGCCCATCGGTTGAGAAGCGCTGCGCTAAATCATTTTCATTTCTTTTGTTCTAAATATCAAATTTTGATCGATGCATCTTTTGCCTTCTCTAAAATGCGCTCACATGTTAATCAAAACACATTTTGATTTATGGTGATGGATTTACATGATTTTGTCATCGTGAAATTTATTGCAGTGTATCCAATGTGTACTCAAAATTCTATTGTTTTTTGCAGATCGATCATGTTGGGTTGATGCGGGGCATGCACGAACGGTTTCAACGTAAGCAGTTGAAATGGCAACAATATGCTTCGTCCTATTCAAAGTGGGCCTTCGGTATCAACTTTGTAATTCTTGTCATGCAAATTGTTTTGATGCTCTTCCATCAATTGGTAGAAGTTTTCAGAACTGATTCAAGCTCACAGGTAAACGAATATTGTCTGCATTTCCAGAGTATACCTCTTCATGCTAGGGGTCAAAAGTAAAAAAATTGATCAATACTAAACCAGATAACCTTACAGTTTTCCAAAGATGTTGTTTAGATTCCACCTACTATCTGGGCCCACAATGTTTCATATAGTTCCATATACAATTTTACTCAGTTTTTTCCTAGTGGGGCGTCGCCAGTTTTGGAGATCTATTTTTGAAAGAGATTATTTTGCCTATTTTGGTCTCGAAACAAAAATGAAAACTTTTCTTGAGGGGGGCATCAACTCTTTTGTAGAGGTTATTCCGTCCAATGCTTGCATGTATCTCATAAGCAAGCGAACTATATGATATAGCTTGGTTTCCAGTTTAACTGCTGATTTAGTCGTTAGGTCACGTTAAACACCGTTGTAGCACAAATGAATACATGCAAACGGAAAAAGGTAATTTTATTGCCGCAATTATACTAGGTTTTGATGCATTTTCAAATGGGTATTTTTTTAATCGGCTGTATAAAAACAATACCGCGTCCAACGGTAAAGTGAAAGAACGATCAAAATTCTGTTTATCTTGTACAGGATTCAGAGCCCGCTACATCATATTCATTTAGTGGATATTACAGACGATACAACATGCCAGATTTAGCCAAAACGTTGCCGTTTGTATTTAATCCTGCCTCGTTGCAAGCTGTACGCTGTGTGCTGGCTGCCTTCACGGCCGCTCTTGCTGGGTTGCAAATGAAGTTGAAATTGACTGAAAAAGCCGAAAAGTACCGGCGCGGAGCTAAAGTCTACGCCCGTCTTCATCGCCTCAGCACATACTACTTAATGCTTGCTGAAAATGGAGGGAAAGTTGAAGATGTTACCGGCTTATGGCGTGACGCGTTGAAAAAAGAAGGCAAATGGATACCGGTGGTTAAAACGTACATGGCTACATGAATAATTCGAATAGAAACTTCAATATGTAGTTCGATTTCAATGTGTGTATGACACTACCTGTTATGTGTCCAAGCTTACGTCTTGTTTACAAAGAAATAACATGAACGAAAGTGATAAAAGGAATTGTTGGCTACTTTTCCTTGAAACTGCCCTTTTAATTTATTGTCGTCAATACTGAAAGTATACTTCATGAAGTGTGAATTCGTGACTGATAGGACTTCTTATTTAGCCCTTTCTTTTTCTAAACTAAGTTTTATCACTCATAAATTGTACTAATAGCAAACGAGAATTTCATTGCCGACAGCAACCAAGTTACGGTGACGAGGCAGACACCTTAATGACAAGAGCCTGCAAATTATTTTCTGCCCTGGTGGTTTTCAAACTGGAGTGCATAAAAGCAGCTTTATAGAACAGGAACGAGACGTGTTTTTCAAATTGATCTTTAACCTAACAGTCGTCACAATTCCACTTGATTTTAGAGGGTTTGCTAGTTTTTTTTTATAATTGTGCTCTTGCTGCTAATTTTCGTACGAATTTCGTAGCGTCGATGATGTCGTAATGCTCAAATGACCTCATAATTGCTTTGGTGATGTCAAAATTTTATATGATTTGATTGTTCAAAGCTTATGACTTCATAAAAAATCGCTAATGATGATCATCGAAAAAAATGCCAAGACGGAATTACAAAAGTACAAGCAACTTTGAGAATCACTGATCAATTCTTCTGCGCACGTTGCTCAGCGCTATGAAGCGCTGACTCTTGATCTGAGCTTCACGCCGGGATTGCCAGCCTCATTTTTACTTTGGACGCTTTCCGATATTTTCTGCTGTTCAGTTGCTGCGGAGCAGCACTTCATTTTGAAATTACGTCCCCCACCCCAGGAAAATCATGTCGATAATAAGTACCCATGATATCACCAATCAGTAATGTCGTTACAAAGTAGAGAAGTGATTGCAATATTTAGGTAATACTTAGAAATATGGCAAAAATAACTAATGACCTTTTCATAGGAATCACTTGAAAATTCGGCTGAGTCCACAAATCAAGCTTGCAATTTTGCAACGTTTGGTTTGGGCGGTCGCTTGTGGGTTGGTGCAACCCCGCCTCCTCCACAGGCATGCTAACTTGACAGGCTAAAGAACAATTTAATTTAAGTTTTTCGTACGCTACAGCATTAGCTGCAGCAAAAATTGTCAGCGTCAACTCTAGTGTCAATGTTTTTGAAAATCAACCGTAGGAAAAATTAGTACTAAGCAGGCTTTTTACCAAACTGACTACTAAGCAATTGCCGTTTTGCTAAAAGTTTTTCATTTGATAAAACAAATTCAAAGCTAAAACCAGCGAAAAAGCAAGCACTGGTACAAACTACGCGCATGGACGCCCTAAACTTAATCATTTTCTCGAATTCTATCAGTTTCATCAAAATGTTAACTTAGAATAAAAAGCAACAAATGCGCAAAGAAATTACGTGCGTCTGTTGTATCAGCATCTAGTAATATGGGCAAACTAAGTCAAAAGAAAGCATTTGTGAAACAACCGTGAGAAAGACCCACAGAGATTTTATTAAAAGCCAACCGACGTCGCCAGCAGGGTTCCATATCAGCAATGTTGAGGTTAACAATACCGACTCAGCCGCACTTACCCGATGGATAGTTCTGAAAGCACCAATAAACAGTTAATGTTTTTGACATTGCCAAATCTCGTTCCGAAACAAAACCATCGTTTTTTGAAACGCAATCAATTACAAAAAAATTGTGTGTGGTGCCCGTAGCCATTACATATCTCCCAAGTTTCTCGAGTTCCAGGCAACGTCTTATTTGTGGTGTTTTCCCTATAGGCGGGCTTAAACTTAAACTTTTATCAGGTAAATTCAGTAAGTGTTTGAAATAGGGGCCTCGCCAGCTTGTCGGCATTGGGAGGGCCCAATCCGAAATCGAAAGGGGACAATGTTATACGGTAAATTAACTATTGTTAAGAGTTAATTAAGTCATTTGTTTCAGTGTTGGTATCGCAAATCTTTATATTAAACAAGAGCAAAATATCTTGTAGCATTAAGTTTTTGCTTATGTACATACGTACCTATTTACTGAATAGAAATATAAAAACAAAAATTTCACTAACTACTGAATTTTTGCCGCTATAGCCCAGGAGCAACTTAAAAACTGTGCCTGTCGTGTGTGATTGATTGTCTTATTGAGCAGATGACTGCGATAAGGTCGGCTTGGTTTTACCACCTTGTTTAAAGCAGCACTTCGACTTCAACAGAAATCTTACCGACAGAATATTCTATGTAGTATCTGCTGAATCTTTTAACGTTTCAATTATCCTTGTGGTTGAAATAGAATTAATTTGAATCGTAAATGAAGTAAAAATAAAAATATGGAAACATCAAAAATTTAAAAAAATTATTGGTAGCATAACGGCGTATCAGCTGGGTAAATCATCGGTTTAGTCAGTTTTAAGGCCATAATCAACATTAATTTTTATATCAATCAATACATCTTCCCCTTTCGACAAATCGCAGCCCATTGCAAAATAATTTAATTGAAACAAGCGAAATAGTGAACTGCGAATAAAAACCTGTACACTATTTACGCTAAACTGGTAAAATCCAAAGTCAAAATATGCAATGCTCTAACGCTTGAAATGGCTGCAAACTGTCTCTGCTGTCAGATTGGAAGTAGAAAAATATAGAAAGCCGCAACTGGAACTCCTGAAGGAAAAATATTTCTCGTCATTCCACCAACCTGAGTTATAGCGAACGACTGACTGCAGTAACAAAGCACAACCTAAAATCTAAAGGCACTATTTAAAACTCTGATTATTCTAGGTTGTTAAGGGGCTACAGCAAAATCGCAATTCTACAGTTGCATTTTAATTTTTAGACACTAAAGCCTACAAATGTTGAATATTGATCTTGTTATTTACTAAAAGTACCAGCAAGCAATAATACTGCTAACAAGTAACACTGTAACCTCAATTGTCGTCAACAAGCAAAATTTATTTCCGCAATAACAATGAAGCAATCAGCCACCAGGGTAATAAGATTCGAATGTACGCTCATAAAAGGTCAAACTCTTTTTGAACAAAATGATCATTAAATAGATCTCCTTTCTAAACAGAACAGCAAAAAAAATCATTTTTTATCGACACTAACTATATAGCAGGGGTGGTCAAACCGCAGCTCTATCGGCCCTTGAATGTGGCCTTTTGACTGATGTTGTGTTTAGGCACAGTGATGTAGATGCGCAACTTACGACCTTTCACACTTAATTTTGTAGACGGTGGAAGGGTTCAAACGCATGATTTCGAGCTTTGAAAATAATGATACACAAAAAATAAGGTCTTCACCTTTTCTTTGGTTGGAAAATGCATCAATTTGGGTTTTGAAAAGTGAGATCTCTAAAAAAAATGTCTTCGCCAACAATTTGCATGGCAATTATATTGACGGGACATAACGGAGATTTGCGTTGCGCTTCTTTCAATTGCGGCTTCTATCGTTTTTGGTTCTTTCGTGCAGCAAGTGTGACCACCCCTGCCACTTAGCGCTTAACGTAATAAATTAGAATTAAATCACCGAAACCGTGTTAAAAGAGAACCAGAATGCTTTAGTAAGCAAATTTCTATCGGGGGGCCAAGCTGTAAATAGGGAGATCAGCCCCTCGGCCTGCCCACTAGCGATACCCCCGGCTTAAAAGCGTATCAAAATTGTGGCAGGACGCCAAAGTGATTGATATGTAATGTCAGGATTAAGCTGTTAAATATCATGCTCATTGCTCACGGCTTTTTCAAAACTGTTGGCGAATTTGTATCAGCAAGCTTCTGGCTGAGGGTGTGTTGCTTTGTCTTGGCATGAGCGCAGCAGGAAAGAGAGTATTAACCCGAAGTGAAGCACTCACAGTTAAGTTATTAAAATTGCAGAACCCCCATCATTAATGTCGAGGTTAAAAATGTAGGATCAGACGGCTGCGTCGGCTTTACCCAATTGATATTTGTGAGAACAGTAATAAAAAGTTAACGTGTTGTTGACACAATCAATTTTCGTTGTAAAATCCAGTCGATTAAAAGAAACATTATCGGGAATTACGCCTGTACAGTAGCTGCTACCTTTCCCCCAAAGTCTCTGGAGTCCCTGGCTATGTCTTGCTTGCCCTGTTTCCAACATAGGCGTACTTGGAAACTGGACTTGCCAACAACTGAGAGAGCTAACGATTTCACAGATCTTTACGCCTTTATTTGATGAAGTGCATGGAAGCATTATTTTAAGATTGTTGGTGGGCGCCAAAGTGATTGATTTTCAGGAATAACGCATTAAATATTAGGACTATTACTGCTTACGACTTATTTCTAATTGTATGCCTATTTGTGAGATCCAAAGTCTTCGGCTGCACCCATGTTGCTAGTTCTGGCATAAACGCAGCCAGGGAAAGAACAAACTAAGCCGAAGTGAAGCACTTACAGTCAGGGACGTGGAAGCGGAATCTGGAAGCGGTGGAAGTGGTCCTTTTTCTGTGGAAGCGGAAGCGCAAAATTCCACCGCTTCCGCTTCCACATAGGTTATTTGACTTGAAGAGTATCTTAGCGAAAAAGTTTTGTCCATTTCCCAATGTGGATTAAGCGGTGAAGTTGCACTACAGTATAAGTCTGAATGAACGTGCGATATCAGCAGCGCGAGAGAACAAGAAAAAGTGTTACTAGCATCACATTTTATATCAATTACGGGTACGAAAAAGGTAGTTTGGACAATGAAGCGTAGCTAATAAAATGATGATTTGATTAAACTTAACTAACCTTGGTCAGGGAGTTGAAAATGTTGAAAAAGAAATTACTCACGACGGAAACAACTTGATCATTCCACATCAGTGCTCTTCAACAGGGGTTTTGCAAAACACGCAGTTGTGTTCCGTGAGGGAACCGCGAAGGTTCTTCGTTTATTGCTAGTATTTATTTCTTATTTCAGTATATTGATTTCTTATATGTAGTGGTGTTCCGTGTATATAAATAGTAATGGAATCTTGTGATAGCAAGTTGCAGATTGTGATGTAATTCTGTTTACAACTTTAGGAACGTCTGAATTTGCTAACTCCCTTTGTTACGTAATAGTGCGTCTTCAATTTCAGTTTTGCTGTTGTTGTTGTTGTTGTTACCCGACCCCTTCCGAGAGATGGCTTGATGGCGGAAGACCATGAGGCCCCAGAAGCCGGGAAACTCCCCAAGGCCTGAACCAGAGGTCGTAGAGAGACAGAAAATTGCCAAAGAGCGAGCGACGCAAAAAGTCCGTAGCTGGACAGTGCAGAATGAGATGAGAGGTGTCCTGAGATGGGGGTCCACAAGCGCTGCAAGAAGGATTCTCGATTCTGCCAATTCTAGAGAGATAGGAGCTTAACAGAAGGCTGTGTCCGTTGCAGCGAAGGCGAGAGAGAACACAGCGAGCATGACGTAGAAGCACAAGTTTCTCGGTCGAAATCGAGGGAACCTGCGTGTCGAAAAATTTAGATGAGACAGTATGCCTCCTGTCCGAGATAAGACGAGAGTGGATACGAGAGATAAGAGAAGAGAGACTACAGGGGATTGCTGAGGGAGCAAGTAGCACTCCCCGTCTGGCTAGCTCGTCAGCTGCGTTGTTGCCCCGGAGAAACAAGTGTCCGGGGCAAGAAACAAACAAGAAGTCAACAAGAAACAACAACAAGTCAAACAAGAAACATTATAACCTGATGGAACAGAAGGAGAGAGAAAACAGTTCCTGCCAGAGATTGAGGTAAAAAGAAAGATGGAGGAGAGGACAGAGTGGCGAGGACAGAGCGAGAATCAGATAGGAGGAGAAGATAAGAGAAGTGGCAGACTTGTTGGTGCTGCCAAGACCAGCAAAGAGCTTGCAGAATGGCGCAAACTTCAGCGGAAAAACTTGAGCATACTGGGCCTGTTGAAAAGGAAAAGATTGCCTCAGTGCCACAGAGAGAGCAGTTGGCAAGTATGCCTGTGCCGTCTTTACCAAAAGGGAAAGGAACAGAGCCGTCTGTCCAGAGCACCAGATCGTAAGGAGGGCATTTAGTGTCAGAGAAGTAAAGAGAACAGCAGCAAAGGAAAGAAAAAAGACTAGTATTCTTCTGCAGAAGGACAGTGAGAGTCAAAGTAAAAAGTAAAGTCATTCCAACGAGCTTTCTGAAAATTCAAGGAAGGGAGATGTTCGTTGGGGCGAAAGACCGGAGAAAGAGAGACGGTTAGTAGAATTTGTAAGTGATCAGAACCCAGGTTCTGAAGCACCTTCCAGGAGCAAAATAGGGCAAGAGAGAAAAGAGCAAAGGAGATGTCAGGGGAGGAGCGACTGCCAGGGGAGCGATGAAGAAGAGTAGGTATGTCAGAATCATTAAGGGGGAGGAGGTCAGAGGAGGTGACCCAATCGAATGCTTTCTGCCCACAGGAGTCGGAAGTACTTTATTGAGTCCAAGATGGGGTGATGGCAATTGAAGTCTCTCAGAATAAAGAGATTTGTGGAGAAGGGAAGAATGGAGGGAGAAAAGAAATTGGTTCTGCTATCCTTCGACGAAGAGCGAATAGGGGGAGCATAAACAAAAAAAGAAAGCTCAGAGAAGGATAAGCCCTGCCTGACGAAAATGATGACGCCGCCGCTAGTGTCTGTGACATCAATAGAAAAAATACCACACCGGGAGTGGTTGCGATCAGATCGCAGAGCAGAGAACCAGGGATCCGGAAGGAGAAAGATAAATTAAGGTTAGATTCCTGAATACAAATAAAATCAACGGGATGAGATGAAATATAGTGTAGCTGTTCCGTGCATCTGGCTCGGAGACCCCCAGCATTTCATTGAAGAACGCTGAGGGAGACGGGGAGGGAAAGAAGAAGCAGGAGGTAAAGAGAAACAGCCTGGAGCATGAGGTGGTGGTGAGGGTGAGAAGATACAAAGTGGGCGGAAAAAGCATAAGAGGTTCGAAGGCGAGGGTGGGGTGCGAGTGCTACATTTGAAGCGGGCCAAATGGGCCAGATTGAGCAGTGGAGGTATACCAGCTGAAGGAGTCCGAGTAGGAAGCCACAATGCTGATAGGTTTGGGATCTCCAAAAAAGTAGGAGGGATGCAGCAGGGAGGGCAGCTCCAGGAGTGAGAGCTGCCAAGAGTTCTGATACTAGAAAAGGAGGGTAGTGACCACTATTAATGAACCCAATTAGAGCAGGTGTAGCATTGCACTTACCTACCCCGCCAGGTCACATTTCCAGCGCACACTGAACAGAGAAAGACCGGACAAGGGTTTAGATGAACGTTGCCCCTAATTAGCTGAAGAAGAAGAAGAATGAGAACACGGGAAGAAAAAGGCAGGAGAAGAGAGAAGACAGGCCGATTTTAAAGAGGCTGCCTACTTCTCTTCTGCGGTCGTTCAGGGGGCTGCACGGCGAAAAAATGATTTGTGTGAGAAGAGTGTCCGGGGTAACTGGGACCCTAGGCAAGGCCAACAGCCAATTGATTTAACCCAACCCATTACGGACAGAAGGTCCGTAATGATGATTAGAATTAAAGTTAACTCAAAGTCAGAGTTGGTGGAGGATAGAGAGAGAAAATCAGTGCTATACGCTGTAATTTGTTGTTGTGACGACAGGTTATTGTTGAGAGCTGTAATATGTGGTCATACGGTTTAGATCTGAGAAGCATTAGTTTAACTGTTGTAAAAGTGGTTGTAAGTAGTGAAAGAACTTGTAATAACGAAATATTTGATTTTCTCGCAAGCAATTCGTAATTTTTAAATTTTTGTTAGTGGGGGCTTCGTGACAAACGCGAAAGTACAATAGGGGTTCCGCGATGACAAAAAGGTTGAAAAGCACTGTTCTACATTCAACACGCGTTCTGATATCTAAGAAAAAGAAACACAGAGTAGTTCGGAACAATAAGCTCAAGCGAAGTAGGTAAAGTATTAGCAATAAATGAAGGTTTTCGTCCCCTCAAAATGATGAAGTGTAGGAGAAGGCAGGCTACAGACCCACAAAAGTTAAAAAAATTGACAACGATCGTTTTCTCGTTTTTTGTTAGTGGAAGCGGAAGCGGTTGAAAAATATCCGCTTCCACATCCCTGCTTACAGTTAAGTTATTGTAATTGCAGCGCTCCAATCAGTAATGTCGAGATTAAGAATTTGTGCTATTGTGAGAACGGCAATGTAAAGTTAGTGTTTTTGACACAGCCGCATCTCATTCAAAAATCAAAAGTACCGTGTTTTTAATGGGAATCGAATAGAAAAACATTAGAGGTGGTAGCACATAGCCGCTATGATTCTCCCAAAGTTTTTCAATTTCCTGGCAACGTTTCATTTGCCCGGTCTCCAGCATATACTAAGGAAGTGGACTTGCTAACAATTGAGGCAGCCAGTAATTTCAAGAACTTTTGCCCGTTTATTTTACGACTTGCATGGAAGTGAAAACGTAACGTTCTGGGATAGTAGGGGAGGAGGCGCCAAAGTGATTGCTGAGTAACTTCTGAAATAAGCTGTTAAATATTGGGCATACTACTAAAAATTTTTCGTAATTATATTGCTATTTAAATGACCTAACCAAGGACGTGCAGTCAGGGGCGGCAGGTCAGGCAGTGCCTCACCTGTCCTTGCAATGATGATTAATTATTGAAGGATAATAATATTTGCAAGTTTAGTACAAACTATAACATTTTTGGTGTTTTTATTAATGTGATTTGTGTCCTTTTTCTCAAAATTATTTTCTAGCACAGGTTTTGCTGTTGCGTTTTATACAGCCAAACGGTAATTTACAATCGTTGTTATGCCAATGACGCGTTTTTGTGGTCAAAATCGCTGATATAGGCGAGGTGCGGCACCGACAATCTTGCCTCTCTTCAGACACTAAAGCTCCATTAACTGAATAAAGCGTGCCTTTTTTCTTATTGGCACAATCGCCGCGAATCTATGCTGAACAGGTAGGGATTTGATGCATGCCTCACATGTGACGTCATTAAGAAAAAGATAATTCGTTTTTTTCTCGCCAAGTTTGAATAAGCGCATTGCAGAAGTTTCCGATTACAGTATAAGTTTTAAGTTTAAGGATAATGAAGGATGATTTAATATTGAAGCTAAGAAACTTTTCAAAACTAAGCTTTCAATCTAAAGTTAACATCTTAAAGAAAGGTAGGCCTATTCCAGATCAAAAATTTGCTTCAGACAACTTGACGAAAAAAGGTAAATCGCTCCTTTCATAAGGAGTAGTACACAAGAAAGGAATGGCTCTGTGGATGTGCTTTAAGAAATCGTTTTTTCTGCTATCCCTGTCTCTTGTTCTCAACAAGTGACAATGTTTGGACTAAAACTGGATTTTGTGACTTGAAGAATTTGCCGAGAAGTCTTGGCAAGCATGAGAAATCCAATATTTACATTCAAAGTCAAATTTCTTTCAAAACGTTTGGAACTTCAAGAATTGATTTGGCCTTAAATAAACAACAGAGACTTAATATCAGTCCTCACAACTCCAAAGTTAAAGAAAACGGAGAAATTTCAAAGGTTATCATTAATGGAACATGCTACCTAGCTAATCAAAAGTTGGCCTTTCGTGGAAATGATGAGAGTGTGACCTTGTTTATTCGTGGCAATTACGTCGAACTTATTTGCGCTTTTGCTGAAAACGATTAAAGAATTTCTCGTCATTTGGAGACTTACACAGTGCTTTCTGGTTTATCCAATCCAATACAGAACGATATAATTGAAGCAGTGGCAGAAGTTATTTGAACTGATATCACAAAAGATGTATATAAAGCCTCCTTTGTTGTTGTAGAAGTTGACGAGACGACAGACGTTATGCAAAAGGCCCAGATTTCAGTTATTTTTTGTTAAGTATGTGAGGCTTCATATATAGTCAAGGAAGCTTTTTTTGGGTTTGATGATGTGAGTGATGACAGACGAGCTTCTGCAATAGCTCAATATGTCTTGAGAATATTACAAAAGTTCAATTCTGTGGAAAAGCTGGTAGCGCAGACTTATGACGGAGCATCTGTAATGTTATCTGAATTGAATAGAGTGCAAGCCAAGATAAAGGAAGATGTGCCCGAAGCAATGTTTTTGCATTCTCATGCCCACAAACTGAACTTGGTGCTCTTACATTTAGCAAAATGTATGCCTGAGTATAAAGCATTTTTTTAAAACGCTTGAGGGTTTAAGTGCATTTTTTAGTTAACCGACTAAACGCGCTCACTTATTGGATGATGTTGTGAAGCGTCGTTTGCCAAGGACATCACCCACACAATGGAGCTCAAATTCTTGATTATTGCAAACGGTCAGCCTGTACCACTCTGATCTACTTATGGTTTTCCATGTTATTGGTAACGCTGAAGACAAGCGGGACAATGATTCGGTAATGAAGGCAGCTGGATTTAAAGACGAATACCTGCTTTTTGATTATGGCTTATAAGGAAATTTTTAATAAGACTGATGCGTCGTTCAGAGTGCTGCAAAACAAAATGGACATTGTATTTTGCTGCGCGCAAATACGCGACACCATCGATTATGTTGAGCGACAGAGACAAGAGTTTGACAGTTTCTATCACCGATTTGAGCAGCAATGTGCAACACTTCATCTTACTGACACCAGCGATATGCGTCAAGTAAAAGACAAAAGAAAACAAACATTTTACAATATTTTGGATGATATTATTGTTCAACTAAAATTCAGGTTTGAAAATTTCAGTGAACTGTCCTTTCTGGGTTTGGTCGATTGTTCAAACTTTTCCGAAATGGCGCAAGAGTTTGATGACACCAAATTACAGAGCATGTCAGGAAAGTATGCTGAATTTTTCGACTGTGTAAAACTAAAGGCAGATCTCATTGGACTCTACAGCTCACAAACGGTTAGAAATGAATGCAAAACTCCAGTACAACTTCTCAGTTTTTTGTACCAGAACGATTTAATTCAAACAGTTCTGGAGGCGACAAAGTTACTGAAGCTAGTGCTCACAGTACCCGCTACAACATCATCGGTGGAAAGATCCTTTTTAGCACTGAAGAGAATCAAAACGTATAATAGAAATCGAACTGAAGAAAAGCGCCTTTCGTCGTTGGCAATAATCGCAATTGAGAAGAAGTGACTATAAAAGTTGCGACAAAATAAAGAGGATTTCTATAACAAAGTCGTAGATATTTTTGTCCAAAAGGATAGGCGAATAGATTTTATTTTCAAATAAATATGGAAGTATACTGGTTTTATTTTATCTAGTAGATAACTGTTATTTGTTGTTGATTAAAAATTATTTGTGCCTCACCAACCAAAAGCCCACCGCACGTCACTGGACCTAAGGCTAACATCTCTGGCTCAAGGGCGTAGCCAGGTTGAGCTAAGCGTTATTTTTCATGTGAATATATGCATTTAGTTTATTAACAAAATACCCCTACAACTTTCATAGATTAGAGAGTAGGCTACGGGAAACCATGGCTCGTGAAAAAATTAAGAAAGAAACTACCACCTTTGAAGACTCGCTACTTCTTCGGCAAGCTGAGCAGGCTACTAGCTGCAACAGTCGCCTCAGGGTGGTCGTGCAGTGCCCGACCCACGTTCGGTCGGGTCGAAAAGGCTGTTGGGCTCCCCGAGGGTCCTAGATCTCTCCCCATACCAAACATTTTTTGCAGTACTGCCCTCTGAAGTGTCCTTCTCCCACCAAAAAAAAGTCAACACCTGTATTTCTGCCGCGATTATGTCACTCGCGATGCAATTTCTCGTCAGGCTAGAGTTACTTTTCATTATTTCGCTGAAGTAAATTTCCGGAACTTTTTGCTAACCGGGACAGACGTTGATTGATTGACTGACCAGAACGAAGCCACGGACCCCTGTGCAGTCGTCAAGGACCCCAGTTTGGGAACCTCTGTTTTATATCACTTATGATGTTCGGTTTAACCAATAGTCCTTGCAGTTGGCGACTAGAGTAACTGTCCGCGCAGGCTCATCAGCGCGAGGTTCCCTTCATAGACCAGAGTTGCCAGGTTTTTTTTGTAGCCGGATACCAAATTTTCAGCAGTTGGATGCTAAAATAAAGACTGGGATACCAAATTTTGTGGTTTCTTTTAGCCATACGGAACAAATTGAGCATTAGTTTTAATTTATTTTACCCTTAAAAAACTGAAAAAGAAAGCACAGGGTCACCTATTATTGGTTATAAAAACATAAACAACAACCATAACAACACACCTCACACCAGTAATTGCTTAAAATGAGAAATCAACAAATCATAACTTACAAGACAGAAAAAACAAAGCACAGTCAAAAGCAAAGTCGTACTGCCAGAAATAAAACAAATCAAGCACAATGCACGGTTGGTACAGGTACCAAATAATCAGTTAAGCCAAAGTAGCCAGAGCCCAATCATCTGAAAAACACAAAACGGACACCCACGAGGATCCTTGTTTAAAAATAAATTCAAAAGATTAATTTTTTCAATAAAAAGTTGCTGTTTACCGAGGATACCAAATCTCTAGTTGGATACCAAATTTGCTTGCAGCGGATACCAAATTTTTGCAGGATACCAAATAAGAAAAGTTGATACCAAACAAGCAGCTTGGATACCAAATTGGGGTCTATTTGGTATCCTAAGATGCCACCTGGCAACCCTGTCATAGACTGGTTAAGTACAGCAGCGTGTAGTTTGGAGATTGTTTTTAATCCACCCGTTGCGGCGTGACAAGAGTTGACTGAGATTAATATTGCAACGCGCATGCGTGTATTATTATTGCACGTGTCTAAAATCACGCACATTTATTTTTTTCCAAGTCGCTATTATTGCTACTAGCAATACACCGTTGAACATAATAAAAGCAAAACTCCTCTGGCCTTGAACTCAAATGTCGTTTATAAGTTTACCTGTTCACGTGATGTGAACGTCACGTACATCGGTACGTCCGCAAGACATTTGAGTATAAGAGCAGGGGAGCACTTAAATGTCTCAAGGTCAAGTAAAAGTGCCATCAAAGAACATATAAAAAAATGCAGTTCGTGCAAAACTCAGCCGAATAACATGGAGCAATTTAAAATAATTAGAAAATGCCAAACATCCTACGAAGCCAAAACAGGGTTGCCAGGTTTTTTTTGTAGCTGGATACCAAATTTTCAGCAGTTGGATGCCAAAATAAAGAGTGAGATACCAAATTTTTTGTGGTTTCTTTTGGCGATATGAAACAAATTGAGCATTAGCGGTAATTTATTATACCCTTGAAAACCTGAAAAAGAAAGCACGGGGTCACCTATTATTGGTCATAAAAACATAAACAACAACGATAACAACACACCTCACACTAGCAATTGCTTAAAACGAGAAATCAATAAATCATACTGTAACTTACGAGAGAAAAAACAAAGCAAAGTCACACTGCCTGAAATAAAACAAATCAAGCGCGACTCTGTATAAACAAATCACAGCCTACTTAGAGTCATTTTGATGATGGAAAATAAGTATCATGTACATTACACATAATAAACACAAGTAAATAGGCAATATTGCTAAACATATTTATGCTAATGATGAGCCTGCTTCTCCTGCTAAGCCTGTTTCAGTAATGCTATA
This sequence comes from Trididemnum clinides, assembly GCA_963675345.1. Lineage (NCBI taxonomy): Eukaryota > Metazoa > Chordata > Ascidiacea > Aplousobranchia > Didemnidae > Trididemnum > Trididemnum clinides. Next base: position 22,789,031 of record OY776299.1, on the reverse strand, counting down.
CATACCAACATTAAATTTTTGCAGCATTTGTGGTGTTGTCTTGAAGTGTGTACAACATTTGTCATCCATGAGTAATACAGTTTTTATTGTGATGATTGCATCAAGCATGCCTACTTTCAATTGATTTCTAGTTTTTTTTTGTTATTTGAAACACGAGAAAACATTCTCTCCACAACGGCATTGCTTGCTGGTGTGGTCAGACATGTCAATGCATGTTATGCAAGTTCTCTATATACATAATTGTGAACAGTCTCTTTAAATTTTCATACTTGAACGCAAAATTGTACTATGTCTTGGGTAATAATGCAATCTGCAAAGATACTTATTTCCTCAGCCCAAGGATAAAACAAAATTTTGTGATACTGTTCTTCGTTTTTTGAATCAGCATTAGTAGCTTGAAATGACGCATTAATTCTTTTAAACTCACTGACTACAGGAATGGCAAACTGAAAATATAAGTATATAATGTTATCATGTAGCATGTCAGATATTATACAAGCTTTGTATTGAACATCTTGACTTCCACATTGACTGGCACAAGCAAAATATGCCTTCAACTCTTTCCAGTTCAGCATTAATTTGCTACTTACCAACTCTCTAGTTTGGGACAGCTTTGGAAACAAAACATTTCCTGCAGATTCATCCTCATCATTTGTAAGTTGAAACAAACTTTTGAATTGCAATGAATTGAATTGTGTTCACCAATCATATTACTGGCACTGGCACTGGGAAAGCCAATGCAAACACTTAAAACCATACCAAAATCTCCAGCTAGTGTACTAATAGCATTAAACAATGATTCACCAGTGGCATCCATAACGGGAATCAATCCCAAGAAGCAAGATCCTATTTGATCAGTTGTATCATCAAAAAATCTAACACAAATACAGATGTGCTTTTCACAGCTGATATCAGTTGATTCATTTGCTAAATGCAAAACTTCTTTGCTTTAATCCGGCTTACAGTGCCATTTTTCAAAGAAGATGCAACAAAAGATTTTATTAGCAGTGAGCACTTTGTGCGATGCAACCTGATATTTTCCAAACTGCTTCCCTTTTCAAGTTTTTTTGTTATTTCTCCGAAGTGGTCTATGGATGCTATTGAATTATAACAACATGTTGCCACAGCCAACTGCACAGCCTGTTTAGTTTGATTTGACAATTCTGCATTCTGTGGAACAAAAACAATTTTATTGTTTGATCTGAAAGGCTTTGATTTATATAGATGGTCTTTACTAGTACTATGCTTTTGAATGGTGGCTTTTCTTGGCTGTAGTTCCTTTTTACAGATATTGAAAAAAGTCTTATCATTGTCCGATTTGCATTTTTCAATCCATGGATACATCTTTTCCCATTCAGGGCGGTACTTCCTCCCTGCTGTGAATGACTCTTTCCACTTGGGCATGACCTATATCTTATGAGGTTACGGAATAAATCTACACTAGTACAACTACCAGCATACGCCTACCGACCTAGGTTACACAAATTATATATTTTAATAGACAGATACAGGTACACATCTGCAATACAGATTAGACATTAGCCTGCATCAGTATACTGCCGCTTCTGTAGCTCTGTGCTGCTGGCAACAAGCTACTAGCGCTCATGATTAGGCCTATGCTGATATTCCTGCATTTCCTACCATAAATCGTAGAGATCTGGACTGGTCACGTGGTATGCACGGCAGGTACAGTTATCATGTAATTAGAAAAGCAAAGTAGTTAGTGCCCAATCATAATAAACACAAAAACGGACACCCATGAGGATCCTTGTTCAACAACAATTTTAAAACATTAAAAATTTCAAAACATCAATTTTTTCGATAAAAAGTTGCTATTTACCGAGGATACCAAATTTGTAGTTGGATACCAAATCTATTCGCAGAGGATACCAAATTTTTGCTGGATACCAAATAAAAAAAGTGGATACCAAACAAGCAGCTTGGATACCAAATTAGGGTCTATTTGGTATCCTAGGATGCCACCTGGCAACCCTGAGCCAAAATCCATGAAGCCTTGGTCATAAAAAGAAGCAACCCTGTGCTAAACAAACAACTCTATGCAAACGGAGCGTCAATTTTACTAAACGTGTTTTAATTAAAGATATTTATTTAATCATTTAACCAAACAATTTCCATTCATTTGAAACAATTATTTACAAAACCCTAAATCCGATTAACTCCTAGCAGGCAATTGTTTTTCTTCTTTTTTTTTATTATCAAATTCTTTGTTAGCAGTGACCAGACAATTACGAAGAGCGTAGAATGAAGCTTTACTGTTTTTTGTCAGAACTATTTCAAGTTACTTTATGTTTTTTGTGTTTTCGTTCAACGAAAGTTTTAATGCTGTAAATATTTGTGTATAGATCCTGATGAGGGCGAAATGTAGCGCCGAAAACGTTTGAATTGTATAAATATATTGTATTATTATGTTCAACGGTGTATTGCTAGTAGCAATAATAGCAACTTGGATACTAAAAGTCACCTCTCTACCGAAATTGTATTATTTATTTTTTTTCTTCGTAGGGATAGATAATGTTGATTTTTCTTCTCACGGTAGCTCGTTGATCGGTTTGCCTTTCTCGTCGTCTTTTGTTTTTCTTCATGTGACGTGTGCAGCGACCTGTTGTTTTGGGACGTGTGCAGTGACCTGATTTTTCGTGACGTGTGCAGTATTTTGTTACCGACCATGCGGTCGGAGATTTTCTGGTCTCTTTCTTCGTTGGACGTCGTGGCGGACGGTCGTGTGTTGGTTGCCACAACTGCGCGAATTTTAGTCTGAACATTAATGCAATAACAATACAACGATTGTGGTTCCTTCTATATGAATACCGTAGCTCCCCGCCTGTTGGGTTTCAGTCAGCAAGCTCCCGTTCAAAGGAAAAACCCACATCAATGAGTGCATTTCGTGTGGCGACATATCACTTCTATCACGATAGCTACTGAACATAGATGGCGTTCCATATGTAAAGCTAAGTGTTGTTGGTGACTCTCTGTTGAGGTTTGTATTTGAATTCATTTTTTTTAGCTCTTCTGGTATGATTAAGTTTATTCAAGTTGATACAAGTTCTTACCGAGCATGCAAAAAACTTCAATATCTGTCAACGTTTCGAACAGCTATACAGCTGTTCTTCATCAGGACTAAGAATATACGAAAGCACGAGTGAGGCAATATAAATAGTGTGCACGCAATCGAAAGAAAAAGGCAAAACAAAACGTTTAAAGGCGAATAATAAACAACTGGAGATTACGTCAAATTATCATAAATTTTAGAATAAAAACAATTTTCTTTATCATTGATTGAATTTTCAGAATTATGAATAAAAAAGATTCAAGAAATCGGCGTTTGGTAAAATCTATTTCAAAGGTTAAAATTTTGCTATGATCCCAGTCAACTCTGTGATCTTTAGTGATGACATGCTTAACCAATGCCGTTTTTTTATTAAAATTGTTGTCATCAACTTTTGCCAGATTTGCTGGCTAAATCCCTTTTACGCTCAGCCAATCTTGTTTTGTAAGCCCGTCCAGTTTCCCCCATGTAGATACCAGTGCAATCTCAACAAGGAATCTGGTAAACTAAACCAGGTCTAGACGACCTTTCAACCGAGTCTTTTGCCTTTGGTAACATGTCTTTTAAAGTTAAATGCGGTTTGCTACTAACCAAAATTCCTACGTTTCTTAAAATTTTTGACAAAGCCTCAAAGTATTTTGGTACATAAGGCAGCACAACACGTTTTAATTTCCTTTTTATCCGCTAACGATAAATTTGTTTTTGTTTTCAAACTTCTAACTGTGCGTTTTAGAAACCATTTGGGATAATCATTTTTTTTTAAAGTTTCCATAATTTTTGAAGTTTCTAATGTTTTATTTGCCTGCTTGGAATTTAATTGTGATTGAGCTCTTTTTAAAAGACACTTTACCAGTCCCTGCTTCTGACTCATGGAATGCGCTGAGTTGAAATTTAGATATCTGTGAGTGTGCTTTGGCTTTTTATAAATCTTTGTCATTAACTTCCCACTGGCTTCTTGAGTAACACAGACATCCAAAAAAGGTATGGAATTGTTGGTGTCATGCTCTATGGAAAATTTTATACTGGCTTCAATGTTATTAATATGATTGTGAAATTCATCAACCTCTGTTTTTTTAATAATAACAAACGTGTCATCAACATATCTCCTCCAAAATTTGGGTGGGTTTAAAAAGGTTAACATTGCTCCTTCCTCTACCTTCTCCATCACTGAATTTGCGATTATGACGGAAACAGGTGAGCCCATCGTGACACCAAATATTTGACGATAAAATTTACCACGAAAATAAAGATACGTATTATTAAGACACAAATTTAGTGCAGTCATAATATCAATCAGGGTAAGGTCAGATCTATCATCAAAAGTGTCATCCTTTTTTAATCGTTCTAATACAACGGTTTTGGCCACATCAACTGGTATTTTAGTAAACAAAGAATGACATCAAACGAAACCATGCATTCATCATGATTGATTGTAAAATTTTTTAGTTGTTCTACCTTGAAAAAGGGTCTGCTATTAACAAACAGTAATAAAGTCAGCTTATACATTTATTTGCCATAAGAAAAATTAATTTCGCTAACGCATCCTCAGTTTCTGCAAAAAAAATAATAAAAATCGCACAAAAAAATTTAAATATTTTCAAACAAACTAATGGTAAACCAGAGACAAGGCTGTACTAAGATAATAAAATCTTCAAATCTTAACCAGAAGCAAAAATATTTATGTGCACAGGGTCTACAATAACAATAAACAGCTATCAAAACTACAGGCCATAAAAACTAGCCCCGACTCCTTTCAAAATACATTCAAACTAATATAATAGGTTAAGTTATATAGAAATAGATGTGAGATGAAAGAGACGTCTAATTACTAAACAAACAAAGAGCAGTATATCATAATAATAAGTGAAGGGTCATAACCTATAGAAGCAGTGACGTAAGTGATAGATAACACACTGAGATGTAAGAGGAAATAAAACTAAAACAGTATTTCAAAAACAAAAAATAGTTACAAAGTCACTTTAATTGAGGGCAAGAGCATTTTATTTATGTTAATAGTAGCATTTAATTTGTCTAGCCATATGTTTTCGTAAATAGATAAAAGATGTTTGGGCGGTTGATCTACAAACGTTGCAAAAAAACAATCGGCAATATCTGGTTTTGTCTGTAATGTGAGTCTGTAATTTTTTGTTTTTGAAATACTGTTTTAGTTTTATTTCCTCTTACATCTCAGTGTGTTATCTATCACTTACGTCACTGCTTCTATAGGTTATGACCCTTCACTTATTATTATGATATACTGCCCTTTGTTTGTTTAGTAATTAGACGTCTCTTTCATCTCACATCTATTTCTATATAACTTAACCTATCATATTAGTTTGAATGTATTTTGAAAGGAGTCGGGGCTAGTTTTTATGGCCTGTAGTTTTGATAGCTGTTTATTGTTATTGTAGACCCTGTGCACATAAATATTTTTGCTTCTGGTTAAGATTTGAAGATTTTATTATCTTAGTACAGCCTTGTCTCTGGTTTACCATTAGTTTGTTTGAAAATATTTAAATTTTTTTGTGCGATTTTTATTATTTTTTTTGCAGAAACTGAGGATGCGTTAGCGAAATTAATTTTTCTTATGGCAAATAAATGTATAAGCTGACTTTATTACTGTTCGTTAATAGCAGACCCTTTTTCAACATTTACTGATCTGGAGTAAAGCCGCTTGGATAGACTATCCTGCTAGGGTTTGATTACTGTTTTCCAATTTTAATTGTTATTAGTTGTTCTACAAATTCAGAAGAATTCTTCACAGTAAAACCGTTAGCGCCGATTAGCGGTGTCAATAAAACAGCAATAAACTTGGACAAATTATCAAGCGGTGAATTTATAAAGGAAACAATAGGTCGAAATGGAAAACCAGTTTTATGAATTTTTGGTAACCCATAAACGCGTGGAGCAATGAAATCAGTGCTGTGTAAATAACGCTAGGTTTGTTGTGAAATGCGATTTTTCGTAAAAAGCACATAAACAAATTTATTAAGTTTACGTTCAATATTACATGTTAAATCAGATTTCAAGGGGGCGTATGCGTTACTGTCACTCAACAAATCATTAATTCTTGAATCATAATCAGATTTGTCTAAAACCATAGTGCAGTTTCCTTTGTCAGCATGTGTAATGATGATTTCCTTGTTCTTCGACGAATTTCCTAAAGCTTGTTTTTCTTCATTAGTGAGGTTAGAAGGAACTTTCTTTGATGAATTTAGAACGCTTACCTTTTTAAACCCACCCAAATTTTGGAGGAGATATGTTGATGACACGTTTGTTATTATTAAAAAAACAGAGGTTGATGAATTTCACAATCATATTAATAACATTGAAGCCAGTATAAAATTTTCCATAGAGCATGACACCAACAATTCCATACCTTTTTTGGATGTCTGTGTTACTCAAGAAGCCAGTGGGAAGTTAATGACAAAGATTTATAAAAAGCCAAAGCACACTCACAGATATCTAATTTCAACTCAGCGCATTCCATGAGTCAGAAGCAGGGACTGGTAAAGTGTCTTTTAAAAAGAGCTCAATCACAATTAAATTCCAAGCAGGCAAATAAAACATTAGAAACTTCAAAAATTATGGAAACTTTAAAAAAAAATGATTATCCCAAATGGTTTCTAAAACGCACAGTTAGAAGTTTGAAAACAAAAACAAATTTATCGTTAGCGGATAAAAAGGAAATTAAAACGTGTTGTGCTGCCTTATGTACCAAAATACTTTGAGGCTTTGTCAAAAATTTTAAGAAACGTAGGAATTTTGGTTAGTAGCAAACCGCATTTAACTTTAAAAGACATGTTACCAAAGGCAAAAGACTCGGTTGAAAGGTCGTCTAGACCTGGTTTAGTTTACCAGATTCCTTGTTGAGATTGCACTGGTATCTACATGGGGGAAACTGGACGGGCTTACAAAACAAGATTGGCTGAGCGTAAAAGGGATTTAGCCAGCAAATCTGGCAAAAGTTGATGACAACAATTTTAATAAAACCCACCCAAATTTTGGAGGAGATATGTTGATGACACGTTTGTTATTATTAAAAAAACAGAGGTTGATGAATTTCACAATCATATTAATAACATTGAAGCCAGTATAAAATTTTCCATAGAGCATGACACCAACAATTCCATACCTTTTTTGGATGTCTGCGTTACTCGAGAAGCTAATGGGAAGTTAATGACAAAGATTTATAAAAAGCCCAAGCACACTCACAGATATCTAAATTTCAACTCAGCGCATTCCATGAGTCAGAAGCAAGGACTGGAAAAGTGTCTTTTAAAAAGAGCTCAATCACAAACGTTTCTCACTCCGTAGCGATGATTTTTTTTCTTTTCTTAAAAACGAGAGATTTATCCTCACCAGAATGACAAACTGTTGGGTTATCAATGTACCGTATGAAAAGGTTAGTATTTGTTTGAAGGTAGGCAACACATGAAACGTGCATAGCTGGAGTTCCACTGATGTTGATATTGTAGATGCGTTTATGCACAACCTGTTGAGATAAGCATAATAAAAGTGATGTCATGAAAAAGTTATTGTTTTGTTTGTAGATCTTATAAGGGTTTCTATTATCTAGGTGCATCTTTGAAATATTGCAACCTCGTGTTTCGTTTCGTTTTCGTTGAAACGTGGCTGTAAGTCATGAACTCCTTACTTTATTTTTCTCCCCTGGATATATTACCGCTCATACTCTTTTTTGATTTTATAGAAGGGTGGCGATGAGTCATTGTAGCTACTTAGTCTTTTCCAAAGATCGATAGCTACTGAACGACTGACGGAGATGCTCAATTTTAATTAGTGCGTTAGCTTTTTCGATGAAAGTTTCTTGAGGTAGAAAAAGCAGAACTTGAGGTAGATTCAAATTCATCCTGTGAAACTGTGATTCGTGTCATGAAAATTTTTTCAAGCAGGTGGTAACTACGCGTTGGCTTCATATTGGTGGTGTTCATAGCCGAGTACAAGGCGATCAGGACAATGTCTTGCGTACTGTTAGTAAAGAATGAATGAAGCATTCTGTGGTTGGCGTATTGTATTGCTCTGCTTCAATAACTTTAGTTCAGAGTAGTAGAGGGAAGAAGCAATAGTCTTGTAATTGTAATGTTGTGCTACATCAGTGGCATATTTAGCGATACCAAATTTGATCCCGTTATGCTCAGTTCAATGGCATAAGGAGGAACATCCACAACTGTTTGTGGTGAGACTATAGGCTGATCGATTAATTCAGAGACCGCTTACTCATTTCCTTGGATTAAGGGGTCAGCAATCTTTTGCCCAGGAGGGTCAAAGCATTCAATTTATTCTCCGCAAATAAGACCTCATATAGCCACACTATGTTCTTCGCATTATGCGTATCATTTTTTTGCAAGGGGGTGAGGGGATGATAACTCGAAAAACCCTTTTTTGGTTATCAATGTTTCTTAACTAAATGTGTTTCTGTATGTAGCCAAACACAGAAGGTGAAGTTCTTTTTTCAGATGGTTAGTGTTTTCGATGCAATTCAAACGGACAACACTAAAATACTGAAACATGGAAAAAACAAATTGCGAAAATTGACGTAAATACAACGAAATGCTTAGTTTAGCACAACTCTATGATTCAATTTTACCCGATTAAGTGATTATATTTTTAGTTTTCATCGACTTCCGTAAATTACCTTGTTTCTGCGATTTGCTTTTTTAGTTTTTCTGTATTTCCCCAAGTCATTATCGAGTATGTCTTTTTAAAATGAATTTCATGTTTAAAATGAATCTTCTTGATTCAGCAATTCCATAATTTATTACGCATTTGAGTGTTTTGGTGTTGCCGCTGTTACACCCATGTACAATACTTTGGGGGGTAGCTAAAACAATCTCTTTGTGGAGCTGTGGAACTTAAAGCAGCCTTTGAGAAAAGCAGCAACCCCTGAGCCCCTAGTTTTGGGTATTCGTGGGTAATTAGTATTATGTGAATAAGTCTAGGTATTAAGACTATTGTGTATTTAGAATATTTTCAATAAGAATTTTCAATCTGCAATATTTTATATTGATTTATAATGGCTTATATCTCCTCTGAAAAAGATATGGATATGGTCTTGGAATCCTATTCCTCGTCTGGAAGCTCCACTGACGAGCGTTTATCGATGAGCGAAAGTGCCGATTCCTGGTCTGAAAGCTCCACTGACGAGCGTTTGGGTTTATCGTTGAGCGAAAGTGGCGATTTCTCGTCTGAAAGCTCCACTGACGAGTGTTTGGGTTGGTCTTCGAGCGAAAGTGGCGATTTCTGGTCTGGAAGCTCCACTGACGAGCGTTTGGGTTTATCGTCGAGCGAAAGTGGCGGTAGGTTATTTCAAAACCAATCTATAAATTAAATACACCATATGGTGAATACAGTAACGCATTTTGGTAAACTTATTTTTATTGTAAACTTATTTTATTGTTGGCTTAACTAATCAAGCCTTTTTTAAACTATACTCTTACAAAATAACGTCAAAGGCCTGTTTTTTGAGACTTCAAATGAAATATTGACAATATTTTTCATTTAATGCCTTTGCACTCCTGCATTTAAAATCTCTGGATACGGCAGTGATTTGTACATATAACATTTGTACATACATATAATTATTTGTAATTTCATACTGTATTGTGGTAGACGATGATGAAATAGGAAAGTCGTTGACAAGCTCGTCACTTTCATCGACAAGCGCGTCTGTTCCGTCGACAAGTAGAGGTAAGTTTTATATTACGGTGACCTAAATCAAAGGCGTAGTTAAGACGTGTGGACTGAGTGAATAACACAGTCTTAGCCTACACATAGGAGTTCCTAAGAGGAGTATCACAGTGACGTTGCCTACCAATCCCTAAGTTTTTAGTGCAATCCAATAATAAAGACGTTTTTTGTTATTGCGGTAAAAAGTGTTTACCTCACACCAAATTAACATCATTCAATGAGATTTTGGTGGAAGTGAACAAAAATGGTGTGAAAAATTGTTTGTTATCCTTGACCCCCTCTTGAAATACACTTTGATAAGAATCCAGAGCGGTATTCGTGATAGTTATGCCTGCATAGAAGGCCGGTTACATTTAAGATTCCTTGGCGTTGCAAATAGAGGAAGGCAGAAACATAATACCTGTACATGTAATGGTTTACTTTGGCAATTATGTTGCAGATAATCTAGTAGTTTCGCCTCCCACATCAGCGAGAAGATTTGGTCGCCCGTGGACAGGAAAAGAAAGGAAAGGTCGTCCAAGAACACAGCTGGTACCGCCATCAAACTCTGCCACTACTAACGTGCCATCCCAAGGTTTCAATTGTGGAATGATATCACCTCCGTTGGAGTGGCAGGATGATCCTGCTGTGGCACCAGTGGCTCCTCCGTTCATTGGCCGTCGCCAACACCACCTACCGGCGATGGAAATGAGCCCACTGGATGTAATCCAGTTGTTTCTGGACGATGAATTTTATTCGGAAGTGGTGACTCACACAAATGAGTACGCTTCGCAATGCGTAAATAGACCAACACGAAGGAGTGGGATGGCGGAATGGAGGCCAATTGACATCCTGGAAATCCGCAAGTTTTTCGGTTTGCTATTTACGATGGGAATATTCAGTAAACCTGCGATCAGATCTTATTGGTCGACGCATCGCCTTCTGCGGACTAATTTTCACCAGATCATGTCTCGCAAAAGATTCGAAGATATTCTGAGATACCTGTGTGTTGTTGACGTCAGGTCCGCTCGGGATTCTTCCGCGATTCAAGATCGTCTGTGGAGGATTAGGCCGTTTATCGATCGCCTGCTGTCGACATTCAAGACTTTGTTCGAACCCGGAAAAGAGCTCAGTCTTGACGAGGCTACCTGTCCGTTCAAGGGCCGGGTCAGTTTCCGTAAGTACAACCCGAAGTGGGGCACCAAGGTGTACGAACTGTGTGACGCTGCTACAAGATACTGTTGTAGCTTCAAGATTGCTGCGGCGGAATCGAGCACTGCGTACGATGTAGTATTTGATCTCATGCATGACTACCTTGGAAAGGGTCATGAATTGTATGTGGATCACTACTATACGTCGATTCCGCTGTTTCGCGACTTGTATGCGAAGCAGACTCTTGCAGTGGGAACATGCCAGGTCAGAAGTAGAGGCATGCCGAAGACCTTCTTGAAGCAGAGGATCCCCCGAGGCTCAGTACTGGCATGTAGGCAGGGCTCTGTTCTTGCTCTGAGATGGCGTGAACGCGATGTTGCGGTGCTCTCAACGAAGCATACGCCAGAAATGGCTGCTGTTTCTATGAGAGCGCCGGGAGGTCGCGTTTCAAAGGAAAAACCCGTCGCAGTGCAGGAGTATTGCAGGCACATGTTGGGCGTTGACAGCAGTGACCAAGACATCATGTGGTATTACCACTTCAAACTTAAACGGTGGAAGAAAGTGTTTTTCCATTTGATAAGTCTAGCGTTGGTCAACGCCCATAAACTTTATGAAATGAAGAATGAACATAACGACCATTCGATGCCCCTGAGCGAATTCGTGGTGGCGGCTATTGACCAGCTTGTTGGGAGAAGTCCTGGTGCTCCAAGGGAAGATGTTCCCCCCTCACACATTCCAGTCAGCGACCAACACTTTCCGGAGTACAATGAGGCTACTTCCAACGAGAGCCATGCCAGACTCGAATGCAAGGTGTGCTCAAAAAAAAGAATGCTCGCTGCGTCGGAGGAACCCCCGCGGAAATTGTCTCGCACCACGACCGAGTGCAGGTGCCAAGTTTGCAAAGTCCCATTGTGCATTTTTGGTTGCTTTGAAGCATACCACACAAAAGAGAATTACTGGGAGTAGTGTTCTCGTAGCCTACACTCTGGTACTTTCTCTTACGTGGGGTGTGTCTTCATTCCTCTAAAACGATATTCTGTCTTTAGTTTTATCTCATCCCTCCAAATCGTACCTCATCTACTGATGTAGACCCATTGTATATAGTGAACTAAGGGTTATTCAAGCATCATTGTCATTGATAAATCGAAACTTTTAATGCGACTCGTTTGGAAACATTGTTTTGGCCATAGGTTTTTTGCTGGAGGGTCTGATGCTTGAATTACCTTTCTAAAATAGGAATCTAGATGTGTTTGTGTTGTAAAGTGTACCTGTTCAGTAGTTTTTGTGTGGTTTCGCTTTTAGTGAGTGCATTGTTGTTGCAAGAGCAACCACAAGCCGGTTGACGTCAATGCGTCTTAGTAAAAGTGTTTGCAGCTGATTTTGTCTGCTCGTAGTGGATCATGGTGGGTGAGCAGCTTCAAATTTCTAACCGAACAAAGCGAAATACTGATATAATAAACGATGCCAGTGCTACTTGCATATTCTTAGTACCCTGTTCAAAAACCATTACTTGTAAACGTGTTTAGTGACCGCAATTTAGATTCCACACTTAACATCGCTAAGAAAGCTGCTTTCATTTTTTAACCACCCCAAGAAAAATACTGTAAATGTCAATGCTACTTTTATGTTTTTATTGCACTAGTTAAGGCGTTTGTAGTGAAACCAATGCACTTTCCGTGATTGGTGTTTGTCTTTCAAACATCACCCTGTGGCCTACCGGCCGTGTTAGCTCAGCTGGTGATTGCAATAAACTTGTTATTTTGAAAATGTTGTTTGTATAATCAAGAAAACTGATTACCTTTTTGTGTTATTGGAGGTCAAGTGGTATTTTTCAGTGGCCCGCGCAGTTTCCCTGCGTGGGGGGGGGGGGGCGTTTGTTTCAGGGATGCAGTAAACGCATCCTGTTTTGCGTAATCTTTATTCACCATCTATTAACAAAGTGTCAAGCTAATAGTACAGAAGTTGAAATAACTAAGTTTACACTTTACACCAGTAGGCAATGGGGCAGTTTAGTGAACATAAGCTATACTTGGTAAATACAAAATATTGTTATCAGTAGGGGACTTCATTTTACGTTCCAGCAATATGTAGCTCTAAATAGTTTCTAAGGAGACAACAGCACGGTATAAAACTTTTTATTGGTCCCCCCGGTGGTAAGATGCTTTTTATTCTTAGCAAAAAAATAGTTTAAAGTACACGTCATTCCAATCTTTAAGAAATTATTTCCAAAGATCATGTAGAACACTTCAGGCTATCAATTATTAAATGACTCGTGAAAACGTAAACCTTCATCATTACGGTAACAGCAGAAAGTGCACAAAATTTGGGTGCTGGGCCCTTCAGAACATTGCAATTCTTAGAAAACCACACCCTTTAAAAATGTAATTTGGGAAGGATAGTATTTTTCAGAATTCATGAAGTGATGCTGCATAGTGACACAGCCACTTTCAGTTTTGGAATAGTAATTTATTTACAGCAACTATTAAGCTGAGCGTTTTTGACTTCTGTCAAGCCCTAGTCAATGCATCTATAATAGGGGTGGGCAAAATTTTTAGCCGGAGGGCCGCATTGACCATTTCGAGGGCCAGGGCTTGTTGTCTCGTACAGCTGCATGCTATAGAAGAAATTGCATTAGCTCACAATTTTGCGAAATCTTCTGGCAGTATGGTATCTCAGCGCGCAAAATCGGTGGTGTCTAAAAAAAAAAAAAGGTCTTCACCTTTTCGTAGACGGTAAATGCCTGATTGGGGGCAATTGTAGGCGATTATCATTTTTTTAAGGACACCGTCGCTTTTGCGCCTTGTCAATCCCCTTGTCGTATTTATTTCCAAATGGCAAAGTTTCAAAAAGTGTTCGCGGGCCGCACAGAATGCTCTCGAGGGCCGCATGCGGCCCGCCGGCCGTAGTTTGCCCACCCCTGATCTATAATATCAAATTTTAAAACTTGGTTGTGATACAGAACTAACACTTTGAAATATTAATATAGTCTTAAAGGCCTTACGCTATCTCAGCAAGTCGGATTATACAAAGAAATTCGAGGTCACTGCAACATACAAGCAAACGAGTGGAAATGACGTTCCCATACTGTTTTTTGATCAAAACCTAACTTGACGACGCATATTTCTGCTCTGGATTTTTTTTGTGCAATTCCTAGCGTAGCATGAATAAATTTTATTATGTGCAACTGCTGTCGTGACGTCATACTCTAAAGCGGTGTTGAAAATGGCTATTTTTTGGGATGCTCTCATACTTGGCAATCGTTATATAATTGTGGGTTTCCACGCTTCTTTTCTGAGCTCTACACTCCCGCAACCAAGTACTGTCGATTGTGACAAAATAATACAAATAGCGTCAGATATAATAGACTGGTACAATGAGGCGGAGTTAAACAAATATATTGAAATATTTTTAGCAAAAAGGAACAACCAATCGCACACAGCTGTTTATTAAGTCGTTTTCTTTGTTTAATTTAAACAAAGCTTCGTGAATTTTTGCTTTATATTCCGATGAACATTTCTAAAGCCGCAGCTGACAAGTGCAAATTAATTTCACTTTATGAACAAAAAATTACATTGTTGCCAATGATCCTTAATGATGGCACTTTTTATGTTGTTGTCAAGGCTCAAACGCTCTTTTACCCTGGTGACGAAATGTCTGGATGACATACCAGTGTATATCTTACCCGTATCACACGGCATGTAAAGCGATATATTACATTACACACCAAAGTTAGAGGAGTGTGAGATTTATATTTCAAGTAATTTCCAATTTTTAATGTTCTGTAAAATGAGGTAAACCTGATGATTTTAAAATTAGCCGACATTTGTTTTTATAAAATCAATAAAATGTTTTTTTCCCACATAAGGTACGTCAAAGACAGTACCGGTAAATCTTATTCTGAAACTGATATTAACCTGTACTCGTCTTTTACGGCTTTAAAGAAATGTTCATCGAAACGTAAGGTAACGCAAAAATTCATGAAGCTCTTTTAATTTGGCAAAGCAAACCACTTTATAATAAACAGCTAAATGCGATTGGTTGTTTTTTTGTCAAAAATATTTTAATGTATTTGTTTAACTCGTTCACGACCTACCAATCATTGTATTTGTCGCTTTTTCGTTACCGGTACGTTATTTGTCATTTAGTCATGATTTGTCTCGTTTCCTCACAAGCCATAGTATTTGGCTGTATCTTGCTGTGATCTCAAATTATCTGACTTGCTGAGGTAGTGTAAGGTCTATGAACATTTTATAGTTTTAGTTCTGTATCATAATTAATTTCTAATACTTGATATTACAGATGCTTTTACAAGGGGGCTTGATGTAAGCCGAAAACGTTCGGCTTAAGGTCTGAGTAAATATGTAAATAAATTACCAAAACAGAAAAGTGGTTTAGTGTTTCTATGCAGTATCGTTTCATGGACTCTAAAAATATATTACAACATATTCCATGGTTTAAGCAGTTGATTGACTCGAAATGTATCAAGTTTTTATAGAAATAGAATCAAACTACAAGCTTCCAATAATTTTTGTCGGAAAGCCACCCCAAAACTTCGTTCCTCTCAACCACAAAGTGTTGGGTAAAGACGCTTCTGTGTTATTTTTAGGTGCAAAACGTTCTTTTTAAAGTAGGCTGTACATTTTCTGAATCTTGAAGAAATTTTCTTTTCAAAGTTATGCTGTGTTAGATAATTTGATGAAACCTTCATTTCATGTTGTTTGATTAAACAATAGTTTCCATATACATTTTTTCCGTACCAGGCTAAAAAATTATCAGCAATTTTAGTATTGAGTCTTGGAAAATTGTGGAAAAACTAAATCCTTTGGTAACTTTGAATTACTTTTTCTCCAAAACACTGTTCTTTGGCGCCAACTTACAGCCATTCGCAAAAAATTAATTCTAAAATGAAATCTCTACTGATTGAATTTTTAAAACAAAAAGTATATATTACTAGTACTTGACAGCCGACTGGATATCTTTGACTAGAGTCTTTTTACAGCTCGCGTTTGGGAAGTTATCTGTCAGTCGCGTGTTCGGGCGGCTCTGTTGAGACTCGTTGCCGGGCTATTAATTGGTTCAAGCAGACGAACTTTCTTCTACTTTTAGTTGGCTGGGAAGAAGAAATTGTATTTTCTGCTTATAACTGCCCAAGCCAGGCTGAGTAGTTTGCCACGTGATCTTTGTGCTCAAAGCGAGGAATAATTGCTGTGAAGAGATCTTGTAGATTAAAACTTATAGATCTTATAGTTGCTCTGAAAAGATTTTACAGACGGAAACAGGTTCATCGGCATCTGTTACATTTTGAAATAAGGGTACTTTTTTTTTATCAAAGACAACTAAACACCTGAAAAGGGGAAAAATTCTTTTATGGAAGTTAGCAAATTCTAAAGCCCGAAATAAGTTTTTTCAACGATGTAAGTTATTCTTATGATAGTTTATTGACGGATAACACCGTGTAACACAATTTTTGTTCCCGGGTTCTAATTGATATTTCCTGATTGGTTTCACCCTAAAACTACAAAATATCAACATAATTCGATCTAAACTTTGATTTTGTTGTCAGAAGAGCGATTTATTCAAAATTGCTGTGATTACTATGTAATTGTTTGGCATGTTGCCTAACAGCTGACCTCACACTATAACAGATGAAATATTTGGTGCAATAGGCCGGTTATTTTTTAAACGACATGACACACAAAGTACAAGATCTTAGCACATGCAAATAAAAGTAGCAGCACATTATGTATAGATGGGGTGCAGAGAGGAGGGAGTCAAGGAATAGAAACCCAAACTGAGATTACACTTGTGTAATATCAAGAACTAGTAATATTAATGAAAATTAATTCCATGGAAGGTCGTTAATGTCGAATCTAACATTTCAAGTTATGTTCTGGTGTTAAAAACAATGTTCTGCATCAAAATATCCACGTAGCACAGACCATGGTTCTTGTGTGAAATGCTGTACACAATTTAGTTAAAAAGTGTGTTGTTTTCCGGCTTTTTCGTCTATACTCTAAATCACTTTCCCGAATCAATCCCCAAATGTAATCTCCCATCATGTTTTCGTTATATTGTCCTTGATATCGGCTCTCAAAATCTTTAATGTCCTGATGAAACCGTTCACCATGTTCTTCAGAATATGCACCCAAGTTTTCTTTAAACTCATCTAAATGGGCATCGAGCATGTGGACCTTCATTGACATTCTACATCCCATGTTACCATATGAATTTACCAAGTTGGCAACAAGCTCGGCATAGTTGTCCTCTTTGTTGTTTCCCAAGAACCCTTGGACAACAGCAGCAAAACATATCCAAGCATCCTCTTCAACAGCACTTGGTGTTTCGAGAAACTCATCAGAATTTAGAATCAATTTTACTTGAGTCCAATAAATATGCCACCTTTAACTTTGACCTCTGAAAGTTCGGGAAACAGGTTCTGGAGATACTTAAAAGCAGCACCATCTTTGTCCAACGCTTTTACGAATTGTTTTATTAGATCAAGTTTAATGTGAAGGGGCGGCAACAGAACTTTCTTTGGGTTAATTAGTGGAATATTTTTGACATTTTTCTCTCCAACAACAAATTCCTCGCGTTTTGGCCATACTGGCTTTTGATAGTGGGCTTTGGTATCTCTGCTATCCCAAAGACAAAGGTAGCAGGGATATTTCGTGAAACCCCCCTGCATTCCCATCAAAAAAGCTATCATTTTAAAATCACCCATAACTTCCCAGTTATACTGGTCATATTTCAATACGTTCAGCACAGTTTTTACATTTTCGTAAGTTTCTTTAAAATGGACTGAATGAGCAAGAGGAAGAGATGGGTATTTGTTGCCATTATGGATTAGAACTGCCTTGAGACTCTTTGATGAACTGTCAATGAAAAGACGCCATTCACTAGGGATACAAGGTATTCCAATTGAGTAAAAAACCCACTAACATTGTTGCAAAAGCAAATTGCATTTTGCATGGTGAAAAAACTGGAAAAGCTTTGGTGCCGTTTACGTTGCTCAGTAATTTGAACAGAGTCATCCAGCAAATTCCACTGCTTAAGTCGTGACGTTAACAACTCTGCATTAGATTTGGTCAAACCGAGATCTCTGATCAAATCATTGAGATCTTTCTGATTGGGATAATAAGGTTTCTTCTCTTCTAAGTTAGAATTTAGGACATAGTCATCAATTGTTATATCATCCTTAGCAGTAGCGGATTCATCAGCTGAGACAGGGTCTTGAGGACGAGTAGGAATGGGTACCTGCAGTTGATCAGAATGTGGCACAGGAGCAATAGAGGAAGGAATACTGGGATAAACAATTGCAGGAGCATTCTTTCCAGTTCGACGTTTAGACAGATCAACCATACAAAAGTAGCAATCATTTGTGTGGTTAGTTGGTTCACGCCATATTCTTGGAATGACAAATTTCATTGCTCTTTTTTCTCCTCGATACCACCCTGAAAAGAAATACTGTTGTCACTAGTTAAGTCTCGGCTTTTTATCATAAACAGTAAACATACAACAGTTCAAATTCAATAGCAGAATATTAACAAGACTTACCTTCCAGAGTTTTTTTGCAGTAGTCACAAGCAAAATGTGGAGCCCAAGTCCTGTCTTGGTCTCCAACAGGCATACTAAAATAAGAATTATAAGCTTCACACATCTTTGCAGATGCTAGAACAGAGTGTTTCCTTGCTCTGGTCTTGATAAATTCTCCACATATGAAACAAAATGCATCGGGAGAATACTTGCAGCTACCCCTCTTAGACATTTTCAACAACAAATACCAGGCAGATGATGACTATTTTCAAGAAATAAGCTTAATAATAAAAGTATGTAATGGTAAAAACTAACCTGCAAACAAACAACAATTAAAAACGTACGGTACTGTGCACAACCGTTGCTAAAAAGTGGATACAACAACTTCCCATATAGTTTTTAAATACTTTTGGACTACTATATCTCAATGTATATTGTGTGATTGCAAAATTTCGCTCTATTATTACAAAAGCAAAGTTTAGATCACGTTATATTTATTTGTGTTAGTTTCTAGGTGTAACCAATTGGGAAATATCAATTAGAACCTGGGAACAAACAAAAAATTTTTTTTGTTACGCAGTGTAATGATTTATAGTTGACAAACGAATGCTATTATGATCGATTGTGCATTTTAATCGATTAATTGCTGAAAACACTTCTTTTTGACCCCTACAGAATGTGAGACTCTTAGAATTGATCTTTTCTAAACAAAGAAAAATGACTTCAGGGAACCTCAAGGCCACCTTAGCCCTAGTTAGCTCTGAATAAAGAATATTATGGAACCACTGATTTGTATCAATTTTAACCACAAATCGTAATTATAACTTGTCTTGCCTTGGCGACTAGTGTTAGGAGAGAGGTCATCTTTGTGTTCTCATAAATACCTCGAAAGGGTATCGATAAAGCTGCCAAAATCCGTATCTTAAAAGACAATAGGCAGCAGAAGGCTCTGGTCAGTAAACACATGACAGATGCCGACATTCCTGTTTCTTTTTAATTTAAACCATTTTTCAAACTTGACTTTTAATTTCATGGTGTAGTCGAGAGAAAATGTAATTGATCGATTTACAACGCCATTCATTGTAGCTTTCTCAAAAGACTTTATCGACTGCATTTTTGAAACAGGGGTAATTTCAACATTCTTGAGGTCTCATTCCGTTTCTCCACGAACGTCCAACCTTTTTATGTAATAGATCTTTTCAAGTATTTTCGTGGGCCAAACTAAGTTCCAAGGCGATGTCGGGCAACAATAAAAACAATTTGAAAATTCTTCTCGTATTTGCGAGCTAAACATCCATCCGACTGTTGCTTGTTATGAAAAAGTTATATCGCGCTCGGCTCCGTGGTGCAGTGGCTTAAGCGTTAGTCGCGATCGGTAAACGTACATTCAGTTTTCTTTAAGCGTCATATCAAAGACTGTAAAACGGTGTTTGCCGTTCCACTGCTTTCCGCTCGACACGAAAGCGATAGCAGGGAAAGAAGCCGGCAAGTGAGCTTGTTGTGTCCTTGAGTATGGAGTTTTGCCCCCTTTTTTGTGGCACACAGACGGTGGGGCCAGGTAGTCCATTCGTCTCAGTGGTCCGCTCTGGCAAAAACTCGCAAACAAAGCACGAGCTGACACGCTTGAAAGCGATTTATATTCGGCCCGAATACCGCTGTAGCATTAAAATATAAATGAGATCAATGTATATCATAGCCATACAAAGTCTTCGCGCTGAAATACGAAATCATGATCAAAGCGTTGGTAACCAACAAGTTATCTGTGGTGTGACACCATGTGACACTGTTGATGCTTCGATCATGTGTTAGCGCGTGAGCAATTTAGTATAAATGATCGTACCTATGTTTAATAAATTGCTGCGTAAGACTGTTCCTTGCAGTTGCTGACGGTACTTCTGTTGTTCACAGAATTATGCAAAATTTTTTTGAATATCTTTGATCTTGTTGGGAATTTATTTGAGAGCCACAAAATTTGATGGGCCACTTTCAAGGTTTTGGCGGGCCACACGTGGCTCGCGGGCGCCTCATTAGACGTCCCTGCTCTATTCAGTTCGATAACATCGTAGCAAAGACTTATCAGTAGTGCTATCAATAAACTTGCTGACGATTGAAAGTTTTTGGGGTGAATCTAGTAAATTGAACTAGTAGATAGCAAAACGGAGAAATATTGTAATGGCTTTTGCTCAAACCATACTGAATGCATAAAATTCACGATCGGAAAGTTTACGGCGATGCTTTTGTTTTTAGAAGATGTTTGAAAGTAGGCATGTGGCCCGTATCAACACACGCTTAATTGTTGTGGTAGGTTTATTGCATTTGATTGAAAGGTCTGCCAAAGAAAAGTAAAACACTACCAAAGACTTTGCTTTTTCGTTGAAGTTTTTACATTTGCATTTGTGTCTCGCAGTGTATTTGCTACAACAGCATTCTATTGTTTTGTTTGTCTAGTGTTTCTTTTATTTGACCTAAATACCTTGTTTTGGTGAAAATTTAGTTTGAGCGGGAAATATGGGACGGTAAACAGCCACTAATTGCAATAGAAAGACAATCAAACAAATGGATGAATGCAGATATCTGATGCTTGTAGAAACTAAGTTCGTTTTCAACTTCGAAGGTGCGAATAAAAAGCGACAGGTCGCTTAACTGCTTGGTGACTAATTGATTTTCGCGCGACTGTGGCCAAATTTACCTCCATGTAAAAATCTCCACGTGTGTCGCTCTTCAGTATTCGTAGACGTCGAGGAGAGTGGTCATGGTGTATTCTGAAGATGACAGATGCGTTTTCTGCAAAAAATATGTTCAAGACGGGGAAGAAGGATTGCAATGCGACTCCTGCTCATCGTGGCAACACAGAGCCTGCCAGACTGGCGTCACTAAAAGGTTTTATCGGAAAATGGTCCAGAAAAAAGCCGAATTAAAAGACTGGCGATGTTTCTTATGCAAAGAAAATCCCCAAGTAAGTTTACCACATGAACTTGTTTCATTTGCTAAATTTGACGGTAGTTGAGTTGGTTTAAAAACTGTTTTACGGCGTCAATGATCGAAAGGCGTCGCGTTTCAACCTCAAGACGACGGCGTTGTTGTGTCCTTGGATATTTACGATGATTTCTTCTGCTTGACCGATTCAAGCAGTAAGTTTATGGAAAGTAATGCCAAGCGATTCAAGCGAAATGTTGAAAGTTGGAAACTTGGAAGCAAGTCCGGCCACTAGTCCTATGCTAAACATCGCCGTCACTATCTATTGCTCAATGTCCTGATAAGGCACTAACCATGGGTGGATGCTCGACGGTCCCTTTGCAGCTTCTGCTTTTGCCTATGACTGATGTTTTTGCTTTGAGTTCGTTACATTTTGCGCGTTTGTTTTGGAGTGTAACGCAAGAATATAAATCGCTTTTGCGCGTCATCTGTTCAAAGAAATAAAGTGATTGATGATGATTTTCTACGAGTAGGGAGGATGGAAATCGCTACTTCTATTTTCTTGCTCAGCGCCGAAAGCACTGATCTTGCAGTGAAAAATCTGTCAGCGGTAACGTTTACAGACCGATCCAGGAGGTATGTCTGCAACCCCCGACCCGGAAGGCATTAAAGGGCTTGAATTTAAAAAAATTTTGCTCCCCGATTTGAAATGAGGCCACAATACAAGATCCATCTCAAATGTTTGGTTTTGTCCGCGGCAAAAAACATTTACGCCCCAGATTTTTTCAATGCTTTTGTGACACTTGTTTTAGTATTGAGCCAGCACCGGAGCGGCGGAACCAACTAAAATTGTTTTGACTGCTGGAGAAATTATGCCGATATCACTTTCGGGGGGACGAAGGGTAATCGCTCTTTTTTGTTTCTTTCGGAGATCATGTGACAAAAAACACGGCAAAAATGAAGGTGGAGGCTTGCTTCAAGACCACATTAAAATGTGTCTAAATTTACAATTCGTATATCTAGATTTATATCTATGTTTGTAATTTAACTTAATTCACCGCTTTCCCTTTTCCTATGAATTTGTCAGCCTCTACGCACAGCGATTAGGCTAAGAGTCTGCCTAGCGGCAAATATGATAAAACATTACAGATAGGTCTAATGATAATAGTAAGTAGGGCCATAGCCTTTCCAAAATTTCAAATTGGTATTTAGGCTTGAATACCCTTCTCTTCAGCAGCGATATTAAGTACAATGAGTACAACAAAAACATACTATTTCATTAATCGAGGGCATTTTGACACAAAGGCGGAACTACAATGATTGCTGAAGTGTTAAAACCGTATTTTTATTTGTTCTTGCGTAAGAAATCATTACGTAAAATGAAAATAACTCGTATTTTATTACGCCACAATCTGTAACAATGAAGTGTTTGTTTGACTTCCTAGACTTGAGCAATGGCTTCACAATTTAGTAAATCGTGTTCCAGCAATGAACAAGATTCTCAAAAAGCTAAGCATCTTTGAGATAGAGAAAGAGCATGAGTTAAAATTGAGTTCAATATTTTCGTTTTCCGTTTGCGGGAAAAGCATTTACCGTTATATTTGGAACAATTTACGATTAGACCTACTTAGGAGCACCAGTATTGATTGCAAGGCAAATTTCCACTACAACCAGCACTGCTTAGCAAGAGAAAATCTTTTTTCGATTGTCATAGCAACGTGTTCATTGGGACTCTGTGGTCATTAGGGGTGTTCGAAACGAATAAACTGGGGGGAAACAAAACGAAATTTTCCTCTATGAAAGGCGGTTCGTAACGAACCGAACCGAAATTTTACCACAAAACAAAAACAGTTCGAACCAAAACGAAGTTTCATGTCAAAATATTTCGAATTTTTTTCATCGTCCTCCTCCGAAAATTCATGTGACGATGGTAAGTGGCCGCTCGGTGTGTTCAATGCGGCCCGCGTGTTTAGCATGTTCGTCACATGGGAAGAGTCCAACCTTTCGCGGTTTGGTTTCGAGCGCATAACGAAACGAAATTGCTTGGATTTCGAAACGAAACCAAAACAAAGCAATTTTGCGTCGAAACGAAACGAAATTTCGAAATATTTTCGTTTCGAACACCCCTGGTGGTTATTACCGCCATAAACAGAGCTTTACGCGCTAGACAAGTGGTGACCAAGAGTGCCATGTCACCCGCCCCCTGTTCTAAAGATATCTCAGTGGTTCCAAATATGGGCAAGCACATAAATTTCAAAATAAAAGTTTTCTTACTCAAGTTGACTTGAAAGTGTGAAAATAGTCGATCGCGCATTAATAGGGGCTTAACGTGTTGTATACCCGAAATTTCTTCAAAAGGATGCGTCGATGGTGGATCTCTAAAAACGAAGAAAGATCTTCACTTTCGATTTGGTTTAGAATTACCAGTGATATCAAAGTGGTAGTTCTTCCCCACAATCAGTATCGAAAAAGTAGCTCGAGGCTTCAAAAAGGTTGGGTGACCCTTGCGTTAGACCATGACGAAAGACAAAAGTGGTCCGAAACGTTGAGTTTGAATAAAAATCTAGCGAGATATCAGTGCTCTTTAAATCTTCAATTGTTAGGCACTGATATCTTTACCGAAAATCTGAGAGCAATTTCAATATCAAAAAGTTAGCTCACTTGAATGCTTTAAAATTTAAATGAGCCCTATTACTGATTTCCTACTGCGGTCAAAAATATGTGAAATAAGACTGAACCTCGCCGACTAAAAACATGGAACTGATGAGTTTATCAAAACCAAATATTTCCAAATCAGCAAATTTGTCGTCTCCGAGTGTCGTATTCCGAAAATGCTGCTTGCGTGTCTGCAGAGCTGCAAGGTCGATCGAATTTTGATTTGAGCTCGAGTTCACAAAGTTTTTGGGAGTGTGGGTCGGAGTTCGAGTAGTGAATGTACCGAGTTTGAGTGAGACTATAGTTTTTGTAAATTCATTCCTGAATCGATTGAAGACCATTTGCTTGATTTAGTTTTCACCTCGATTTTCTCCTATTAGTCGTGACTGGTGAAGAACGTTTTTCTTGTTCTATCTTCGAGATCGCGACAGTTTACTTTCGAGTGAAAATTTTTTATCTTCGATTTTTGAGTTCAGAAAATCAATGGAGTTTTTCCGAGTTCGAAAGTACAATTTCGTTGTGTAGAGAAAAGGGAAGTTTAACAATATTGAGAGCAAGATCATGTTTTGGTATTGATTTTGAAGAAAGAGTAGAGTCCGATGAAATCAAAAGCGATCATCAAGCACCAGAACGTGGCAGTCTCTCGCCAATAAGTAAAGTTGATTGGCAGGTGTGTAGCCAGAAAGATCAAGGGGCGTGATGTTTGTTGCTTTCCCCTCACTTACTGTACACCACTCTTTTTAGGCTCACATTTTTGTGGTAAGAGGGGCGTTTTCAGGCTTCTGAGGGGTCTTGACAGAATAAGTGGCACGTTTATTGATGAATATCAACTCATGTCATCTTTGCTAGTTTGTAGTCGGGCTGATTCACCGCAACCGGCAGACCGATCAGCCCCCTTTACCTGCCTGCGAAGTCAAAGCGTAAAAATATCTTTACCATGGACTTTAAAATCATTAAATACCTTTCGAATAGGCGCAACCAGCGAACACGATCAGCCATAGTCTTTTTTCGCGCTAAATACAAAGCAAGGAAATTGTGAATAACTTATTAAAAGCCTTCAAACAGGGGCGAAGGAACGTGAAGCCCCCTTCCCTAGCCCTTTAAGGATCATAAGATTCTAATTGATAAAATTTGAAACGATTCCATAACTGTTGGTAACAATGGGAAAATAATGGATTTCACAAAAGTGGTTATTACATCATAATGCCATAACAATTAACAATTGTGGGTCATATATGACCCAGTATCCGTCAAAGGGCTAGACATGACACTTTTTTCAGAAAACGTGAAGACCTTTTTTTGAAGTTTACCACTAGAAGAGCCGACACGGCAAATGGTTTTTTGGTGACCTAGAACTTCAATATAACTTTGAAAAACAATTTTACTTATCCGTTACGAAATTTTTGAACTTCAGTACCTACAAAATTTTGTTCACCTTGGCTCTATCCATTTTTTGCGATACACCCACCCCCTGATGAATGAAAAACGAAAGGCTTTTTTACCGTACAGCGTTTTTCAAACGATTATTGAATCGATGTGAAGTTTATTAGCTTGCTTCTTGCAAAAAATTGATTGTCCTCGCGGTTGCTGCAATTAAGCAGAACCCAATACAGTAACGTCTTACACCAAATGCAAGGTTTTGGTGAGAAAGTGAAGTAGTGATGCCACGCAACGAGGCGAGATTGGATTGCGATTTGGCGTTCGCCTTGTCGCTACTATTTAGAAATTTTGCTTTACTAGCTTGAACAAATGATTTCGAGCGACTGCGCAAACATCGCGATACCTAACAGAACAGCTTTGTCAAGAAAATTTATTGTTAGAAATAGAAGCCAATTGCCGACAGTCGATCGTCAGCGAAGCGTGAATTACTTAAAAAGAAACAAAGAAGAGTAGCCGGACGAAGAGGAAACGTAACTGGAGATGCCAAACAAGAGAAAAAGATTTTCTAAATTCAGTTACTCTACTGTTCTCGGAAAGCGATTGCGAACGACACTTGTTGAAGCGGCAACGAAACAGACTTTCACGCGAAAAAGTCTTTCGTCAAGCAAGGAGAATCGCTCCATGGCTTTGTTTAAATCAAATGCTGTTTCTTCAGTGTGCAGAGTACGGTTAAGAGAGATGGAGAGAGAGAGAGATTTGTTTACTGTCTGTTGATTTGTAGGCAGTGTAATTTTCAATTTCAGTCAAGTTATTCGTGTGTCAGTTAGATTATTACGAAGAGGCTTTAAAAATTTAACCCAAGAATCATAAAAACGATTTGTTAAATGCTGCAACTCAAATAACAAAACTTTAATTCTAATTGTTGTTTATTTAAACTAAAGAATGCGTAATCTAAGCATCTGTACAGGAACACTAATTCAGTTGAATAGTTATTGCATATACATCCCATTGCTTGATCTTCAGTTAGTGATTAGAGCAACCTTGGTATAATTCTGACTGATGCAAAAAATCTGATCTCTGTAAGCTAATTAGTTAACCAGGTGTGATGGATTTGAGCTAAGTAAGCGACTAGAAATTGTCAATTTCAGCTGGCGAAAGTGACTTTCTACCTGTTGTTTTGCTAGACCACAGGTTTTACGAAACCATTTTAGCAATTTTGTTTGTTTATTGAAATGCACAGCTTAAGTACATTTTGCTCTTTCTCTGTTCAGCAAATCTGCTATGGGGTTAAAGCATGCGTTGTGCATAAATTATTCATTAAAAAGCGGCATGGAAATGAAAGAACGCTACGTGTTTAAAAACAACCACGAGTTTGTTGAAATGGTATCAAAATCAGTTTCTTTGTTACATTAAAAGCATTGTTATTTTCATTGTCCATAGTCGAATTATAAATCATGTCCATCACGAATTATCAGGAGAGTATTTTGTCACTTAGCTGCAACGACTTTTAGCGGCAGGACATCTTTTTAAGTTCTGACTGAATAAATCGGGATACGTATTTTATTCTTCACATTACTCTCATCGCTGAGCGTCAAGCAGAAGATCTGTGAATATCTTTTTTTAGTGTATCAAAATTAGAAATTGTGAACTGGCTAGACCTCCCAATTTCTAGCTGGTGTGGGTTCCCTTTGGCCGCGAACTTTTTAACACTAACGCTTTGATATGACAAAACCTAACAACTACATTTCAAATATCATAAACGTCCGAAATTTCGTTTCTGTGAAGCTACTGATAGCAGACGTGAAGAAATGGTTAATGTTTAGTTAACATGCAGTGCAGTTAAACATGTTCAAGGTAAAACTGAAAAAATTTGGTTCGGTTATCTTGTTGGACATTAATAAACGATATCAAAATCAGTATTCTAAAAAAACATGATTTTGTAGTTGTTAGGTTTTCCCATATCAAGGCAGAATGGCTCCATGATAGACCTGCAAAGAGTGAAAAAATTCCAAGTCATAACGGAAGTAGATTTTCCACGCTAGCACTGCATTTTTCATTCAGTAATTTTTGTTTTCACTAATCTTCTGTAAAAGTGGTGCCATTCTCGAGTCCTAGCTTTAGGGATGGGGGGGGGGGGGGGGGGCGGGTTAGAGGCTAACTAGAGGTGATGTGGTGAAGAAAATATGAAGCCGAGCAGATTTTCCAATCACGATATTCTGGCGCTAAAAACTCATTTCAGCGCTTAAAAGTGCAAAAAGCTGGTTTATATGTCACTTTCTTTTTTAAGTGAATGGTCTTTCAATTGCTGTTGGATCAGGCAGATGTGCGTACGGTATTTTAATGAATTATTATAGAACGTTGATATTATAAGTTTATTTGATTTTAACTGTGAAGGAATGCCAAGGGAATGTGTTCAAATCCAAAACCGTCCCGCAAATGTGGAGCGCATGGAACGACGCATTGAACGACTTAAACAGCATTCGGAGGTAGTCTAAGCAGATCCTTACATTTTAGGTTCAATGATTTAAAAGTGGCAGAATTATGAAGCTTGAATTTGAATAGCAGGGAAAGAATAGAGATTAAGTTGCTTTTACAAGTATTTAGACGAATTGTTTCTCAGAATCGCCATTTGAATTAATTAAACCTTTGTCCTGATTAGTAGACAGTTTTTAAAGTGATGGAACTAAATCTTTAAGTTTAGATGGTTTCCAGTAGGTGATTACGACAGCCGGCTTTTGTTCTAATCTGTTTCTTGTCAAACTTCTCGTTTAAAAGTCCACTGTAAAGCTTTTCTTGCAGCGGTGTGATATTGAATGGTTTGTTTGCTTTAGGGCTGTGAATCTCGCCTCAATTCAAAACAGTCGGCTCGCGTCGATGCAGACCACAGTAGCACTGTTGCGTACCTTCAAAAAATGCAAGAAAACAAAGGTAGAAAAAATCCAAAGTGTAAGGTAAGTAAAATGTAGGCTTTTGCTTGCAAAAAGCAGGGATTGTTGAAGCTTATCCCGCACTCATCTCCAGAATTATTTGAGCCCTTTTCGATATGCGTATTGCGAATTGTTGCTTGAAGGGTATTTCGCAGTTAGTCACACTAAAACAAGCTAAGCCAAAAGCCCTGCCTCTTCCAATCAAATGTAATGCTACTAATAATACCGCAATGCAGTATATCATGTTATGGACACTCCCGCGTAAGGGTAACGTAGGTAAAACTTGTAAATCTGTCGTGTTTACTTTTCAATCTGAAACTTCGTTCTTTCAGTGGTGTTGATTCCACATAACGCGAAGAACACCCTAAAGCGAAACTAGGCCATTTTTTTACGCACGCAGATCCTTCATCGAGCAAACCGCACCCAAGCAATTGCATTAGTGCTGCAAAGCTGCAAAAGAACTGGGAATGCAGGGCGTATTTTAAGGTGGCTCTCGTCGAAGTGGTTACTGAATTGGAGAAGCATGCAAAGCTTTGGAAAAATACGGCTTTACTTTCTCCATAATACGCTTTTGCTTGGAGTGAGAATAGCTTTCGGAAAAATTGAACAATCAACCCACCCAAAAGTACTTAAATTATACTCTGATTGTTGCTTTCTTCTTTTTGGGGGACAAAGGCGCGGCATGAAACGGCATATTCCGGTTCACGCCACTAGCCCAATCAAAATCTGGTTCGAGAAAAGCGGCAGTCCATTTCGGAGCGGCCTTGAATGCTAATTGCAGACTGGTAGCCCTGCCACCGCAGCGGGCTGCTGTCGGTAGATCAAAAGTCGCCTCTTACAAAATACTAAATGACTTTTTTTTTCGTAAATATAGTTTTGTGAAGAATCTTACGTCAGTCATAAAGGCAGGATGTGAATTTGTAATTCTGCGTTATTTATAAACTAGCCTACTCAAAAATCGAGCGCCGCCGTTACAGCAATCGCGGTTTGATTTCTCAGGCCTATAGATGCTAACACGATTTAAAGTTTGTATATATTGATTGTACACAATCTCAAGGGCTATTGAAGTGCTTTAATTGTCTAAAATTTTTAATTTTGGATTTGTTGGTTTTCACTCAACTTTTAACCTGTTAAGATAAACAGATAAAGAGATATACGGCAAAGACAATGCGTGATTTTGCATTTGAAAAGACGAAAGTTTAAATTTGGCACCTAAAAAACGCGCATGGCAACTATTGATAAAAAGCAATTTAACTTTTCCGGTATTAAGTTTCCATTGCTCGATGTAAGACTTCGCTTTTCGATTAAAACTTTTGTGATGTTCCGTATTCGTCGCAGTACGACTGTGTGACATCACAATTGCTAGAGTTCAAGTTTGAGATGAAAACAACAGCACACGCGCAGTCTTTCTTGAAGCATAATGTTTAGCGGAGTTGGGAACTGAAAATGTGTGGAGTGTGCTTATATATAAGTTATAAGCTTGACATTACAACTCTAGACCCAGCAATTCGGTGGTAATTGCGTCCTTTTTGTAAGTTTTCTAGCTGACAGGTGTTGTAGGCATTTTCGATTTTCCATAGAAGTTGGCTGTGAACTAAAGTTTGTTGCTTAGGCGTATTTTTTATTGTTCATGTTTGTTCATATATTGTTAACTGCGTCATATACCTCCGCTACTGTTTTGGAATTTTTGCTATTAGTAATTAGGGTTCCTCTATTCGTGGTTTCCTTTATATAAAAAGCTTAGCGACAATGATTTTTCGGTGAGATGCGTAGAGAACAAACGAGAGTTGGTTTTAGCTTCATGTACCTTCGATCATGGAGAATTAAGTCGCCACATCGAGACGCGATTCGCGTAGCTGTTCAGCGCAGGCGATTATTGACACAATAACCTAACAGAGTGGGGGTAAGTTAGAAGTTCCCATTGTTTGTTAGTTATCGAAATTTGGCGAAATTCAAAAATAGGAGCCAAAAATGAATTTCATGGCCAACCATTTCCTTGTGGTAGATATTATAAATCTGGTCTTCACATATGTGTAATGAGTCATTACCTATAGTTTAGGAGAGGCTCGGTTATCTCGCCTTTGCTGAACAAATCTATTAATTCGCTTGCTGCTACTATACTGTAACGTCGCTTTTTCTCTCGTTACTTTATTTCACCTACGCGATTACGCATCACTACACATTGGAACGCTGCCGTACGTCAATCGAGGGCTAACAGATCACACAAGAAAGCACTATTGGGACGCCTTTGTCAATAAAACTACTGCGTACGAAATGACAGCGATTGTAAATGTTGTGGAGTAATCAACAGCGCTATGATACCTTGCGTTAAACTCCATTTCATAAAACACTTGCGATTGCTAATGCACAACTTTCTTTCTGCAGTAACTCAATGAGGAAGACTTAAGGCACCTAGTGTTTAGGCTGACGGGTTTTAGTTGTGACACTATTCTTAGTTTTTGATTGATTTGTAAGGCTTCAATTAATATCAATATATCCCCTGTTGTTACTGGTCGTCATAAGCGTTACGGTTAGTTTCGATCAAGCAATCGTAACATCTAATAGGATAAAAATTTCACTCTACTGTATTTTTCATCGCAAAAACTTACGTAACGACCATTAAGAGTTTGTAATTGATTCATATGGATTTCAAAAAGAAGAGACTTTTTCCAAGTTTTTATTGGCCAAACCGCTTCGAAAATACGAGCAGTTATCCTAATCATGTCATCGGGAGAGGACGAAAAGCTTAGGCGTTTTGTCTTTCTTTCAGTATCGCAAGTTCGATAAAATCCTTTTTTTCTGTGGTTTGGTTAAATCGAAGAGTAGTTTTCTAACGTTATTTGCTTTAACATGACTCCTGCAGTATTTTAGCCTTATAGTTATTACGTCATAGCGCCAGTCATTATTGCGTCAGCGCTATGTAATCATCGATGATGACGTATCCAAACGTCACATGGCTCTTTTGTTCCATCAAAAGAGAGATTTCACGTAATCTAAAATGGGGTGAATGTTGTTTTGGAAGGCTAATACGTAGATTTAAAAGGCATAGTTGTTAGTATGCTTGGACAGAAAAAAATTGCTTTGCTGACAATAAAAGATGTTCATATTTAGGCATATCGTTTCTGCTGTTTGTTTTGGGCTGACTAAAATAGTGTCATTTCTGATAAGTCGTTGTAAATATAGCAGACTATTAGTTAGTAAGTGACAGTTTTAACGTACCGGAAATTCACGGCTTATTCTTTTAAACGTTTTCCTGTGTTTTTTGATAATTGAAATGCGTGAGCGTGCACGGTTTCATAACATTGTCACTTCAAACAACACGTACGCAATATTCATATATATATATACAGTATATAGCTTGGAAATGTAATTCACCGGATGCCGATTGCTGAACTGATATACTGTATTTACCTTGCTAGCACTTGGCCCTAGCAGAAGACTCTATCTGCTGACTTGTAATATCAGCAAGAGTGAGATGCCTTATAAACTTAAACAGGGCCATAGCACAAAATGATGAGACGTAATCTCGCAGTCTAAGAGTGGCGAGTTCAAAGCTTACGTGATTCCATTGTTGGTTTGCTCTGTAAAAGACACTTATGGTAATTTCTCTTTATGGCAGTGCTTATAGTAGAACCACACGGTGTCGGCGCTACTACAAATTTCGGGTCGGTCCTAATTTAATGTTGTCCTCTGTGATGGTTTTTGTATCACCAGGTGACAGAATGCGATCTATTAACCCAACTTCATAGATAGTGGTGTAATGCTGGGGCTCATCTCTTACCTAGAAGGTACTCATTGATGTTCTTACAGCCCAGCTTTTATTCTGTTTTGTTCTTGGGTACAGTGGAGTAGTGGCAATTTCATATGTACGGAAAAAGCAAACGATCTTAAAGTTAGCTATTGCGAAAGCAATTTCTCAAAAATAAGTTCAGCCCAGAAGATCCTCTTTTTTTTGCCTTTAAAATTGAGACTTATTCATCAATTCTCAAAGCTTGTGCTATATTCAAACGAAAGCTTCTGTTACATTCCAACGTGGAGTAGAACCCAGTTCAGCGGGTTTCAACTGGTTATTAATATTGCCGAGATTTAAATTTTTGCTTTTTCTTGAAATACGAGAAATAACTCGTAGAGCCGCCATAAACCCCGTTTATCAATCAAAAGTTTTACGAGTTAAGTACTCTTGATTATTAGTTACTGGTTTGTGGTTGCCTTAAGGCAAAGGCCATTCGCTCTTTTCATATATGCTGTATAGTCGTTATAACTGGCAATTACCGCTTACTGCTGCTATAATTCAGACCAATTTTGTTGAAAAACATCTTTGAAAAATTTGGTTAATCTTATACAAAGTGAAATTTTGTCGATCCTGGTTTTTTTATGGGCGCTTATTTAGTGGGAGGTCGCAGGATAAAACATTTTGCATTTTCGCTTATCAAGGGTTGCCATAATTATAAATGCTCCTGCATTTGTGCAGTAAAGCAGTGCTGCAGCGGCAAGATATAATTCATTTCACATGTATTGTCTATGTTTACGGATTTTGGTCATGTTTGGAATATTCGTGTTTGGAGTCGAATTGTTGTGCATAATGACTTACAGCAGTGTAGCTGCTACGTAAAGGAAACGTGAATGACGTACACATAGGCTGTCTTTTTCTAACGTTTAGTTTTAATGCCCTTTTAGTAGTTTTTCAATACTACCAGGAAAGGCAACAATTAATAACGTAATGTGTAATTTAGCAGTTTATTGACCAAAACAAATTATATATCTAGTTGAATTGCTGCTTCCTTAATGCAACCAAAAATGTAACAAAGGTTGAGTGATTTTGTCTAAAAAAGAAAGTTAATTTATTGTTTGAATTACTGCATAGATATCTAAAGTGTGCCATGCTCCTGAGGTAAAAAGAGAGAGAAAAGCGTTTCGGGGTCTAAATCGCTCGCTCTTAGTCGGAGATGGGGCCTGTAATGAAATTTTGAACGAATATTATTTTTCTTCACATTTTGCATAGCAAGAAGTGCGGTTGTAAATTGACAGATCGGCGGAGTCATCGGAAGCACGTGAAGCAAAAATTCATGGCTGCTTTAGATTTAGGAAGAAGGCGAAACGAGTTAAATCTACTGTCGTAGAACACCCCACAATACCCTCACCATGGGAAATCCTAAAATTTTAGGTGCTCCGCTTCTTAATTGAGTGGTCAGAATTGCAGCTATACCATTTAAACATTGCTTAGAAGGGAGTGGTAGTTATGTACTAGCCAGTGGAGGAGGATAACTTCGTGCTCGCTGCGCTGCTGGTGAAATCCTTTTATTTTTCCGAAGGCTTGAGACACTGTTTCGTTCAAGCTGTTGGCCACTTGGCGTGTGACCAAAATTTTTGCCTTTTTGCGGAAGAATAGCCTGGCCAATTTTAGCTGATTTTCCAAGAAAAAGGTAATCGCTTTTGTCAAAATTCAAATTGGTGTATTTGATCCTAAGTGCATTAGGAAGCATCATCGCAAAGTGCAAAGCTGTTTGAAAATATGTGGCTGAAAATTGAATTGGCGTGAGTCCAATAAATCGCGTATTTGCCGCTAAACCTGTCTAAAACGAGCTATGGCTTTGATCTTTCTGCCACTTTGTAATATATTTTTTTTGAGAACTATTTTTCAAAAAATTCCTGAAACAGCTTTTCCAAAGTCGATGTTGAAACTGTTGATTACCCCGTCGGCTGTGTACTTACTTATCTTAGCCTTATAAACTTTAGAACGTGCGCGGAAATGTTTTTTCGCGTCACTATGCAGTGACGTAATTTATAAAGTTAAATGCATGTGACTTGGCTATTTTAATGTCTACTTGACAGTCAGTTATGCTCAGAATTTAAACAACTGTAAAGTATAACCTGTAACAATTTGTAGTTTTATCTGCCAGCAATTACTGAATTTTGTTTTGCTGCTTTTATTGCAATAGTTATTACGTAATGCCAGCAATTTGACTATGGCGTCATAGTTATTGCAGTATGCTGAGTAAATGAATTAAAAGGAACGTGGCAGTGTTAACCTACTAATAGCCGCTAAGTGATTAAAAGCGAAATCAATCAATTAGGTATCAATTAAGAAATGATAAAATGCACACAAAGTTGACGTGCAACAGGCAGAGTGATCATAGCGCTGGCGGCACCGATAAATGGATTGACAGAATGGATTTTAGCTTAACTACAGTACTAGATTGGAGATACAGAACTTGAAAAATGTTGATTTGCCTAAAATAGCGTCGTCGAAATTCGACACGATCTGCCGCTGCTGAGTTATCGTGAAAAACTTTCGTCACAACAACTTTTTATCGTTTTGCAATAACAAGAAAACTGGTTGATGCCGATGTAAAGCAACACTATTTAAATGTGCCAACAATCCAACGCTGTTTACGTGTTTGAGCCCGTCTTCGAGAACGAGTACAAATTTACTCAGTTGCATATGTCTGATCGATATCTGTGCACCGCATCATGTAGTGCGAATAGACAAGAAAAAGTCATTTAATTGCGCTCTATTAATCGATATGTGCTACAGGCTTTCCAGAAAGCTTAATTGTTCTTTAAATTCTTCCTTAAATAACAAACATATCATCTTTATAAAAAGTAGTTACAAGAAAGCGTTTTGTGGGGGGGAGGACATTTAGGAAGTAGGATTTTCGTATGAGTCGAAAAGAAAATGTTTTGCAAAAGCATCACTGTTACGTATTTCAGGCCTTTGGAACTTCAGCCGCTTTCGCGCTTCCCCTAAATAGGATTTTGGGGATAATTTATATTTTTTTTAAAAGTGACGGTTTATTTTTGCTTTCGTTCTTGCTTTGTGCTTTTTAAATTATGGCGTTTTTTTCTTCTCTTTTTACCAAATGTACGCAGGCAAAATCTTACGCTGTTCAAATGCATTAAAGTACTTCACAGTGACGACTTTAGCGTCAGAAGCGGATAGGTTATGTATATTGTGAATACGTTTTTGAAATTTTCACTCCTTTCCTTTCTTGGAGTAGTTCCTTTTTAGCGAATTGAAACAACTCGTGCGTTAAATTGTTTAGAGATGTGGAAAAGCCCCTTATATTGAGGAACTTTTGTAATTGGTGGTCGAAGCAGCGGCTGAGCGTTACCACGAGCAGACCGGCTTGGTTTAGCCTTTTTAAACCAAATAATTAAGTTGTTGAATGTAGTGTTTTGACGTTTTCTTGCAGCTGTTTCTAGCGCCAGAACGCGAGATGTTGACCATGAGTGAGTTGATTCAGTTCCCTATTTCGTTCACCACATCACCCCCAATGCTGAGTGCCGGACTAGAGATGTGTGACTTTAAAGTTTTTGGTGTGGGTCGGCGAAAGAATTGAACTTAGGTCTTTGGTTTTTGAACTGTGAAAATTGGTGTGTTTTCAAATGTTACCTGCTTTTGAAAACTTAAGTTCAGTTTAAACCCTAAATTCAAAAAAAACTCGGCCCTTTCGGAAGGAAATTGAGCTTAAAATGAAATTGAAGCTTAAATGTATTGTTGTCAAGTTGCGAGTAGTATAACGGTTGGAGCGTCTTCTTTGCAGTTGACTGACATGGATTCGATTCTCTTGCCTGGCGATACCACCGATTTTCGTTATTTACAGATTTCTCGCTTGACCTTTTGCATTCGGAGTAATGAAGAATATGCAATATAAAGCTGAAAAATTATACTTATGTTGGCGATTGAAATTGATTGTTTCATGAGCTGCTTGAAAACTGCAAAATATTTATCTTTGCACTCGGTACTTGAGCTGCTAAGCCAAACTTAAATAACTAATTGTTTATGTTTTGCGTGATGGACCGAGCTTGTTACTGTACAAAATGTCGAATTCAAGTGTGCAGGGTTTGAATGATCGTGTGCATAAAGCCATTTTGCAGCAGTTGATAAACAAGGAGAAAAGTTCTTACACTTCAAGTTCACTTACGTTGCGGGTGCAGGTTGTAAACGTACGTAGCGTAGTGCGCATTTACTGCTCAGTGTCACTCCCAACAGCTAATCGTTTTTACGTCCATCGATTACTTTCGCTTGCATTTCTTATGTTAAAGCGAATTTTGTTCAATCAAGCGACAAATGTGTTTGGTTGTTCATCTTTTGACGAAACAGCAATTTGATCTTTTACATGAGTTTTTCATTGTTTTTGATTGTAACTTTTGGTTATTCTCGCCTTTAAACTACATAATAGGTTTGCTCACCGATATTAAAAATCAGTTTATGTTTCTTATCTTTTGTTGTCATTTTGATGTAAAAAAAAATTCCTATTTCTGAATCAATGTTTGTTGTTGAATGTTTCAAAAAAAAAGACATCAGCTTTTGAAAATCATTATTAAAAGCCGTATTTGTAGATTTTAAGAAGTACTATGTATTTTTTGTTCTTGGTGGAGTGACATAAATTTTGTTGTGTGCTTTGCGTTTACTTAGTCCCAAAATTCGATTCTATACTGTTTCATTAAAGTGTTTATTGCCATTCGTCTAGCTAGGCTGACTGAGCAGCCATCTTTTTGTGAAAGATCACAGTGCATGAGCTGTAGAAATAATAGCAATTACGTAAATAACGTTTGTCTGTATCAGGCTGAGACAGAGATATATGGACTAAATGCAAAAGATATTTAACTCATCATTAAAAAGTGTTCCGATTCTTATTCATGTCACGTACAGTCGATTGCACGCAGTCACTGAGCTTACATTGCTTAATCCCCGATAGATAGCTTACTCACTTCACAGCCGCGGGCAAGTCGATGGTTAGTTGTTGTTAATTGAAATGCGAGTAAATAAAAATTGAAACTTTTTGTCAGGGTTGCTTGTAGGTTAGCTTTTAGCAGTCAAATAGACCCAAGTTAGTTTTGTAAGAGGACAAATTATGTCCAAACCAACTTTAAGCAGCAGACAGTAACAAATTAAAAAAGTTCAAGGGCAAAGACAATATTGTTACCCCTCCTACCCTAACCCCCTATTTTCTGTCTTGTAGTGCGGTAGTGTGATAAATGTAAAGTAATTCAAATTAATTGTCTTCAAAACAAGCTGTACTGTTGCATTTCTTAATTGCTTTTGAGTTATTTAGCAAGGAGGGAAGTTGTAGAATGTCACAGATATGAAGTTAACGGCGACACCCGAAATCTCTTCACTTTAGTATTTTAGACAGAAAGCCTCCATGTTAAATTTTTAAGGAATTCCCTCTAAATTTATATTTCTTGGTACAACCTTACGTTGAGAAGCATTATGTTTGAAATTGTTAGCTGCTTTCAGGTTGATAGACGAAGCTAAAAATCAGCAAAAAGACTTTGACTTGGCAGAAGGTGGAAGCTACTCGTGCACCTGGTATAAGCATACTGTAGCGTGAATTGGTGGTCCCACAACCGCCATGTAAAGATTAAATCGCAATGCCTCGAAACAGGGTGCTTCTACTATGCTTCTTTCGCTGAGTTAAATAAACGTTTTCTCGCCGGCGATATTTCGGCATGCTTCATTGAGTTTCATTCTTTGTAGTCTTACCAGGCGACTTGATACACAGCATATTGGATTGCTGTTGTGTGTAACTTGCGCAACCTTTTTGTCTCGACAGATAACTTCGCTTTTGTGCAACTTTGCTTTTTCGTCTGTCACGCGTCCTAAGTCTTGTTTGCAGAGCTGTTATTTGTGATTTTGATTTAATCTAAATTATGCATAAATCTTTTCTGATTTCTTTTTGTCTTCTTTCGAGGCTAAGTTTTGTCAGCAAGCTGATTTGAAAGAAAACGCATGGCCGTTACTTAAAAGCTGTTGTTTATTATAAAAATCAGCAATTTTAAGGGCAAGTGAATTCAAGATTAATAAGTTCATTTTGTTGATTACTTTTCTAACCAAGCAACTTTTTCCCTGAGTAGGCCTTGCCTATTTTGGTCTCTAACCAGGGCTACCAATTTCTTTTGGAGATGATCCCCAACTAATATAAGTAAAAGCTAGAAATCGCTTTCAGGTAATAGAGTAGGACAATTTCTCAAAAAAGGTTTTTACGTTTTGAAAAGGGTTTGAATTCCCAGTTGCAGGTTTGTCCTTGATAAGCTTTTAAAAGTATTTTGGCTAACACTTGCCAATCATTAGCTAGTCCAAGTATAATTTGGCTAAGTTTAGATAATTAATAATTTAAATGAGTTGTAGAACACGCGATATAAGCAAAATGTTACTATTTGCTTATTTGGACCAGTGGTCTTTTGTTCTGTTTGTGATTTGTTGGTCTCTAGGTATTCTTCATTTAGTAAATGTCTGTCTTTTTACGGTGCTCATGATTCAAAAACAGTAGGTAAATCAATAACTGCTAGCTAGAAAGTGTAAGACAAAAGACAGTGTTTCTATTGTCATCTCTTCTTTCATTGTGGTGTGCGATTTTTTTGCACACAGCGGCGACTATACTGACTCAGGAAACGATAATCGTTCGTTTTCACAGCCGCAACGCTCATTGCTCTTTATTTATTTGTTTCTTTATAGACGAGCGCAGTACAGAGGTAGCTGACAACTGTGACCTGATACTATGCGGCAATACGTGCTACTGACAAATAGCTATGAATTCACGGGATCTCTTTCTTTGATGCAATCGCTACAATAAAGCCGTGTAGCTATTGCACAAAGGATTCTAGTCAATTTTAGGGCAGTGCCACCTTTAAACTTAACTGTGCCCAAAAACTTTATTTATTGTACTGTAATTTAAAACTGATTGTTATTTTTTTAGGATACAATAAGGTCAAAAGCAGGTGATTCTAATTGTGATAATCGTGCGGATCTCTCTGAAATGGCTATTAATAAGGTAAATACGCTACAAAACTATTTATAAAATACTTCTTACTCAAAGGACCTTCCCCCAAGACACCCACTAAAACGTCAGTTGTTAATTCATGGTAAGAGTGAAGCTAGAAAGATAAGACATAGGTGCTGATACTGGGAAAATCCAGGGTCTCTTTGTTGTGCATTGTGCAAGACTGCTTGCTGGCAATGAATATTTTTTGCAAGTTAAACGACGAGGTTCAACGTCATTTCCCAAACACAACCGTACATGATACGCTTGCATTACGTTATTAAGTTGATTTCTCAACGCAAATTTACTAACTCCGTCTGCTTACATCGCTCGTAGCAGCACGTATAGATAAATCTTTTTAGCACACTTTTTGCCATCTCTTCTAACTTGATTTTTACTTTACCTTTGACCGATCGTTTTGCATATGCGCAAAAAAGCCTTGTGAAAAAGATCTGTAGAGTTTGTTTTGTCTCATTTGTCTAGTGAGCAGAGCATTTACAATCCGCCGATGCTGTTTTGAGAGGCAAAAGCTGTTGCATTGTTTTATGATGTACGTTTTTTTTCTCTACACTTTGTAATTTGTTGTTGATGTTTTACAGCTCAAACGGCCATTTGATATGGCTAATGGAGGCTCCATGGTCAAGCAGAACAGCATCTTCAACGGCTGCGACTCTGTGATGCCATCTACTGATGGCCCAATGCAAAACTATCTCGCACTGCAGCAATACGACTTCAACGACCCGATGCCCAACACGGAGAATTCGAAAAAACCAAAACTCGACTCTGCTGACTTGCATTACGCTGCCGGTGCTCCCAACTCAGCCAGCTCAACAGGTAATTGCGTGAAGCCTAACTTCTGGCAACGAGGCAACTTTAGCCTATCTTGAAGCCGATAAAGAGCGAGAGTTTTTGATCCTCCGGTCATGAAAGAATCTTTGTAATTATATTTGAACAACAATACCAATACTGCTGGCGCAGCACGTTTTTACCTCAACCAGTGCAACCAAGCAGGGAAAATGTCGTAAATAGCCGTTTGCAAGAACACAATAACTTTGCCATCGTGAGGTTCAAACGCGCGATCCCTTCCTTTACCAAACGCTACTTACTTATGGAAGTAGCCTACATGTTGCAAAAACAAGTATTTCGTTGGTACATCACACGTGTGTTAAAACTTCAAAACGGTAGGAAACATGTTTGTCAAATTTGCCGTAAGGTAAAATGAAACAAACTACCGTGAAGTTTTCATCGCTTTCAACTGCAGTAATTTCGTAACGCCAGCACATATATTAATAATGACTAAGTAAATTCGGTGCTGTATTTCATCCTTTATATTAATTCTTTCGCTGAGCGCGAAACTAGGAGCTATGATCCATTTTAAAGACTTCTTAACATCTTGAGGAGAAAAGTTAGTAATCCTGTGGTGAGGACAATGAATTCGGTTAAATTGAGTGAAATTTGATTGAAAAAGGTTATCACCTTCAATTCCAACGGGAATTTCAAAATGTTGCCTTCGTTACAGATAAAAGCAATAATTCAAACGGAGCCAATGCTGCCAGTGTTTCCGTGCAGATAATATACAATAACAATAACGAGTCGCAATCTCGCTTTAAAACAACTGTTAACGTCAACACGAGCATAGATGCCGAGAATACGCGCAACGCACAAGGCACTGGTATGTATCATAGGCTTAAACGTACTTCTTATCCTTTGCAGTAATTTTTAGGTTGATATGTTTAGCGCAGGAGTGGGGAACCTGCGCCCCGCGAGACTATTTAATGCGACTCGCGTGAGAATTTTGTCAAAGATAAAAAAAACTTCAGTCTTCAAAAACAAAGGTCATTCACCTTGTTTCAGAAAAAAAATTTGTCAAATCTGCGTTTTAAATTTGATCTCCAAACAAATAAGAAAGGTTGTCCACTGATTTGTAAAAGAAATTTCGTCAAATGAGGGTTTTAAAATATTTTTGCGAACTGCAGTAGTAAGAAGGTTTCCCACCCTTGTTTTAGCACTGTTGAAAAGTGTTTTACCAATATTTTTAAACTTGCCGCTGAAGGTGAGGCAGCGTTGGTGGGTTTGCATGAGGCCCATTGCGCTTTTGCAATGACGGCTAAGTAAACTCTACAACGGTAGCGATATTTATGCAGCCGAAGAAAAATAATACATGTTGTAAAAGCTCGCTTGACAACACTTCAAAACGTGACTGCTTAGGTGTATTTTGGTTTGTTGCACAATGCGGTTTCCCTGTTTACGCGTCCATTTAATCAGCTTATGGTGAACTTGAAAGATTTGATTCCTGGGAAGGAGGCGGTCTGCATCGAAGGACGCTGTTTGACGGTGAAATACTAGCGGACCTGCCTTTCAAAAAACGTCCAGTTGGGATATAACAAAGGCGATCATCTTATAACTTGAACGTTTATGGAGCCGCTGTCAGAAGCTCTTTAGTGTTTTGGGTACATTTTTAGTTTCATTTCTCTTCTCAAGCCCATGTTGCATGTTGGTGAGCCAATGCGGTGGGTATATTACGTTATGATTGTACAGACTCTCAGTCAGTGCGAGTTAACGTTGACTCCAAAGACGTAAAACAAGAATCCGGCAAAACAGAAACAGAAGAAATCGACAAAAACATTTTCTTCGACTCCAGTGCAAACAAACAAGACACTGTGACCGACTCGTTTCTTAGCGACAATTTTGACTCCGAACTAGTGGTAAGTAGTTTGTGTTGAATATACAGGGGTGGCCATAAGTCACTTTACCCAGTTCAAATAATAATAATTGAACTGGGTAAAGTGACGTATGGCCACCCCTGTAATTTATGGCTTATCGTGTAGGGAGAGCACTCAAAACAAGTAGCATGAATGCAGTTGCTCTATGACCGACAATCAACTGGTTGCTGGTTCGAATTCCACTGTGCTGTTCACTTTTTTTTGCGAATATGAAGTTATAAATCCTCATAGAAAGTTACTAATCGTTTTATGTTCAATGTTGCTGGCATTATATTTTGACTTGGGATCAGCAGATTTTGACAATATTGAAAACAAACTCTTCTAGTATTCATTAAATTTCTTTTAATTTTATATTAATGTTGTAATTAATGGTAGAAAATTATAAAACAGACTTAATTATCAACTCTTTTTTTTCAGGAAATTCTAGAAGTTCTTGATAACGATTTTTCCTGCGCCAGCAACGTACAAAATGGCGAACAAACGAAGCAACAGACGTTTGATAATAATTCAACTTTTTCCCCAGATGATGTAAATATGCATTTTATACCACTTGCTACGGCCATGAGAATGAGACACGCAAAAATGAATGCGAATTCCTTTAATTTAGCTGTACTTTGAGCGATGATACTTAGTCACAGGACTACCATGTAATATCAATCTATCGTTAATTGATGCTGTTTATCGGATTTGTCAAGAACTCTAAAAATCAATTCTATTTGCTAACTGTGTTGTGTGTTTTTCATTTTTCGGCAAAAAAAAATGATTCTTAAACAGCGTCTTTTTTTCAAAATGAAACAAGTCTAACATACCCTAGCATTGACTTGTAAGAGTGTTCATGTAGAAGTGGGTTATGTCAACGAGATCTGAAACTATCGTGCAAGCTGCGCGTTGGCTTCTTATGGTTTGCCGTTGTGATGAATCTGATAACTACTGAACAAGCTGTTTTTGAAAACAACATAAAATGAATTGAATTCTACACACAGTCGTTGGTCGATATAGTATTGTGTAAGAGCTACTGCTAAGAGCTTTGCCTAAAGAGCTGTTTCCTGTATGTATCAGTCGCACATTGTTTGTACTCTGAGAGAGCAAAAAGCTGCCTATTTTCTATTAATCTTAAATATGATACTTCCTCACCACCTCCATTGCTGCAATCTATATCAACCTTTAGAATATGAACAAAGTTTTTTGATTAATTAACACAGAGTATATCTTTGTGCTTCGGTCGTAAAAGACTTAGCCACAAACGCAAACTGCCTGTTTGTC
Source organism: Trididemnum clinides (assembly GCA_963675345.1). Taxonomy (NCBI): domain Eukaryota; kingdom Metazoa; phylum Chordata; class Ascidiacea; order Aplousobranchia; family Didemnidae; genus Trididemnum; species Trididemnum clinides. Next base: position 22,745,962 of record OY776299.1, on the reverse strand, counting down.
AACTATCAAACCAAATTGGTCAAAAGTTACTAATCATCTTAAAAGTCATAGAATGACGTCGAAGCAGTTTGTGTAGAGCTACCCTATGATTTTTCATCTAAGTTTATCAGAACCCCAACTTTCTAGGTATTATGGTGCCAAACAAATCGAAACAGCATTATAAACAGAAAAATGCCCAAGTCATTGAATTCTTACGAAAAAAAATGCGAACGTTTCCGCAGCTTTTAATTAAGAGTTTTTGATTTTACCACAAACTTTCACGTAACATATTGTTTTCAGTTGTTCAAAGATGCCAGCAGTTTTCCTTGCAAAGTTGAGAAATCCGACACAATTAATTTCTCCAGCAACTCAAACTCATCTAATCAACAGTTCTTCAACAGCAATCAACAAAATCAACACCAACAGCAACAACAACAGCAACAACAACAACAGCAACAACAACAACCACAACAGCAACAGGCACCTTATATGTCGCCCTCTGACAACAGCATGTTTAAATCTGAAAAGCAAGGCTCACCGTTTAATGCAGCAGCATCAACACAAATTCAAATGCAACAAAACATGCGGATCCAACAAAGCAATGTCATCAACAATGCAGCAAACAGAAACCCAAGCTTGACAAGTCAACATATTCAAAAGTAAGTACTGTATGTTGTTACTACCGGTATATTTCACTTTTTATATTCGGCTATTGCGTTACAATCTATGACAACAAAAAAACATGTTCAAAAAGTTTTGTCATACTTGGAAACCTTCAACAAAGCAAACGATGGTTACGAGTTCAATCCCTGTGTCAGCCCTGCCTTGTACAGTTGAAAAAGCTTTTTACGATAACTATGTGTGCGAACGAACGGTATTTTTATTTTGGTCACAGGTTTATTAAGTGGTAAAAATCGATTCCGTTTCAGGATTATTATGTGTTGCGATGGAAACATTAATATTCAAATTTTAATTGCCTATGGTCACTATGACCAGCAAAATTAAAATTAAAGCTGTGTTTAATTATGGCATGGGACGGATTTGCAAAACAAAATTACATTTGCTGACTCTGAAAACTCCAAAAAAGTATTTGTTGTTTTTCGAAAAAAATTGACCGAATCCAAAAACAAATTTTTTAAACATTTTTTAGATTGAGCGTCTCGGTCAACTCAAAGTTCGACTTGATGAACAAGCAGAAGCAAATGCAACCAAGACAAGTTGGTCCTCAGCAGCAACAACAACATCAACAAATGATGTCTAACATGAATCGGACTTTATCGAACAACGGGGACGGAGCTAGATTGACTCCTGATGGACTTTCTCAGCTCCCGCATCCGTCCGGCCGCGGATTGGCCAAGTCCATGTCCCCTGCCACGGTGTCCTACTCCGTGTCCCATCAGCCTCACCCGAGCTCGAAATTCAACATGCCCAATAATGGAGGCCCAATTTACGGCCAAATCTCTCAGGCTTGTCTAAATGTTGTTGGAAATGTAGGGGCGATGAAAACAACGCAGCCAGCAATGCCTAGCAATGCAGCTATGGTTCGGTCTCGCATACCCGTGCCTCAAGGTGCTAGCAGTCAGAGCTTTCAACAGAATTTTCCGCATTTATCTGTGAACCCATCAAGAAATCCGAGTCAACCCATGGGATCCGGTAATATGACCACATCTGGATCCAACATGTGGGTGTCCCAACATCTTCGCGAAATGGCAGAAAAACAAAGAACACCTTCCGGTGAGTAAAGTATTCGTAACAGTTGGCCGCTAATTTGTCTCAAACCATTGGATGGATATTTCTAGGGAGAGTGCTAGCGCTGAGTTTTCAATAAGTTTACCGTTTTAATTCGCCTCGTCATCAAAATTGCCAAACTTTCTACCAGCAATGAAAACTCGAAAAATATTGCATTTTCAGCTAAAATAGTTCCTGACACTATTTATATCCCTGAACTTAACTCTACAAAAATTCTATTCATAACTTTAAAAACAATTTGTTTCTTGTGGGAAGCTAACCCTTGGCTTTCGATTACGTTCCTACTTTTCAGTCTCAATTTTACCAATGTTTTATGTATAGGTATGAACAGCCAATGGAATAGCAGCACATCAGCTTCAATAGATGCGACCAGCAGTGTATCTTTCAATGGCCAGTCTATAAACCAACAACAACGTTTGTCCGCCGACATGCGTTCGTATTCAAGTAGGTGTAGTGTTGTTGCACACTGCGCGAACGCAGATGACAATATAACTCGCTAATTTTCACAGGTTTTCAAAATATTGGTCCAGTGCTAAACGGCCCCGAGCAAGCTCCAGGCAACATGCAATCACCGCACGCTGGCAATTACGGGGCCGCTAATGCTGCTGCTCAACGAGCAATCGAAGCGAGTCAACGGCAACAAAATGCAGCTTGCGGCAATTCGATAAACCACTATCCAATCGAGGAGAATTTCAACAATCAAGGGCAAGCTATGATGACTGCGAAATCGATGTACAGTAACAGAGTAGGGTAAGCTGGGTTTGTAATTAAACGATAAAGGATCTGTTTTGCACTATATCGACGCGGGTTAAATTCTTGGTGAGTGCAGCTGCAAAAACTCCCATCATTAACTCTTGATAAACACAAAAAAAGTATAGTATGCGCGCTTGATTTCAGTATACCTTGCGAAATTACTGCTGCTCTCTTACAGTTGAATAGTTCTACAGAACTTCGACTAGCATCAAATGCGGCGGTTAAGATTTTTTTTATTGTTTAGCATTTCAAATCAATCTCAAATCCACGGCGGCATGAACAATATGCAAATGGGTCGTGGTGGAAGCAACCAACCTATGGTGAGACTTTACTCCGAATCAGCTCCCGCCAGTGAGTAGTGGCGTCATCGATTTCGTGACGTAATTTACATGCTTAGGATGTGACTGGAACGGTTGAAGGTTTGGCTGCCGATCAGGCCTGTTTTGACTCTGGAAATATTTTTCCAATCCTTGGAGGTGATGAAGTAGCCCTCTCCTTTAAAAAACGATGGCATGTCGCCGCTTTGAATGACACCCGCCATCCGTGTAGTATTTTTCTTCATAGCCCAAGGCGCACGAGGCACGTATAGCCACAGAATTGAAAATATCTTGGGAAGCCAAAGCTTTACAACTGAATGGCAAAGAACAAAACCCAAGTGGGCCTAACTCTTTTGTTCACCACAATTTATAGTTGTTTTTTCTGAGGGTGTAGAGAATTTCAACTTACCCTAAACAGTACTGAGTACAAGGTGGGTCCCAGAGACCAACCGTCAACGCGTTTAATTTTTAGGCGCTGTTCCTGGTGGATACCATCGGCAGGCTCTCGACGCCAGCGGATATTCACAGAATCCTATGGGTTCCGGTCATTCTATGATGTCGGAATCCACCAATATGCACATGCACCAAAGTGCCACGTCGCTATCTCCAGGACAACGAATGACGCATATTCAACGACAGGTGAGATGAATTTAAGAAAAATTTGCGCTGTTAACAGTTGATCAGAACTTGTTGAACTCGGTAAGCGCTAGAAAAACGAAAGAATTTGGGTGATGACGATTCAAACTTACGTTTGTCCAGTCAGCAGTCACTCCAAGGTGCCATTGCGGTCGGCTTTAGTCAAAAGATCCACGGTCGGAGTGATTGGGGCCTGGAAAGATCTAGGTTTCGGCCCAAAGCAAGTCTGTCAAGCGTGTTGCAAACTTTTGTTAAAAGTTTGCGACAGCTAGCAATTTTTTAACTGGGAAACTAAACGAAATTTTGGTAATTGTTTTCAAAATATCCAATCCGCCGTACGGGTCGTGATTAAAGTCGCTCTCTGCCCACGGAACATTCGCTCGCCCATCATTTCGACCTCAGCAAAACCTAGTGCCTTAAATGCATCTAGATGTAGTTGGAGGCCAAAATGACTGTGCTCATTCAAATTAAAAGCAACATCGTGAGAAAACGAGCCTTAATTTACGGACTTCTGCTTAATTCGTATAGGAAGGCGGCACGCGGCCGCGAGCGAGTCTTTGAAAACCGCAAACTAGTTTATCGTGGCCAGTGGCAAATTGCAATGAAATTATTTCACGATTTTAAAAGCTGTAACCTCGAATGATAAAGCAAATTTGGTTTCGAAATCTTCACAAACACAAAAACTTCAATAAGGTGTAAAGCCCTAGCGAATAACAATGACACTTGTTGTCAACGCGGCACTGTGCTGTGTAGCACAGGCTCGAAGGCGTAGTTCCTGTTTGGTTGCAACGCTGTGGTAGATATGCATTGCGCCAGCAGTTCTGGCAAAAACACAAGTTCAATACATGAACGTAAGATTTACTCCAACCGTGTGATAAAAACGTGCTATTTGATCTCAACTGTTCGCTTCAAACTAGAATTGGATGCGTGTAAACGGCAACGGTGCAGCGTAGCAGAGTTCGATTGTCTTTTTTGTTTTTTATTACAATTTTAGCTCACTGCATTATTGAACAAATACATGACCTAATCTATATGATGCCTAGGTATTGCTTGTCGTCGTCTTTAATCGGTAAAGACGTGATTATGGGAAAAATTAACTTCCATTGTTACCAGGTTATACTGGGAATTCAAACTGTTTTGATATTAGTGCAATGCTGGTGTATTATATAGTTGTATCAACAAACTGTAGTAATATCCACGGCCACTAGCAGATAAACCATTTAGCTATTAGCTTTCAAGAAACTGGAAATTTCCTGGCTTTCTAGGTGTCGCGATGCTTGACCGTCTATATGGCAGGTCTAACTTCTGTACCTGTTCTAAATACTTTTCTTTGCCCTAACGTCGTCTGTGTCCATGGATCGTAAAGTCAATCACGCGTTATTGCTGGACATAGTCTTATCGAATTGCATTTTGCAAATCAGCACTTAACATGTCTTATGATCTCGTTTAACTCTTCTATTTCTTTACAGAAAATGTTCAAGTCCGTGGTTCCGTCTGCCGGCGGTTTGCCTCAGAGAGGCTCTAGTCCTCATTCTAAAAATCCTATGAACGCCGGACAGCACTTATCCGCCGGAGCAATCAATCCTGCGAGAATGCCAGGAACGAATAACGTCGGAAGCATGTATCCCGGTAAGATCACGATATTACAACTTACTAATGACGAATAACTTGTATGCGATTCAAAGCAGCCGGGGAGAAGATTGTTTTTCAAAAACGTGTTATGACACACCTGTCACAACTGTCTTGACGCTGAGTAAAAGCTAAAGCAATAAACAAAGTTAAGCGTTTTGGTCAAGACTTGCGGCTTGATTACGACTCAAAAAAAATTGAGCAATTGGATTGAAATGCACAGCTAGTAGAGCTTTGTAACTTTTACAGTTTTCAACACCTTGAGCTATTTTAATCGGGACTGCGTAAATTCGGCTTTAAGTTATATCACATTTATTGCGCTTGCAAAGAATCTGTTAATACTATTGTTGAAAGTCTTTGCTTTGACTTGACAACGGAATCGAACCCAGGTGTGCCGGCTGTTTGTCATTTCATTAACTTTCGTTTCAACTTGTTTCAGGAAATGGAAATAGGAGCGCAATGAGCGCTGGAATGCAGCGGATGAATGCTCCTATGAGCGTTCAATCTTGGAACCGTTCCTCTTTTCCCCAGAATGCCTCCGGTGCTGGCAACGCTCACAAGCTACTCCCAGGCTACAACATGACTTCTAATCCCAACGTTATGCCGGGCGCCAACCCTGGCTATTCCTCAATGTCCCGTGGCATGATGAGTTCGAACACCGGCCAGGGTATGAATTCGTCTAGCGCGATCCTCCAAAGGAATCCGACACAAATGCAGAACCCCACTGTAGGGATGCATCGCGGTATTCCAGGAGCCACTCAACCTTCACAAATGCAGCCCCATGCAATGGGGGGATTCCACCACCAACAGCAAACTTCCTTTTCGCAGTCCGCAATGATCCACAACAACATGGGAACATCACAGATGACCACTAGCTACGGTGGCCAAGCTGATGTTTTGGATCATTTGTCCGATGGCATGTATCCACAGTCCCAATCTCCAAACATTCAGCTGGATTTCAACAACTTCGGTTGATATTGACGCTGTGGTTGTAAAATATTGCTGTAGACTTTTTTGCGTATTTATTTCTTTTTCTTGTTTTGCTGTTCGCGTTTGCATCTTATTTTCAAAACTGCAATTCGGTTTACATTTATCACATGATATTGACAATTTATCACAGGCAGTAATACAATATCATACTTTTTTAATGGTGCGTATTTTATTTATGTATCTTATAATTATTGTGTTAATGTTTTTTTTCCTATTTAATTACTTTGAACTTGCTATTTATAATGCTGATCAACGACCAACGCTACCCTCTTCTTGTACGCGCGTTCACAACTGTTGTGAAATGGACTGCCGCTTTCGCTAAGTTGATGTTGAGTGGGTATATGGTGTAAATCAGGCTGTCCGTTCTTGTGGTTGCTCTGTCCTAAGGAAGGGATCAACAGCATTAACCCCAATGGAGCACTCCTTCGTAAAGCTCTGGTGTGTGATTTTTTATTGGATTGCAAAACTGGCGTTTTAGTACGATTGCAATGTTATCAGTTGATTATCACTGCCTTAAAGCCATGCAAACGGCTGTGTAATCCGAGTTTTCAAGCGCTAAAGGCCATTTCATGCATTTTGACCCAGTAATTTCAGTCTTTCTGCTTTTGTTGCTGTTAAATTAGACCTATTCTATTTTGTAAGTTATCGCCATGTCAACCAAAGTTCGTTGTTGGTTGTCATGGCAAATTGCAATCACAGCCGGCAACCGTTAACATAGGCGTGATCGATTCCTGAAAATTTAACCAATTCAGAAGCGGAATCTTTTACTTTTGTCTTGCTATATAGGCCACCCGAAAAGTTAGCTGATTTTGAAGTGTAAAAATCAACTGCAAACCATCTTCCAATTCATTGTTAATTTGGTCAAAGACCCATCCGTAACGGCCCAAAGTTGCAAAAATTTTGTTTTTTTGCTCACACCAGTAACTAGTACACTAAAGGATATGTGGTAGTCAATGGCCGGTATGTGGAATCCATGTACTTTTTTACCACGTCGACCTATTATAGCACAAATTTTACCGTTTTTTACTCATTTCTAAAAGAACTGTCCAAACCAAAACTAGTTACTTTTTATAAGACTTTTTTTATCAAAAAATTTGTACTATTAGTGAGGGTTTTCAGTTTTCTTAAAAAAAAACTTGTCGCATTGCCTAAAATGCTTTGCATTCCTGTTTCTTTAAAATGTTATAAAATTGAAAATAAAAAAATAAAATGGCGTTGCATTTTTTGTAGTCGCGATGCTAGGAATGTAGCAGAAAGTTTCTTGAATTAAGCCCATGCCGAGTTTGCAGAAGTAATTGAAGATGGTGGAAACTCCTTGAGCAGTCGTTCTTTGGTGTTCTCAATATAGGAACCCAGATTAAAAACACTTCTGAAACTGGAATTTATCACCATTTAAGCGCAGGATATTCCATGCAAATGTGAGCCTGTCTAAAGAAGAGCGTTTGACAACTTTTCACCCCGCTTGTTTTGATCCTTGATTTGCGAAATAGAAAAGAATAGAGCCAGTATTGTCACTAAATCTATCGGTAGGATATTTTTTATTTCTTTTTCCATTGTGCGGCTTCTTTTTTTCTACCTTTTGGTTTTAGAGTGTCGTTTCCTGTGCTCCCGTATTATCCTCTTTCTTTACAGAAGACTGAAAAATGGCAAGACGATTTTTTCAGTTAAATTTATTTTTAACATCACGAACATCGAAGTAAACGCATCAGTAGATATGAACAAAATATCTCAGCCTACAGGTGTTCATTAACTCATAGTTCTGGGATCGAATGATCTTGAATCTTGAGGAGTCCGCTTCCCATGCTAAAAATATGCAGTATAAACGAAACAAATAACTAACTGCGTGAAGTTGCTCTCAAAATGGATGTTAGAAACACTTTACTTTGACAAACACTAGAATGTGTGAGAGAAGACCGTAATGAGCTGCAAAACGTTGCAGTTTCGATTATTATGAAAGGATTGGCTTCTGGCTTAGGTTGCCCTGCAAGAAAAGACAAAAAACCAATTTGGTGCTAAGTTTTGACATATCTTTACCATATTTAGTGAGAAGATCGTTTTGAGTTTTCAATACAAGAAAAAACAATCATTTCTTACTTTTTGACGACATGGTTGTAAATGAAACTTGGCATTATTGTAATTGTAGCTGTCTTGCCGCAGCTGAACATAATTTCTTCGATGTTTTTGTCCTGCAAGTAAAAATATTTAGCAAACGACAGGTGCTCAAGTATGATCACGATCACAAGGCGGCATCGGCCAACATCGAAAGATATATGGACAGACAGAAGATTTGGCACAACTTAATCGGCTCTAAAGTTTAGCAAGTTTAAAGCATTTAAAGTGGCACTATACAATTACCAAGTCAATATCGAAATTAGAACCTAATGCTAACTCTCTGAAAACGTTCAAAATGATAACGCTATAATTTGCGCTGCATCCTTAATTGCTTCCCTGACTTCTTGCAAACTTGCTGACGTCACCCGGCTGGGCTACCAGCCAGTTTCGTCGAGCTAAAAATATCGGTTCATTCGGCTGCGCCAACTTCACACGAAAATGGCAATAGAGAAACTTTGTTACTTTTCTTTGTTTCTTCGGTATCTTTCGTAAATAGGGGCATCGCCCTAATCTCTTTCAACGTACTTTTGAATTAGGACTGGTCTTACAAACTCTTTGTCATCTCACAAATTCTATTCATTTCTTCTAATAAGTATGGGGCACAAAATCAAAGTTGATGGTGGGTACCGTAGTGGCTTTTGCTTTTCAATTACACAAATAAGTTTTTTAGGGGTAGGTTTATCTCAAGACTTGGTACTACCTCTTTGTAATGATATTTGTGACACCATGTTCTAGGCTGCACCAATGAATCTTTGTTCCGGAGTAGGATAAAAGAGGCCAGGGTTGCATGTGATCAAACAGTTGGTGTAAAGTCACCTTTTCATGAGAAAAATTTCCCTCCACGAGTGCGATTTCACACAGTGGTAAAGATTTTTATTTCACTACTGTAATGTTCTCTCAAACTTCGAATTTCTTAAACTCCGCCCCTTAATACCGATTTTCTTGCTACTAAATTAACCCTTGGATGCATGACCTATTCCTTACTCAAATTCACACAAACAAGATCAAAATGACCTTAAATTTTTGATTTGTCGGAGCGTATTTTTGCATGAATTAGCCAAATACGAGATCAGATCAAACGGTTCTTTAAGTTTTTCTGCACGTTTTATGATTAGTGAATAACAAAACGTAGCAAAAACTCACGTGCTCAGACAAAAAGTCATTAACAGATAAATGGAAGTAGCTATGGCATAGGCCTATCCTTCACACGTGGTGTTTGCTCAGTTGCAGCACGTTATAGTGGACATGCTATAATCTCGACAAACAGACCTCGCATCTTGAGCAATACGTGTTCACTTTTCTGTGATTTGCATATAGGCATACGTGACATCTCTTGATTTTTGATGTTGAAGTCAATTGTTGGATTACATTTGGAGTATGAAATTGCAAACCGCACCTAATCATTGCCTCCTTAGAAGGTTTTTGAAGTGATCTTCTTCTTCATCGTCTGAGCTATTTGTTGTAAGCTTTATGCAGGAAGATGTAAATATAGGTTACACTGCGTTAGCGCTCACGCTCGGTTTGCAAGTCTTCAGTTAAACTGGGGCCACCATAAAGTCTTTTGGTATGACTCGACTTGGGAAATTAACCTCAGGTCTACCGACTGCGAAGCGGACGCTCTAACCACTACGCCATCGCGCCGATTTTGAAGTGATGAGTAGGCCTGACGCTTTCTCATGTAGGACTTGACAAGCTGCTTCACCAATTCTTTTGTGAACAACAGACATGCATGAGAAACTCTTACCAGAAAGTCAGGTTGCAAAGCTTTCAACACGGTATACGCATTCAACGCAGCAATATCGAGTACCCCGCTCCTAAGAACCATGGGCCGTCTTTTAGTTGCCCTTTTGCAAGTATATTTGCACACCATCTGATCTACCAATTCCATTCCTCCTTTAATAGAGTTGTAACAAAGAATGATCTCCTGTTTTTTCTTCAACGACATTTTTGGTTATGATGCATAGTGCTTAGCAGGAAAACGGATTTTTTTTTGGAACACAGCTCACCATTGTTTAATTAATCTAAAATCCGAATTTCGAGCTATGGATTGCCCTAGATTTGGAAGATTTCATGATTAGCGGTATATCTGGCTTGCTTTTTCTGAGTGCTCCTTTTTTAAATTCCACTGCTCTCAGAATTTTTTAGCAAAAAAAAGAGTTTTACTGCCTCACCAGTACTTTAAAACTGCTTTTTTTATGTGTGCTTTACAAGGCAGCTTAGGCATAGATCAAGGGTAGCCACATTTGCTGTACTAAAGAGTCAAAAATGATGGAAACCACCATTGAGACAGCAGCTACGCAATTTTACGTTTAATTTGACGCATTTCCGTCCCAATCGAAGGTGATGACTGGAGACCATCATTTTCAAAGCCCGAAATTACGCATTTGCATCTTTCCACCGCCGACAAACCTTAACGTGTCACACAGCAGGTTCCACACACCTGCATTACATCATTGTACACAACAATATCATGAGTCAAAAGAGTCGCATTCAAAGAGCCGCTTGGAGCTCGCGAGCCACGGTTTGGCCAGCGTTGGTATAGATAATGCTTTTGATAGCTTGGGGTTGGTGGCATGTTCAAATAGCGCAAAAAAAGCGGAAGTCAACCAAAAAGTGAATGAGCTATACAAGTTGGGCACCACAGGTAACCATAAATCTATCTATCTAAATGCTGCCAAACTTTTAACTTACTGTAGGTAGTCCACCTATGTTTTTCAACATGCAAACCATGCAGTGTACGCTTGTTGATTTATATTTTTTTGCGATGTTTGTTTCATTTTTAATTTCAATATTTACACCCTGCGGCGGCTATTATATTTTTTACTAGCCGGTTATGCCGGCGGAGCTTCCAAGCAGTAATGTCGAGGTTAGCAATATCGGTTCAGCCTGTTAGAGCAGTTTCATCCAATGAATAGTTAAGAAAGCAGTAACAAAAAGTTAACGTTTTTTGACAACGCCTTATATTTGCCCTGTTTTCACCATAACCGTGCTCAAACTTAACAAGCTTTTATCCGTTGAATTCCGCAAGTGTCTGAAAGCATATTAAAGTAGTGGAAGGGCGCCAAGATCATTAATGGTATTTTCAAGATCAAGCTGCTACATATTTGGCCCGCTGCTTGCGACTTTTTCGTAACTGTAGGCGTATTGCATGAGCAAAGCTTCTGCTGCGGGTTTGTTGCTTCGTCTTGGCATGAACTAGCGAAGAGAGTATTAACCCAAAGTGATGCACTCACAGTTAAGCTATTGCAATTGCAGGGCCACCATTATTAATGTCGAGGTTAAAAATATAGAATCACACAATTGCACCGCCGAATTGATATTTGTGTAAATAATAATAATGATTGATGTTTCTTGACATAGCCAAATCTCGTTACAAAATGATGTCTATGAAAAAAAAATTATAGGAGGTTGCCCACAGCCACAAAATTTTTTCAAAGCTTCTAGGCACGCCTTGCTTGTCCTGTTTCCAACATAGGCTTACTTGGAAACTGGGCTTGCCACAGTTGAAAGAGCTAACGATTTCAGAAATGGTTTTGCCTTTATTTGATGAAGTGCATGGAAGCATAATTTTAAGATTGTGGGTGGGCGCCAAAGTGATTGATTTTTAGGAACAGCGCATAAAACATTAGAACTACTACTACTTACGACTTATTCCTGATTGTATGCCTATGCCTATATAGAGCCTCTGGCTGTGCGCATGTTGCTAGGTTCTGGCATAAACGCAGCCAGGAAAAGAACAAGCAAACCCAAAGTGATGCACTTAAAGTTAATGCAATTGCAGCGCTCCAATCAGTAGTGTCGAGGTTGAGAATGTGATAATTGTGAGAACAGTAATGAAAAGTTAACGTCTTTTGACACGGCCGCATCTCATTCCAAAATCAAAAGTACCGTGTTTTTAATGGGAATCGAGTAGAAAAACATTAGAGGTGGTAGCGCATAGTCGCTACGATTCTCCCAAAGTTTTTCAATTTCCTGGCAACGTTTTATTTGCCCTGTTTCCAGCATATACTAAGGAAGTGGACTTCTAACAATTGAAACAACCAATCATTTCTCAAATTTTTAGTCGTTTATTTCACGACTTGCATGGAAGCATAAATGTAAAGTTGCGGAGAGGGGCGTCAAAGTGATTGCTGTGTAAATTTTGAAATATGGTGTTAAATATTAGGCATACTACTAGGGTTACCATATTTGCAAAAGCAAAATTCCGGACAGTGCATGGCTACTTCTCATGAGACCAAATATATAGGCTTACCATATTTTTGTGATCACAAACGGGACGCTCAAATTCAGTTGCTGACCTTTTTTTTTTATTTTTGGAGATCACTTCCACACGGGGTGCATTTAGCTTCGGTTGCACCCAAAGTGTGAGTGATCTACAAAAAAAAAGGTCAGCACCTGCTTGGCTACACCTTTTGTGTCATTTTCGGCCGGAATCGTCATTGAGGTAGAGTTTGTTATCATAATGCCTTTGCTTATTGGGACAAACGTTTACATACCATAGTTCGAGCTGTGCTGGCTGACTGAATGAAAAAGCGGGACTTTCAATGATTTGACCTTGACAAGACCTGAAAAAGCGGGACTGTCCCGCCTAAAACGGGACGTATGGTAAGCCTACATACTACTAACGATTTTTTGTAATTGTATGCCTGAATGCGTGGCCTAACATCTCTGGCTAAGCGTTAGAGTGGAGTGAAAAAAATTTTTTTTCAAATCAAAAAACCAGGTTTATTAAAGTCGGTGGTTAGTCTAAAAACACTTTCCAAAGTTTTTTTAGGGTTCTGCCACTTACACCCAGGTGGCTAAACACCCCCAAAAATTTTGCGCTTCCCCAAATTTATGAAAATCTCATAACTTAAAAACTAGTTGAGCTAGAAAATTGGTTTTGGGCTTAAAATGCTCAGAAGATCCAAGATTATGTCTGCTCCAATACAACTTTCTCTTCTAACTACATCACACAAGCCATAAATCGGCAAAAATGATGTTTTTGCTCATGGCGAAGTAAAACTTTTACCTATAACGTAAATCGGCTTGTTTATTTACTTTGTATTTTGTATTTTATATATACATCATTGCTTTGGCAGTCCTTAGGTGGTTTTGATTAACTACTGTTTTACTAGTCAAAATTAATTAAGTACCACAAGTTCAAAATGTTTTTTAAGAGATTAATAAAATAGAGAAAATGTGTTTTATTCTCAAAAATATCTTTTAAACTTGGTACTCTTACTGTGTAAAGTGTTATCATTTTGGAACAAGAAAAGCTGTTATTAGAGTTTGTAAGCGTCAAGGGAAATATATTTTAAAAAGCTGTGACTCCTTTCCAAATAGTGTTCTTCCAACCAAAAAAGATGCTTTGCAAAGATTGCTTCATGAAAGAAATTGGCGAACAAGAGCAGCAGCTGTCATTGTTGCAGATGAACTATATGAACGTTGGATCCACTGTAATATTTATTGCATTAGTGTAGATGGCATTGTGTTTAGGATTTTCACTCTTGTCAAAAATTTTTAACAGATTGAATCTCAGCCAAAAAAAGGGAAAAAAGGATTCAACACCAGTGCGACATTTAATTATAATATGACGGGATTTTTACGTGATATTGAAGAATTGTTTGATATTTTTTGTAATGACCAGAAACAGCGACGAAAACTTGAAGAAATTGATAAGTCGAAAATGAATGAAGATGATTTTGCATTTTATGAGGATCAAATAGGTCCTTGAAAAAGAAAATGTTTGGATGTTGTTGAATCAATCGATCAGTTTGATATAAATTTTCTTCAAAATATGTCTCAAAAACAATCCAATTCTAATAATTCAGTTTCAACAAGCTCAGCAAATATTGATATTGTAATTGGTTTTTAATCTGATACAAGTACTAGTGAAAATTCAAAAATATCAGTATCATTTGATTCAGCGTTACCTTGCTCTTCAAAATCTATTTTGCAACAGAATCGAGTTACGTTGAAAGAACTTGCAATGGTTTGTTAGCGATATGAAGTGTCTGATAGAGCTGGTGCAGCTATAGCTTCGACTACATTAAAAGCTTTTCGAATTGTTACTGAAGAGGATAAAAAATATGTGGTAAATAGAAGCAAGTTGTGAAGAGAAAGGCAAAAATACAGAGAAGAAATTAGAAACAAGGAGCAAGAATTATTTGAATTAGTGGATTCCATTTGGATAGATGAAAGGAAAGATGCCACAATGACAATGGTTGAAGTAAATAGAAATTACCATCGCCAAACAGTCATTGAAGAACATTGTGTAATTGTAGGAGAGCCTAATGGTTTTTATCTTTCACATGTAATGCCAGAAGATGAGAATGGATATAAAATAGCAACATTAGTTTATTCTACAATCAAAGATACAGCTCTGGAACAAAAATTGAAGATTGTTGGATCTAATGGAACCGCTGTAATGACTGGCAAAAGCAAAGGATTTATTGCATCATTAGAAACTTTAGTAGGAAGACCATTGCAATGGGTTATGCGCTTGCTTCATTTAAATGAGCTTCCTCTCAGACATGTTTTTCAAAACTTAGAGGGCGTAACTTCTGGATCAGACTCTTTTTCAGGACCTATTGGTAGGCAGTTGAATGGTGTTGTTTCTGGGTGGAAAGTAGTAAGTTCAAATCTATCCCAAATCCAAAATTTCCTGTTATTCCAAACTCTTTAATGGATGATTTAGGCAGTGATCAATATTATGCTTGCAGGATTTGCTCTGCCGTGATGTTGGGATCGTTCATGCTAATCTTGAGTTTCTCGAAGCAGAAAGGTTAAACCATTGACGCTGGTTAACATTTTGATGTCGTATTCTTCGATTTTATGTTGCCCAAAAAAAGCCGAGATCTCATTTAAGCACTTTGGCAGAATGTTTAATTAAAGTTTACTTTCCTGGTTGGCTTCAAATCAAATTTAACAACAAGATTACTGATGGACCAAAGAACTATCTCAATAACCTTACACAAGTAATGGGATTTCCTAACAAAATTATTCGGGATATTGCTGTAGCGGTTTTGCAACGAAATACTCATTTTGCTCACCATGAAAATATATTACTTGCGATGCTTGCTGATAATGATCACAATGTCCGTCTTACTCAGTCAGAGTATCTAAGAAAAATTTGGATAATGTTGGTGTCGCGTTTCCATAGAATTTTCGTTCGATCTCAATCTTTAATTTACTTCTTAAAATTGAGGCGACTAGTAGTATCGCTCGAATAATTAAGTCTACTTGCAACTTAACAGCTAGGAAAAGATTGGCTTCCACTAAGATACTTTAACCCACGCACTTTCGATCAAAAACAGAACAAATATATTCACAAACCACTTTAAAACACAGAAATAAAGCACTTTAATATATGAATATCGGAGACTAACCGTAACTAAATCCACCAAATAATCGTTTGTCACACCAATTGAAATCCACTATAAATTACCACAGATCAACACGTTTTTTCCCTTCAGCCTCTATACACTTTTTATTCTCTCCAAACTTTACTCTACTACACTCTCTCTCTCTCTATAAGTGAAAAATCTAGCCTCCTTATATATACCACTGGAAAATAATCTAGAGATTGCCAGAACAATATCACGTGACATAGAAAAAAAGCACCGTTAATAAATTAGGTAATTGGGAATCAAAATAAATCTTGGAGAAGAAACAAGATTCACTAGAATACACTGGAACTTAGTTATGTAGTCAACCACTGTGACGTCAGAAAAGGCATGTGAGTTACAAATCTATTAATAAATGCGACAGAAAAAAGATATTTTTCGAAAACAGTTCAGCAAGTTTAGGGCTTCATACAATTCAAATTTACAATTAAAATAATCACGGCAAAACAAAACAACAGATTACAGTTACTATACATAAACAAAAAACTATTCTTTCAATGCAAATTTACTTATTCGTGACAGTTGGTCGTAATGAAGAAGTAGATGTAAGAAAATTCATAATACCCAAATTCAATACCAATGCTAAAACTTATTATTCCTTGTCAAGCTTGAGTTTAAAAGACATGCATGAACCACTTACATTAAAACACTTATTGAATAAAGAACTTGAGGCTTTTCAACAATATAAACTCAACCTGGAACATCCTTGCCACCATCAAGCTGTTGAAAGGCATATAAAACTGGTTTCTGAAGCTTCAGCAGCTGTTGCTGGATTCAAAAATAGAGATGGACTTATCAGACAGAAAATACGATCAAGAAAACTAATGAAAACTTTTAACACCAAACAGCAATTTAATGCCTAAAAAACTTGAAAATTAGTAAATTGGGCAATATTTTGTTATTTTACATAGTGTGTGACTATTGTTGAGTATATAGTGTTGGTAGCATTTTTGTCAATTTTTCTTGGCTCAAAGACTGCTAGATTAAAATGCTAAGTAAAAATTTCTTTATTTGTGCAAGTAGCTAAGAAATGACTTTAGTTAAAACATGAATTTCACAACAATTTCTTAATAATAAATAATTTTTTTTAACGATTTTCATCAAAAATATCATTTTTGCCGATTTATGGCTTGTGTGATGTAGTTAGAAGAGAAAGTTGTATTGGAGCAGATACAAACTTGGATCTTCTGAGCATTTTAAGCCCAAAACCAATTTTCTAGCTCAACTAGTTTTTAAGTTATGAGATTTTCATAAATTTGAGGAAGCGCAAAATTTTTGGGGGTGTTTAGCCACCTGGGTGTAAGTGGCAGAACCCTAAAAAAACTTTGGAAAGTGTTTTTAGACTAACCACCGACTTTAATAAACCTGGTTTTTTGATTTGAAAAAAAATTTTTTTCACTCCACTCTACTGAGCGTATATTGATAGGTCGAGGCATAATTGCAGCTAGGGGAAGTGCAAACTAACCCAAAGTCAAGCACTTACAGTTAAGTTATTACAATAGGTGAAACTGCGCTTAAAAGGATAATTCAAGGGTCAATTGTTTGTGATAAAGATATGGACAATTGATGCGATTCATGTAACATTTAACGTAAAAATTGTCATTTGTTTAACTTCGCATGTTTGATTAGTATGTGTTAAAGGTTGAAATCAGTCACGCTTGCGACATGACTATACAAAAGTTTTGTAGCTTGCAATTGCATAACTAAAAAAAGTTTTTCGCCTTCCGCTATGTTAATACTTTAATGCAGTGATTTCCAAAGTTTTTAAGTCACGACCCACTTTTCAAAACATAAATTTTCGGGTCCCACATAATGCTGCATGTACTTTGAAGTACTTGGAAAAAGTACAGTGAAAACAAACATCTGTTCAAGATGTTAATTCACTTTTAAATTATTTGAGACAAAGCATGCAGTAACATAAATTTTGAATGACTTTTGCGACCCACTGAAATTACACCCACGACCCACCAGTGGGTCGCGACCCATAGCTTGGGAAGCACTGCTTGGGAATTGTTCTTCTCTCATAGCCAGTCGATCAGTTGTTTGGTTTCGAATTAACAGTGATTAAAACTTTACATGTAGCTACTGCCTGCTCCTTTTTTCACCTTTGTTTTACTTTAATCGTATCCGACAGCATTATGGCATTATAGAGCGAGTTTGAACCGTTGAAGAAAAAAGAGAAACGCATGCTTTACAGTGCTTATAATGTGTAAAAAAGAATCTCTTGTTGCATCTTCAATTCAGTTCAAATTGTTGCAAAATTTTTATCGAAAGCACCTGGTTAATATCTTCCAAAGAATTTTTAATAGCGTTTCTGCAATTGGTAGTTTTTGACAAAATATGGAGAACAAATTGTGCAATCAAGCGGTAGCTGTGACATTTTAGACCCCACAGGCAAAAAATATTTTAAAGTTGGTATGTTGGGGCTGACTTTCATTTCAGCAAAAAAACATTTTTCTCTATCAAGACATGCAAATCAAAAAATTATTTCAGATTGTGACGTCATCATTCCCCTTGTGACACTCATTTTGGGGAGGTGATCAATAGTGTCACATTTGATGCTGGTACGTCCAGTAGCTTCGGAGGAGTTAAAGCGTTAGTAGGTACACACCTACAGACAGAATTATACTTATATATTAAATTTCACGGTACACTTGCTGGCGTTTCCAGGGGCTCCGTTTAGGAAACCCTGCCTTTAGGTATGAAGCATGAAAGCTGGAGGACTGGAGTGGTGTCAAATTCAATGCTTTATAGGCCAATTTGTTACTATATTTGAGACAAGGTGTGCAGTACGATGCATAGTGAAATTATACTGAAGCTTAGGGGTTTCAACTTAAAAAGGCTAAGGACTACTGCTGTAAACAAAAAAATATTTTTCGATATTCTAAGTTCAGAAATAGATACTCCTTTTGCCACTTGATCGATTGAGCTCTGCAAGTAATACACAAGCACTCAGAATCAGAGGTTGTTGTTATTGTTTACCCTTCTTTTTCCTTGAGGTAGAGACAAGGCATGAACGGCGATTCAGATTCGCAACGTAAATTTATCCAGATCAGGCTATGTGGAAAAGCGGCAGTCCATTTCGTGACAGTTATGAAAAAAATTGCAAACTGGTAGTCACGCCACTAACGATGCAAATTGCCATAGGTGGGTTTGCAGAAGCTGTCAGTTGCAACGTGCTAGGTAAGTAGCTTTACAATTGTTATCGGTGAAGGCAAAGAAATGCAAAGATTTCGAGGACAGCAACCTTATAACTTCGGAATAGTTATATTCTTGAAAAAACTTTAATGTCAATTTTCCTGCCTTGCTCCAACAACCATGGTAAAAACGCATTTTGTTTATAACGCTGGACTTACACACAAACTACTATAAGTATGATTGTGAAAATTTTCTGGTATTCTGAGAATAAAACATATAACTAAATTTAACAGACCTTCATCCCCACAACGCATTGGCCATTCACTTCGCACAAATGATGGTTAGTTAGAATTCCATTCCGGGCGGCCGAGGAATGCTGAACCAAGGACACAATTTTTCCGTTTTTGAAAAGGAACCCAACATGACCGGTGTTGTCCTTTTGAAGAGTTACCGTCCGTTCGAAGGGTCTGCAATCATTAGAAGCAAGGCCATAAGCTATTTTAAGAATTGACTTTGAAAAAAAGAGACCTTAAGAAATAGAAATGTAGTAAAAAAGTTATCAAATGGAATCTTCAAACACATTTTTACACATTTTAAGGAGATACTTGATAGGGGATAATGGGTTAACTTGCTTTTTTCAATTGCCAGCTTGGTCTTTTTTTGCTTTACATAAACTTACCGATCTCGTATTGCCATTTCTACTCTCCGCAGACTGGGATCTTTTAATATCTTCATAACTTTATCCCCACTGTATCCAGCAATAGTGAGATTGTTGATTTGCAGAATTTGGTCTCCGAATCGTAAACCTCCGATTGCTGCTGGAGAACTCGTATTTACAAAAGTGATAAAAATCCCCTAAAATATTTTCCGATTAGTAAGTCATCATGATCTAGCGTAAAGTTTGTGGTTTACAGTTGATTATCCTGCATTATTTTCTTTGTCTTCTTCTTCATCGTATGTGCTATTTCTTGTGAGCATTATGCAGGAAGATGTATTTATAGGTTACACTGCGTTAGCGCTCACGCTCGATTTGCAGGTCTTAAGTTAGACTGGGGCCACCACGACGGGTAGACTGCTTGGCCTCACCACCTGTCTGCCACATAAAGATGGAGGCATCCCGTTAAATATCTTGTCCAAGGACATAACAAGCAAGCTTGTCGGGTTGCTCTCCACACTATCCCTATTTCGCTGAGCGCCAAGCAGGGAAGATGGGGATGCCATTTTTCAAAGTCTTTTGGTATGACTCGACTTAGGGAATGAAGCCCAGGTCTACCGACTGCGAAGCGGACGCTCTAACCACTACGCCATTGTACTGGTATTTTCCTTGTCGAGCCATGCTAAAGACTTCCAATAGCCACAAATCTGCCGCTAGACATTGAGCAAAAAGAGTAAGTTGAAGGATGAAATATGAAACAAAGTGAATTACTCATCCATGATTAAATATGTCATGGCGAAAAAACTGTTGCAGAAAAATGCGCCATAGCGTGCCGAAAAAGCTTTAAATAAGAAGAAACTTGCTATGAAGATGATTTATAAACAAGACAAAGCAATTTTTTAAATAAATAGAAAAAATTTTTTCCAAAAAACAAAGTTTAAAAATGTCACCTGAAATTTCTTTAAAGCATGTAATCGTTTTTACCTTGTTGATTGATTTAATTCGTAATCCAAGCTTTTGTTTTGCATTTTTGCAAAGGACAACCGAACGTATTCCTGGCTTTAATTCAGCTCTTCGATACCCAATGATCCCCTGACTACTGATTGGGGCAATAAGACCTACAGAATATATGTATTGAGATTCGACAACAGTTGTTTATGCAATAATCTAAAAGTGACTTATTTTTCTACATTAGCGGGTTAACTCTTTTTACTTAGCGTCAAATTTTATGAGCGTCATAAATTTAACACAGTAGATAAGTCGCTTGTATCTTAGGTTGTTCAAATCAGAGCAGCCTTGGTTCCGGTCCCAAGCCCGGATAAATAGGGAGATTTGCGACAGGAAGGGTATCCGGCGTAAAGCCTAGCCAAATATTTTTAATGCGCGTCGTATCTAACTTTATACCGGATTTGCCGAGGCCACGAATAACAACGACCGTTACCATTGACTGGGCACTAAGGCCCTCTGGTGGACATGCTACTTGGATGCAAAGAAGAGGTGGAAGCAGTGGAGAAGAAAGAAGGAGAAAAAGGAAGAGAGGAAGAAAGCTAAGAAGATCAAGCTGAGGGTTGCGATATTAATCGTTGGAACCATGACCGTTAAAGGAAGAGAAGTGGCAGATTTTATGGAGCGAAGAGGGATGGGCATATTGTGTGTGCAGGAAACTCGCTGGAAGGAGGAAAAAGCAAGATGCATAGGTGGATGATATAAAATGTGGTACTGTGAAAGCGGAAACAAAAAGAATGGCGTGGGAATCATATTGAAAAAGGAACATGTGGACAGGGTAGTGGAATTGTGGAGGGTAACAGACAGAATAATATGCTTGAAGACGGAACTTGATGGTGTTATGTTGAATGTTATCAGTGCGTATGCGCCGCAGGTGGGGTGCATACGTGAAGAAAAGGAAGCATTTAAGCTGGACCTAGATGAGACAGTGGAAAAGATACAAAAAAAATGAAAGAATTGTGATGGGAGCAGACCTGAATGGGCACATAGGAGAAGGGATTAACGGTAAGAAAGAATGCACGGGCAGACATGGATTGGGAAAAAGAAATAATGAAGGACAAGCAGTCATGGATTTTGCTAGGAGGATGGAACTAGCGATCACTAACACCTACTTTGTAAAGAAACCAGCACACAGAGTCACTTACAACAGTGGCGGACGCAGTTCGCAGATGGATTACGTTGTGCTGAGAAGGCAAAGGACCAAGGAGATGGTGGATACAAAAGTTATTGTCGGTGAAAGTGTAGCGAAACAGCACAGAATAGTAGTCAGTGACATAATCACCTGGACGAAGTGGAGGAAAGCACCAAAACCAGTGAAGAGAATATAATGGTGGAAGCTAAAAGACTCGAAAGTGAAAAACAAACTCAAAACGGAAGTGATTACAAGCGGAATACTTGGTGGAAAGGAAGACTGACAAAAGTATCTGAGATAATACGAAGCATTGCCAAAATGGAACTGGGTGAGACATAGGGAAAAATTAGCACTGCAGGTAGACGGGGAATGGAGACGTGGTCGTGGAACCAGGAAGTCCAGGAGAAACTGAAGGACAAGAGAAAAGCTAAAAAGATGTGGGATATCATCAGAGATGATGCAAGCAAATTGGCCTATAAAACTGCAATAAAACAAGCTAGGAGAGAAGTGGCAAAGGCAAGAAACAAGGCATACGAGAAACTGTACCAAAAATTGGAAACAATGGAGGGGGAAAATGAGTTGTTCAAGATAGCAAAGCAGAGAAACAGACAAGGCAAGGATGTACAACAAGTAAGAGTAATCAAGAGCAAAACTGGGGAGATGCTGACGAAAGAAGAGAAAGTGAAACAGAGATGGAAGGAGTATTTTCACGACTTACTCAACCAGGAAAACCCTAGAGAAAGAAGAGAAATGAAAACGGAAGAGAGAGAAATGGATGTGGAAGATATTTCTGGAGAAGAAGTCAGAACTGGGTTGAGGAAGATTAAAAATAGAAAAGCTCAAGGACTTGATGACATACCAGTGGAAGCATGGATCGCTCTGGGAAATAAAGGTATGGAGTTTCTAGTGAATTTCTTCAATAGACTCCTACAAGGGGAGAAGATGCCAGATGAATGGAGGAGGAGCGTGCTCGTATCTTTGTACAAAGGTGAAGGAGACATTAAGGAATGTGGAAATTGCCGGGGGATCAAGTTGATAAGCCACACAATGAAACTGTGGGAGGGGTAATAGAAGCAAGAATAAAGAAGGAGGTGACGATCGCTGAGCAACAATTTGTGTTCATGCCAGAAAGGAGTACCACGGACGCAATCTTCTGTTTGAGGATGCTGTTGGAAAAGTGGACTGAAGGGCAGAAGGCAGTGCGCTGTGCCTTTGTTGACTTGGAGAAGGCATACGACAGGGTACCCCGAGAAGAACTGTGAGAATGTTTGCAGTTAGCTGAAACATCAGAGTGCTACATAGGTTTATTAAGGATATGTATGACGGAGTGACAACAACTGTGAGAAGTGCAGCAGGGTTGAATGAGGAATCCAAGGTAGGTGCTGGAATTCACCAAGGCTCAGCACCCAGACCATTCCTTTTTGCCATCATCAAGGACAAGCTGACGGAGGACACCAGGAAGGACGTACCACGGATATGCTGTTTGCAGATGACATAGTGCTGACTTGGCAAAATCATAGGTAGCTAGAGAATGATTTAGAGATTTGGAAAACTGCATTGGAGAGAAGAGGCCTGAAAGTGAGCCGGAGCAAGACCGAGTATTTGAAGGCTGGGGGTGTGGATGATGGAGAAGAGTTGAAGCTGCAAGGAGAAAACGTAAGAGAGCGAAAAATTTTGAATACCTGCGTTCGACAGTTAGTGGCGATCGAAGATGTAAAGAAGAAGTAAGGAGAAGGAATCAAGCAGGATGGATGAGTTGGGAGAAGGTGTCTGGAGTTCTGTGCGACAGGAATCTATCAGCAAGGGTTAAGGGTAAAATGTACAAGAGTGTTGTTAGAACAACCACGCTTTATGGAATGGAAGCGGTGGCAGTGACGGAAAGACAGGTGGGAAAAATGGAAGTCGCAGAGTTGAAAATGGTGAGATGGGCACTGGGAGTGACAAGAAAGAACAAGATAAGAAACGAATACATGAAAGGGACAGCAAAAATCGTAAAGCTAGGAGGCAAACTTCGGAATGCAAGGCTACGTTGGTATGGACCCGTGAAAAGGAGAACAGAAGGCTAATGGGAAAAATGGTGATGGAGATGGCGGTGCCAGGTAGAAGGAAGAGAAGAAGGCCAAGGAGAAGGTGGATAGATTTGGCGAGAGAAGACACGGAAAGGGTTGGAGGTAAGGAAGGAGACAAAATCGATCTGGATAAATGGAAAATACTTTCGCGCTGTGGCGACCCCGAATAGGGAAAAGCCGAAAGAAGAAGATAACTCGCTTGTATAGAGTAGCCTAAATTTTATGTCAATAGTGACATTGTAACTGTCACGAATAAGCAAATTAACTTCGTTGGAGTAGCATATATATGTATAGTCTGTAATTTATTGCTTTCGTTCTGTTGTAATTATTTTATTTGTGAATCTAGAATTGTCTCGAGTCCAAACTTGGTTTTATATCTCGATTGTTTTTTTGCAAAAAAAACTTTTTTTCTTTCGAATTAAGATTTGTGTCGTACACATCTCTTCTGACATCACAATGGTAGGTCATGTATTTACGTTCAAGACTAATCCAGAACACACTTTTTCGTATCGAAAGTTTTCAATTGCCGATATGACGTAATTTATTGGCGGTGTTTTTTTTGTCATGTGATGCCGTTCTTGAATTTTATGGATCGCGTCCCATTCATATATGTAAAGGGCGGCGAGATATTTTACCCATGGAGAGTGAAGAGAGAGAGAGAGAGAGAGAGAGAGTGAGAATAACAAAGAGCATAGAGAGACAGATAGCGTGTTGTTCTGTGGTGGTTTGTTTTGGATTATATTATTAGCGTGACAAGAATCAAGCGGATAATTAATTGATTTAGTTTTCTGGTTGGTTTCTGATTGATATATTAGAGTAAATTGGTTTGTGCGATCGACGAGCGAAGGAATTTAAAGTCTCGAAGTATTTTGCGAATATATTTTGTTCTGTTCTTAATCGAGAAGTGCGTGGTTCAAAGTATCGTGATTAAGTATTTAGTAGAAGCCAATTTTCACCTAGCTGTTACGTTGCAGTCAGAACTAATTATTGGAGTGATACTATAAGTCCCCTCAATTTTAACGAAAAACTAAAGTTAAAATAGAACCAAAATTCTGTTTATGCGACAGCAACAAAAGGGGCATCGAGGAGGGGAGCTTATGCTAATTATTCAGACAAAATTTTCTTTTTAGAGACCCAAAAACCATGGATTGAAAACAAATAAAAGCAATATTTTATGAATCGGACAATTTTGTGTTGCCCTACTTTTGCATAGTGTTCCCTAATTTATTTGTGCTGGCACCAGTGTGCAGTGTGCCTAGGGTTTTAATTCCCAGAGTTTTGATACTTTAACATCTGACCTAAATTACAGCTCGTTAAAATCTTAGCCTAGTTGAAGTATTTAACCTGAGTATTGTGGGAATGGACTCTCATTGACGACTGAAGATTGGTCGTATTTTGGCGGTGGCTCCAATGGCAAGCTGTTGCGCACTTCGTCTGACTGTAAATTGAGGCCCATGTATTCATTCAAAGGAGGATAGAGGGGTTCAACCCATTGGCTTTCACCTGCAAATAAACCTAGGCCGTGTTTTTGAATGGGATTATGGATCACACACTTTGCCCCTTCTGGAAACGTAGCTTACCACGTTAAGGCGTTACAGCTCGCAAGTACGAGACTGTGAGTTCAATTTCCAGGTGGTCACTGCGTTAAGTCTTCTCTCGTATTAGTACATCAAATTTGGCCTGTGACCCGCATCCACAGAATGATAAACCAAAATAAAATACGATCTTTAATTCAAAAACTTTGCACATTTGGGATTGGTTCAAAAGAAAAAACATAACCCTGAGAAAGAATCAGCGACGGGCCAGCGGCATTATTCGCTTGAGAAAAATTGGCCCGTTTGCAAAAAATTCGTATTCCCGGTTTGTATTTCACCGGAGTGGTTAACTAAACAATAAGTAAAAAAACATTTTCCAAAAATGCGTTGCCATATCCCTGGAAAAAAAGTGCCAACGGCATTTCTTTCTAAGCGGTTACAGCATTTGATACTGAAATACTCCGCACCAGCAGCAGAAGTGACCAAGGCGGAACACTTTGTTTTGCTGGGGGGCAGGGGGGCTGACGACTCAAGATAAAAGCAACTACTTTTTCCTGGAAATCAAGTTTTTGAGAGTAAATATTTTGGCCATTTTTTGAAACTTATGTGGCTGAAGCTTCCTAGACCATTTTTTAGACATTTTCAGATCTATGGTGGCAACTTTGCAGCAGGTTTTTACTCCAATTGTTTTAGGTTTGATCATTACCAAAAAAATAATATCCCATAAGTTTTCAATCTTTTTTCTTCCTTCGATTGCTATTTATATGGCATTGTTTAAGAGCTTCTTCATTTATTGGTGCAGGAAATTAACAACTTACTTGGAGGAAAATAACTTTTACTCGATATTCCTGCGGCAGCTTTTTCCTCTTCTTGCAACTTTAGCGCCAGCTGGTGATCATATCTTTGTTGCATCTTTTCAAAAATACGAAAAATAAACTTTGCTTTGTAAGAGCAAAGTTAGGACAATAGTTCCGACTCAAGAAAAGATCATTGGTTCAAACCCTACTTTGGATTTGCTAGAAGAACATTTTAGTGCTTACAAACTGTAGGAAATTTTAGGTGTGTTTGGTTATTGCTCAAAAGGGATTAATTAGTAAAAGTAGAATACATATAAGTCATAATTTTGATCAAACTTTATCTTTGAATTATTAATTGCGTAATCACCATTGAAATAGCGTTGCTGTGAATTGAACATCTTAAACAAACCGTATCTAAAATTGCAAAAGGATTTTTTTAGTTTTATATCTTTGGTGGAGTTTTGTCTTTACAAACAAAACCACATCACCCGTATATTTTCTTGTAAATTACGCCACAAAGAAAATTCTAAAGCTGTAAAGCCTACTGTTTATAAGTTGTAGTTATACATAAATGAAAATATTGCTCTCACGTACAGCTTGATCGACCTTCATATCTTCTAGTGTTGGATAAAAAGACATTTTAGTACTTTTTGAAATTAGCCTAGTTTTGTTTTTTTGTTACAAACAAACAAACAATTACTACCTGTAGTGGTTTTCACACCCACTACAGTTTTCACCTAGGTTAGGCCTACACTAAAATTAGCAAAAAGTAGAAAAAAATGAATAAAAAGATTGTTTGCATTGTGACGTAAAAACTAGGATAATTATGCCAAGTTCAGAAAAGCAGTTGACACTAATGAAAACGAATTTCTTAATTAGAATGGTTAGCCGCTTTAACCTTGGACATAGTCAGTGGCGTGCAGAGGGGGGGGGGGGGGCGAACAGGGCGACGGCCCCACACATTCAAGGTAGGGGGACATCAAAAAAGTAAAATTAAAAAAGTTACATTTTATTAAATTGTTAAAGATATATGTTTTTTCGTATCGTAAATCTACTAACACATGCTGCATGGATCTGACAGGATCTTGCTTGGGGTGCATGGTGTGTTTATGTTTTGTAGAAATCTTCTGTAGTGTCAGCTTTTGTACTGAAATTATTATTTACAAAATTTCAATTAATTTGCTAGGTACTGTACAAAACCAAACGTATAATTATCTTTATTTACAACGCATAGATGCTTTTTATATTCTATGATTTTGCTTCTTTCTAAGGTCGTAACTACAACGCTATTTTCGCACGAGAAAAGCTTTATTTGTTTATCGATTCCACGCGAAGAAAAGTCAATTGCCTTAGCTTCTTGTAACGATTGAGCTCGAAGCAGCCTGCACTTTGCGAGCTGGGAAACTTCCTGTGAGAACCATGGGT
This sequence comes from Trididemnum clinides, assembly GCA_963675345.1. Taxonomy (NCBI): domain Eukaryota; kingdom Metazoa; phylum Chordata; class Ascidiacea; order Aplousobranchia; family Didemnidae; genus Trididemnum; species Trididemnum clinides. The sequence continues at coordinate 22,718,653 of OY776299.1, read as the reverse complement.
GTCAGGCGAGTGCTAGCTGTTCAGATGCTTGACTTTTCTACTAAGAAAGCATCCACATGCTCACAGATATCAATTTTGAGAAATAATATTGTTGAATTGGAGGCTGCATCATCTATTTATCTCAGTGCATGATGTGGAAAACTACAGCCGTAAGATATATGGATAAAAAGAAGTAGAGTGGAGGTAGAAGAAACATGAAATAATGAGGCAGCGGAGAACTCTTCAGATACTAGTATGGAGTCTGAACACAATAATAATAGTACTGTTTCTTTCCCGTCTCCATGTCAAGATGATGATTCCAGCGGAGAAAAAAAGGAGATTTCAGCACTTCCTGGCAAAGAAACGATTTTGGGCATTTGAAGAAACCAGTTCCAAATAACTTGAAGATAACAATAATACAGTATAGGCCAGAAAGATATTAAAATAAAAGCTGTCCAATTTCTGAAAAGGATGAGAGTTCTTTATCCCAGCAGTGGTTTAAAAAAGCTTGTACAAATGGAGAAATTGTGGCGAGGAAATGATTGTTGTACTCTCCATATCGGCAAGCATGTTACTGTTTTTTATGTTTCTTATTTTCAAAAAAGCAGTTATCTTCAAAATTTAGTAAGGAAGAAGGTTTTTCCACTTGGAGAAAGTTTAATCCACCAATAAAAAATCACGAAACAAGCCCTTCTCATACGGTTTGTATGAGGGAATACTTCAACCTTGTAGTTCAACTCCAGCGCTCAGCTACGATAGATGCTCATCTTCAAAAACAAGCTTTTGCTGAAAAGCAGAAACAGAAAGCTATTACTTTTTTTTGCCATATTTATCCTCCATTCACGAGAAAGCGAATTGAATCGCTTATTTTGGACAGGACGTCCGCACTCGCTTGGGAGTTGCCATTTCCGAGGTGTCTGTGCCACCTGTCTTCCATATAAAGGCGGGGCGTCCCGTTAAGTGCCTTGCCCAAGGATACAACAAGCGAGCTTGCCGGCTTGTTCTCCACAACCTCCCTTAAATGCCGAGCGCCAAACAGGGAAGGTGTGAATACCATTTTTTAAAGTCTTTTGGTATGACTCGACAAGGGGATTGAACCTCTGGTCTACCGACTGCGAAGCGAACGCTCAAACCACTACGCAATCGCGTCGGTTGAACTGAACGAATTGTTGAGGTTATTTCATGTTTAGCAAAACAGAATCTGGCTTACGTGGACATCGAGGAGAAAAATTTCTGGTTTGTTAGAGCCTGAGGAGACAATCGTTGATAATGTAAACGTGGGAAATTTTTTAACAACAATCAGACTTTTAGCTAAGTATGATGTAATCTTAGCTGAACACTTGCAAAGTGCCAAAGAGAAATCAAAAAGTGTTACTTACTTTTCCAACAGAAGTTAGAATAAAATAATCGATCTTTTTGGTAAAATTATCAAGAAAAAAATAATTTCTGAAATTAATGAAGCAAAATATTTTACAATAATGTTGTATTCAACTCCAGATATTGGCCGCGAAGAACAAGTTTTTTGGTGGTGGGGCTACCAGTCACTCATGACTGGATCAAAATGCGCTGCCATCTTTCCCCTAGCCTAATTTCAATTAGGTTGATGGCATGAACCTGAATTGCCGTTCATGCCAAACCTCCATCCCAAGGAAGAGGAGGGGTAACCACAAACAAACAAGAACAAGTTTCAGAAATTTTGCGTTATGTACATATTGATGAAAAGAGTAAAGTCCAGATAAAAGAGGTATTTCTGGGATTTTTTCAAATCGACAAAAAGATGCAGGCAGCTTAATAAATAAAATTCTACAGATATTGGAGCAAGATAAAATTTCGATCATTGATTGCCGTGGCCAAACATATGATAACGCAGCAGTTATGGTTGGAGTGAGAGGAGGCGTTCAACAAAAATTCTGGAAGTCAATCCTAAAGCTGTGTTTGTGAATTGCGAGAACCATAGTCTCAATTTAGCCTGTGTCCATGCAAGTGGTGTACATTCTGTTGTTGCGACATTTTTTGGACTTCTGGAGAAACTGTTTATTCTTTTTTCTTCATCTACGTCTCGTTGGGAAGTGTTAAAATCATTTATCTCCCGGACTGAGAAAAGACAACGTCAAACAAGATGGAGTTCCAGATACGACGCTGTGGAAGTAATGTACAAAGAAGTTGACAAAGTTATTGCAAGTCTTGACCTCTTGCTGGAAAGAGACTATTCTATGGATACCAAGTTCGATGCAGGAGCACTTTTACATTCTATTTAACAATTTCCTTTCATATCTTTATTAAATTTTCGGTATCCAATTTTAAAATCAGTGGACAAAGTTTCAAAGCGTCTACAAGATCCAAAAATGCGGTTCCATGAGGCGTTTTGTGACCTATAAAGCCTTATTCAAATCTTGAATTTGAAAAGTGAAGAAATTGTGCATAATGCAGTACATTCATCAAATGAATATTGCGAAAAATGGGACATACCAATTGCACGATCAAGAAGAAAAATAATGATGCCAGGAGAAACAGCACGAGATAGTGGACTCACAGCACAACAAGAAATAAATGCAGTAATGGTAGAGGTTGTGAACAGATTAAAAACCGAAATTAATGAACCGCAGTATTCGCCTGCAAGACCTCATAGATCGAATTTCATTTATCCTGAGTTTAATTTCAATTGATATTGAGCATCAGCAAGAAAAAAATTAAGACAGGATTGTTTGGACTTTGCAAATTATCATGGCAAAGATATAACAGCCATTGAGTTGTACGATGACATTATTGACTTTGCTATGCTCCTTCGAGCTAGAGGAAATACAGTTCCTTCTAATCTTAAGCATGTCCTTGAATGTTTAATGCAGTTTGGGAGGGATGTCTTCCCAACTTTATGTATTGCATATAGGTTACTGCTCACCATCGGACTTTCAATTGCAAGCTGTGAGAGGTCAATTTCAAAGTTGAAATTGATAGAAACATGTATAAAATCATCTATGCTACAGGAACGCCAAGCAAGTTTGGCTTTCATCGGCACCGAAAGAGAATTCCTTTCAGCCGATGTAAAAATTAAGGTAGTTCAAATATTTTGCGATAGAAGAGCTCATATGGAAAAGAGAAATCGTGAAGTGTAAGTAGCTAATTGATTTGTTCACATCATTGCATGTTCTAGTTTAATGAAAAGAGTTACTTCTTTGCCTGCTTTCACTAAACAAAGTCCTTAAAACATTTTTATTGTGTAGCTCACAACAATATTAAGGGCAGCAAGCCAGCAATGCATCAAACTACATGGTTGCACTTGTAGTACAATTCTAGACACTATTTGTAATAGAAAAAAGTAGGCAATTCTATCTCCTGTTATGCCTCACGAAGTTATATATACAGTATATAACAGATCATTTTGGTGGGCCTATTTGATAATCATTTGCATGCACAAACGCAATGTCTTGTTCCTCAATGCATACCCTTCACCAGATGAATTTTTCTTACAAATGTATGCCTTAGCCCTTAATTAACACATTAAAACAAAAACACTCTTTGAAATATTTTAGTTTAATTTTTCGACACTTTTTTCTCAACACTAGTTTTACGTATTTCAAATGTCTGTCTTTGTCACATTCTTGAATACTCGACAGTTTGGAAGAGGAGCATACAATCAGGCAGTTGGCCCCGGGCATCACCAGACCTCTGCACTCCACTGGACATAGTACAATCCAAATCTATAAAAAGCTCACGGTGGCATTCTTAAAGTTGACTAATACCTTTTTTTGTAATGTAATATACTAGCTAGCCTTAAGAGTGCCATCTTGAGCTTATTTCACTTTTAGATTGAATTTCTTAAGACAGATTGGTAGTGGGATATGATATTTTTTGTAAATTCAAATATTGTCGCGTTCATAAAATTTTGGTTCTATCTCAACATTAATTTTTTCTTAAAATTGAGGCGACTTATAGTATCGCTCCAATAATTAGTTCTGACTGCAACGAAACAGCTAGGTAAAAATTGGCTTCTACTAAATGCTTAACCACAATACTTTGAACTACGCACTTCTCGATTAAGAATAGAACAAAACATATTCACAAAATTCTTCGAGACTTTAAATTCTTTCGCTCGTCGATCGCACAAACCAATGCACTCTAATATATCAATCAGTAACCAACCAGAAAACTAAATCAATTAATTAACCGCTTGATTCTTGTCACGCCAATAATTCAAAACAAACCACCACAAAATAACGCGTGTGCGTAAAAATCTCGTTGCCCTATGTATATATGGATGGGACGCGATCCATAAAATTCAAGAACGATATCACATGACAAAAAAGCACTGCTAATAATTTACGCCACATTGGCAATCGAAAACTACCGAGAAGAAAAAGTGTGTTCTGGATTAGTCTTGAACGTAAACACATGATTGTGACGTCAGAAAAGGGGTGTACGACACAAATCTTAATGAGAAATAAAAAAAGTTTTTTTGCAAAAAACAACCGAGATAAAAAACCAAGTTTGGACTCAAGGCAATTCTAGATTCACAAATAAAATAATTACAGCAGAACAAAAGCAGTAAATTACAGAGACTATACACATGTATACTACCCCAACGAAGCTATTTTGCTTATTCGTAACAAACACATTTCTTTCTACTACGCGCTGAATGTTTGTTGGTGGCTAGAAGCATCATAGCTGTAGATAAGTCAGGGTAAACACAAAATCTATGCGAGGGGTTGGCAACTTTTGACGCTCAAAGAGCCATTTGCACCCGGCCACAACTGCAAAAAAACACTTGGAGCCGCACAACTAGGCCTACCTGAAGACCAGTTTTCTTCGGAGATCATCTTCTTAAAGAGATAGTTGAAGACTTTTGGGGATCAATGTTCTTAAAGTGCTTGCTTTTCTACTTTCATATACTTTTCTTTTGAAAGTAACTTTGCGAAAGCGACTTTTGAAATTTATGTCCGCTAGTTTTTGCCTGAATATTATTTGCATTGGTTCTCCAATTGTGCGCCACGATGGCGGGGGGGGGGGGGGGCATCGTTTTAAATTTCCAAAGACGTTGCAGGGGGTTGTGGATCCGCGTTGCGCCTGCCTAAAAAAAAATGGACGTTAAATTTGATTTTGTAAAGTTAAACAAAGAAAGTTTTCAATACTTATGAAAAATGAAACGAACACATCGATTTGAATTTTCAACTGAGTTGGTAATTACTAAAATTTTTGTTTAAAAAAAATACTGCAGCACAAACATGATTATTGCAAAGCCATAGAAGAGACAAATCTCCGAAACAAAATGTCAGCCACTCTTTTGAAAGTTTAAAACATCAACTGCAGCTAGTGAATACCAAAAGGTTGCTTAGAAAAAAGGTGTGGCACGAAAATACGAAAATCGACATCAAAATCTTAAAAACATGTAATATAACGATAAAACAAAAAGTTCTTCAACTGGACAAGTATGTCGCTACCTTTGCAGGACAGCAAGCAAAATTTTCAATGTGTTGAGTAGTATGAAACATCGCAAATAAAGCAAGTTTTCTTCAAGTGCGTCTCATCGAAAGAAGTTTGAAAATCACTGCTTTCAGATTTTCTCTGGCTTTTCTTGCCGCAATTTAGGGATAAAAGAGCGATCGGCTGCTGCCCTTGAATCTGTTCTGCCAAGCACAACTCTTGTCTGCGAGAATTTATGTTGTTTTAAGTCCTCTGAAACTTCTGCGCCTGGAAGCATAACACTCGGCACGATTGATTACCACCGCGTAGTGAGTGTCATAAGGGGTAGTTGACGTCGTAATTAAAGATATTTTTTCAATTCGCATCTTTTCGTGGAGGAAAGCGGTTCTTGTACCCGACTTTCCAACTTGCAAAAATTTTACATTTTTGGGGTTAGAACAGGGATGTGCAACCTTTTTGTTATTGCTGGCCGCAATACGTTTACTTCTAGAAAGTACGGCCACCAGTAAGTTGAAAACTTTTGTTAGGTTGCGTTAGGTAAAAGCATAATGTAAAACAATGTCAAACAATTTTTGATGAATTTATTTGATACAAAGAATTTATTGATTACAAAGTTTTCGATTCATCATACATTAAGGACTCCTGTATACGAGCAGATAAGCTCGCAAAGTCGGGGGTCTCTTTAAATGCCATCAGTCTTAGTTTAGACACCAAATTGCTGTCTAATAATCGGGTTCGGTACTCGTTCTTCAGATACTTTTTCTTTGAAAATGCTGATTCGCACACATAAGTGCTTCCAAAAAGAGCAAGTGTTTCTCTTGCCAATTCTCGTAGCAAAAAATATTTAATTGCACGTTTCCAGCAAATTTTCTTCGTCCTTAAACTTTTGTACAAGCTGCTCATCATTCTTTGTCTCTACCAGTTCCATTTGGAGATCCATCGGAGCACTTTCAGTTTCCACCAGATGTGGAAAAGCAACAAGTCTTAAAGTTTTTGAAATTTTCTCAAAATCTTGAAAACGGTCAGAAAAATCCTGCAATACTGCATCAAAAACATTACATACGAGAGCAATTGGAACTTTGTCAACTTGTATTTCATTGCTGACAATCAGAGCCGTCAATTATGGAAAATGAAAAAAATAATGCTGCTGAAGATGATTTTTGAGGAGACGACATTTGTCTTTGAAATCCAGTACTTTCTTGTGCATGAAACAAACTGTTGTTCCTTTTCCTTCCAGACTTTTATTCAGATTATTATCGTGCGTCAGAAAATCAACCAGAAACGCCAAAGATATAGCAAAGTTGAGGTTCAGTAAAGGACAGTCTTTGTTTTTTGTGGAATAGTATTCCACTATTTCTTTGCGCAACTGCAGTAGACGGTGAGATGTTTCTCCTTGAGACAGCCAACGAACTGCGGTGTGATAGGCAATAGCCTCGGCAGACGTTTCGTTCAATTGCAAGAGTTCCCGAAATTGCCGGTGATGAAGAGCATTTGAGCGAATGTATAAAATAATGCGATTCACTTTTTTTAAAGTGGCATTTAGAGCAACAGATTTGACACATAGTGCTTCTTGGTGGATAATGCAATGAAGGTTAGTGAGCTGTTTGTTATCATATGCTTTTGATACATACGCTGAAAATTTTGCCACAAGACCTTATAAGTTACCAGTCATTGCAGGCGCACCATCTGTGCAATTGCCACGAAGATTTTTCAAATCTAATCCATTGCGAAGACAGATATTTTTAACTGCAACAAAGATATCTTCTCCACGGGTGCGAGAAGAGAGTGTTTCCATGGAAAGAAGATCCTCACACAGATCAAAACGTGGAGATAGAGAACGTATGAATACTAGTAGTTGCGCTGAGTCCTTGATGTCAGTTGGTTCATGGACAGCGAGGGAAAATAAACTTGCTTTTTTGTTAAGCTTTGTCTGCAGAGAAAGGGTCAGCTGTTTGACAATATCATTTTGACGGCGTTGAATCGTATAACGCGAGAGAGCAATTGATGAATAGTCAGTTTCCTTAACAGGATGAATGCACTCAACCACGTCGATGAGACATCGCTTAACAAGTTTCCCGTCGGAATAAGGCTTCCCCGCTACGCCAAGATGATATGCCACTCTGCAAGAAGCTTTGCAGCGATTATTATCAGATTTAGCGAAAGTAGACATGCAAGATGTCTGCTTTCGTACACTTTTCTTCAAATTTCCCACACAGGTCTTTCTGAGCTCGCCTTTCAATTTCGCGTAAGCGTGTGATGTATGACGACGAAAATGTTGCTTTGCGTTATCTCCTTTAACAGTTTAAACAACTTGACTGCATATTAGACACATCATGGTGTGCGCTGGTGTCTCGATCATGAAATACTCTAACTCCCACTGGGAATTGAATATCCTTTTTTCCTCTCCTGGAGTTCTTTTTCGTTTCAACAACATGATACAATAACTGTTTGCAATATTTAAAATAGATTTTCTACTAAGCCTCTCAAGTATATACATGAGTTGCTAGTTGCTAGCCAGCAATTTTCAAGGCAATCTCCTATCAAGAGGGATCTGCCTCCAGCATCAACATATAATAGAAAAAATTTTTTTATTATATTATATGTTTTTTATGTATTTATGATAAGTCTTGATAATGATCCTGCACCCCTATTAGGGCTTACCGATGTGACTTGCTGTCCATGTCATGTGTGTGTGTCCTTGAATGTGACCCCCATGATATAGGTATTGCGGTATCATATGGTTTTGTATTGCATTTTTTTTGCACCCAATGGCAGATTTGTTTTTTTAGCATGTTTATTATTGAGTGTTTTTTACACCCGCCTGATGAGACCCAATAAGGTCGAAACCGGTCGCGGGTTATTGACATGATGTAACAGATTGCTTTATGGTACCGTATGATGCTGGTGATCATTTTTGAGCAAATTTTTTCTATTATAAGCCTCTCAAGGTGTTATTTTCAACTTGGGGAAACACCCTTTTAAAATTGCAACATGCTCGAGTCATTTGCCAAAATTGTCGTGTTCCTTGTCATGTTGTGTCATTGTAAGGTTGAGTAACAGTTTAGTGAGTAAATCTCAGAATGTTTATTTTGCATCAGATTGGTCAGTCTAGTAACAAGTGCATGTCAAGCGATTTGGTGAGGAAACAGTGAAAAAGACTATGAAGTGGTTGAGTCAGCTGGCAGCACTGTTTTAAGTTTAAGGTAATTGTCAGCCTGACAATTCCTTGAAATCTCGCATTGGTTGGTTATTTCTATGATTATTTTTTGCTTTGATATGGTTTCAGGTGCATTCTACAGATTAAAAGTAAATGCTTAAAAGTAGTCACTAAAGCTGGACTTTGCACCAATTTCAGGCTAGCTGTAAGACATGTAAGATGGGGTTTGACTAAATCATAATTTTGAGTCAGGTAAAATTCAGATGTGTTATAATTTATTGTCATTTACTTTAATGTTGTGTTGGTTATTGCTATCATCCTTATTAGCAGAAAGTATTTGTTAGTAGTAGAAAAAACTGATGTTTATAAGTATTGCCTTTCAACATTTTGTACTACATTGTAAAGTCAAAATTAGAACAGAGAGTGAGAGACAATGGAAACATTGTGTTTTAATTCAAACTTTTTAATGCACTGCAAAATGCTAAAAGAAACTACTTGCAAATATCTAGTTATTTGTTGGTGACAAAGAGGGTCTATAACATTAAACGGAGATGATGAAAAGTAACTGTGCACATATGATTTCATTTTAGAAAGAAACTAAAATGCAAAAATCTCCAGAAAGTCTAGATTTATTCATACAGGGAAATCTCCGGCACAGATCCACGTTTAAGGTTGGAGTTAGGGTTAAGTTTGGCTAGAGACAGTGTTAAGCATTGTTGTCGAGTTAGAATTAGACAGTGGCTATTTTGCCGTCAACAGCATTTTACCCTCAGAGACTTATTTTGCTGTGAGTTATTTGTGATTGGTCAATCTTAATGATGTACTAAACATGTGACTTTTGGTTGTTTCTGATTGGTCAATTTTAATAACCGATTAAACAGATTTTGCACCCCCAGTGTCTACCCCCACACCCTGTACACTCCCTTCCTGTGTACACTGCCCCATACATTTACTTACTGGGCCTTCCCCTCTGGTGTACACTGCCTTTCCTTTCATGCCCAGGCAGCTGAGATTTGAACCCACAACCACGGTATCTCAAGACCAGCGCACTGTCCAATACACCACAGTGTCACTGACTAAAATGTAGTAAATATGGCAATATAAACACGCATGAATGATTATGGCAAAATAGTCTCCAAGCATAAAATGCCATCGATGGCAAAATAGCCACTGCCTTAGAATTACAATTAGGATTTAGGCCAGTGGTGGCATGCAACCAATTCTTTAAATTTTCTGAGCTCATGAAACTTGTTGCTAAAATATTTTGGCATGAATTTCCACTTTAAGAATTCATGTCACCAAACAAAAGGTCTTTATGCTTTGAACATGAATTTTCACTTTTGAAAGTTTAGATCTGCAAAAAAAAGAAAAGTGTTTCTATCATATTTTTTTTGATAAAGCCTGTTCTTACAACTTTTAAATGTCATTGCTGGCTACTGTTAGTCAGTGGAATTCTGCTGAATGTCTGTGTTTTATTAGTATCCTTCACTTTAGATGTTCAGTTAAGTCACTGTGTAGACACAAGACATCATTCGTGCACATCCAAGCATTACATGCCAGACAAAGATTGGGATCAAGCTTCATCTTGTGTTATCTGGTCATTATTTTATTATTCTTTAGTAATTGGTGTATTTTTAGGCAGCGCTTATTTTGCTGTTGATTACATTTTACCCTTGGAATCTATTTTACTGTTGAACATTCTTGATTGGACAAGTTGCTGAGGTTTCAAAAAAATTACTTGTAGTCATTTGTGATTGGTCAATTTCTATGATGTTAAAGTTGCGACTCAACAAAAATTTAATCCACAGTTTACACTTCACTTACCTATTATATACCTGCTCCAATCTCAACATACACTGTTATGTAATTCAAGGAAAAAAATTGTACAGCTAAGCATTCTCCAGAGAATCCAACCCCAATTTTTGAAAAATGATGCAAAAAAATCAAATCCCTAACCATTGCATTTATTTGTAGGTGTAGTATCTATTATGTCGCTGCAATGCTGAGAGTGACCTAACAAATGTTTCTATTTAAAGACACATTAATCGTGTATGGCAAAAATAGCTTGTGGGCCTAGTTTTCTGTCAATGACAAAATAACTTCTATGTGATTTTTTTCATTTTACTTGTTAACCACTTAAGTAATCATTTACTGATAGTACAATATGTTTAAATTTTGCATCATCATTTGTACAAAATTTGTGTCCTAAATTTTCGGTTTCAATAATTTGCCTGTATCTAAGATAATTGACAATTTGCAACTTATTTTTAACTGTGCTACTCATTTTATTTATAAACATGTCTCAGAGGCCATGTCACTTTGTATTTGAAAAAATTTGTGTTACCAGTGAAATATTGCATTGATTTTTGAGCTTGTGTGATTGTATACAGTTGTCTTCAACTTAATGCTCCAATGTATTTACAAGATATTTTGTTTTGAACATTATCAAAATGTGATGTTTTGATAATGTTCATTGCAATTGGCATTTTCTGAACTGGTGGAGCAAATTTGTTTGCCTCACTAAGAGTCACGATTTCATTACAAACTGCCCTATAAATTCTATTTAAAAAAAAGGCCTCAAAAAATACAAAACCAAACTTATTTCTTGCTTTTTTGCTACACATGAGAGGTGTTCACTTGCAAGTAGGATAGTCAGTGAACTGTTTTGCATTGTTACACATAGTATTGTCACAACCTCAGATACAAAAATTTAGAGTTTGATCAGTCGGCTTGCAGTATGTTATGGCTGTAGATTTTGATATATAGTGACTTTCACTAGAACAGCTTGGTTGGAGACATTTTTTGCAGCAAATATACAAATTTTTAGAGAGCTTTCAGAAATTAGTTAGTGGAGGTAGGTTTCTCAAACTAAAGAATTTTGCATTAAAAATGCAGCTAATCGTCAAAAGTACCTGTGTATGTGAGAATTATAGGAGTTGGTATTAGCCTGTTTAAGATATTAATTTAATTAATTGATATTAAGGCATATAGGCTAGCTGCAATCAGTTGAATAAAATACCACTTCCACGACCGGTTTTGTTCCTATTAGAACTCGTCAGGTGGACTCAGGTATTGAACCAACGATCACATAATTGCTTCATGCAGTTTAGTGGTATTTTATTCAACTGATTGCAGTTAGCCTATATCCCTTAATATCAGGCAACACCAGCTCCTATAATTTGTATTGTAACGTAGTAAAGGCACTGGCTTGGCTAGGAATTAAAGCATATATTGCATCAAGCTCACAGTAGTGAGCATGCACCATATATAACCTTAAAATTAACAGCATCAGTTGAAAGGACTGATGGCTGAGTGGCATAAATCACATGAAACAATTCATGTGATCGTTGGTTCAATACCTGAGTCCACCTGATGAGTTCTAATAGGAATGAAACCGGTCGTGAAAGTGGTATTTTATTCAACTGATTGCAGCTAGCCTATATGCCTTAATATCAATTAATTAGACTAATATGTGTATGTGAGAGTACATGCTCTGTTATAAAGCAATTAGTCCAACTGTAAAAGTCAAATGGCAGACACAACACTGAAGAACTGTCTCAAACTTCCAACAACCACGATTTTATTGGCATACATGCAATAGTATCAAAGAAGTCTGGAACACAGAAATCTCAGTAAACTTGTGTAATAAATTCAAGTGATTGTTCAAAAGTTCTTGCTCTTGTTTCAATTTTAAACGTTTACGCGATTGTTTTAGTCATCATTTTAAGCAAATTGGCCTGCAAGTTGGTAAGCTAGCAGTAAAATGGCCCACTGTCCAGAACTAGCTCAACCACCCTGCCCTAGCTAAGAAACCAGTATTTTTCAAGCATAATATTTTTGTTCATTTCATCATGCAAATCTAAGCTGTGCTGTTTCAGAAAACATAAATGCTATAAAGTTTTATAAAATTGGGTGTAAGTTACAGGGAATGCAAAATGAACTAAGAGAAGGGGAAGAATCACAACTTATATGAAGTGATTTCAAAAAAGAATGTGCTGATATCTGGAATTTCAGACTAGATGAACCTTTGCTGTTTGCAATACAGGGTGTTTCAAAAGTCTTGGGCACGTTTTAACATTAAATATCTCAAAAACTATTAAAGATATAGCAACGCATCTGATATTTTCTGAAAGCTTGCAGTCTCAAGTTTTTCATGGAATGTTCAAAGATGCTCATTGTGAGCACTGTTGGTCACACAGCCCACATCAAGCTGATAGTCCAATTTATGCCTAATGCATTCCAGCATTGTATCTTGCCCAACTGTATTACGTGAAGTTGAGGGGTGCCCTATATTTTTGCCTGGCTCAAACACCCATCCTTCATGAATTTACCATGCCATCTTAATATGAATTTTTTTCTGGTGCCTCATTTTCGGAATTTTGCGCAAAATGCACGTTGAGTAAGTGTCCATGATTCAGTTTTTGCAAATTCAAGGACGCAAAACGTCTTTTCTGGTTAAGTAAGGCCATTGGTGGATTGTTATTTAAGCTACATGAAAAGATCTCAAAAGATATAAAAATATTATTAGCATGAAAAACAATCTTAATAAATTTAGCTTTAAAATGATACCAATTTCGTCCTTCTACGATTTATAGTTAAGCAAATATGGGCACTTAAAATGTGCCCAAGGCTTCTAAAACACCTGTATTTTGTGTTTTTTTGTATTTTTGCTGTTTAATTACTGCTTAATCAACCAGCTTGTCAACGTCAGAAATGCCTAACATCATGATATACTGACAATCAAATAACCTTGAACATGATAATTCTATTTTTGCAAAAATTCAAACTTTAATGCTTCCAGTAAAGTGTAAATCACATTTAAAAAACATTTACATATTTTTTTAAAATTCTGGCGTCAAGAGGGTTAATGAGGGTTCAATGGAATCTGTCAAGTAATTTAACTAATGGCGATGCTGATATGTGTTTACTACCACCACAAAAAAGTGGTGGCACAATGGCAAATATCTACTAAAATCTGAATCTGATGATACTGGCCATAAAACTAAATACAGTCAAACCTCGGTTTTCGAACACGATTTGTTCTGGAAGGCTGTTCAAAAACTGAATCGTATTTTCCCATTACAAATCATGTGAAAGAAATTAATTCGTTTCATGCACCAAAAGAATAACTTATTTACCTACTTACACTATGCTCTGTATATTATAGTATAAAACCATTTATTCAAAGAGTCTTGGCAGTCACGTGTCGCTCTTGTTCTTTTTTTTTGTTTGAGAATCAAATTTTTGTTTGAATTCCGAGTCATTTTTATCTCGAATTGTCTGTTCGAAAACCGAATTGTTTGAACTTCGAGACGTTTGAAAACCGAGGTTTAACTGTATCTAAACCCATTATTTTTTTCATTATGCATCAAAATGCTGATGACAAATTACCATATGATATTAGGTCTAAACCAACATTTTCAAAACCACCAAAATTCTCTTTTGTTTAATTTTTTTGAGTGATGTGTGTCGTGTTAAGAAAAGAATTTTAGTTCTATCTCAATCTTTAATTTACTTCTTAAAATTGAGGCGACATATAGTATCACTTGAATAATTTAAGTCTGGTTGCAACTTAGTAGCTAGGAAAAGATTGGCTTCCTCTAAGATACTTAAACTCATGCACTTCTCGATCAAGGACAGAACAAATATATTCACAAACCACTTTAAAACTTTGATTTCCTTCGCTCGTCAAATACAGAAACTAAAACACTTTAAAAAAACAATCAGGAAACCAACTCCATCAATTATCCGTTAACATTTGTCACTCCAACAATCTGCAATAAATGACCACAGAACACGCACTTTTACTATTCTTTCTACTCTGCCACTAACTACCACTACTGAACTACCCTCTCTGAATTGAAAAAATCTCACCGCCTTGTATACAAAAATATGAGCTTCTAGAAAATGCTAGAACATAACGTGACACAGAAAAAACACCATTTGTAAATTACATAATCAGTAATAACAATAAAAACAAAAAATCTTTGAGAAGAAACAAGATTCACTAGAATACACTGGATCTTAGTCACGTAGTCAACCATTGTGACGTCAGAAAAGGCATGTGAGTTGCAAATCTATTTGTGCAAAATGCAAGTCAATATAAATTGACGTAATGCGAAAGAAAAAAGGTCGTTTTTCGAAAACAGTTCAGCAAGTTTTGGGCTCCAGACAATTCAGATTTCTGCAAAATAAAACAACAGATTACAACAACTATACATAATGAAAACTATTCTTTCAAAGCAAATTTACTTATTCGTGACAACGTGAAAAAGTTATTTTTACTTTTCTTTATTTTGTTACTCCGGCATTATTTACTTATTTGCCTGTGAAGTGAACCTTGGTGTTGTAAATTAATTATTGCTTTGGTGTTATTATTTTTGTTATTGACCAACCTTTGATCCACGATATCAGTATAGAACAAGGTCAGGATCGGGACTAGTTTTTGGATTAGGTTTTGAGTTGCAATTAGTGTTGTTGATGTCACATGACATCATCATGAACATGATGAACGTTGTGGACATGGCACACATGCACTATTTAGTAGCATCCCTTTTATAAAACTGCATCCCCCAATGCACTTTTGGTTATCTAGGCGGTATTTACCAGGTATATTCTGCTTTTTTGATGTTAAAATGATGTGTGCCCACCATATAGCTCATTTTATTAAGGAAAAAGATCGTAACTTTCATTAACAAGACAAATTTTTTAATCTTTGGTTTTGATGCACACAAACCATCAATAGAAGGTGCACTCACCTCTCTACTGTTGTTTGAAAATACGGGCCTTGTTTTAAAATTGATTTGTGTTCCGAAAAATCACTAATTTGGCAAAAAAACTGCTGAGAGAGTTGGATCTGCTAAAGAATGGGCTGTGTTGGTGGATATGTGGAGTTGAATATTACTGAAATGTGGAAATACGTCTCAGTAATATTCAACTCCAGATATCCATATGAATTTTGGGGTTATGGTTAGAGTTAAGGTTAGCGTGAACTAGATTTAGGATTAAGGTGTGTTCAAGCAATATGGCTGATTGTTTTGTAAACCCATAGAACTATATGGTAAGCATCAACATGTTAAATTTAAAAGTAATTAATCTGTCAACTGTTCTAGCTATTAGGCTGTTTAAAAATTGTTTTTAAAATTAGCTTGCTGCCAAAGTGACTTCTAGACAAAGAGAGTTGATGTTAATAGGTCTGTAAGAAACCTGTTTTGGTGATGAAACTGCTTAGCCTTGGCATAAGCAAGTATGTTAATCTAGTTTACTGTATTTGTATTGTCTGCGTGTTTAGAAGTGTAATTTGTAATACTGTTGGTTTTTCCAACTCTTCAAGCGAAAAAAATTTCTGTCAAAAAATTCGTGATATAGCTCACGCTTAAAACTTTAATAATTTTGATTATAGGCTTAGTTTTTTCATCATATATTTGATTGTGCCTCGTAGTATGCGCTCAGCACAATTTGTACCTGTAAGTACAATCATTGTGCAGGTTGGCCTTTTAATCTTTTGTTCCAAAAAACTAAATTTTTTCAATATGCAAGGTTGAACAATTATCATGTGACTGACCCAGCTGCAAAGCATCATATTTGAATAAGGTACTGAATGTGGTTGTTTGAGGTGACTCTTATACATTTTCTATGATAAAATTTGAAGCTGAATGATTAAATGCAATTAATTATGTAGATGACATACCATACCGATAGTAGCACTCTACTAGACAAAAACAACAAAGTTTCAAACAATGGCCTCATAAATTTACTGAAAATGCGTGATTCTATACCAAATTTAAGTTATTTAAACAACATCCTGTGCTAAGCATGCTACTTGGTACTGTAACAAACTATTTATTTTCAGCAAAGCTTTGCAATGCCAAAGACAGTACTCGACAAGAAACCTTTTTGGTTCTTCGTACAAAACAGGAGCTGTCATTCATGGATATCAAGTGAAACGGGTGAGAGATTTTGTGTTGTTTTTCCTTATCGGCCAAGCTGAATGAACTTTGCTGTCCTTAAGTTAGAATACCAGTGTTGATTGTCATTTCTGTGCGTCATGATGCAAAAGTTTAAGCCCTATGTTCCAATGTAATCTTGTGAAGAGCACATTCCTTAACAAAGAATTTGCAGTTTTAGTTGTTGTACAGTACCAATAACAAGTTTCGTGTTGAGCTTTTAGTTGACATGTTAAGTTAACACACCAACACGCATTTTTATGGGGCGCCATTTGTTCACCGCTCATTACACATGTTTTAGGACAACATTTATGACTAAATCAAATGCATTTGTTTAAATGCACAAATACATTTAACATTTGTTTAAATGTTTTTAACATTTGTTTAAATGCACAAATACATTTAACATTTGTTTAAATGTTTTCAACATTTGTTTAAATGCACAAATACATATGTCACTCAACCGTATCATTCACATATGTCACTCAACCGTATCGTATCGTTCTTTAAAGGGAATGTATTGCGAATAACGCTTTTCCGATAAATTTAGTCATTGGACCATCATGCGATAGGTTTGCGACAGACTCGTTTGAAATGGGCGACAGGCGCGACATAGTTAATAAGAAATATTGACCGAACCAAATCCAGAGAAATTTAAAATTCCTAATTATTTACTTAGAAGAATATTTATGTTGTCGAATTTAGCCAAGAGTTTACATAATAGTATATCATCAGCAGAGGAAACGTTTGGCGAATGATAAATCGCTCAAAGATGTTGTAACTTATATTCATAAAAAGACTGCGAGTTTAGCATTTATAGTTACATTGCATGTAGCATGGCCGAAACGAGTGGGCATTTACAGTAAATTGATTAAACAAGATAATAAAGAAAATATAAATCATAGAATATAAAATTAAAAAGGTTTTTTAATGTTTTATCCTATGATTAGGGTGGCCATACGTCCCGTTTTAAGCGGGACAGTCCCGCTTTTTCAGGCCTGTCCCAGTTAAATTATCGAATGTCTGGTGTTTTCGCTCAGTCATGCAGCACAGCTTGACCTAGGGTATGCCAAAGTTAGCCGTGATAAACTAGGGCATGTTGGCAGCGAACCCTACTTGAATGATGATTCCGGCCGAAAATGACAACAAACGGGCAGTGAAATAGGTGGTGACCTTTTTTTTTGGAGATCTACCCCACGGTAGGCGCGACCGTGGTCTTGAGCGTCCCGATTTTGATCTAGAGTCTATAGTAAGCCCAACTATTTGGCTTCGTGAAAGGCGGCCATCCGCTGTCCCGTTATTTGCTCATGCAAAAACGGGACGCTCAATTGGAGGTCTGTCCCGCCTAAATCGGAACGTATGGCCACCCTACCTAGTCATAATAGCAGTCTGCTATAAGCGTCCCGGTATTGCATTTCGAAAAATGGCCAGCCTACCTATGATGTATATAAATAAATAAATAAATAGACTCGGTAAAATATTTAAGAGTGCTCAATAACAAAAACAGTTAGAGCAAATTAATATATATCTTTATTAGCAAAAATACTACAGCCTGTTTCGCCGTTAAGGCTCCTCAGGTATTTCTTATTCAAATAGAATATATTCTATTTGAATAAGAAATACCTGAGGAGCCTTAACGGCGAAACAGGCTGTAGTATTTTTGCTAATAAAGATATATATGATGTATATATATATATATATATATATATATACATATATAGTCTTTCATAAGTATCATTATTTTCTGCAAGAAACTGGCAGACTGAGTTCATTGACTAACAGCATAAATCTATACAGCCTATGTTGCACTTTGCTTCCAGCAGTCACCCTATATCGTATCCAGCAGACATCTTGTAGTAAGAGACTCGGACTTTTGCGGTTGGTGGTTTAATTTGCTGCAGACCACATGTTTCAAGAATTTCAACTATGTCGCGCCTGTCGCCCATTTCAAACGAGTCTGTCGCAAACCTATCGCATGATGGTCCAATGACCAAATTTATCGGAAAAGCGTTATTCGCAGTACATTCCCTTTAAAGAACGATACGATACGGTTGAGTGACATATGTGAATGATACGGTTGAGTGACATATGTATTTGTGCATTTAAACAAATGTTGAAAACATTTAAACAAATGTTAAATGTATTTGTGCATTTAAACAAATGTTAAAAACATTTAAACAAATGTTAAATGTATTTGTGCATTTAAACAAATGCATTTGATTTAGTCATAAATGTTGTCCTAAAACATGTGTAATGAGTGGTGAACAAATGGCGCCCCATACATTTTTACCAGAGATGTGCTTAGTGCCTGTTGTTAGTATTACGCCTTCCATGATAGGCAGCTCTTGATAAAATTAGCATAGCCTTCCACAGTTTTGCAATTAATAAATACGCCCTAACCTTGGTATTTTTTCTTTGTTTTGTGTCACGTGCAATTACTGTAATTAAACTGATAAAAAATATTAAAACAATGCTCAGCTTATTTTGTGGATCACTCTAAAACTATTTGCCAATCACTCTCAACCATGAAAAAGTGTATTTTCCAAGTATATTATAATGCAGTCTTCTAGTAACCTCAATTATCATATTTGATAGATTAGTATTATTTTGAAGTTGTGTATGATGTGAGTTAAGTTTTTCACTTTGTGCTCGTTGTTTAAGGTTGTTCCAATTCCAAGCTTTGCAATGACTGCCATTGAATTGGAACATCAGAAGACAAAGAGCTCACACCTACATCTTGCTCGAGAGGACAAAAATAATGTTTTTAAGTAAGCATATGCAAGGTATTTGTATAACGTACTTGTATTGTTTGGTTTTTGTCTTTCAAAACCAGTGGAATTACAAATAGCACTGTAGCGATCACCAGTTTGGTTAACTGGCAATCTTACTCGAAACTGTCGATCTTTGCTGCAGCTTCTCATTGACCAAATTGTTAAACAAAAAATGGATCCATTTATTAACGAATTTGTAAAGAACATATCGAACTGAATAAAACTTAACAAAGCGTATCCAACTGAACTGAACTGAAATGCGTTGAATTGAAATGAATAACGTAAAAGCAAAGTCAAATGATTTAAAGAATTCCAAAACATGCTTAAAGCAAAATCAGAAACTTAAAATGTGCCCTAATTAACTAAACTGCGCAACAAGAAAATTAACTAAAAGCGTTGAAAAGATAAGGTGATACAAAACAACTTAGATCAAAAACACTGTAAACATAAAGCCGGGTTCGAAACCGCTACAGCACGTCATCTATAATTTGTAAAGCCTACTGTACCAGTTAAAATGTTTTGCTGTTTGATTGTAACAGCATTAATGTTCATCCTTACGTTGCTGACTTCTATGTTGATTGCAGATTTGAGGTAAGAGGTATTAGATCCGAATTAATGGCTATGCTTCAGGTTTTGTTATATATTTTTAATTACGGTCATCAACTCATTAGGAGCTTGCTTTGGTTTTTAAGTTATTTATTCTCTTTAGTGTTTTACTGCGGACCACCCCAATGAATAGCAGTGGAGTTGCACATGTTCTTGAACATGTGGCCCTGTGTGGTTCAAAGAAATTTCCAGTGAGAGATCCATTCTTTAAAATGCTTAACCGTTCTATGTCAAGTTTTATGAATGCAATGACAGGTTTGTTTCCTCTTTAACTTGATTTGACTCAAGCGTGATCTCTGTTTACATTTGTAGGTGCTGATTACACCATGTACCCATTTTCTACGCAGCATGCTGAAATGATAAAAGACAAAGCTGCAACATCAAAAGACTTTCGAAATTTGATGTCGGTTTATCTGGATTCCGTGTTTTTTCCAAGAATAAGGAAGCTAGATTTTCTTCAGGTTGGTAATCAGATATTTTTCGATACATTGTTCCAGATATGAAATATTGATGTAATTGGTGATGGACAACAATATTGTCATTGAAATGTGCTTCACAAATAATATATGGTGCATTTTTGTCTACCAACAAAGCTCATAGAGTGGACGTTATTGAGTTTTTACGCATTGTGAAACTTTATAAAGATGTTACAAAAACTACGCCAATAGGATCCAAAGCTTTGTGACCCAACTGAAAAAAACTGACTTATAATTTATTCAGAGTTGCTGATGGTAATACAGGCCTTTAGGATATTTCATTTAAAAAGTGACTGAAATCGATAATTTTTGTCCTTGTGCGGGCTGCAGTTACAAATCTTTGTTTCAGGAAGGTTGGCGGCTGGAGCATGAAACTGTAGAAGATGAAAAATCTCCAATCTTATTTAAAGGAGTTGTGTTTAATGAAATGAAAGGATTAATGGTAAGTTGGCAGCCACACGATTTTGATATGAATAATCGGGCTAGGTTTAGAAAAATTTTAAGGGTTATTATCACCTAAACGGTATTGAACTTTTTTTTAATTTATAACTGCTAGTTTGTCGCTACAAAAACTTCTGATGAAAAGAAAGATTCTAACAGTTCTTTTATTGGTGCAGTTATGCATTTTCGGTATTGGGTTTAATCTTGCAAGAGCTTCTATCACGTGTTGGTTATGCTTCAGTATTTTTTCAGGCCGATTCTAACTACTTATATGGCACTGCGATACAAAACCATCTTCTCCCTGACCATACGTACTCCGTATGCAGCGGAGGAAGACCGTCAGACATTCCGGAACTTACGTGGACGGATTTGAAAGAGTTTCACAAAACACATTATCACCCCAGCAATGCAAAGTGAGCAAAAATCACTACTTGAAAGAATTTGCGTTGTCTGTAGAAGGGGCATTTAGCAATTCAGGCTGTGAATTGAATGTATGGTAATATGTAATCATCATAGGTAAATAGCAAGAACAAGGGTGGGAGCTTGGTAATGTTAATCACAATTCGGTGCTGTTTGGAGCGTTGGTGCTTGTTAGGTGATTAATACAGCATTTAACTCGTGCATCTAATTTTATACGTTAATTCTACTTTCACGGCTGATTCTTGGTACAGTGTGTTAAGACCCCACGTAATATAATATTTTGAAGCTTTTTACTTGACGTTCTTCATTGAAGATTGCGTGAAAAGAAACGGTAAGTAAGGCTTGTATAGCAGGAAAAAGAAATCTGGTAGAAAGAAAAACCTTGCCAGCTACTCATCCAATCACAGCTCTATCCTGCTTCTAGGTGCCTTTTACTTTAATCATTTTTTTCTGACCATTCGCCCCTAGGAGGTTTATGTGAAAATCTTCGCGCAATTATGCTGTTCAATGCTAAGCTTGTTTTCTAATGCCTAGATTTATCACCTATGGAAACCTTCCTCTTGATGATCATTTAAAGCACATTGATGAAGCGGTAATGTCCAAGTTTGATGAGATAGATCCGAACACAGATGTTCCTCCACAAACACGATGGACCCAGCCAGTAAGTTGTATCCATATTTTTTGTGTCAAGGTTTTGAATTAATACTGCGCTTTCAGATGTTGCTGGAAGTAAAACAAACTTCTTGAACTGCTGTTTTTGCTAAAATCACGAATGATTGGAGATACTGTTTTGCAGAGAGCGGCCACCATAACTTGTCCTCCTGATGCAATGGCCCCTAATCCAGAGAAGCAAACCGTTGTATCTCTCAATTTTCTGTTACCTGAGTAAGTGTTCCGTATATGGTCAGGTTTTCTCAATTCATTTTGCGCTCAGAATTTTATACCCCACACTGTATGGGGTTTTATTTTTGTCTTTTTCTATAAATCGTATCAACCCTTTGACACTTAATCGTCCGTAGCAGGGCTTCTTAAACCTTTTTCATTCACGCTCCCATTTATAATTGTGAGTTTTTTCGCGATCCCAGACAAATATTAAATAAAGATATGTAATTATTTTGTGATGATTTGTTGATTGGATGACAATATACATATACTGTGTATGAAAAATTTAAAGATTCTATTTGAATAAGTTGCCACCTGCTGAGCCGCTTGGCGAAACAGCTGTAGTGGTTTTATTCTTTTATCCTGACGGGTAGTGTTTTAAATTATATACATATGAAAAAATATAGTTTTGTCAAGAAACATACTAAAATGTAAAATTAAAATTGCACAAAAAGTTGTAAAGTTGTTTTTATTATAATTACAAAAAGCGCAGTTGTTAACTGGTTATAGTTACAAATCGTTTGTTAATGAGAGAGATGTGCTTGTTTTTTACTGGATAACAAATTAGATCTTGGTGCTATATTTGACAATGCTGGACGTACAGTATAATCTCTTCAACAATTTTTAGCGATGAACGATATTGGGATTTAATAAGTGTTAAAGCTGATAAAGTAATTTCACATATATATGTGATGTTAAATGGCAGAAGAACATTTAATGTTATCTCAGAGATTGTGGGAAAATCAGTTTTAGTTCCGATCCATAATTTAGTAAAGGGCTTTTTTGGAAAATCTAGTTTTATGTTTGAATCACTCGAAAGCTCAGCAAATTTCTCTTGAGCTTTATATGGCAGGTAATCAATCTCACTCAAGCCAATCAAAAATGGTTTTTGAATTCAAGATAACTTTTTGCAATAAATATTTCATATAAAATATTTACAAAACTGTGTTTCTAGCGCTCTTAAGTGACCTATAATAACAATTTTTGCGATAAAAGTATTGCAATAATTGGGTCTTACGTGCCGTTTTGCATTTACATAACAACTGAGAAACCACTTGCTGGCCATATTTATTTGTTCTTATTGTTCTAAATCGTGAAATCCGCTTTTTTATTACTAGATACCACATGTGTTGATTTGTATTTTTAGAACAATGCCTTTTGGCTTTGCAGCATTTTTTTCAGCCTTTAAAAACGTCGACTGACTTTAAAACTTAGTTAGTGATTTTGCAAGATTTAACGTCAATGTTAGCTTATATTTCAGTATGGACCAAATACTAAGTTCCAAGTACAGAAACTCAAGAGTGTTTTTCAAGTAATATGGCTTTAGGTAGGTATATGGCCAAAAGTGCTTTCAGCGGCAGTATCGCATTTAGTGGTACGGATTTAGATGTTGCGTTTTATTTTCCGGTTAGACGCGATACCGCCAATGATGAGAGCGTCACGAAAAGCTTCTGGCAAACAGCTGTTTTCGTAGCTCTGTCTCTGCTTGATCAGTGATCATTTTAGAGTATCAAACGTGGAAGAAAGCATGGTTGCTTCCGTGATATGCACGTTGCTAATTGACGGTCCTGCTTCGCCGTTTTATAAGTCTTTAATCGAGTCGGGTTTGGGTTCAGACTATTCTCCAAATACAGGTACATAGAGTTTTTAAGTTTTTACTTGGCAAACCAGTTGTTGAATATTCTTGTTTTGAAACTTACAGTGCCTACTAAAAGTTTAAGACCGCCCCCAATTTTTCCTCCTATTCAACAAATAGCTTATCTATGCTGCATCAAATATTTTTATTTCATGAGAAGTCAGGTTTTCTCATGAAATTCATGTTTCTAGAGTTCATTTTAAGTAGTTTCACATACATTAGTCTATGTTTTGTCAAAATTAAGTACTTTATATGTCCTTCACCGCTCTTAATCACTTTCTTCAGACGCCTTTGCATATTGTGGATCAAATTCTTGCAGTACGCTTTTGACAACTTCTTCACCCCTACTTCTTTTATTACCCTTATCAAATTTTTAGCTCTTGCTAGTTGCTCTTCTGAAACTTTATCCTTGATTTTCTCTATTGGTCGGGGCTGTTACCCGGCCATTTTGGATCTTGCTTTTTTGCGCAAAAAATCATCACAACTTTTAATCGGTGGCAAGGTACACCGCACTACATAAAGATCGTGCATCTGCGAATAAGCATATGCATTTTCAGCTTATCCGACTACAGTTAAACGTATGGGGCCGTTTACTGTTTCACCAGCCAAAAAAATAAAAGTCCAACCACACCATTTTCCGAAATTGAGTTCCGAATCATCTGACTTGGAAGATGTTTCACGTCGAACTTGTATATTTTTTATTGTAGCGTTTCCCTGCTGGTCTGCAAACGTGTCTCCCTCACTACGAATCGGTGAAAGGTGGGCTTATCAGAGAACGAAACATTTAACCCCATTGGGCCAGCGCTGGTGTTTTTAGTGAAGGCCAGGCTCTTGAGTTTGAAACTTAAAACACACCTTGAAACATTTGTATCACTCACTCCAACACCTCTAACATTTAGCGCAGTTTGAATTTTCTCAACAGAACTCTCAATGGCGACTTTGTGACTATCCATTTCATCACCCGGTCGTCTCGAATGCTAGTTCCTGGTTCTTCCACTTCTCTTCAGGTCCTTTCACGAGTCATGCATTTAAAATTTCTTGTTCTTGCGATGAACTGCTGTCTCGCTGATCTTGAATTTGATGGATATCTGCCGTTCTGTTAATCCTTACCATGTAGGATGACGGTTTGGGCTCTTTGAACCGCACGTAATGGCTTTTTGCGCCCCATTTTCAGTGTCCTCAAATTTCGATAAAATCAAAAATCCACTTAGGCGTTGATAGCACTGACACAATACACCTAATGAGTGTCTAAAATAGAAACAACTATTATGACGCAAACACGACAATGAGGTGATGTAATAGTGCAAAATCCCATTGTTTTCATGGGTGATCTTAAATTTTTGGTAGGCACAGTACTTCACCCAGTTGTAGTTACCAGCTTAAACATAGAATTCAGTGTTTGTTGGCTGGTGTTTAAGCTTTAGTCTGGCATGACAAAGTATATGGAGAATGGGATTTCTACTTAATACATGTCCCACGCTGATTCCGGTACATGGTTGAATTATGTTGTTTTTAATGAACTTTAAAATAGGCTAATATTGAAAAGCATTCTTTCTAAAATCTAAAGATTTTGAATTGCTGCCATTAGCGTACAATCGTTGGGTGTCACATAAAAATTGTGGCGCAATATTTATGGTTGGCTACGCTCTTAATGTCGGCCCAAGTTGCAATACGATTAAGTTTGAAGCATATTGCTTCTTGTATAACAGCAAGTCGTTGCTTTTGTGCTTGTGGTTGCTTGCTCTTCTACGTCGCTGCATTACTCAAAATTCCCGTGCAAGCGTTACACAAACGCGTTTCGTGAACGCTCTGTGGCTTTAATTGAGCACAGCGGGACATCACAAGCATGCGCTGTTTAGATATGCCCTTGAATGCTAGCTCTTCTCATATACCATCCAGGGAGGATGCAGTGCTATAATCAATTCCCAATTATTTTCAGTCAAAATGGTTACTGAGGAAAAGACTAGCAACACATTTTTAAATCTAATTAAATGCTAGATTATAATTTAGTTCTTAATTTAATAAATAAATAGTTCTAAATTTGTATCTAACCTCTACATCAGTAAAAGCTGGTTTTGGATTGGAAATCGAGTGAAAGTTGAACGTACTTCTGACCACATCTGGCAATAAAAATAATAGTGAGAGACTAAAAGTTTTGACGCAGAGTTGCTGGAAGTAGCTTGTTTTATCGCCAGCGGTAGCTTAAGCATAAGTGGCACTGCAGTTTACAGGTAGCGTTCTTGGTTGATATACAAGTAAATGCTATTTTAGGCTACCACAATCACACGAGAGAAGCCATATTTAGCGTTGGTCTACAAGGACTTTCAAATGATAACATTGAAGAAGTGGAAAATATTATTAAAAATACAATTGATCAAGTTACTAAGTAAGTACATAGCAAGACCATTCTGCTAAATTATTTGGTTTTGGAACTTCCGAGTAACATCAATTGGTTTAAAGTTTTGCCTCGAACAAATAATCCACAGAAAGAATATTCGGACTTCTACAGACCTTGTTACCTTTTAGCACATGCGCGTCGCGTCATAAAAAGTTTTTTTGTAGTATATATTATGATCGAAATTACTATCTAGTAATGTGCTTTGCACACGCTGGTGCAGTTTATGAAATGTGTTTTAAGTTAATTTTTCAATGTACTGTATCATTTCATTGATTTTTCAACCCTGTTTGCATGGATTTTTAAATTAGCCGCTTATCTTGATACAAAAACGCATTTGAAGTCTGATGCACTAGCAGTTTGCTATTGGCAGAAATACGTTATACTGGCAATATCGAGTGTTGCAACTCATAGAAAAATGAATGTAAAATGTCGATACTGCTTTTTATTTTTAGTGACGGATTTCCCGCTGAACGAGTGGAATCAGTTTTACACAAAATTGAACTACAAACAAAACACCAGAGCAGTCAGTTTGGCCTCGGATTAACATTTGTAAGTTGAACTGTAACAAGCTCTTTCTAAGTTGGATTGATTGGTATTAAAAAAACGACGACAACTTAGTTTTGAAATTCACCTAACCCAAGATAGGCGGAGAGTTGACTTCGAAGTGAGCTTAACATTGTCTGTGAGTTAGCAGTAGACTCAAGCCGTATTTTAAACTGAAAGCGTGAGCTTGAAAACAAACGACTTTCAGCTTGGTGGCGCGCACACAACCTGGCTCTCTGAGCTCAGTGTACCGTTCGTCGATTACCGGTTTGATTTCTCTGTTTAATGCTATAAATCGTTCTTCTGAAAATTCGACGCAAAATTCCAAACCAGCCTACCAGAGCTGAATGTCGTGTTTTGCTGTAGCACTGTATTTTCTCATGTTTCAGAATTTAATGCCTACCTGGCAGCACGGTGCTGATCCAATTCAGTCATTGCAAATTGACACCCTGGTGACTAACTTTAAAAATAGGATGGAAAATAATCCGGACTTTCTGAAGGAAAAATGTGCGGAGTTTTTCCAGGTATGATTTTAAATTGATAAGACGGTCGTAAAAGTTTTTACCAAACGTTTAGCTTTTCGACATCCTTCGTTTGTTTTGCGTGCAATGTAGCATTTAGATTTTTCCCATTAAAAGTCCTACTAAGTTTTTGGTTTTACACGATTTTTTTCGCTTATGTCAGGAGTTCTTAACCGGGGGTAAATTTGACCTGCCTTGGGGGTAAATTTTGTTAGCAAAAAATTCACACTTTTACCTATTACAATAGGCATTTGTAGAAGTGAAAAAATATAAAAACATTTGAGGGTAAATTTTTCCTATGAACTTTGACAAGGGGTAAATGAGAGAATAAAGGTTGAGAACCGCTGGCTTATGTAGTAATTGAAAGGGCTGCTTCGTGCTTCCTTCAACAAAAAACAAAAAATCGCCCGTGCTTCACCGGGTTAGAATTTTGAAGCTGCACCCAGCATGTCGTAAGACGCGACTCTTGGTTGCCCACCAATGGCAGTCCGCCTTGTTGAGGGTGGGGCTACCTGTCAGTAATTTGTATTCGTGACTGGTTCGAAATGGGCTGCCATTTTTCCACTAGCCTAATTTAATAATGTTGAGGGCTTGAGCCTGGATTGCCGTTCCTGTTGTACCTCCATCCCAAGGAAGAGGAGGGTTAAATTAACCAAAAAAATGTTTTAAATTTCGCACAGACAAAGTATTATTATGAAAATAACGGTTTTTATTATTTTTTTTTGCAAGCTGGGCACTTTTTGCGCATTTAGAAACCATAGAATTCTTGCAACATTAAAATGAGAATTAACCCTACAAATTTCCTGTTCAAAAACTGCTTTTTGTAATTCAATAACTTTTGTACAGCGAAATCAACATCGATTAACATTAGTGATGAAGCCTGATAACAAATACAAGGAAAAGGCTGAAGCAGCTGAAGAAGCCAACTTGAAAAAGAAAGTGGAAGGGTTATCACAGCAAGATAAAGAGCTTATTTTTGAACAAGTGAGCTTTGCGTCAATCCTTATTTAGCTGGTGTCGCGTAAATAGAGTTTTGGTTCTATCTCAACTGTAAAATCTTTTTTTTTTAATTGAGGTGACTTATAGTATCGCTCGGATAATCAATTCTGACTGCAACTTAACAGCTAGGTGAAGTTTGATTTCTATTAATTACTTAACCACAATACCTTAAACCAAGCACTTATCGATGAAGAACAGAACAAATATATTTACAGAATAACTTGAGACTTTAAAATTCCTTCACTTGTCGATCACACAAAACCATTGCATTCTAATATTAAGGCAGAAAAACAATCAATCAGTTAGCCACTTGATTCTTGCCAATACAAATCCAAGGCTGGCATCGAACTCGTTATCTCTCTTGCAAACCAGTCGCACGATGGTATTTTAATATATTGTTCTTTGGTAGTTGCTTCTGACGTAGAATCAAAGCCTCGTAGTTGGAAACCTTATTGATATTTGTCGGAAAGATATCTTCAATTTATGGTATAGTGTATCGCTCGAGTGGAATGTTTGGTACGAAAACGAGTGATGGTAGCAGGCACACACTGAACAAGCTCGTCTATGCTCTGCAAAGTGGGAAAGATTGACATAAAAAGGCTTTTTATTAGTTGCCACTCGTGTATCTTGTTACACTCTTCACAGGGAAAAGAATTGTATTCAAATCAACATCAAACTGAAGACCTATCTTGTCTTCCTTCTCTTACGATAGAAGATATTCCTCTGAAGCAAGAACAGTACGAGGTATCTGCGGGACCACGGCTTTTGAAAGGTGAGGTTTTCGTAGCGAAATTGGTAGACTACATTTCACATTAGTTGTTGTTTTTTCTTGGGATGGAGATACAGCGTAAAAATGATAGTTGAGCTCACGCCTTCAGTCCCCAACAAAGCGAGATTCGGGGAAAGCGGTTCGAACCGGTCACGAAAAGAAGTTACATGCTGGTAGCCTCACTACCAGCAAAAAGGGACTGACATCAGTGGATATTAGAAAATCGCTTTACGACGTGCTATTGGGTGTAACCCGTTGTCGCACAGAAAATCTCGGTAACCTTGTATGGACCTTAAATTGATGAAACTTCAGATTTTCGGGTGCAAGCTTGTTTGAAAATATTTTTACCAAATCGGTGTTCTAATTTCCCTCGACTTTCTAGATAACTTGCACGTGATCGTTACGTCAGCGCAACCAACCAATGGCATCACTTACTTTAACAACATCATTCCTATTGACGAACTCCGCGAAGACCTCAAGCCACTTGTTCCACTTTTTTGCGATGTGTTCACGCAGTAAGTTGGCGTTATATTTCTTGATATTAAAGATAGAATGACAAAATTTTACATCGTAGCACATCCGCTAAATCTATTTTGCGTGGTAGAGTCGCAAGGTCAGCAGCCCTCGGGATTATTTGTATGGCTCACGATCTCCGACTTCCTCTGGCGCTTTATCGGGTTTGGAACAGCGAAGCTGCTCCTCCAACATGTCGTTGGAAGCGATTTTTGGGCGCCCTCCAACGGCAGTCCGCCGTAGGTGTCTAGCTGCTGATGTATGTTACTGACTAGTTTAAAATGGCTGCCGCATCTTCCAGTTCGATCAGCGGACTCTACTGTTCTTGCTTGTTACTTGGAACTTGTATGTTATTACATTTCACACCATGCTTTGACCTCAAGAAAGACTAGAGCTAATTGTAATTACAGTATATGTAGCTACATCAACCAACTTAATGCTTGATTGTCTCCCATCAAAACCCCGATCGCAGGAGTCCAATGATCGCAACAGGTTGAGAATACTTGACCATTCGTACACTTAACATCTGTTTTTTAGGGTTGGCACAGATTCCGTGGATTATGTTACCTTTTCACAAAGAGAAGACTTGTGCACGGCTGGTTTAAATGCCTCAGTTGCGACATCTTGTGCCCATGATAACATGTCCACAGAAACGTACGTGCGACTCTTCTCTCACTGCCTTGATAGAAATGTTACGAAAATGTTGGATTTATGGCAAGAACTATTTCATGGGTAAGACATGGCCTTGAATAAAAAAGAAAATATCAAAGTAACCTGGCGTAACGTTCAATTTTGTAACAAACTCTAAACCAGGCTAGCACAAAGATCGATGTGTTCATTTTTGCGGTAAAACCGAGTTGAGACATGTATGGCCTTGTACTATCTTTTTTCTTCACTTGGCCACAAACTGGCTTAAAATACGCTGGTATTACTTATTTTCACGAAAAAGGGTAAATGATGCTATGTGTGTTTCAATGACTTTTTATAAGCAACACGCGAAAAAAACGTAAATATCTCACTTAGCTTATAAAACAAAAAATCAAACTTTGATTTGCGTCCTTTTACTCAAGCTTTGCAAGACTTCTTCCTGATCTACGCTGAGGCGTAGCGAGGCTTAGCTCTGTTTTATTTTGGCTTTAGCGTACGCTAGGCTTTGGACTTGCTGGTTCAATGTGGTATGTGGCTGTCAATCTGCTTTCCAACTAGGGTTTTATTCGAGCAGCACACTTTCAACTTGGCGTACCATTCCTGACGAATACCGACGACACATTAATGAAGCTCCAAACTTCTGGCCTTTTTTTCGGATATCACGCGCAGTTACCGCAGTACCGCGGTGACTGAAACTTTGCTTATCAATATGAGGAAATTGAATTTGCTTTTTTTGACGCCAACTTTCTGTTTAGAGTGAATTTAAACGACGACAATCGTCTGCGAACTCTGATTCGCCAAAGCGCACAGGATCTTGCCAATGGGCTGTCGTATAACGGTCACTCGTTTGCTATGAAAAGTGCTGCCAAGTTTTTGACGCCTGCTTCTTCGTATGAAGAAATGTTTTTTGGTAAATGTACTTATGTTTAACTGTTGCACTTACTTGTGGAGCTATTGCCGGTTTCCCTACGTCATCGTGGCCATTGACCACTCGGCGATATTCCCATCTGTAAAAAGGGCTAAAGAAACTCATCGTCAGGCCAATAGTGAAGCTTTTCTGTTAAATTAGGTTGGAAAAAATCTCGACTGCCGCAATTCAAACACTTAAGTAGCTGATATGATCTTCGCCCTGTGTCATAGCTACGTCGTGCTGACGTCATTTTTTGTTGCGACGTCACGATTTCAGTTTTACTTTTAGGCCTGGATCAGGTTCAGCTAATGCAAGCTCTTGCCGAAAAAGATGACGTTTCCGAGGTTAAAGGTCAACTGCAAGAGATCGCCGAATACGTGCTGCGTAAATACGTGATGACACACGCCGTCGAGTCAAACGGCCGGTCGATGGTTCACGCCACTCCAGCGACTCTCGAGAAAGCGAAGCAGCACGTTGAAGCATTAGTGCAAGGAAAGCCTGACTGCGATCGTAATGAAGCGTTATTAAGTGAGTCGTTTGTTGGTGACTCGAAAGTAACAAGAGCTAGCTAAATGAAAGAGCATAAAAACAGGATCAAAGCGAACATTATCTTAATTACCGGCGCGGTGATGTAGTGGTTAGAGCGTCCGCTTCGCAGTCAGTAGATCTGGGGTTCATTCCCTAAGTCGGGTCATACCAAAAGACTTTGAAAATGGTATTCACAGCTTCCCTGCTCGGCGCTCAGCATAAAAATGGGATAGTGTGGAGAACAAGCCGGGAAACGTGCTTGTTGTGTCCTTGGGCAAGACACTTAACGGCATGCCTCCACCTTTATGTGGCACTCAGGTGGCCCACCCGTACTACACCGCATTACAATTGTGAAATTGCTAACCCAGCATGTCGTAAAAGGTGACTCTTAGGTACCCACCAATGGTAGTCCGCCTTGTTGGTGGTGGGGCTATCAGTCACTCATGACTGGTTCGAAATGGGCTGCCATCTTTCCCCTAGCCTAATTTCAATTAGGTTGATGGCATAAACCTGAATTGCCGTTCGTGCCGTATCTCCATCCCGAGGAAGAGGAGGGGTAATCACAACAACAACATTATCTTAAGCGTTTGGTTTGAACAAGTTCATTGAAGGTTGAAAACAGCTATACTAGCAAAAATTGTGTGTTGTTTAAAGTAAGATACTGACTAAAGTATTGGCTGTGCTATTTCTAATTATCATACGTTTTTCCACCAGTCGCAGCAAAACTCATGGTGCAAAGAAAAACTTATTATTTAAACCAGGGCTTCCCAAACTTTTTTTGCATGCGGCCCCTTCAATTAGTCAAAATTTATCGCGGCCCTTTATTGTTTTAATGCAGATTTTTTTTAAATATTAGAACATATTTTATTTAGGAACAAAAAGCAAACAGCGATATTTACAACAAAAAACAGGACTGCTATTTAGTAAGATGGATGGTTTTGCATTTTTTTGCATAATAAGTCAAACCTTGGCTCAATGCTTGTCAGTGTTGGTCTCATAGTCGCTTCAATGTCTTGAAAACTTGCGCGATACCTTGTTTTGATACAAGTAACGATTGAAAAGGAAGACTCAAATAAATATGTTGACACAAATGGAAGAAGAACACTTACTCCTAAATCAGACAATGCAGGAAATTCTATTTTAGCTTTAAGCCAAAAAGTGCTAAGTTTATTTTGGGCAAATTCAAGTCGCAGCCTTGAATCAGAGGAAAGTTTAGCAAGTTCTTCCTGAGAATTCAAAGGAAAATGCTCGATGTCTTGATTCTGCACGATAAAGGGGTTTTGAATCCAATCTAATTTGGCATTACCTAATTCCGGAAGAAAGTACTTGCGAAAATTTTCCTTCAAACTGGTCAAGCGAGAAATTATGATCGGCTTAATAACACCAGGCTCCACACCATTGGAAGCCAAGAAATCGTCTGTAAATGGAAACATTTCAAATGTATCATTTTCAGTTTTTTGTTGCCACATGTTTACTTTCTTCATGAAATCTTCTGTTTTGGATTTTAATGTAAAATATTGGTATTCTCTCCTTAGAATGACAAATTGAGTTGATTGAGCTTCTCAAGTACATCTGCTAAGTAACATAATTTCATCATCTAATTGTGATTGTGAAAAAAGCGAACCAATTCTGAATTATTTCGAGATAGAAATATTTCGACCTCGTTTTGCAGTAACAACAGTCTTTCTAATGCTTGACCTTTTGATAGTCACCTCACTTCAATATGCAGTAAAAATGTGTCATAATTGGACTCCATATCATCACATAATTTTGCAAAAAGTCTGGTATAGAGAGCCCGACTTTTTATGAAGCTTGACAACGAAATGAAGATCGGGAGAAATTTTTTTAGCAACTAAGGCCTCTCGGTGTATCATACAATGTGTAGAAGTAATAGGCGAACCAGTTACAGATCTAACTCTACCGTAAAATCCGACTGTGTGTCCTTCATTGCTGCAGCTCCGTCAGTACATACCCCAACACAGTCCTTCCATTGTGGTCTCATCTCAGCGAAAACATCTATTTTCTAAAAAATATCCATTCCCGTCGTATGTTTATCCAGTGCTTTACAAAACAGTAAATCTTCATTGATGTCATTATTGTGAATATATCTGACATATACTACTGTCAACTCCGGATATAAGAGACACGTCGGGACCAGCTCAATCAGTCCCTTGTATCCGGATATCCCTTAAAACCGAATGTACACAGTTTGATCCGATACCGTAAGATCGCAAGTTTTAAGTGCTCAAAACACCCTTTTTGAAGCTTTTCATACATTCCCCGCATACAAACGTCGCAATGGGCATTAGACTGCTACCGTAGTTGAAAGCCAAAAGGCAGCCACAGAAGTACGATTAGCCTATAAAGCTGAATTTGACATCTCGCAGACAGAAATCTCTTGGCAGAATGGGTTATCCCTTATAATCGACTGAAATTACTATAGAAAATTATGATTGGTACTTTGAAATTTGTCCCTTATTAGCGAATAATTTTTGTATTATTTCAAATTGAAAATGATTGGGATCATTTAATACCGTTCCTTATAAGCGAAAATTCCCTTATATCCGAAGTTGACAGTAAAAGATTTGTAGGTTTTAAGGAACCAAACGAAAATCCAAAATAATGCTTTATTAGACATAATCAAATTAACATAACAATAATTAACATAAACAATCCACCGAAGCTTTTCGTCCCCTCACGGAGACTTCATCAGGGCTAAACAAAAGAAAAGAAAACAAACTTTTATTCTTAAATTAAATTTTATATGGTATTAAGATACTGGTCATTGATAATTCAGTTAGTAACGTTTTAGCACTGTACCACTCAATGGAACACTTGTAGGAGCGACTTGGCTCCTTGTGAATAACCGAGTTTTATGTTAAGGGATGGCTTAAGGCGTTTGATTAGGAACGCTTCCATTAGTTCGGTTTCAGTGCTGAAACGGCACTTTTTCAATAATGTGAAGTTTTGCTCTGCTGGTATTGTTTCTCTGCAGGCTTTGCACTGATCGCGATGGGATTTGATGGTGGAGTTAGATGAGCTTAAGTTAGTGGAAAGATGGTTTTCAATTCTGACGAATAGTTGTCTAGTCGTCATACCGATGTATGACGTGTTCTTATCCCAAGAACAAGTATATTTATAGACAACATTCGAACAGAAAAGAGCGGGTAAAGGAAATTTAAGGTTAAAATAAGAGATTATTTTAAAAGTTTGATAAGCTACTTTTATATCGGTGCTCAGTCTGTCACGAAACAATGCAGCAAGGCGTTTACTAAATTTGATGGACGGGGTACCAATATATGGGAGGGTTAAATAAGGACTTAAGTTGGGGGTATTATTGGAAAAATCCGTAGGGGATTGTTGGTTCTGGTTTTTGAATTTAATCTTAAATTTTTCAATTACATTTAGGATGAAAGATGTTGGGTAACCGTTCCGTTTAAATAAAGAGATGATACGGGTAATTTCGGTTTTCAATAACGAATCATTTGAAGAGTATAAATAAGCACGATGTAATAAGCAATTAATGAGGCCTCGTTTCCAAGATAAAGGTGCTATGCTGTTAAAATGTAGGAGTACACCGGTGAAAGTTGGTTTACGGTATACACAGATATTGAATTCTCTGTCGTAAATCGTTAGTTGGACATCAAGAAATGGTAGTGAGGGGCCTGAAGCTTCCTCACATGTGAAACGAAGGTTATGGTGCTGGTTATTAAGCACTTCTAAGAACATTTGAACTTCAATTGCGGAATTAAAGATGGCAAACACATCGTCCACATAACGTACATAAAATGATGGATAGAACGAAAGATGTTGATCAAAAATTTCTTTTCGATCATTCCAAGAAACCAATTGGCTAACGTAGGACCTAAAGGGTTTCCCATAGCTACACCATCAATTTGCGAAAATAATTTACCATTATGAATAAACATACCTTCTGTGCTAAGTTTTAAAAGTTTTTTAAAGATGTTTTGTGTAATTGGTTTCTTGGCTTGAAGAAAAGATAACTTCGAGGCGACATCATACGAGAATAGTTTATTGGCAATATCATCAATTACAAGATCTACTGGAACGTTAGTAAAGAGGCTAGTAACATCGAAACTCACTAATTTTGCATCGTTGTTAGGAAACGTCGCAATGGGCATCGCTATGGTTTATGAGACAATCTGGTGATCGTAATTCCCTATCTTCAACTTTGAGTTTTATTGACAGGATTAAAGAACTCAAGCCTAACAACGATGCAAAATTAGTGAGTTTCGATGTTACTAGCCTCTTTACTAACGTTCCAGTAGATCTTGTAATTGATGATATTGCCAATAAACTATTCTCGTATGATGTCGCCTCGAAGTTACCTTTTCTTCAAGCCAAGAAACCAATTACACAAAACATCTTTAAAAAACTTTTAAAACTTAGCACAGAAGGTATGTTTATTCATAATGGCAAATTATTTTCGCAAATTGATGGTGTAGCTATGGGAAACCCTTTAGGTCCTACGTTAGCCAATTGGTTTCTTGGAATGATCGAAAAGAAAATTTTTGATCAACATCTTTCGTTCTATCCATCATTTTATGTACGTTATGTGGACGATGTGTTTGCCATCTTTAATTCCGCAATTGAAGTTCAAATGTTCTTAGAAGTGCTTAATAACCAGCACCCTAACCTTCGTTTTACATGTGAGGAGGCTTCAGGCCCCTCACTACCATTTCTTGATGCCCAACTAACGATTTGCGACAGAGAATTCAATATCTGTGTATACCGTAAACCAACTTTCACCGGTGTACTCCTACATTTTAACAGCATAGCACCTTTATCTTGGAAACGAGGCCTCATTAATTGCTTATTACATCGTGCTTACTTATACTCTTCAAATGATTCGTTATTGAAAACCGAAATTACCTGTATCATCTCTTTATTTAAACGGAACGGTTACCCAACATCTTTCATCCTAAATGTAATTGAAAAATTTAAGATTAAATTCAAAAACCAGAACCAACAATCCCCTACGGATTTTTCCAATAATACCCCCAACTTAAGTCCTTATTTAACCCTCCCATATATTGGTACCCCGTCCATCAAATTTAGTAAACGCCTTGCTGCATTGTTTCGTGACAGACTGAGCACCGATATAAAAGTAGCTTATCAAACTTTTAAAATAATCTCTTATTTTAACCTTAAATTTCCTTTACCCGCTCTTTTCTGTTCGAATGTTGTCTATAAATATACTTGTTCTTGGGATAAGAACACGTCATACATCGGTATGACGACTAGACAACTATTCGCCAGAATTGAAAACCATCTTTCCACTAACTTAAGCTCATCTAACTCCACTATCAAATCCCATCGCGATCAGTGCAAAGCCTGCAGAGAAACAATACCAGCAGAGCAAAACTTCACATTATTGAAAAAGTGCCGTTTCAGCACTGAAACCGAACTAATGGAAGCGTTCCTAATCAAACGCCTTAAGCCATCCCTTAACATAAAACTCGGTTATTCACAAGGAGCCAAGTCGCTCCTACAAGTGTTCCATTGAGTGGTACAGTGCTAAAACGTTACTAACTGAATTATCAATGACCAGTATCTTAATACCATATAAAATTTAATTTAAGAATAAAAGTTTGTTTTCTTTTCTTTTGTTTAGCCCTGATGAAGTCTCCGTGAGGGGACGAAAAGCTTCGGTGGATTGTTTATGTTAATTATTGTTATGTTAATTTGATTATGTCTAATAAAGCATTATTTTGGATTTTCGTTTGGTTCCTTAAAACCTGGAAGAAAAGTTCCCCCCTATCGGAAATTTATTAAAAGATTTGTAGTGTCGGTCTTATCAGTCGTCTCATCAAGCTGAATAACAAACTTTGAACCTGCTTTAATTCTTTGAATGAGGTGCTCACTTATATTACCACTTATTGCAGAAATTCGTCTTGTTGTCTGGACAGTGTTGTTCGATAATGGAATATTTCTCATTTCATCGGCCACGTTTTTGCCATAAACAATTTCAGTCATTTTAATAGCCGTTGGTAGCACAAGTTCTTCACCAATGTTAAACGGTTTTTTGGCCTTTGCTATTAACCAAGAAGCCTCAAACGATGCTTTTGTGTACTTTTCCTGAATCCGAAATTCACTTTCAAATGATTTTCCTTGTAATTCTGATGTTCTCAAATGCGTTTAAAAACCTTCACGTCCCTATTGGAATAAGATTCATGTTTTGTATTTAAAATGTCTTTTCAACTTCCACGGCTTAAGGCACTCATTTGCCAAAGTTTGATTGCCTATTAAACATACTGCACGCTGTGCGTCGTTTTTTGAGATGAACGTCAACTTATATTGAATAAAATTTAGTTATATTTTCTCTTTTTACAATGTTGACTTGAGCTTTTGCCACCAGAGTTCTTTGTACTGCTAGAACTCGGCATTAGTTCTGGCTCTTCTTTTCGGTTAACATTTTCTGCATCAGTATTATCTTTCGATCTTT
This sequence comes from Trididemnum clinides, assembly GCA_963675345.1. Lineage (NCBI taxonomy): Eukaryota > Metazoa > Chordata > Ascidiacea > Aplousobranchia > Didemnidae > Trididemnum > Trididemnum clinides. The sequence continues at coordinate 22,680,626 of OY776299.1, read as the reverse complement.
TTAACCACTTATCCCTTGAGCTTGTTTAATTAAATTTATAAAATGATATTAACATATATATTATTTATAAAAGACTAATCAAGAAAATTATTTACATCAAAGTTTGGATAAATAACGCGTACGCGCAGCTTACACCACAAGTCGTAACTTCTAATTTCTAGCGACCCAGCAAATTCTGATAATCCGCAAACCTCTTTGTCTTTTGATTAGATTACGAGGTTTCTTTGATAATGCGCTCGCCATCCATTAATTTACGCGCGAATAAAACATTCCCTCGTTGCTCATAAACCACGCTTGAATTGGTGGTGCTTTTTGCGGCCCCCGTACATTTCCGCGTGGCCCCTAGTTTGGAAGCTCTGATTTAAACCATCATTGCAGTTCTGGTTACAGCACTGTACTCATACTACAAACATTGCATCTAGCCAGGAAAACAGCATTAAATTGTTTCAGGAAGAATACAAGGTAATTTATGCAAGCCTTAAACTCAATGGCCATTGCACTAAAAAACCAGTACCTTATACTGGGAGATATAAATTATTAGTCCACCATTGCTGATTTTGAAAGGGCTTTTTTCCAGCGCACCTAGTGGCGAGTTCTTGTTATGTGTAGCCAAATATTTGCCAACGCGTTGCGCTTTTCCATAAAAAACAATGCCAGGCTTTAGTTTAAATACAATAAATCGGCTTTCCAAATAGGATTTTTTAGAGTTGAAAAAATTTCTAAGCGAGAATTCTGGACCATGTCAACAAATATAATTTATTGTAAGCAACTATGCTTAATTTATAGGCTTTTCAAACAATATTAAAGCAAGTATAATGTCATTATATAACTCTTTCGCGCCCGCGTGCATTGCGAAAAAAATGTCCGCGAGATGGCAGAGCGAAAAACTCATAATTTGTAATAACCATAATTAATCATCATAAACTTTAGGGCCATAACTCTTGAAGATTTTGATTTTATTTTCAAGCAGCTTTTTTATAGTTTGCTGAATTAAATACAGGCTAGGCGTCTTCAAAAAATACCCTAGTATTTCGGTGAATTAGAAAAATTCTAATCCTGCAAACTTGAAGCCCAAACTCGAAATAAACATCTAAGCACGTTATTTGATTTGTACAATATTTCAATACAGAGA